>CM068733.1:33057014-33723099 GCA_035136125.1 Quercus rubra | reverse complement strand
AAAAATAAAACTAGATCTGAATTTTTTATTAAAAAAAAAAAATCATTCTTTTTTACCATGGAAACTCAGATCTAGACTTTTCATCAAGCAATCTTATCAAATCTCTTTCATACAAAATTAAATTACAGATCTAGGATTCTTAAATAGTATTTTAACCATAGATCTAGAATTTGACATGTCATTTGTTGCATATAATTTAACATTTTGAATAAAGGTACTAAAATGATCATTCAAAGTCTAGAAGGCCAAACTTTGTCCAGGCAGAATAAGTACTTAACACCTTCCCATTCTGTAACCTAGCCCCCGAACCATAGGTCTTGGTTTGTAGAATAGTTCTTTATTTTTTTTATTTTGGTAGATCGTATTTAGGACCAAAGCCTTGTAATGATATTCTACCAAATTGTATTTGTACATTTAATTAATGAAAACTTGAGGTATTTTAGATATGTAAATTGTATATTGTAGTTTTTTTTTTTTTTTTTTTGGTAATAAAAAATAGGGTAAATTGCAAATTACACCCCTAAAGTTTGAGAGTGATTGGATTTTACATCCTATAGTTTCAAAATATGGATTTTACCCCATGAAATTTGGTGATATTTGGATTTTATACCCTAACGTTTCAAATTTTGAATTTTACTCATATATTTTAAAAGTGTTTGGATTTTACTCCCTAAAATTTTGGAATGTTTGGATTTTACACCCTAAAGTTTCAGAATTTGGGGGTGTAAAATCCAAACAACCCTAAACTTTATGGAGTAAAATCCAAATTCTAAAACGTCAAGATGTAAAATCCAAACACTTCAAACTTCAAGGGGGTAAATTCCAAATTTTGAAATTTTAGGATGTAAAATCCAATCACCCCCAAACTTTAGGGGTGTAATTTGCAATTTATCCTAAATAATAAGTGGCAACTCCAAATAACCCCAAAAGAGAGGTGCCGATTCCTTTCTCTTTTGATCGAAAGCACCCCAAAAATTCCGGTCTCTCACAACCAACCTACAGTTGAACCTTTGCGTCAATACCTAATTGAACTTGATATTGTAGTAGCATTCTTTCCTTTGTTTTATAAATCTCCAATCCGTAACTAACTCCAGCAACTTGATTGATTGTTGTTGGCTGCAAAGTTCTTCACTTAATAAACGATGAAGATCAGGAAGCACTTAGTTACAAAATCTTAAGGCGCACAAAACGCAGTAGCTTCTTACAAAGTATATGAGTTCTAAGTCTGTTTTCGTGTATGAAGACTTTTAAAATAAGCCTTATATATGACTTGGGTTGTAAGAAGAGAAACCCTAATCATCCAAGTCATCATGGGCCGAATTTCATATCTGGAAATTCTGAAATCGTAGATCTCGATGGATCGAGCTTATGTCGAGCTTCTCCATTAATCTTTGATAGCAGAATCTGTGGAGCTTGTGCCAAGACTTAATGAAACAACTTTTCTTCACTAATTTCTTAGATCAACCTTCATGTCTTTAGTGATACCACTTGATATGTTTGAACAACATACTCCTTGATACATTAAACTCAACTTAGATTTACCCAATTACAAGTAAAGTGCATTTTGTCAAAGAATTAGCCAATTACATAGAAAATATGACCCTAACAATCTCCCCTTCGTGCAATTCGTGACAAAATCACAAGCATAAGTATGAGAGAAGTATAAAACAACAATCTTCATAACTATTACACAAAAAGTACATAAGTCTAACTAATACTATACGGTCCATGAATCAAAGCCTAACCCAAGATCAAGGCCCATGTAAGTTATACTGAACGTTGCCAAAAGGCCTGAACTGACCATCAGCAATACCAAACTATAATGAAAGGCCCAAACTGATCACCACAAGATATCACTGAAGGCGTGATATAATGCCTTGGAAAAATCCACCTGTCGAACACGAATCTAGATGCTGGCGCAAGTTCCAATGGAGTCATTTCAGAAGTGTGTAGTGGGTCCTACCTAATCAGGAATATAGAGCAGAGAGGGACCCACCTAAAGGGAAAACCACCCTTCATGATGGCAAGCTCTTTACGCAATTCTGTACACACTTTCTCATTTAATTTACGCAATTTTGTACATTCAATGTATCTTCAAAATTCAAATTTTCTGCAAATCCAGATAATCCATACATCTAATGTACACAAATTTTCGTTGAATTCATACAATTTTGGATATTTAAATTTTCTGCAAATCCAAACAATCAGTACATCTAATATACACAGTTTCCCTTTCAATTTACATAATTTTGTATATTCAATGTATCCGCAGAAACCAAATTTTCTGCAAATCCATACAATCCGTATATCTAATGTACACAATTTCTCGTTGAATTTACGCAATTTTTGATATTCAAATTTTCTAGCAAATTCAAACAATCTGTACATCTAATGTACCCAAATTCTTGTTAAATTTACGCAATTCTGTACATTCAACATATCCATAGAATTTAAATTTTCTACAAATCTAGACAATCCGTACATCTAATGTACACAACTTCCTATTGAATTCACGCAATTCTAAAAATTCAAATTTTCTGGAAATCCTAACAATCCGTACATTTAATGTACAAAATTTCTCGCTAATTTTATGCAATTTTGTACATTCAACATATTCACAGAATTCAAATTTTCTGCAAATTCAGACAATCCGTACATCTAATGTACCAATTTCCCATCGAATTTATACAATTCTGTATATTCAATGTATTGCAAAATTCAAATTTTCTACAAATTCAGACAATCCATACATCTAATGTACACAATTTCTAGTTGAATTTATACAATTCTACATATTCAAATTTTTTGCAAATCCAGACAATCCATACATCTTATGTACCCAATTTCCCATTGAATTTACGCAATTCTGGATATTTAAATTTTCTACAAATTAGACAATCCGTACATAATTTTCCGTTGCATGTACACAATTTTGTACATTCAAAGTATCCGCAAAATTCAGATTTTCTGCAAAATCCAGAAAATTTGTACATATAATGTACACAATTTCTTGTTGAATTTACACAATTCTGGATATTCAAACTTTTTGCAAATCCAGACAATCTGTACATTTAATGTACACAAGCCATTTAATTTACACAATTTTGTACATTCAACGTATTCTCAGAATTCTAATTTTCTGCAAATCCAAATAATTCGTAAATTTAACGCACACAATTTCCCGTTGAATTTATACAATTTTGGATATTCAAATTTTCTGCAAATTCAAAATGTCCGTACATCTAATGTACACAATTTTCCATTGAATTTACGCAATTCTATGTATTCAATATATCCACAGAATTCAAATTTTCTACAAATCCAGACAATCTGTACATCTAATGTAAACAACTTCAAGTTGAATTTACACAATTTTGGATACTCAAATTTTCTTCAAATCTAGACAATCCGTACATCTAATGTACACAATTTCTCGTTGGATTTATGCAATTTTATACATTTAACATATTTGCAGAATTCAGATTTTCCGTAAATCCAAAAATCCGTACATATATTGTACACAATTTCTCATTGAATTTACGCAATTCTGAATATTCAAATTTTTTGTAAATCTAAACAATCCGTACATCTAATGTACACAATTTCTCGTTTAATTTATGCAACTTTTTTTTTTTTTTAATTTCTAGGGAGTGGGTAAGTTTTTGGCAGAAATACTATTTTTGTCTTTACATTTTCACCCCATTCCCAGTCCTTACTCTTTTTTTTTTTTACCAATTTTAGTCCCTAAAATAAAAAGTCATTCCATTTTGGTTCCTACCGTTATTTCACTAAAGAAAAAAGGCTATGTAGCAAACATAGTGCACTATTGGCACACAGAATGCTAACGTGGCTATTAAAAAAAATGTAATTTCACATTTAAAATTGCCACATCAGCATATAAATTTTTTTTAAAAATAATACTAAATAAAAATAATTAAAAAAAAATCACATGAATTGAGATCAGTGGATTTTGAACAAGAACACAAACCCAAAAATTTTAAAACCCAAAAAATAATACTTGCACATATATATTACCAATTACATGTTGGATTCCAAGCAATAGGTAGTGCCCGTTTGTTTCCACGTTTTGAACCCAAAAAGGGCTTTTTGAAAAAAGCCAAGCCTAAAATTGCGTTTGGTTAAGCCCAAAACGCAACTTTTTAATAAAAGTTGCGTTTTGGGCATAGGCCAAAAACGCGGACTAAACGCGGAAAATTTATGGACCTTTGAGGGTCCATAAATGAAAACGCGCACTGCGCATTTGATGGGTTACCGTTGCTGATGATGGAATTACGGAAATACCCATGAAATTAATCAGTTCTCTCAACGCATAACCTCACGCCTCCCATCTCTTCTCTCTGCTCTGCCCTCTCCGTGAGAAATCAACCCAAAGAACAGAGAAATCATAACCAACCCATACCCATGAGAAATCAACCCAAAGAACACACAGAAAAATCATTACCCAACACACAAACCACAATCTAAAACTACAAAAATCAAATAGCACAAACCCACGGCAAAACAACCATAAACACGCAGAAAGACAGAAAGAAAGAAGAAGAAAAGGAAGAAGAAGAGGAAGACGAAGAAAGACCGAACCCACAGTGTTGGGTTCGAATTCGATTCCGTATCCAATGACTTCAAGGTCGTGAGGCTTCTCAATGTTCAGTTTAGGTCCGCGAGCAATTTGCTTCATATAAGTCAAGAAGCGGAAGTGTATAGCGTCAGCAGTGGTTTGTGGAGAGCTTCTGGAATCAAGTGGAAAAAAAAAAAAAAAAAAAAAAAAAAAAGAGAAGAAATTGAGAGAGCCGGAGAGCTTCTGGAATCATCAAGTGGAAGTAAAGGAAAAATAAAAGAGGAAAGAATGAAAGAATGAGGAGCTTCTGGAAAGTGGAAGTAAAGAAAAAGAAAAAGGAGAGGATGTGGACAAAATAATGTATACGTGTGTGGTGGAAAAAATACAAGAGAAAAAAAAAAAAGGAAAAATAACGTATGGAGGAAAAAAAAAAGGGGAAAGAATTAGAAATAACAATTTAAAAATATTACCACAATATTTTCACAATAAATTTTAAGTAATTAGCTAATATTGATGAGTAAAAATATAATTTCAGTAATGGGTTCAAATTAGAACTAGTAACAACTTTTCATATAAGATTTTATTATGATTCTTGTGAAATTATTGCAAAAAATATTATGGATGTAACACTTTTTGTTGAAAAATAAAATTGTTGAAAATGAATAGAAAAAGAAAAAAGAAATATTAAAAAAGAATAAATTTGATTACAAAATAAAAATTAAAAAAATGGATAAGTAAAAGATAAATGTCACTGTTGATTGTCCAAACAACACAAAAATTTGTCTAACCTGCTGGAGATGCTCTTATATATACATTGTCCTTTTTGATAATTTATCTCTCAAACTGCCACTTTTATAAATGCTAGCCAAACACTTAACTTTTTCAAAAAGCACTTTTTAACAACTTTTACCAAACACTCAGCTTTTTGAAAATGCACATTTCAATTATGCACTTTTTAAAAACTCCACTTTTTCACTATGTACTTTTACAAAAAGCTGAACCAAACTCACCCGTAGTCTCCTCCTCTTAGCTACCAAGCCCGGTGTCTTCATGATGGGGTATGTTTCTCCTTCATAGATTTAGTTTTCCCCTATGTGGTCTTGGGCTATCCTAAATCCGCTGATGGTAATTAGACTATCCTTTAAAGTTCTCGAAATGGAGTTTTCTATCCAAATCTAATTTGGACCAGTCCAAATCTAAGCTTTTTCAACCCAAAAATGTTGGATCTTAAGCACGGGTCCCAAGCAATAGGTAGTCTCCTCCTCTTAGCTACCAAGCCCCAATGTCTTCATGATAGGGTGTGCTTCTCTTTCCTAGACTTGGTTTTCCCCTATGCGGCCTTGGACCAGCCTAAATCTGCTGGTGGTAATTGGACTGTCCTTTAAAGTCTTCGAAAGGGAGTTTTCTATCCAAATCTAAGTTTCTTCAACACAAAAATGTTGGATCTTAAGCATGGGTCCCAAGCAATAAGTAGTCTCCTCCTCTTAGCTACCAAGCACCGGTGTCTTCATGATGGGATATGCTTCTCTTTCCTAAATTTGGTTTTCCCCTAAGTGGTCTTGGTGTCTTTAAATTGGATCAAATTGTGAAGCCATTTCTTGAAAATATAGGAATTGTTTCCAAATTGTAATGTTATTTCTCCTTAGATCTTGGTTTGATTTTTGTTGTACTTTTTATTTGAGAGCCTGATATCTTCCAAAATGTACTCTATGTATTTTTTTTTCCCTGTAATTAATTTATTTAGCAATGAAATTTCATCATTTTCTCTCCAAAAAAGAAAGAGAACTTTTGGATCAACTATGATCCTCAACATGTCATTTTCTACTGCTTAATTAAAATGTATTTCATTTTATTTTATCCCTAATCATACTTTTTGTTAACTCGTTAAATAATATTATCATTTTCAACTAATTCTACTTGTGTTATTTTAGGATTTTCATTATTCTATTATAATCTAATCAAGTCAATGGCTTATTTAAGCCATTAAACTTTCCTATCTGAGCTATTATTTTTTTCTCATCAAAATACTGGTGTATTATTTTTTTCTTCTCTAAAAGTATTCTCTCTCTCCCCTGTATTTTTCTCTTACTTGATTGGTATTCTTGTTAAATCGATTAAGGAAAGGGGCTATTAAAAGGTTGTTCTTGAACCTCTATGCGTGGAAGTGCGTTCAAAATTAAGGTCGATTGTAGTCTAACCTTGAGGGTTATTTGGCCTTAGAACTAATTTGCACCAAGTTTTTCTCAAGGTGTATCATATCAACCTTAAGGGCAACACATTCCTGTAATTGTGTAACACTATAAAAACCTTCTTAAACTCATTTTAACTTTTTCCTTTTGTTGTTAATATTTCAGATTGCACTTGTTTTGGATTAAGAGATTGTTCTTCACTAAAATATTTCCATGAATTGCATTTTGTAATTGAAATCGAGAATAAAGTAGAGAATGCCAATTGTCAATACCGCGTTGGTAGCTACATGTGTGCTCGTTTTGTTCAATGAAAAGCCAACATTTTTAAAAGGCACAAAATATATACAAAGATTTAAAAGATGTAAACCAATAAACATAAAGAAACAGCAATGTGCTTAGAATTTAGCTCATTTTTCGTCCAAATAAGGATTTAGTCCAAGTTGTTTCCTTGTCCTCCCCACAAACAAGTCCTCAGATTTGATTTTACCAGGAATGTATCCACCGATTGTAATTAGTGGAAACTGTGCCACCCCTTCTTTCCTCCCAAGTGAGACAATTACCATTTCACAACCAGGCTTATAAGTAGCCATCTTGCTCTCACTTTCTCCATTCATCAGTAACTTCAAGTTCTTGGCAGTCACATGAGCATGTTTCTGCGCCACATACCCTTGTTTGATCTCCTGCTTAGTAAACCATAGTTAATCAGAAATCTTAGAAGTCAGAACGCGCACTCGCGCACACACACACACACATATATATATTTATTTTTTTTTCCTTATAAAATATAAATCCATAGATAACAAAACAAACATAGAATAATACATCCGCGGCTGTGTGGCACTTGCTCACCAAACCAAATAAACATTAGATTATGTGAGGCTATTCATCTAGCTGAAAATGACCTTCATTGTTACTTAATCAAGAAGCCAGGGGACTGATAACTAAACTATAGTCAAACTTGTTTGGTATACACATGCAAGTGGAAATTCCACATTGGAGGAAGAATAAGGAAGGCTTAGGCTTTTGAAAGGTCTCAACTAGAATCTTCTCAATGTGTTATTCCCCTAACAAGTGGTACTAGAGCCAATTGATGAGCATGTAGGGTTGACATATGGTTCCCATATGGATAGTCATACAAGAGCCTCCTATATGGATGAAGCGTGGTGAAGTAATAAGATCCCATAGGCATATCAAGGCTTCAAATGGAATATCCCCAAAGTGTTACCTCTGTAATAAAATGTTGATTTTCTATAATGTAGAGGAACTGTTTTGAGGTTGTAGTCCATAAGAACAACAGAAGCTTCTCTAACTAGCTAGGACAAAATTACATACTGATTTACTGATGCATGGCAACATGAGTTTATATGGAGTTCAAAAGTCTGCCAGTAGCACAACCTATCAAAAAGATTAAAGCAGATAGATGGATTTGCCTTCAACTCATTCACGAAATTAAAATAAGATAAGAAGAAAGCAACATAAGAGGTGTATGTCTGAACTAAACCAAACTAACCTTGGGAGATTCATACTCCTTCCAATAGCATTAGTGGTGCTGAGAATTAATTTGGTCTTAATCCAGTTATTCTTTTGGTACTTAACCTGACTGAAGCAAGAGTTTGAGTCTCAAGCTCACATTGATTTATTGACACATCAAGAGATAGCCACTTTTGAAAAAAATTATTTGAATTCTGTGTAAAAAACTGATAATCTTATTTCAAATACTATGTGAATATAAATGCCCCTCTAATTGTAAAGTCACAATTTATTGTAAGATATGTCATTCTTATCTATTATAAGTACGGTAAGAGATTAAATGTCATTTTTTTATTTGTCATCTGTATCTTGACACCTTTTTTGTTGATATTTTGATAGTTATAACGAGAGAGGGGGGATTTGAACTCTAGATGTTTCTATTGAAAATACCAAGAAATACCAGTTGAGTTACAAGATTCTTGGCCATATCCTTGCCACTTATAAAAGAGTACTTTCAATGTAATTCTCAAATAAACTTTGTAAATAACCATTAAAAATTAAATACACACTTAATCACATGATGGATCTTAAACTTAATAGATGCCGACAAAACCACCGCACATCCTTAGTGCAACGGTCACTCCACAAGTATAAGTGCTTGTGGAGTGTGGGAGGTAAGGGTCGGATTTCAAGTCTCTAGAAGGGAACTTCACAATTCACACATATATACACTTAGATTAGGCTCTCTGCATTAAACATGTAAAACACATACACCATATGCCCTCCATTTCAACAAATGAGTTGCTTAAGTAGCATTTATGTCCAGTTTCATTTACAAATATTTTAAAATTGCAGCCAAACTAAAAGACAGGGAAAGGATCAGATAAACTTACTTTAATATCGGTGATATCTCCTACTGCAAAGATATTTTTATGACCTCTGATCCTCAAGTTTTGATCAACCACCAGCTTTCCATGTATATTCAGGCTATTCTGCAAAATGCTTCCATTAAGCCAAGATGAACCTATCGGCTTCCCCGTACACACAAAATGGCAATCAGCTTTTATAGTTTCTCCAGAAGAAGTTTGAACAACGCCACCAGACAAATGGTTCAGATTGATGGATTGATCCAAGATCACATCAACTTTCTTTGCAGTCAACCAATCCATTGCCATTTGGGAAGCCTTGGAGCCAATATATTCCAGCAATCTTGGCCCCCGGTGCACCAGTATCAACTTCTTGTCTGGAAAAACAAAAGAAATTTCACCAGCAAGTTCCACACCAGTTGGACCCCCTCCAACAATCAAAACTGTATTGACAGATTTTATCTTTTCAAAATCTGTACCATGAAAAGAGAATAGTGTCAGATTAGATTCACAGAAAAATTTGCATCTTCCATCATGTACCAGAAGTATATTATCATGCAAATAGTCTATACAAACAAAACAGTAATAGAATATTCTTACTTATGATGTGTCATAGTGTGTTCACCTGCCTTGTACTCATTGAGCCTCTCTGCTTTAGTTTTGGGAGCAGATTCCAAGTGACCTGTTGCAATCACAACATAATCATATGCAACCTTTTGGCCATCTTCAGTCGTGACGTCTGTGTCTGTAATGTTTGTTGCTGAAGATGCAATAATCTGAACTTTGGGAAGATAATCAATGTGATTAATCACTGATCTTTCAGCAAATGATGGCTCCACCATTGACCTCGAGCTTGCCCATGGGATGTCATAGTACTCCTTCCTGATGTCATTCACACATCTTTAACACCCAATTTGGATATCATATGCAAAAACAAGTCCATAATAACTCCTAGGATTTGAGAACCACTTTCTCAGCTTCCAGGTTTAGTTTTTTCGTTTTTCAACATCATTGTTATTAAGAAATAACATGAAAGAAAGGAAAACAGCTAGTTTGAGATTATTCAACTTCAAGATAATTCTACCTATTCATCAACTCTAGTACTTTTTTAAATTACTTTACAATCTTGTATCTTCGCATCATTTGATGGTGATCATAACAAAACAAATTCCCAAAATTTCCATTCATCACCCATTCACAAGCTACATTTTCCCAAATCCCAAGTCTATCATTAGCTAAAATTTTAATGATAGAACGGGCTGATTCAAACGAAAAATAAATCACTTTACATATTAAATTATTTAAACAAATAACGTGATTATTAAATAGGTCATGTGATCAAAAATATACTAGTCATTTGAATCTCCATGCACTATATTGGAGGAACTTTCCTTCATACCAGTTTACAAGAATTTCTATCCTTCTTTCTTCTGAAATTAGACACCAAATGTAATTAAAAAGAAAAAGATGACTTCACAATTGCATTTCAGTTTATTTATTGCAATATAATTGAAGAAAATTAAACTTTCATTGTTGTGAATCAAGGGTATTTTGGGATTTGCACCGGATAGCATTAAATATAAACTCTAATTTCTCATAAATAGTAAACTAATAGCAGTTCCTTTAGATGTAGCCATGTTGCCAGACTAGGTAAAATCTATGTGTTGATCATTATCTTCTTTAATCTTGCTTAAATTAGATTATTCACAATACTGTTTTATTCATCCCAAACACACGTAATTTATTTCATTTGCAAACAGGTAGCAGCAACTAACAGGGCTACAAGGAACACACAACTCTGATTGAAGGCTTACTGATCGATGAGGACAACATCGGCCACAGATTGGAGAGAATAAGCCACAATGGAGCCACCAACTCCACCACCAATCACAACCACCCTCATCTTCTTCTTCTTCTCTTCTCTAGATTTTGCCATTCCACTCTGCAAGCCCACTTTTGGTTTGAACAAAGAATAAAACCACGAGAAGATAGCCATTATTTTAAGTACTTTGATGGGGGTGTCTTTGCAATTTTCAGCACCATTGAAGACAAATGAAAACCAAGACAAGGTGCAAAAACCAAGTGTCCAAAGTTGTTCTCCTAGGAGGATAAAACAGAGAAAGTTTGCGGACACAAAATTTTTTATAACTACTTGCGCCACAGATTGTTAGTGATACATTAAAAAAAAAAGTGATTTTAACGATGGAGGCACATGAAAACCAGTAAAACTTAACTGTTGTAACAAATGTTGTGACATTTTTTTTTTTTTTTTTTTTTGGCGTCTGTTACATTGCTCAAAGAAATATATTACTTGCCGGTACATGTCAGCTGTGTCAACTGTCGTAGGCTTCTAGAGTACTATTTAGTAACTGTGTGACATTGCGATACGGTCTGGCATTTCCTTATTCAGCTACCAAACAAATTAACTACCAAAGTTTTGTTTTGAGAATAAATTATCTGCCAAATTTGAAAGTAGCAATCACCTAGCAAATTACTTTTTCTTTGTTATTAGTTTGGGAAATGTTAACAAGCACCGCGTAATGCTTGTTGAGGTTTCTAATCATGGATTTTACATAATAAAAAAAATGAAATAAATAAAGGAAAAAGATATAAAAATACATATAAAATTGAAAAAAAATGACATACAGTTACAAAAAAAGACAAAAATATTGTCAAAAAATGTCAAAAAAATTGTTATTAAAGTGCCCATTAACACAACCCATATATATATATATATATATATATGAGAAATGTTAACAAGCACTAATGTGGGTCATACACTCATACATTATATAAAAAGAAAAAAAAGAAAAAAAAAGAGATAAATCAAAGAAAAAGTACTTACTAAAATTGAAAAAAATGACCTAAAGCTACAAAACAAAACAGAAACAAAGGACGGGTTGTGCGTGACTGGATTTGGGCATATTATAGGAGACATCCGGGCTGCTACTTCAAACTTTAGAGTTTGCCATTTTTTCCCATGTACGACGCAAAGAAAATAGTGTAGCAGAAATGTTGGAAAAAAAAAAGCTAGGCACCTTATGACCCCTCCTTTCTGGTTGGAGGATATCCCACATTATATTTCTCCTTTTGTTTTGTATGACAAGTTTTCTGTCCAGCTAAATGAAATTTATGTCTTATTCCTTAAAAAAAAAAAAAAAAAAACATTTTTAAAATATATACGTGAATTCCAGTTGACATAAAATATCTAATAATTAATTAAGAGATTTGGGGTTCAATCCTTGTCTACATCAAAAACCAATTAATGTATTGGTCTGATAATAAAGACTAAAGAACTATTATCAAAAGCGGACGTTATAAGTTATGAAACTCTCATAAAAAAAACTTTTATAATATATATTGTAGATTTGTTAGTTATTTTTTTATGGGTAATTACATTTTTGGTCCTTATCCTATATATAATATTTTAATTTGATCTCTAACCTTTCAATTGTGTCAATTTAGTCCCTAACTTTTCAATATCATGTCAATTTAGTCACTACCATTATCTTTTGGATGAAAATTGATGATGTGTCTAATGGCTAAATAAAAAATTAGATCCCCTTGATGTAAGAATAAACTAAAATTTTAGTTTGATTGTTTGTCATATTAGTAATTTTTATCTAAGATATAACAACAAAGACTAAATTGACATGACACTAAAAGTGTCTTTGGTATGAGCTTATAAGTTCAGCTTTTAACTTTTAACTTTTATATATAACTTTTTAAAACCCCACTTTTTCCCACATTTTGTCACATTTTCAAAAAAAAAAATTAAAGTACAAGTATACTTTAGCACACTTTTAGCAAAAAAGTTTTCAATTTCAACTAAATAAACTGTTCTCAAATAAACCCTAAAAGGTTAAGGACCAAATTAACATAATTAAAAGGTTAGAGAATAAATTGAAATATAGTATAAAAGATAGGTATCAAATATGTAGTTTATTATTTTTTATTAACCATGGTTAAACTTTTGTAAAGAAATTTTAGAACAATTAAAAATATTTCATTACTAATATAAATAACAAGGAACCTAGGAGTGTTTTTTTTTTTTTTTTTTTTTTTGTCTTCGCATATAGGATGACTGGATGAATTGTGATTCTTTCAAACCTCAGATAAAGATTTGTTTTTATTAAATCTGTTATCCAGCTATAACCCAGCCTTTTAAAATGATTAAACCCGAATATGGACCTAAAAGAGTGGCCACCCAGTGCCTGCTGCTTTATTCCTTAATTAATTATTAATTGTTATTAGTAGGGCAATAAAATTTAATTGTAAATTAGTCGAGGAAGCCAGTCTGCCCTATCTCAGTTACAGGATAAGCCCCAAAACAGTGCGCGGGCACACCGGTTTGAGGCTTATTTAATTATGGGGAATGTTAAAAAATATCCTAAGATTTATAAACTATTTTTTAAAATATTTTATAAAAAAAAATAATGGGGAAACCATGTCCTTTTCTTTCTCTCTTTTGAGATATGGTCCTTAATTCTTTATTCATATGCAATCTCAAACCTTTATTTATTAATTTGGGCCATCGTAAAGGATTTCTTCTCTTCTTAGAATACTTGTGTATGGGACGTAAAAACTGTATACACCCAAGAAAGAAACACAAAAGCTAATTCTCCATGTGGTATAAAATATTTTATATGTAAATCACTAATTATGTAAAACTTAAAGCCCTTGGGTTTTCTCAGCAAAAAAAATAAAAAAATAAAAAGCCCTTAGGTTTTTTTTTTTTTTTTTTTTTTTTTTTGTGTAATACAAAATTACCAATGTGGTATTATTTTATGTGAAAATGCAACCCTAAATATAGATACATGGGTAAATTAGATGAAGATTATTGCATAGTTTTCCATATCAAAAAAAAAAAAAATACTAATACTAATTTATGGGTATCAAATTCTCTCCCTTTATCCAATTGTTCAACACTCCACAACAGACTTTAACCTTCCATGCCATCGTCGACATCCAAACCAACTACTACACATACAAAAATAATTCTTTTTTTTCACGAGTTTTGACTAATTTACACGGTGGGTGATGTGCCAATAAAATCACTATTTTATCTCTAAAAATATGTCACATCAGCCTGTGTAAAACTTGGTGGGTCTCCTGAGTACACTACAATACAAATTCTCGAAAGAGATTTTCCTTAGTCAGACGCAACTAAAAAAAGTAAATATTCCACGCGGACGCTTGTCAGCACAACCACAATTTCTTTCGTCCCTTAAAATGTCCAAACACTTCTCCTCGGACTCTGAACTAAACCAAAGGGAGATCAACCAAAACAAACAAACAAACACCATGGCGAACCAACCAGAAGGTTTCAACTTCGAGCAGAGGCATGGTAAACAGAGGGTGAGAGTGGGCAGGGTTTGGAAGAACAAAGAGGGTCGTCATTTCTTTGTGGAGTGGAACGTTAACATCAGCCTTCTCTCAGATTGTGTCAATGCCTATCTCCATGATGACAATTCAGACATCGTTGCCACTGATACCATGAAAAACACTGTGCGCTTCTCTTCTCTGTTACACTTTTTATAATACCCATTTGGCTTTTTTTTTTTTTTTTAATTATTAAAAAACTTGTTTTTGTTGTTGTAAGAAAGCGTTGACTGATTTTGTAGCTCTCTGTTTGGTTACTTTTGAAGTGGGTGAAATAGTTTTGTTAGGCTCTATTGCTTAATATATTTGTTTTTTCAATTTTCTAGGTACTAAATGGATAGGATCAGATTGGTTGTCAATGTTAGATTTGTTTTCTCTGCTTTTAGAAACTGATCAGGTAGAATATCATATCTTGATGGGGCCTTATTTTCTTGTGAGTTATGAGATCTACGCTTGAATTGATTGACTAGTTAGGAGGCTGGGATTAGTTTATCCTGATTAGATCAGTGTAAAACATCAACATCTTGAGGACTGTTGTGTTGTATGGAATCGTTTTAGGAGATATATATATATATATATATAAGCATGAATTTATTTTTGGGTAAATTAGGATTTACACCCTTGTGGTTTGACCTTTTCACAATTAATTGCTGTATCCTGCGCATTTCGTGTCCTAATTTTTCAAGAAACGCCGTGTGGCCGTGTTGCTGTGTCTTGTCAGTGTCAGTGCTTCATAGATTCTAACTGAGTTGCAATACACAGGTATATGTGAAAGCAAAGGAATGCTCAGAACAAGTTTCAGTGGAGGAATTTGCGATTCTACTTGCTAAGCACTTCACTTCATTTTACCACCAGGTAAATACTATATTAGTTTTTCAACATTGAGATTGGGGTGTTTTTTTATCTTTGGTTTCTATAGCTTTTTATTAATGTTAAAGTAGATGGTAGAGGCAGCTGGATTTTGGCATATAGACAGCATGTTTTGCACATAGTTCGTAAGCAAGTTTAGTCTTTCTTAATAGATGCAGTGGTACGTCTTCGTTATTGAGGCTTTAGGTGGATTGGAGGTTTAGGGCTTGAATGCTAAATAATGCCTAGACCTGCCCTTTAGGAAATTGCTAGTAATACTCCCGGAATGTTGCCAGGAGAAAGAAAAAGAAGGCAAAATTATATGTAAATTTTTTAACCATTCTTGTTTGTTAAATTTGAGTAAATGATATGTACGATGAAAAGGTATTGGTGGGGGAAGTCATATATATTTAACTGCATTTTACATTGACATTTTATAAACTCTAAGATTTCCTTAGGATTACATGGCAAAATTAGGGGTGACCGGGTGGGAGAGAACTATTAGGTTTATATATTTATCCATCATTATATAAATTTGAAGTTCCATTGGGCTTCAAAAGCAAGGCTTGGAGATATCGATACACCAGGAGTCTGTTGTGTTCTAAGCGTCAAAGTTTTTTTTTTACAGGTAGATTCTAGTTAGGTTCTCAAATGATGTGGGAAAAAAAAATTGCATATGCTTTTGTGAATAAGATGCTTAGCAGTTGAATTTACTCACCTCCTCCCACCTAACAAAAGAAGAAGTTAAACGCATCAAACATCTACCTGCATATAGTTTTGTTAATTTCTTTTAGCTCAATTCAACATTCTGATGTTCATTTATATATTAGTTTTTAGTAAAAAGGGAATATTTTTTTGTATCAAAGTCAATAGAGTCCATCGTTCATCTATTAGTAATTCCCTTATTTTAGTTTGCCATTGTCTAATTTAATTCTAATAAAGAATGTATTTATCAAAAATTCTAATAAAGAATGTGTTTTACACTTTGCATGGCATTTTTAGTTTTGTATATGATATTATTCCATCTTCCATTTGTTGGGGAAAAGTCAATCGTTGTTCTTCATTTGTGTAGGTTACTCATGCCATAATAAATATAGTGGAAAAGCCATGGGAGCGTGTATATATAGATGGTCAACCGCATGAACATGGTTAGCTTTTTCAATCTTATATTTGATATCTACTGAATTCTGTGATCAAAGAAAAGATGAATTTGTTATGATGATGGATACCTGTAAATCTTTAATGGCATGAATTATGATCATTTTGTTATCTTATAGTTTAATTTCTAAAATATGTTCAGGTAATATTTTGAGCTGCAGCTGGCACTGTTGCTAAAATTTATACGGGAACATTTGTAAAGAGCAAACAGTTCATATAAGAAATCTTTATCAAGAAATACGAATAGGTTTGCACAAATTAGTGTTAATATTTTACTTCATTGATATTTTCACTAGCAAAACCACTCAACATATGTGTAGTAACAATACATGGGCCTTTGCTAACCTGTGCACATTCCACTCAACATTCATGAATCTTGTTTTATTCTGTGTGTGCACAACAAGCACTGTCTGCACTCTACCACTTTAACCATTCTGATGCCATATGCCACTGTCTACCCCCATTCCCAGTTGCTGGTAGTACCCACCAACCTGTTATTATTGTTGCAGTGTTGGTCAGAAGAATCATAGTAGGTGAGCCTAAATTTTTAGTTAAAATTGGAAATACAAAAAAATTTTGTAAAATTTTCTGTTTTTCACTTTGTGCATATGCTTGTACTTGCACAAAGCAAAGGAAATAGAAGTGTGCAAACGTGCAACCTTTTACTTGTGAAGTTTCATTAATACATACTCCCCTTACCTCCTAGGAGCAGAGATCTGGTGCCTGCCCTATGATACTCTCTCCACTTCATTTATTCAAACAACCCCACCCCCTGCCGCCGCAGTCTCCCTTCCCTCCCCCCCAAAAAAAATTTAATAAGTCTAGAGGCACAATAAATTTCACAACTATGTGAGGTGGCAAGTTGTTAACGGTGGACAAAAAAGTAGTCTTAGTGGTGGGCCTACGTGAGAATCAATAATAAGCTGCTGATTATGTAATTGTGAAAACTTTTGTGTATGTAGCAATGCTCAAAAAAGTTTTCAATTTTAAATTTTCTTATAAATTCCAGTAATGTTTAGCCCTATATATTTATATAGGTAGCCAAATACTGTAAATGAAAGGCAATCTCTTAATCATTTTTCTGAAATTCATTTTTACTTATTCTCTACCTGATTTTAAATCAAATTTATAATGAAATATTTTGTTGTGGAAAACTTTTGGAAGAAAGGAGCAAGAGATGTATAATTGTTCCATATGTTTCCATCCCACAACCTTAATCCAGGATTTGCAACTGACTGCTCAACTAAATTGACTAGACTTTTTTTGATTGGTAAGTTTCACACACACATGGTGGGTCTTGAACACGTGACATCACCCTTCATCTTGCTCTTACAAGAAGAGATGTATCATTTCAGTTAAAACCCGTTGGCTAAATCGACTTGAGGTTTTTTTTTTTTTCTCCTTTGGTTTTAAAGGCTAAGAAATGGCCTGTGGTTCTGTTTTATACTTTATTGTTTTAATTTTTCCACCATCTTACCTATTGAAGGTTTTAAACTTGGATCTGAGAAGCATACAACGGAAGTAATACTAAAGAAGTCCAGTGTGATACAACTGACTTCTGGTGTTGAAGGGTTGGCTTTGCTGAAAACAACTAAGGTAAGCTCATTTCTCTTTCACAATTCAGATAAGCAGAATCAGCTCCCAGATGTACTTCACATTCTTCTCTTGCTTGATAAGGCAAGAAAGCCACCCTCCTTCCTGGAATTTATGCTTTTATCCATCAAATATACTAAAACAAATCTATTCTATAGATCTATTTATTGCCTGTGTTATATTTATTTTATATTTTAATGGAATTATCTTAGTTTCAGATTTGCAAAAATATAATATTAACTGCTAATAGCCAATGGTAATATTTAAATGTGAATTTATCCTCACACACCCCCACAACCCCCCCACCCCCCCCCCCCCCACACCCCCCCCCCCCCCCCCCCCCCAAAAAAACCCAAAAAAAAAAAGAACTAAGAAAGAGTTAATGGTAGAGAAGAGGGGAAAATAAAGGAAATTTATAAAATGAGAATTGACTAATCTGAAACTTTCTCAACAAGCATATCCAAATTTGCGTAGTATTCAGCACTATCCACTTGGGTGAATTACTATTATAGATCTTTAATCTAAGAGAGCTCTTTGATATGAATTCCATCAGGAGAGTTTGGTTGACTTTTTCTAGATTTCTTCAGTATGATGTGGGTGACGATAATAGAGTGAAGTTCTGGCAGGAGTTCTGGCAGGATGTGTGGTGTGGGGACTGTCCTCTTAATGAGGATTTTCTAGAACTTTATAGCATTAGATGGTCTAAGGAATCTTCTGTGTTAGGGTCATATTTTATGTAATTGAATTAATTAACCGGGGCCAAGCTATCTTAACCCAACATTCTGTAG
Source organism: Quercus rubra (assembly GCA_035136125.1). NCBI lineage: Eukaryota > Viridiplantae > Streptophyta > Magnoliopsida > Fagales > Fagaceae > Quercus > Quercus rubra. The sequence goes on along the minus strand of CM068733.1, from coordinate 33,704,228 downwards.
TGGAGGTTATTTGTTTTTCTGATGGGAGGCTTTACTAGGATGTTCAATTCTCTTGTCTAGTGCAAGATTGGGAATTAGAATCATTGGCCTTGTTTATGGACACGATTTATTCCACGTTTGTGCAGGGGGTATTGTCTTTGATAGAAGTTGTTGGAAGCTGGTTAAGAGTAAAGGGCTTGAGGTTCGAGGATTTTATCATTCCCTATATCCCCTTCTACTATCAAGCCATTTCCTTGGAAAATGGGTTAAGATTTTATCTATAGGTAGTCATAGGAAGCAGAGAATTATTGTGATAGACTGGTGTTGTATGTGCAAACAATGTGTGGAATCAGTAGATCACCTTCTTCTTCATTGCCCTATAGCTTATGAGCTGTGGATAATGGTGTTTAGCTTGTTTGGTATCCATTGGGCTATGCCGCAAAGGGTCATTGAACTGTTTGCTTAATGGCTGGGCAATATAGTTATTTGGAGGTTTGTGCGTTGTGCCACATTGCATAATGTGGTGTATATGGCAGGAACAGAATGCTATAAGTTTTGAGAGTTGTGAACATTCTATTCTTGAGATTAAGTCTTTTTTTCTTTCATTCTTTGCTCGAGTGGAGCTTAGCTCTACATACTTATTCAAGTTTCTCTCTTCCTGTTTTGATTGACCATTGTAATCTGGGACTTTGATTGTATTGCACCCGTAGGACATTCCTTGTGTACTTGGGGCTGTTCTTGTTTTCAAAAAAAGAAAAAAAAAAAAGCTCTTTGATATGACTTGGCGGGATTTTCTGGTGAAGTTTCCATCACTTTTTGCATATTCTGGAACTTGATGAGATGACATTGACTGCCAACTCAATGGAACTTGACTTCCTGTTTTACCTAATCGTTGTAATTTTGGTTCTTGATCTTTGGCCCTACAGTACATCCCCAATGTACTCAGGTTTGCTATGATTTTTATTAATAAAATATTGTGTTACCTATCAAAAAAAAAAGCATGTAGAGTGAAAAGGATTTAAGATTTTAAGTTGCTTTTGTACATAATTAGTTTTTGTACTTTAGCAGATAGTGAGTCTACAGGCTCTTCTTTGGAGGTGATCAAAGGTGAATGAGGTAGAACCCTTACAAGTAGACAAAAGCGCAAAGTACACCAAATGAATCTTAAATATTTTATTGCAACCAGAACTGATATGGCTCTAAATGAGACTCGACCTTTAATACCAATTTCTTCATCGTTTCCTTTTGTATTGCGTTGATATAACTCCAGGTACAATAAACCCCTCCCCCCCCCCCCCCCCCCCCCCCCGACCCCAAAACTATTAACTTGAGCTAGAAAAAAAAATTCCTCTATGGTAGCACTCTTCATTTACTTAATTATCTTGCTTAGTTTGAAAAAAGTGGACAAATGATGCCTATCGTAAACTTATCATCTAAATCTAGGTTTTCATAATTCACTTTGAAGTTAGATTCGAGGGGTACACAATCTCATCTTCAAGCTCAAGCTTTTGACTCCATTATTGTATTTGCGATTCTCTTGGAGCTTTTCTCTTCAACCATAACTAGGACATTAGGAATTTGGAAAGACAAAATGCTAAAATCACGACAAGTTTGGCACTTTAATGTGCGATTAGAACTACAACTTACTCATAATGACAACGGACCACTAGGATGAGCATTCTTGCAAGGCAAAAAAATACCTTGATGCTCATGAACTACTTGGTTCAGTTAGCATCTACAATTATTGTCACTCCAAATGTTGCTTGCTACTGGAGCTCTTATTAAGACCTTCTTTTTGGACTCTTTTCCCATTTGGTATGCAATGAGAATTGCATCAGCCCTTAGTGTAAAGTCTACTTGTATCCAAATCCAACAATACATAGAAATCATCACATTTTATTCCATGGAAACCCTGTTCTTATAGCTGGGTTATAGAATTTGTTGGTAAAATCTTTATTAGAATGAACTCTCTTGCACCAACCGTGTGAGTTGCAAGTGAGCTTGTTGGTTGTTATTATGTGGTACCAAGTAATAAGTGATGGCAAATCTCATGTTTTCTCAATATCTAATGGTTGCATAATTTATTTGTTGACAATTTTTCTTCCAGTTGTAAAGAAGACTTTTCACTCTTGGATGATCTGAAGAAGACTTCTAAACTATGCAATCAGTCAAAAATTACCTCCAGATTGGTCCCCCTATAAAATTCACTAGCTTCTAGTTTTTAATGCCTTTATCCACAGCAACCCATCTAAGCTCTCCTTATAAGCAGACTTGTGGTGGAACATAAAGGCAACTCTTTGACTCATTAACCCTGTGTTGGATTGTATTTGCCGTGGAAGCACCTTATTATTAGTACTGGTTCCATGGGAACTTAAGGAAGGAAAAAGTGTTGGGTGTGAGCGAAACGTTGGTGTTGAGTCCAGACTTGATTTAGAGGACCATGGATCTTTATCAGTGGCTGTTTCAGCAGAATTTTTGTCAAGGACAGTGGCTGACAGTGTATCCAAAGTTTCTTGTATGGTGAACAACTGTTCCAACTTTGCATCCATTGAAGTCACCTTTTTTTTTGGGTAAGTTTTGACCTCAAAGGGAGGGGGGAAGTAGAGATTTCGAACCAGTAAAGTGACCTTTTCTTTCAACTGATTCAACCATCTTTTTTTGTTGAGCTGTTGACGGAAGAAAGATTCAGCAATGAAGTTTCAGGATTTCAGCCTTGATGCCAAAATTGATTTAGTACAATCTTTATGTTATTTAGTTGAGGGATTTCTTATGTGATAATAGATAGTGGGTAATGGGTAATGGATTTTAAAGGAAACTGGTTTTTGGAAATTTTTTGGCAGCAACAAACTTATGTGAAAAAGCTAAGGTAAAGGGTATACAATAAGAGATCTGATTTGGGTGTTCAGTACTAGCAGCCAAAGAACTATTCCATTAATCAACTTTGAAGTCTTTAAAGTACATTGAGCATATTTATTGCACTATTCCACCTCTTTCTTAATCTATTGTAACTAGGACTCTTATTTTGATAGGTATACAAACTTCTAATTGGAATCGACCAAAGCCCACAGTAAAATTCATGAACCATAAATAAGGCTTATATATATATATTAATCATATAAAATCCAAATCCTGTGGCCTACAACTAGTAATTACATAATTATGAAAGTACTAGTGACTCTAGAAGCATTAACTATTAAAAAAAAAGTTTTTGACCTAATTAACTACTATGGACACTTGTTCTTGCACAAAAAATGCATTTTTCTTGATTTTGATTTGCCTCATTCTTAGGCTTTTGAAGAAGATGTTTCTTCTTCATCCATGCAATGGCTGTCCCATTATTTGGTTTCTTTGATGACTGCTTACTTTGTATCTTATGTCATGAGCAGTCAGGTTTTGAGGGGTACATTAGGGACCAAAACACAGCTCTTCCTGAAACACGGGAGAGGATGCTGGCGACAGAGGTCACAGCATCATGGAGGTATGCTACTCTTCAACTTAATATAATTTGATGCGAGGTATCAAGTGAAAACAAATATATATTTTATGGCTTTCTACTCCTATATTGAGTTTTTAATTGGAGTTTACAAAATGTAATGTTTCCGTGATAAACATGGATGCAGGTATGCATATGAATCTCTATCTAGCGTCCCTCAGAAGCCACAGTTCTTTACAGACAGATACCTCAATGTGAAAAAGGATCTGGTGGACACTTTCTATGGTCCTCCAAAAGAGGGAGTGTATAGCCCATCTGTTCAGAATACTCTTTATCTAATGGCAAAAAGTGTACTCAACAGGTCTCTCTCTTTCTCTCTCCTTCACACACACATGCACACACACACAAATATCCATCAACACAAACACCTATCCCCACTCCCACATAGATTCACAGGTCCAAACACATATGCACATGCACTCACATGCAGATACACATGCATGAGCATGCATTATCAAGATACTTCCACTCACTCATGTTGGTTTTTGTATGATACACTCAAACACATTCGCACATGCACTCAGGCAGAAACACACGCATGAGCATGCATTATCAAGATACTTTCACTCACCCACATGTTGATTTTTGTATGGAGCAATGTTTTGAGATTGATTCTTGATTTTTGCTTGCTTCCAGGTTTCCTGACATATCATCCATCAAATTAAAGATGCCAAATATCCATTTCCTTCCTGTTAATCTAAAAAACAAAGATAATCAAACTATTGTGAAGGTAAGACCTTTCTTTACAAGTGATGCCTGCCAGAAATTGTGGCAAATTTTTGAAGTATATATGATCATTGATGTCGCACATCACAAATAACATATTTGGAAGTATGTGTATATCAGTTTGTCTGGGTCGGTGGCATGATTTTGAGAGAAATGTAAAGGAAGGGAATGATGAGATTTTTTTTTTTTTTTAAAGAAAAAGGGGTGGAATTCCCTTATATGCATTGCATCCAAATTGGATGGAATCAAGCTCATTAAATAAGTACAATGTTTTTTTTTTACGCTTCAACTAATGAAAGGTAAATAATCAAGGACGGATATGATAGTTAAATCATGTGTTTTTTTCTTTCTATTTATTTCTTGTTGTAATCACGCAAATAAAGGAATGGAACTAGCCCCCTATTTTGTATGGGTAAGCTACACATGCGCTATTTTTTCCTATGCCCACATATGTGAGAGAAAGAAGTGCCATTTGAGTCAGAGCTCATTGGCAAGAGGGGAAGATAACTGTAACAACAATTCAATCAATCAATCCAAATTCCTTGACAAGAGGGAGGGGTGGAGGCATTTAGTAATTAGAGAATGAACAATTGAGACACTCATGGGTGAGTATTCAAAATTTTAATGGCATTATAACATACATGTTTGCATGCCTTTGTTGAACCTTCTTAGTATATTCAGAGCCACTGCCCTCAAAGCCTTAAAATAGAGTAATCTCCTTTCAGCGTTTTCCAAAGTTGATTTTTCTGCTAAGGTTAATGTATTAGCTGTAAAATGAAACTGACTTTTGATTTTAAACAGTTTGCTGATGATGTATATTTACCAACTGACGAACCACATGGATCAATTCAAGCTAGCTTGAGTCGCTTCTGGTCAAAGATGTAGAAGTTGCTGGTCTTTTCAGCTTTTCATTTTCAAACGAATGAATGGAAGTCTCTTTCCTAACATTGGGGACATGAGATGTTTGTTTGATAAATAAAATGTTATGCCTCTTTGAACTACTAGATAAATAACTTCAGGCTCAGATGTTTTGAGTCAAACAATCAGTGAACTTCCAGTGTTGCATATTATCTTTGCTCGTAACAAATCTTCCACATGTTACACAAAAAACAAAGGTGTACATTATTCAGTTCTTGACTTTTGTTTGATAAATAAATAGTCGTACTTTTTGGTTTGAAGTTTTCACTGTTAGTCACTTATTGACATGATAACAAATTTGTAGATGTACGTGATGCTGTACAGTTTGGTTTGGTGTAGTTCCAATTGTGCAATTTCATTGTAGGATAAGTTTTCCGAATGTACGGTATAATAAGTTCAATCAAGAAAAGTTGTGGGTTCGCATATTCAAGAGGCAAATATGCAATGACCAGCCATCAGCCTAGGGGGAAGAAGAATGGGGCTGCTTCTTGGGTAATGGAGTAAGTGTTGAGAGTCCATATGATGTATGAAGATAATTATTGCATGTAGAGGGTTGGCATGTACCTTAGTGTATCCTGTAATTTGACAGTTACACTGTGACTGGAATCTATAGTGAAAATCCCGATATCTCGGATTGGTTTGGGTTAGGGATAAGAAGGGCTTTTTTTTCTTTTCTTTTCAATAACCACTTTGGATCATGAAGGACAAAGGTTTATTGCTAATGTGGTAGATTCTTGGAGAAAGTTGTGGAAGTCTGAACTGCACAGAAGCCTTAAAGTCTTCATTTGGGGGATTCACATCAAGTGTAATACCTAGGGTATTGCATCTGGTGCACCTAATCAATGGCTGAGATTGAAAGATGAAAAAGCAACTTTCAATCTCAGCCATTAAATAAAATATATTAAAAAGAATCAAAATGTTAAAGTTAAAATGTAAAAAAGGTTAAAAAAATTGTGAGGGAAGTGGAGGTATTACACCTGATGTGAATCCTCATTTGGGAAATAGCTGTCGGAGACCTTGCTTGTCAAAGACAGATTTGCAAGGTCATGTGTCCAAGAGGCCCAATATTCTGAATGCATCCTTTTGTGATCAAGAGGAAGAATTCCAAAAGACGTCTTCTATTGAAAATAAATGGCTTGGTTTTGACATGGGTTTCCACGTGGACGCTATCATTTAAGTCAGCTAAAAGTGTACAAAACAAGAAAAATCAGTTTTTTTATAAAAAAAACAAAGGAAAGTAGTATGGGGGGATTTTCTGATATTATTTTTTCCTATCTACAGTTCCAGCTTTACATCAGCTTTATATACTTCAAATTACAACCAGTAGAAAATGATTTTAGAGGCAAACGGCAAATGATTGGTGATAGCAGAATAAATTAAGCTTTTGTGGTTAGTTTGGATGGAGGGAGAGTAAAGTAGAGTTGAAAATTAGCTCATTTCCAACCCCTCCCTCCCCCTCCAATACCCCTTTTCTTTTTTAATTTTTTTTAAATTATTATTATCATTTATTAATTTTCTTCCACAGCAAATCTAGATGGTTCCACAACTTTCTAACTAAATGTTTTGGATATAGAATTATTCTAGGACTACAATCTTTACCACACTCTTTCCCATAACTATCCTATATGGCAGATTAAGACTGATTACTTATTAATGCTATCACTTTCATATAGATCCATCACTCACAGTCTGTCACATTATAGTTGTATCAAAATTATGACACAAAAAGTTGTGTTCCTAAATTTTCTCATACATACATACAACAATAATGTAAATTGGTATATAGTTGCCCTTTTGCTATTAACAAATGGTTCATGATGTTACTCGCATCTTATCTTATTCATCCATCAGGTGGATAACATTATGGTATTCTTCTTACTACAGTAATGGCGAAGAAATAGGACTTGGGCTTTCATCAATTTCACATAATACTTTTATGTCCTCTGTCGGTGGGAGATTGTGGGTTGGTTCAGGGTAGTTTTTTGAACAAGCATATGCGTGTTTCTCAGTTTTAACCTGAAACTTAACACGAGCCCGAAAGAATGGTCCACGAACACCAGTACAGATGAGTCTCAAGCCTGCAAAGGGGATATTGGCCCAAAGCCCAGAAGAAGAGGGAATTGAACATACAACTAACCCCTAACAAGTAGTCAACAAACATGGAGTAAAATATTTAGGCGTCTCTCTGTTTGTCATCGTTTTCCCTTTCCTCCGGCCAAGAGTTAACTCTCTCTCTCTCTCTCTCTCTCTCTCTCTCAAATTCTCAATCATTCCAAACTTAGTCATTGACTCTATTTTTGGCTCACATTTTGAAGTGTCATTTCTCTCAATACATTGCCATGGAATCCAATGAAACCGGCTCCACTAATCAACCACAACCAAATCAAACTCTCCCCCCAGCATTAAAACGGAAACCAATTCTGTTATATTTATCATCAATTCTTGTTCTCTTTTTAGCAATCTCATTCACTTTCACCAAAACAAACTTTTACAAAACCCAACACCTAAGATACACTCTCTCATCACATTCACACGCACACCCCACTTTTCTTCAAACCCTTTTAGGCTTTCTTAACCCAACCCCAAAACCCAAACAAGCCCCAGCACCAAAACCCATTTCCATTTCACCCTTTTGTGTGCTATGGATGGCTCCTTTTCTTTCAGGTGGTGGGTACAGCTCAGAAAGTTGGTCGTATATCTTAGCCCTCCATGAACACATGAAAAACCCAATTTTCAAATTGGCCATTGAGCAACATGGTGATCTTGAATCACTTGAATTCTGGGAAGGCTTGCCAAAATATATCCAGAAGTTGGCATTTGAGCTTTACCAAACAGAATGTAGAATGAATGAGACCATTGTGGTTTGTCATAGTGAGCCTGGTGCTTGGAACCCTCCTTTGTTTGAAACCTTACCGTGCCCACCAGGTGCTTACCAAAATTTCAAGTCTGTGATTGGCAGGACCATGTTTGAGAGCGACAGGGTGAATTCGGAGCACGTTAAGCGATGTAATCAAATGGATTATGTTTGGGTTCCTACTGATTTTCATGTATCTACATTTATTCAAAGTGGGGTTGATCCTTCTAAGGTGGTCAAAATCATTCAGCCTATTGATGTGAAGTTCTTTGATCCCCTCAAGTATAAGCCTTTAGACCTTTCTTATATAGGGAAATTGGTGTTAGGTACAGCAACCCGGAACCTGAATTCGAAAAAGGAGTTTATGTTTTTGAGTATCTTCAAGTGGGAGTATAGGAAAGGTTGGGATGTATTGTTAAGATCATACTTGAAGGAATTCTCTAGTGTTGATGGGGTTGCTCTGTATTTACTAACAAATCCATACCATTCTGATGGAGATTTTGGGAACAAGATAGTGGAGTTTGTGGAGGAATCTGGTATGGAAAAACCAGTAGCTGGTTGGGCTCCAGTTTATGTGATTGATACTCACATTGCTCAAACTGATTTACCGCGACTATACAAGGCAGTTAATGCCTTTGTTCTTCCATCAAGAGGGGAAGGGTGGGGGAGGCCTCTTGTGGAAGCCATGGCAATGTCGTTGCCAGTGATTGCCACGAATTGGTCTGGTCCAACAGAGTATTTGACAGAGGAGAACAGCTATCCATTGCCAGTGGATAGATTGAGTGAGGTTGTGGAAGGGCCATTCATAGGGCATCTTTGGGCAGAACCTTCAGTTGATAAGCTTCAAGTTCTAATGAGGCATGTGATGAGCAATGTCGAGGAAGCTAAGGCCAAAGGTAAGCGAGCAAGGGAGGACATGATAAGAAGGTTCTCTCCCGAGATTGTTGCGGAAATTGTTACTAATCATATACAAGACATACTTCAGAAGGTGAGTTGAAAATAGTTTTGGCTCTTTATGTTGGAGGTTGTATGCTCTTTATAATTGCTTTCTTGAACTTGACCTGTCTAGCAACTGATCGTGTAATCAAGATGGCTTGTGTGGACTGTTGAAGGAGTTGGTTAATGTAATGATTTAATCTGTTTCTCGAGAAATCAAACTGAATGGATGGAATTTGACTTGGAGGTAGTCACCCTTCAAGAAGAAAAAGAAGAAAAAGCAGAAATGGAGATTTGAGAAAGAGAATTTGGGAGAGAAAAGTGAGAAATGTTATGACTTATTCCTTTAATGATGAAATGCTATGGATTACAAGTATTTATACAAGAGCTACTTGCAAGTCTTATTGGCTAAAATAAGCAACGAACAACTTGCAAGCAATTTGGCTCAATTTCTTAAACACTTCTTTCTATTGTAATTAACTTGTGCTTGCTTGAGCACTGGACCCAAGCTTTGCCCAATTAACTTAGCACCACTTCTTGCAATCTTGCAACTAACCTTGTGAACTTCTCGCAATCTTGTTCACTTAAGAGTTATACTTGCAATGCTCACTCGGACCCATTACAGTTAAGTTGAGGCAGATACCAAGCCATTCAAAAGTAGATTGTACAATTTTCTTTTAGTGGTATGGCATTTTCGAAGTAGTTTTGTCATCAATGCAGTTGCCATACATGGAAGTTTCTCATGGGACATATTTTGATTCCCAAATCCCATAATATTATCCTTAGCTCAAGAACCTCTCCCTCTTTGTCTCGTGTGTGTACTGTTAACGTTCTCTGTTTAATTCGTTTGGCTTTTAGATGGAGGAAGGTAATTTCCATTTGCCACTGCTGTGTTTGTGTCTGATAAGTATGTGTATGTGTATAATTTATATGAAACAATTTCAAGTCCATTGTTTTTTCAGTGAGTGTGACACCTTCGAATTCTGATACATCTTTGTACAAGGTATTTTGTGAATTATTTGGGTGATAAATAGGTAAATGGAGTTTGTATTTGATAGTGATGGTACTGGAATATTTATAGAAAATTAAATTATAAATAAGATATGTATAAAAACACATTAAATTATATATACAAATAATATAAATACATATTATATAAAATATAAAAATACATTTATATACTCAAAGCAGGATAAGGTGAGCTAGGGCAAAGCAAACAAAACCCATCTCCATCTCGTTCCTTCCAGGGGCGATGCTATGCTCACGCCACGGTGGTCCCAAGACCACCCTGACTTGAAAAAAAAATAATTTATATATAATATTTTAAAATTTTTTATTTACCTACTCTTACAAAAAAAATTAGGAACACCCTCAGAAAAAATTAGGAATACCCTCATATTTTTTAATGCTAATAAAATTAAATTTTGGTGGATTATTTGTTCTACTTTCAAGCAAAAAGAAAAAGCCCAGCATAAAATTTTGAAATAAAATTTGAAAAAAAAAAAATGGTAACAGAGCAAGCCCACCAAGAAGAAAAAAAGAAAAAGAAAAAGCCCAACAACAATCCTTAATAACAGATGTTAAAGCAAACCCAACATAAAGAAAAACCCAACATATGGTAAAACAAACGGCCAAAATGGCCCAATACCATTTATTTTTGAAATTTTTAGCAACAGAACACTGTTTTGAAAATTATTGAAGATCTACCACTTTTTCTGGTACTCGAGTTTGGTGAGCTCGAGTACCATATTTTTTAATCCACCGTGGCACGATGACATGGAAAGCTAGAATTAAAATATTCTGCTTGATACTCGACCATCTGAAGCTCGAGTACTGTTGAACAGTACTCGAGTCCTACAAGATCGAGTACCGTATGTTCATTTATCGCACACCACTTAAATGAACAGACGGTTGCTTAGCTGGAAACCATTGGGTTGTTGCTTTAGGTTTTTTATTATTTAATTTTTGGTTTGAATTAGATTGTTACTTAGCTGGAAACCATTAAGTGTTGTTGTGTTGTGCAATGAAGTGTCATTGGTGGTGGTGTCTTGCCTTTTCAAACTTAAAGTACAAATAGTTATTGAATTGTAGACTTGTAGACTTATAGTGTGTTAAGTCCAAAAAAGTGAAAAAAACCACTTTATGTCAGTTTCCCATTTAGGTTCATGCAACCGTCTGTTCATTTAAGTAATGAACAGACGGTACTCGAGCTTGTAGGACTCGAGTACTGTTCAACAGTACTCGAGCTTCAGGTGCTCGAGTACCAAGCAGAATATTTTAATTCCAATTTTTTATGTTATCGTGCCACGGTGGATTAAAAAATATGATACTTGAGCTTCAGGTGCTCGAGTACCAAGCAGAATATTTTAATTCCAGTTTTTTATGTTATCGTGCCACGGTGGATTAAAAAATATGATACTCGAGCTCACCAAACTCGAGTACCAGAAAAAGTGGTAGATTCCCAATAATTTCCGAAACAGTGTTCTGTTGCTAAAAATTTCAAAAATAGATGGTATTGGACCATTTTGGCCTAAAACAAACTCACGGATTCTGTAAAAAAAAAAAAATACAAACCAAAACCCAATACGCTCAGCCGATTTTATCAAATGGTAAAGCAACAACTGATATCAGAAACCTAACTTAAAGAAAAACCCTCATTGGCGCGAGCGTGATGAACCTGAAGCACATCGGCGCAAGCGCGACGGTGCCTCGAGTCCTTCCACCTTCCTCGCGCGAGCACAACCACATCGGGCATCGGAGATCGGTCTAATCCGATCAACGCTTGGCCTCAACCCTCGAGTCCTTCCACCTTCCTCGCCTCACGTGCTGCTGTTGCGGCACCGCCCCTTAGGCCTCCCTCAAGGTATTTCAGTTCTTTACACTATTTTTCTCTCTTACATCTTTGCCTCTTTGGTTTTGCTGCGGTTTGAGACTCTCTCTCTCTTTATCTGAAATTAGACTTTCTCTCTCTCTTTATCTGATTCTCTCTCTCTCTTTGAACTTAAATTCAATAAATTGGCTTTACAGCTTCACCTTTACTTTATAAATTATAACTTTATTAATTTTGCCCCTGTTTTAACTTTATTACGTTGGTGAGTTTGTCTTTTAGTATATTGTAATTTGTGAATTTATATTGGCTCTCGTAGTGACTCTTGTCTGTTGCTGGGTTTGTCTTTTAGTGAATTATGATTTGTGAATTATCTAATTGGCTATTGTATTGAGTCTTGTATGTTGAGTGGGAGTGGATGGGGCATGGACCGGGGTGGGATATTTGAATAAATACAGACAAAATTAAATTATGTTACCCACTTGGCAGTGGGTCGCACATGGGGTGTGGCGCTAATAGTTAGTAAAGAAAAATAACGAATCAACTAAATAACCATAATTAATAATTTAATTAATCAATACATTATAAAAGATAAACAAATTATATTATATTAGGCTAAACAACAATTAATAATTCTATAATTAATGAAACAACAATACAACAAATGAACAAATTATAGTTTAAAAAAGATAAACAAATTAATGAAACAACTAAAAAAAATAATTAATAATTTTATTAATATTTCAAATAAACTTATAGTTTATTGTTTATTCTTTTGCTAGAATTATGAACAAATATTTGATAAGAAAATCACGTACCCAATAATTTTATAGATTGTGTAACTTATACTTCTTAAGAAACACCCTGAGAAAAATTTCTGGGGTCGCCACTGGTTCCTTCTTTGAGGTGGGAAAAACCCACGTAGGAAGGAATGGGATAGGTAGGTTGAGAGGGACGGATAATTTTTGTCATCTTTACTTCTTTGGAGGTTTGTAGTGTCAGGATTCTAATGCAGTAGTGTTGCTCTTATAACAATTGTTTGTGAGATGCATTGAAATCTAAATTCCACAGCAGGTTATCACATTCTCCTTCAACTTTATCATGAGTCTATTAAAGAGAACTCATTGTACCTAAGACATAACAAAATGTATCAATTGAGGAAAAACGGAATGTTGATTTGACCTAGGCAGGTTCTAGTGACAGTACTGTTTCTCTTATTACCTTTGATTCAATCTAGGGCAAAATGGCCCATTACCATTAATTTTGGAAATATTTTGTTCAGAAACACTGTTTCCGAACAATATAGTAATCTACCACTTTTTATGGTACTCGAGCTTGGTGAGCTCGAGTACCATTTTTTTTAATCCACTGTGGCACGCTGGCGTGGAAAATGGGAATTAAATATTGGCTTAGTACTCGAGCTTCATGGGCTCGAGTACTGTTTAAACAGTACTCGAGCCCATGAAGCTCGAGTACTATCTTTTCATTTATTACACAACCAACTACTACTGACGTGAACTGTAATAGGACATGCACTCTTTTCCATTTCTGTCTCTTTCCCATTTGTGTCTGTGAGTCAGAAACTCTGTCATTTCTCCATGTGTGAGTCAGAAATTTGAAGCATAGACTTTACTCTTGGGTCACTAGCTGCAAGTCTACTCTAAGTGTCTCGTTGATGTTTGCGTTGTTTGGACTCAAGGAAAGGAGCTCATAGAAATTGGTTGAATTATTATCACTACCAATAACTTTGGTGGCCCTGCAGGAAACACTATTGACAAGCACACGAGGCCGTTGTTGTTTAATGGGAAGTGAAAGAGAGAGCAATGAATTGAAACTGGTTTGGCTTGAACTTAGCAAAAAAGCCATTACTTTTAATAAGCAAAGGCTTGAAAGAAAGAGGAATATATGTCAGTCCTTATATATAGGGAGCACAGTCTATTGGGTTGGTGGTTTTAGTCTCTTTATTTATTAAAGGAAATGAAACTATAATGAATGTGCACGACATGAAAACATTGACTTGGCTCTTGAGGTTGCCATGGAGACTGAAATAGTGGTGAAGTTGGTAATTACGAAGCTAAACGCGTTTTCTCCTTGGTAAGCATCGAATCGATTGATGTTTTCGTGGTGTGCGGCCTCCAAGTGTTTTGATTCAATTATTTTACACTTTTTTTATATCAATTAATCATGTTTACAAAAGAATATAATAATAATAATAATAATTAAATATCTAGGGTCGGTAAAACATCATACTCCCCTCCTTCACATCAAACTCACAATTTTATAACAAGTATATTAAAAATATTGTATTTTAGGTATACGTTGATATATTAGATAATTTATTAATAATTAACCATTAAAATCATTGCGGGGAAAAAAAAAGTTTTCTAACACTTAGTTATTGAAATGAAAACTGCTCTTTTGTATGGGTATATATTTTGAAGTTATCAATTTTAGAATGAATCAATTTTTTTAATATGTCCAATCATATTAGTTACTAGTTTTACTTCTTACTTCGTGAAACCTATACCAATACGATTATTTTACGTTAAAATTACTGAAAAGAAGATGTAAAAGTAAGGAAAGAGAGGTAGGATACAAAAATGACATGGTTTGACTTAATGGTCTACTATATGGAAGATATAGAAGTTTTAGATGGGTACATGTTTCTAAAGAACCCTAGTAGGGTATATATAGATGCTACAAGGTCTAGGGTTAGGTGTTTCACAAAAAAATATAAAGTTCAGGGTTAGGTGTAGTTTATAGTTTATACTAAATCGGGCCACTTGGGCCATTACACATAATAAACATAAACCAATATAAATATGACCTTTAACATTTTATTTAAGTAAAACTTAAATACAATTCCTTACTTACAATACATTAAGTTTCTCAATTAAATTCAAAGTCATTGTTGCATAGAATTTAATTTTCATTTGAAAAAAAAAAAAAAACATTATTTATGCTTCATTAGCCAATATAAACATTTCTTTGAATTTAATTGAGGATCCTAATGTAATGTACTTAATTAATTCCAATTTATAACTGCTTAATAATAATATGATGTGTTTGCACATATGACAACCAAAAGTTTTAATTAAATGCTAGTGTAAAAAAAAATTTCGATAAATCTTTCTAACAAATTCTTTATATTCTCTTTATTTTCTTCATTTTCTTTCCTAGTTGCCATTCCAGTCCCCACCCTATATAAATGATAAGGATGTATAGAAGCTTTTTTTTTTCTTTTTTTCTTTTTTAATATTTGATAGTAGAGGTGGGGGGATTTAAACTCTCAATGTACTCGATGGAAACACCAAAATGTGCCAATTAAACTATAAAACTCGATGTTTGGGTTTCTTTATACTATGTTGCTTTTGAAATTACTATATTTCAGTTGCGTATTTTTTAAACTTTATATTTCCATGTTTATTGCATTTCTAAGTTGAACATGAGAAGACTACATGAACAAATTATTTTACTTATCAACCTATGGGAATGTATGGTGCATAGGTTTATGATTTTACTTATTTTGTGTTTCTGCTGTATCTGATGGTTATTTGAATGTTTTCAGTCCATTTTTTAAAAAAAATCCAGATTGGTACCCGAGTTTAGTAGACTCGGGTACTATACAAAGTACTCGAGCTCTTGACACTCGGGTACCAATCTGCGTGGGAAATTTTTTTTTTCAAAACTTGTCCCATTTTTTGAGACAATTATTGATTTCTAACTTTTAAACAAATTTCCAAATAAGGAAGATATAAGGAAAAATGTAATCCAATAAAATTCATTAAAATACATATACAAGAAAAAAAAAATATTGAATTATAAACTATCATAAAATTTTACACCAAGTTCCCAATCCATATATATTTAATGGATTTTTTTTTTTTTCGAAAAGAGGATAATGCATTTACCAAAATCCAATCAAATTATTGTCTTGAATCAGATAATTACGTGACACTAACGTTTTGCTTATGTTCAAGATGTGGACCAACCGAGCAACTGTTTTTTTTTTTTTTTTTTTTGAGAAGATGTCGACCAATCGTTAAAAGTTAAAACCCGTCAAATATATAGATATATATATCAGCAGTTGTACATATATATATCATTGAGTTCACTTACGTTTTATATATATATATATATATATATATAAAAGCAATTGTACATATATATATCAGCAGTTAATATTGCAAATTTCAATACATGAAACTCATGCACAAAAATCTCATATGAACACAATCTAAAAACTAAGCATTTTACTCTCACTATTGTAAAAATGTCATATCTAAAAATTAAGCATTATTACCTCTATGTACTGGTTACAACAGGGCTTGCCCAAAGGATAAATGGACAGCACGTTGGTGGATGGAGACACTTAGAGTAGACTTGCAGCTAGTGACCCAAGAGTAAAGTCTATGCTTCAAATTTCTGACTCACACATGGAGGAATGAGAGAGTTTCTGACTCACAGTCACAAATGGAAAAGAGACAGAAATGGGAAAGAGACAGAAATGAAAAAGAGTGCATGTCCTATTACAGTTCACGTCAGTAGTAGTTGGTTGCGTAATAAATGAAAAGATAGTACTCGAGCTTCATGGGCTCGAGTACTGTTTAAACAGTACTCGAGCCCATGAAGCTCGAGTACTAAGCCAATATTTAATTCCCATTTTCCACGCCAGCGTGCCACGGTGGATTAAAAAAAAAGGTACTCGAGCTCACCAAGCTCGAGTACCATAAAAAGTGGTAGATTGCTATATTGTTCGGAAACAGTGTTTCTGGGCAAAATATTTCCAAAATTAATGGTAATGGGCCATTTTGCCCATTCAATCTGACCATAAAAACATAGATAAAACCCACAGATAGAATCATCTCAATGAGCTTATGAGCTTCGCGAGTATTCGCATTGAAAGTTGAAATTAAAAATAAATAAAAATAAATAAATAAATAAACACTCATCAGAATAGCCTAAGCTTTTGAATAACAGTATTTGAAACCAGTAAAACATCATTCATTTACAACAACTTGGACCTGAAAGCTGATATCCAGTATTTATATCTCAGTCAACCATGGCTCATTCAATGACTTTCCTGTTTTGAACTAGCTCATTCGGTTAATTATTGGACTGCCTATCTGGAAGCAACCAAATAGTCAATACATCAATCATCAACCTAAGTTTACTGAAAATATGGAGCAAAAACTGTCATAACTTCTTTGTAAACAGGCTTCTTAGAATCCACTACCTGCACAGAATGGAAAAAAATACCATTTAAGTAAACCAACAAGACCAAAATACCAATTCCAACCGCTTCTGAACCAGTAAAGAATTCTACTAAGATTGTAAGGTCTACCCACAAGCTCAACTACTTGTTCTGGAGACATCCATGACCATTCACCAAATTCAGCTTTCACAGTCCCATCACCCAAAAGATTGATTTCTTCCTCCTTCCCAGTAAATTTAAGAAGAAACCTGAGAGGGTTTTCAAGTTTGATGAAGTTAAACAGAAATTTACACACACAGGCATGTACATCTATGGAGATAAATTTAAATCTAAAACTAGTCGCAGACCCATACAATGCATGAGAATATATAAATATTATGTAATAAGGTGTAGTATATAAAAAGTGACAATTATTTCAAGTATTATTTTTTAAAAAAAAAGATTTTTATAAGTATTTTTTATTTTTTTTAATCTCTACAAATATATCATATTATTATTATTTTTTGTATGTTTGATTAATATTTTTTTTAAGATGAATCATATTCTTCTAATTTCTATTGTAGTGTGTTATATTAGCCTAACACACAACCAAAACTTTATAAGTTTCAAATTTATTATTCAAAATTTTCAGGAACAAGGAGATTATCATAATAATAGAAACTCATCACAAAATTACAATGTTATCTTAACCAAAATTAAAATGAAATCAAAGGAATAAAAGATAGACTTTACAATAATTTATTACTCAAATAATAGGTAGGCATATTCAAATTCATAGTCATGTAGATTGTGTTTTGATATAAACTTAAATTCCTATTTCCAAAAAAACTAAGTATTACCAAAATTTCAACCAAAGCAATAGAAAGAAGAAAAAAGACTTTGTGGTGGGAAATTTAAAAAACACAATACCAAAACACATATTAAAAAAAATCATCAACCTTAATGAAGGTTATAAAAAAGAACAAAAATCCACCAAAAGAAAGTAGAGAGAGAGATTACTCACAGTTTTTCTTGGGAAAAATATGGATTGAATGGGAGAAATTATATCAATTTTATACAAAAGAAAATGGGGAGAAGAAGAGTTAAAATATAAGAAGGAGAAAAGGATGTGCCTGTCTTGCCACTAATGTAGCTCAATAGGAGTGTAGCAACAATAAATGCTACGCTTTAACTTTTAGATATATATATATATATATATATAGACTACTTGTGTATCTAAATTATATTCTACATGCTCCCAGCCAAAAAAAAAATATGAAACTTTTTTCCCTAGAAAAGAATATGTTAGGTTGAATGCATCCAATGGCCTTAACTCAACTGACTGCCTAATCTGGACTCAGTTGCAGCCCTTCACTATATATACTGCATCTAACAATGTATTGCTGTATTCCTATGCTCACCACTTCTGTGCTTGACCCTTAAGATTTTCCTTGACTTTAGGCCACTCATATGTCAACCAATAAGGTACCTGCATTTGAAACCCAACTCAGGCCTGAACTTATTGCTAACAAAGGAACTGTAAGATTAAAATATCATGCATGAGTTGGACAACAGCAGAGTATAAGTATTAAAAATTCTGATAGACTGACAGGAAGAATTAGCCAGTTAAAATGTAGCCCAGGTAAAGAAAAAACGTCAGAATCCCCAATAAACCTAGAGGCATTCATTCAAAACTACAGCACTAAACTTTAGCATAGAAATCCACTATTTTTGTTTCATATTTGGGAAATTTTGAAGTCTGCAAAGCCAAGAAAAATTGAATTTAGAGAGGCCTTAGAACATAGATGTAGTCCTAAGAGAGTAGGTCAACCAGTTGAGTAGGGTGGTTGATTAAGTCCAAAGTAATATGGACCACGATGCAAGCTCATTAGAGAGAGTATTATAAAACTAGGATATAAGAATGATAGAGATATTTTAAGCTTATCAAAAAGAAAGAGAAGAAATAAATATATATATATATATATATGTATATATGTGTGTGTGTGTAATATTACCTAGGATTTGATCCTAGAATCCCCACATAAAAGTCATTCTACTCGGGCAGTGTGTGTTTGTTTGGGTTGGTTGGGGGGGTGGTGGGGTTTGTTCTCTAGATGGGTGCTTGTGCATGCAAGTTTGCAAAGTTTGCATGTGGCTATGGATGTGTAGAAAGATAATTACCAACAAGGAGATAAAATGAAAGAAAAAGATAACTTGAATTTGGAATCATGCCTGCTCTCAGACATTATACCTAGAAAATATCAGCTCTTCAAGGCATTGCCATTTTTGAATGATAAAATTTGTTAAAGCAAGCAAATATAGAGAGGTGATCAATGCTAATTATCAGTGGCATCAGCAAGGCAGGAACAAAATCTACTCCCATTGAACTCCACAAGTGCTAGAAGCTAAAACTTGCTTGGTAATTTCTACCTGAACCGGGGATATTAAGTTTTAATTATCTGATGGCTACATATTGTTCTTGTTAACTTATCGATTGTCCCAAAAGCTTAAGTTATTAGAAAATTATGAATTTAATCACTTAATCATAATTCTAACACTCCCCCTCACTTGTGGGCCTAAACTTCCTCTTAATAAGTAGGGGCCCAACAAGTGGGAATTTAACATTTTAAATGGGAGGTACAGTGAAGACAGGGATCAAACTCAGGATCTCCTACTTTGATACCATATTAAATTACCAATTGTCCCAAAAGCTTAAACTATTAGGGAATGATGAATTTAATCACTTAATCATAATTCTAACAATTCTAAAAGGAGTACAAGGGCTCACATGCTAAAGAGTTAAGATACTTTATACAAGGGCTAAGCTCTCTCTCTCTCTCTCTCTCTCTCTCTCTGAATTAAGAAAATCAGCCAATAAGAATAGTGGAAACTACAAATGGTAGACCATAAAATCAATCCCAACTTCAAGGCTAATAAAAGGTGGGTTGTACTAGGTTTTTACCCTAGATAGTTTTAGGTTCTATGAGTGAGGAATCAAGGTCTGGTTGCGAGGTTTCAACTTTCAAGTTTCTGGAAATTAAAGAGAAAAGTTTCTAGGCATCAAAACTAGTTCTCCTAAGCATCACACATAGGTTTCCCTAGCATCACGCCTTGGAGAAGGATCGCATCACATAACCTTCATAGCATAATTGCTGCAATATTCTCATAAAACAAGTTCTCTCCAATGAATAAAATATTGTTTATGTCAATATATGTAGCCAACTAAACCTAACCCTATCTGGCTCCATTGGCATTGACTACTAATTCTAGGTAATTAAAACTCAAAAATAAAACCTGATAACGTATGAAAACCCATAATAAGATGCAAGGGACAAAAACTTCTGCCCACACCCCAAAACCTGAGAATTACAAAAAATACTCTAGACTTTTAAAATTAAATAAAACTAAATTATATTAAACTAGCAACTTTCTAATGTAAAGAAACAAACCCGAATAATAATAATAATAATAATAATAATAATAATAGCTAAGGCAGCCTAGAGGAGTGTGCCCCCTTGGTTCATATTTTTAAATTGCTCTTTCATGAGCTTCTTGCTGTCTGCATCATAGATCCTGGATCACTCTCTCTCAATCTCAAACACCACATGCATAACTAACTAAAGCCTTAAGCCCTTCTAATTGGAGATGGCTACATGAGTCCTCTTTGCCATTCAACTCTATCTAGGTGCACAAACACCATAGTGCCAAGTAGTAGAGATGCTAAACAGAACTATTTACTTTCCTTTTTAATAAAAAGAAATCAAGTTCTACCAACAACTATTTCCTTTCACATGCTTGGTTTAGTGGAATTGTGGAAAAGAGGAGAGGAAGTAGTAGAGATGCTAAACAGAACTATTTACTTTCCTTTTTAATAAAAAGAAATCAAGTTCAATGTGTTTCCAACAACTATTTCCTTTCACATGCTTGGTTGAGTGGAATTGTGGAAAAGAGGAGAGGATTTCGTACCCCCCGCCCTCTCTTTCTGTGGGGTTTGGAAGATAGGTGAGTAAAATATTGAAGGTTCTAAATTGAAGGAACAGTCATGCCAAAGCTGTCATAATACCAGATGGAGGAGTGTTAAAAAAAAAAAATTAAAAAAAAAGGAGGTTGACAAATCGGATTCCTTACCAGACAATGAAGATTGGTTCAGGATTTGTTAAGTCTTCCTATTTTAATTTCTCCATCAAAGCTGATCAATTTCTTAAAACCTATGTATAAGAGACCGTAAATTACAAGCTTTATGCCAGAGAACTACTGAGGCTACTGAGAAATAGCTGGTTCAGTTACAAGCTTTATGCTAGAGAACTCTTTTTGATTGGTTTAGGTGCTAGGGTTCTTCAAATTGTTCTTCTATCATAGAGTTTCTTTCTTCTCTTAGAATTTCCCCTCGAGTTATTTTTCTTCGATGTTGTTTGTTGTTTTTGCTTGTGTTCACTATCATGAACATCATGTATTTTTTTTCATCATGATTAATATTACTCTTATTACCTATCAAAAAAGAAAAAGAAGAAAGAGGAACCATCAATTCAGATATCCAAATAAAAGTATAAACAGGTTTATAAAGCAATTTCTATTGCAATCTCACACATTCCTCAAGCGAGATGCATATTAAATATCTGAAAGAATTACACGAGCATACCAAAAATTTGTAATTAAGGAAGAGAAGTCCAAAATTCTTACCTCTGCAATAACTTCAGCTGAACTGATTCCTGTCTCTTCTTTTAATTCCCTGATGGCCGCACTTCTAGGATCTTCACCCTCATCGATACCGCCCTATTAAAATAAAATGTACCAAATACCAATTACAATCTCATTTAAAAGAACCAAATCGTGAAAAGAGGAAAAACAAGTTTAGTAAAGACTACTTCAACTTCAACTTTTAATTACCATAAGTTCTAGTTCGTTAACCACAGCCACAGAACATTGACATGTTCATTTAAAAACTATGATGTTTTTTTAACATCTCATGTTTAACAGAAGACAGAAAGAGAAGCAGAAAAAAAAATTAAAGAATAGAAAAGAAGCCTTAGTTTTGGTTTCAATTCTCCAAATTTTAGCTATGAATAACTGAAGACAGGCTCACACCAATCCAGAAAACACTTAATATATACCCAGATTTTAAATAGACCCAGTGGCTGATGCCATAAAATGGTTGCTTACATCAAGAAACAAGAATTGGAGATAGACTCAAGAGATTATCACAGTACTTGTAAATTGTATGGCCCCAAATTTCCAATAGTTGACCAGTTCTAAAATTCTAATACCAACCTAGCACTAAAATTTCATGAAACCAAAAGAACAGCTGCCCCCAACACAATCACTAAAAAAGTTCATAATGAATTCTGAAAAGAAAAAGATAAACAAATACATAATAAGACATAAAAAGGTTTTATAAAATTGCAGTTAGAGAATGTAAAATAACAATCTAAATTGCATATGAAAGCATTAGAAACTTGGAAAGTAGAATCCTAAGAATCGTGTCTAAAATTTCTTTCTCATGCATAAAGTTATATATTATTGTTGTCATTTGAACAGTTCTGAATAAGCAACATAGAGGTGAGGGCTCATGCATGTGGATGATGTTCAGACTTTTTTGTCACAGAGAAAATACATTGTAAAAGCAGGTATGGCCTTTACATAAATGCAGCTCCACAAAATTGAATAAACCAGTAATTGTACCTTTAAAAAAAGATGAACTCATCCACTTTCTCTATTATCTCAATCAGTATACAGATAAAACATTGTAAATTCCATTAACCCTTTGGAAAGACTGCGGTAATAATTATAGGCTAGACTTGTCCGTGACATGATGATGATGTCTTATTAAATTGCAATTTGGTAAAGAATATACATCAAGTTTGGCAATATTTTATAAAGCATGCAAAATTGTTTTCTGGATCTGATAGTAGCAAATCTTAACATTTTCTATTAAATATCTCAGCCCTTATATATAAGTTAATGTAAGACAGGGAATTCATAAACATTTTTGAATATGGTAAACTTTTGCTAAGTTTTACATTCCCCTTTTATGACTTCGAAGCTTCTGTCATCAGAACACCCTTCATTTCAATTTCCCAAATTTCCTATTTTAATGTCAGATAATATGATAGGAGGCACCCACATAGAACCGGACAAAGAAATCACTAAGCATGTGTACAAAGCTGTCCTATGGCTTCCCTCAATTGTCATTCACAAGCTCTACATTAACTCCATAAATATTAATGAATCCAGATGTAGGCCCATATGCTGTATTAGCATTCAAATTGAAAATGCTGGATTTACATGCTCAGATCACACTTTCCTTTTCATCAACAAGTTACATGATGAGATTAAACATTAACTTTCTACATACAACAACCATCACAGTCTCTACTCCAAGCACATACTAAAATAAATTTTGTATTGAGTTCCAAAAATTATGGTTGGAACCTAAACTTGGGATTCCTTTTATTAACAACACACACATTGTCTTTATCATCCCTCCTTTGTTGTGGGTCATTATTATTGTATCACTCAACTCTCAAGTCACCAACTCCACACACAAGAAAAATTTTAAATATCAGCTCCATTTGTTTCAATCTAAAACATATCAAACTAAAACAATTCTCAACTCAAATCACCAACTCCACACACAAAAAATAACTTGGAAAGAACTCAGGTCCATCAAATACAAATGGGGTCTTGTCTATTTCTCATATTATTTTTATATCTTAAATTAACGCAGCAAGCAAACAAAGCTATTTAGTTTCAAAAGCAATCAAACTAAATACCTCAATATAAAACCCAAAAAAAAAAAGAAGAATTTACCTGAGGCATTTGCCAAACATTGGGTCTATTTAGCCTTGAAGCTGCAAAAATCTGCGGCTCAAAAAATAAAAAAATAATAAATAAAACACCCTTATATTATATGCATATGCCACACCACAGATACATATAAATAGACATATAGAGAAGACAGAGATAGAGAGATAGGATATAGTATACCTTTTTAGAAGAATTGATGAGACAAATACCAGCGTTTTTCCTATAACCTTGGGGAGGGGAATCCATGGATGATGATTATGAAGAAAAAAAAATCCTTTTTCCTGCGATATACTGGTATTGGCTTTTGTTTTTGAGCATCTACTAGTATTAATCAAGTCAACTAATACTAGCATTGACTTAATTATCGGTCATTTACTCATTTCTTTTCTTGTATCAGCGTATGAAAAATAGAGTCTTGGAATTTCCTGTACATAATTGTTTTTGGTTTCTTTTTTGGTTGTACATATTTTTGTTGCTACTTCATTTTTCTATCTTCTAATGAAGTAGTCTTCTCTTAATACAATTTTTTGTTTTTACCTAAAAAAAAAAAAAATCGGAATTCAATTGGTTTGCCCTTCTTCACTTGTCCATGACATTCAAAGTTTAAATTCTCACTTTTTTGTTGTAATTATTAAATTATTAAAAAAGATAGGCCTTGATTTTTTTTTTCCTTAAAAAGTGTGTGTATATATATATATATCTAAAAAATGAAATGTAGCATTTATTATTACTATGTTAGAGTTAAGTCACATTAGCGTTTGCGTCATTATCCTATTTCTCCAACCTTTCTTCCTCCCTTACCTTTTCATCTTCCTACTACCTTTTTACTTTAATATCATTTTTCATCTTTCCTTATTTTGTATAGGGATGGCAATTTTTTCCCGTCCCGCTTAACCCGCCCTTCCCTGTTTCGTCCCGCACGGGTTTTTCCCACCCCGTAAAGGTGATGGGGCAGGGATAGGGTAAGATTTTAGCCTCACATCACAGGGCAGGGTAGGGATGGGTTTAGAATTTTTAGACCCACCCCGTCCCGCCCCTCCCCATCCCTGCCCCACCCAGCGTTAATAAGAGTTATAATTGTAAATTTTCCATACCCTAAAACCCTACTATTTAAACAAACATATTAATATTAGCATATTTTATTCTACCTAATATGATTCTCTCCATTTATTTTGTTATGTGTTATACTATGAGTTTTTTTTTTTTTTTTAATGATTGTCTTGTTAAACACTTGGATATATTATTCAATTTTTTCTAAAAATTGATTTGATTTGATGGGATAAATTTAGTTGTAATTTCAAGTATATTTTTATTAATGAAATAGCTTTCATTAAAAAAATTGTATTAGTTGTAGGGCAAATTAATAAAAAGTTGAGTTTTACGAGGTGGAACAGGGTTTCACGGGCCCCAAGGGGTGGGGATGGGGTGAGAAAGTATTCCCCATCATGTGGGGCAGGGCAGGGTGGGGATGGGGCAAGACAAAATCATGTGAGGCGGGGACGAAAACCCCATCCTTCGGCCTCGTCCCGCCCCGCCCCATTGCCATCCCTAATTTTGTCTCTTCTTATTCACATTTTTTTACTATAAATTTGTCATTCTCTCTTCTATTTTTTTGCATAATTTTCCCTCACAAAAAAAAAAAAAAAAAAAAAAAAAAAAAAAAAAAAAAAAAAAGAAGAAGAAGAAGAAGAAGAAGAAGAAGTTCTCTCTCTCTCTTAATATTTTTTGGTTAATTTTTTTTATTTTCTTGCATTTTTGCTTTAGTATAATTGGGGTTTGTCATGAAATATCAAATTTCAACTTATATTCAAAATATGACCAAAACTGTAACTTTATTTCTATACATATATAGGTGTGGAAGAGAATTTGGTAGATTGCTTTGTTTTGTCAATGGAAGAGAATTGCATATTGCAAATTGTTGATGATGTGGTGCTAAGTCAAGGAAGCAATGAAGATATTCAAGTATTCGCTGAACTTGCATTGAGATGCATCAAGAAGAAGGGAGATGAGAGGCCAGCCATGAGAGAAGTAATGCTAGAGCTTAGGCAGATACAACATCTCATATGGTCAAAACAAAATAATGAAGCTGGTTTAGCTCAAACACCCTTAAAGTCATGTAATTGAATTGTCATTGTTGGCATTAGAAGCCCATTTTACTGTCTACTAAGCTTGTAAAATAAACTTTATCATATTATTATATATTTGGGTAGGGGTTGGTTTCATTGGGATAGAAGCAACATAATATGATACTTAAGGACAATTTGCTTGGCACATTGTAATTAATTGCAATATGATCTTCCTGATGCATTGTTGTCAATGATTGAATTGTCTCTGGCAATAATTTCATTGGCATACGGTCCAATTCTAGCTCAAATGCCCAAGCCACTGATATAGTAGTCAATATTGTGTATATAAACACCTTTGTGTAATATATCAAATCAATACAGTGTAGCAAATAGCATATATTGTGTTATTTTATTTTATTTTTTTAATCCTATTTGTTTTTATCTTCATTTTTTTCAAATAGTATAAGAGCCTATCAGTCCATGGCAGACCATTTACTACTATGCCTCAATTGAAGCCTTCCTTTTCAAATCAAAGTTTCTTTTACCACCAAACTCATAATAAACATGAACCAATCAAATCCCCAATAAACCCCATTTTTTGTGTGTGTCAAAAGAACATTACTATTCACTCTATCTAGTGCAATTTCCATAGCAAGTATCTTCATCACCTTTCCAAGGTTCTTCATTTCAAATGCTGAAGTCAGCTAGTCACCTCGTCTAATTAGGCATTCAAAATTGTAAATAGGTTTCTTAATTTGATAAGTGGACCTTCAATTTGAAAAAATCATTAAGAACATCAATAGCACAAAATTTGGCCTAAGTCCTAATCTTAACAATTTTAATTCTTTGAGTTATCCCTATGATGTTTTCTCCCAATTGGTGTTACCAAACCCTAATTGAATATCCCAATTACTTATTATTTCATCCAATTTGGTTACATCCTTACCAGATTGAAAAACCATAATTTTAATACTAAACCTAATACCTTACTATATCTTTTGATAAATCCTGCAATGAAACAGTGACAAAATTAGAAGTTTAAATCTTTAATTGGGACCCTTAATTGCATTATTGCGCTATTAATTTGATGAACTGATAGACACAAAATTCCCAATCTATCTATAATCTATACATATCTAAAAGTTTTTTTTTTTTTTTGAGAAAGTATACATATCTAAAAGTTGAAATATAGTATTTATTGTTACTACATCCTATTAAACCACATCATTGGCCCCACTAGCTTTTTTTTTTCCCTTCCTTTTGCAATTAACATTTTCACATTTATTACTACATCACATAATATATATATATATATATATATTACTCTCTCTCTCTCTGTCTCTCTCTCTCTCTCTCTCTCTCAAATAATATTTCCCTAATTTTTGTCTTTCCCATTAATTCAATTGACCTTTAATTCAAACTTCCTTCAACTCTATGACTCTCCCTCTCCCCAATTAAGTAGTTATGAAAACCGTTCAATTGCTACTCTATTATAACTTTTTTTAACATAAATTCAATTGACCTTTAATTCAAACTTCCTTCAACTCTGACTCTCTCTCTCCCTACTCAAGTGGTTATGAAAACTGTTCAATTGCTATTATAATTATTTTTAAACTACTCATTTGTTGCCTATATATATTTGCAATTGTTCTACCCCAATTCTGCAAATTTGGAAAGTCCCTCTCAAGTTATTATTATTATTTTTTTTTATCCCCCATATTCTTTAGGTTTTTCTAGTAAAGCTAAAGAATACAGTAAACTACTCTCAAAGCCATGGTGAAGAATATAGTATAAAAAAAAAAAAGGTATCACTCTTTTGGAGCTCATGATTGGAAACAAAACACAGTTGCATAAGCAATAATGGAGTTGACATTGATACTTTTGAGTTACGTCTGAGTAGGCTTCATTGGAGCTGTTTTTTCCACTGCTACAATTTTTTCATACAATGCTACTTTAAGTCCACCAAAGAAATGTACTCGTCTTTAAGTATTATTATTATATTGAAATCTCATTCTTGGTAATTTTTTAAGAATCTTCTTGCTAGAATTTTCGTGGAGGTGATAGTTTTCCCTAAATCATTATCACTAAGAAATTTAAAGGTTTTGGCATATTTCAATATCCAATGACCATTAAAACTCCAACGAGAAGTGGTGCATTTTGCACTGAATCTATGTATGCTACTTATCACAAGATAATAAGGTGGGTGATAGAAGAAGAAAATAAATTTAAGAGAAGGCAAAAAGGTTCAATCGGTAATCCATGACATGTCCAATAAGTGTTATACACTTGGATATCCAATATAGCGCTGATTTCTCTTATAATTTTGACACTATTTATCAAATTGAATTCCTTTCATGACAAACATGATGAGCATTGACACTTTAGGAATTGTTGGACTATAGGAATTGCCAAAAAAAATTGGTTTCTTAGGAAATAGAAGTAGGGAATCACCTTGCATTTCAAGATTTGTGATATTTTAGTTTATTTGGTACCTAACCTATTCCCTTTTTCTTTTTTTCTTTTTCTTTTTCTTTTTCTTTTTTCCTAGTTAGCTGTGGCCTATATGAGGTAGCAAGTGATTGACAAGCTGAAGTTCACCAAATTTGCATATTATTTCTTTCTTTCATTTTTTTTTTTTCTCTTTAATTATAAAACTTTTGAATCATGGTTTTGTTGGGCTTTGGGATTGGGTCCTAAAAGTGTTTGTATACATTTTTTCTATTTGATATGAGGGTGAAAATTTTGGATATATATATATATATATATATATATATTAGGTTTTAAATCATAGTTTTCCAGGGGATTGATTTGGGAAATTTTTTCACATTTTTGTGTTTTTTTTTTTTTAATTATAAATTTCGAGATACGTTTTCTATATCTTGCCAATGGAGAGAACAAGTGGGGTTCTGGAAGGGCCATTCACAGGGCATCTTTGGGCTGAACCTTCAGTGGATAAGCCTTCAATTTCTAATGAGGCATGTGATGAATAATGTTGAGGAAGCTAAGGCCAAAGGTAAGTGAACAAGGGAGGACATGATAAGAAGGTTCTCCCCTGAGATTGTAAGATATTGTTACCAATCACATAAAAGACACACTTCAGATGATGAGTTAAAAGAGTCACGATCCTTCAAGTTGGAGATTGCATGCTCTTTATTGCTTTCTTTGTTGAAATTGTTCTTTGTAGCAATTGAGCTTGTAAACAAGATGGTTCGTGTAGATTGTTGAAGGAGTTGGTTAATCTAATGATTCAATCTGGTTTCTCAGCGAAAATAGAAATGAATGGATGGAATTTCACTTGGATGTAGTCACCCTCCAAGAAGAAAGAGAGGGAAAATTGAGAAAGATAGAATTCGAGAGAGAAAAGTGAGAAATATGCTATGACTTATTCCTTTAATAATGAAATAATATGGATTACAAGTATTTATATAAGCTATTTGCAGGTCTTATTGGCTAAAATTGTCTATGTACACCTGAAGGAGGTCAAGGATTGTGGATTTAGATTATGAAGACATTGCATGTACTATGTCCTACATCTGCTGTAATGAGTTGATTTGGACTATATAAGTGATTTTGGATAGCTATGAAGTATGAAGGATGATTCTAGGAAAAAAAAAATTTTTTGAAGGACACCATGGATAGTGAAGGTGTTAGGGTTCTAGTGACGGTACCTCTCCTCTTATAACAAGAGGATCTCTTCTTTTTCTTTTTCTTTTTTAGAAACATATAACAAGAAGATCTATATTCAATGGCAGGGAATCACATCCTCCTGCAACTTTAACATTGAGTTTATAAAAGAGAAATCATTGAGCCAAAGATATAAAAAAAATGCATCAATTGAGAAAAGATGGAAGGTTGAATTGCCCTAGGATTGTCAAGTGACTTCCCAGGTTCTTGAGTATTTATTGGCTTGACGTAAAATAGTTAAATAAAAAATCAACTCAGATAAGATTTTATAATTAAAATACTTCTTTTGTATTTTACCATATAAATATAGACAAATCCCATAGATAAAATCATTTGGATGGGCTTCCTGATATTTTAAATTGAAAGTTGAACTTGAAAATTAACAATTATATTAACACTTATTCGAATAGCTTAATGCCCTAATCTGTTGGATTTCAGAATATGTAATCAGTTAAATTTAAGAAAAATGAAAAAACTTAAATACAATACATTAGGTGTAGTTTCTTAAATTCCTCACTTATATTTCTACACGCGGATAGTTTACACACAAGCATAAACGGTGTTAAAAATGAGGTTAACACCGTTTACGCTTATGTGCGTGAACTATCCATGTGTAGAAATATAATTTGGGAACCTAAGGAACAACTAAAGTACTATACCTAAGTCTTACCTCAAGAAAAACCATGTAATAACCTTTCAAGAATGAAGAGATATTCCCACGAACAGGCCCAGTGAATTTATTAGAATACATTCAATTGACATAGCAAAATGATATCATTACAAGGAGTTGGACCTGCAAGCTGATATCCGACGTGTATATAGCTCAGTCAACGATGGCTCATTGAATTATTTTCCTGTTTTAAATTATCGTATTTGGTTAATTATAGGACTGCTCATTTGTAAGAAACCAAACAGTGAATACTATAACTTAAGTTTACTGAAGATATGGAGAAAAAGCTGTCATAACTTCCTTGTAAATAGGCTTCTTAAAATCCACTGCCTGCACAGAATGGAAAAAGACCATGTAAGTAAACCAACAAGACCAAAATACAAATTCCAGCTGTTTCTGAACCAGTAAAAATACTACTAAGATTGTAAGGTCTACCCACAAGCTCAACTATTTGTTCTGGAGACATCCATGACCACTTTCCAAATTCAGCTTTCTCTGTCCCATCACCCAACAGATTGATTTCTTCATCTGTCCCAGTGAATTTAAGAAGAAACCTGAAAATTTTGCAAGCTTGATAAAGTTAACTGAATTTACACGCAGGCATGTACATCTATGGAGATAAATTTAATTCTGAAATTACTTATATATCTAAATTATATTCTACACGCTCACGACCCAAAAAAAAAAATCTGTAAATTTGTGCCCTAAATTACAATGGATGCATCCAAGGTTTAAGCTGGTGTTTGACGTATCCTGGGTTTGATAAACTAATCCTCAGTTTGGTTAATTCCCTTAACTCACTGTATCTGACCTAATCTAGACTCAGTTGCATCTCTTCACTGTATCTACTGCATCTACCAATGCATGGCTCCATTCATATGCTCACCACTTCTGTACTTGACCCTTCCAGTCTGATTCCCACAGATGTTTAAGCTTTTCCCTGACTTCAGGTGGGAAGTCAAATGTCAACCAATAAGGTACCTGCATGTGAAACCCAACTCAGGCTTTAACTTATTGCTAACAACAAAATGTAGCAAAATTGGCTATAGGGCAGAACTCCAGATCTATTGTAAGATTAAAATATCGTGTATAAGTTGATAGACAGCTGCGGAGCATTAGTATTAGAAATACTTATAGACTTGAAGACAGGAAGAAATTAGCCAGTTATAATGTAGCCAAAGTTTATTTTCTATTTTTTAAAAAGAATGTTAGAATTAAAGGGCACAAAACAAAAATTAGAACCCCAATAAAACTAGATGCCACAGCATGTCTGCTCCTCACACTCACACACACACACACACACACACACACACAGCAGATTGGATATTAGACATTGACACACACTAGAAAACCATGCATTAAACTTTGGCATAGAAATTCACTATTCTTGTCTCAGAACAAAACGTAATCATATTTGGGAAAACTGAAGGCTGGGTAGCCAAGGGAAAATTGAATACATATATAGATGTAGTACTAAGAGAGTAGGTCAACCAGTTGAGTAGGGTGGTTGATTAAGTCCAAAAGTAATATGCAATTATGCAATGATGCAAGGTGATTACACAAAGAGTATTAAAGAAGATTTTTATTTTATGTTTATGAAAAGGAACCCCCTCAAGGTATGGGGCTAGAAGGACCACCCTTGAGGGATAAAACTCCGGATGCCTACACACCCCCATTGAGCAAGCATCGGGTAAGTCATAAAATGCCCTGGCTAGGAATCAAACTAGAGACTTTTGGGTTTACAGTTAGTCTAGGCACTCTCCCTTACTGCTGAGGCACCCTGGGTGGGGGCAGAAATTAAATATAAGAATGATAGAGATATTTAAGTTGCAGTCCTAAAAGATAAAAATACATAGAATAAAAGGGGCCAAATAATATGACGTAGGATTTGTTATCTTGGTGGGTGGGTGTGCATGCAAGTTTTCAAGTTTGTTTGTGCCTATGGATGGATAAATAGAAAGAAAAATAGGCACCACCATGCAGCCTTAGCTTGATAGTCACTCTACAAGTGTTTGAGGGGTGTGGGGGCAAAGGCCGGGGTTCAAGTATCTAAAAGGGAGCTTCACATACATACACAAATTCATCGGCTGTGGTGTTTTGTTTTTCGATCTTTTGGGGTTATGTGGGTCTTACCAAAGATGATACTGATCTTCTTTTTGGTTGGTGGAATTGGTCGAGGTCCTTCAGACATTTAGAATTTAGTTTCGTTGTAGTTGATATGGTGTATATGGAGGGAGTGTAATCGGCAAAAGTTTGAGGATGTGGATAGTTCGCATAACAAGTTGCTTGCTTCTTTCAGTGGCTCTTTGTTTGACTGGTCACGGGCTTAGGTTCTCTCACATCTAGTGAATCCTTCCCTCTGTTTATTAATTCTCTTTTTTTTTCTTTTTTCTTTTTTTGATAGGTAAGAAAGTAATATTATTAATAGAAAAGAAGAAAAGATACACAGAGTTCACAATACCGAACAAAGAACAGCATAGAAAAAAAATAATAAATAAAGGAATCAAAAACCTATTCTAAGAGACAAAAAAAAAAAAAAAAAATCTCTTTTCTTTTGTAATTAAGTTTTAGACTTTTCTCTTTTTCTTTCTTCCTTTGTACTATATCACTAGTTTGTGCTCCTTTGCATAAAGTGGTTTTTTTATGTACAGATCTTTCTTATTTATCAAAAACGAAAAAGAAAAAGATTGAGAATCTTGCTTGACTTGAACATGATACCCAAAAAATATCAGCTCTTGAAGGCATTGCCATTTCTCAATAATTAAATTTGTTAAACAAATTTAGAGGGGGTTACCAATGCTATTTATCAGTGCATCAATAAGGCAGGAGACAAAATCTACTCCCAATAAATTCCACAATTTCTAGCCGCAAAGCTTGTTTGGTGATTTCTACCTGAACAAGCTCCCAAGGGTATCTAAAGTTTTAATCATTTGATGGTAAAATATTGTTCTAAGAGGAGTCCAAGGGCTCACAAATCAAAGAGTTAGCTACTTTAAACAAGGGCTTAGTTAACTGAGTCTCTCTCTCTCTCTTGCAGAATTAAGAAAAGACAGAATATAAGTGGAAACTACAGAATGGTAGATCATCATATCAATCCCAACTTCAAGGCTGGAAGCTCTTGGGACTTTTCAGGTAAATACCAACTATTGTAAAATAAATCTTGGTACTAAAAAAAAGGTAGAACCTCTAGTTATTTAGCCATACGGATATATCTGTAATTTCTAGCCAAGAATATTATAGTCCTTTACTTTTTTACCACCAGCTGCTTAGTCAGCTTCTGACTTTAGTTTAGTGTGAGCCATGCGTCAAGATTGGATCAGATTTATCAGTTTTGTGTTCAGGTGCAAGTATGTTGACTTTGACAAAACATGGACACCAAGTCTGGTTGGTGGTCATCTGTACAAGTGACCTCGGACAAATTGGGGAACCTTGTTTGCATGCTTATGGTAGGCAAAGGTTAGAAGGATGTGTGGATCTAGGGTTTAGAATTGTACAAGAAAGATATTAGGGCTCAAAATTGGCAAAGGTTTGGTGAGCTTTTTTATGGCTATTTGGTAGAGAACATACGTGGAGCTTTATGGTTTTGATAGGCAAGAGTAAGGGCTTGACTTGGGGTGAGAAGGAAGGAAAACAGAGAAATTTATAGTGTTCAGGGCTGTATAAATACTATTAAATAGTACCTGTGAGTAGTACCATGACAAAGAGAAGAAAAGAAGAGAAAGAGATAGAAAGAACAATAAGGCTAACATGCCTCAATAGGAAAAGCACTCAATTAATATTGGTTAATAAATTGTTATGCCTTTCTATTAACTTCTCTTCCATCAAAGATGGTCAGCTTTTCCAAACCTAGGCATAAGAGAATCAATTCACATCTCCAAAGCAAAGTATCAACAACTTTATTATGCAATTTCTGCTGCAATCTCACACTTTCCTCAAGCAAAATGCATTTATATATACATATATATATATATATATAGAGAGAGAGAGAGAGAGAGAGAGAGAGAGTTATACAAGCATCCCAAAATTTTGTAATTTAAGAAAGTCCAAAATTCATACCTCTGCAACAATTTCCACCGAACTAACTCCCGTATCTTCTCTTAATTCCCTGATGGCTGCACTTCTAGGATCTTCACCATCATCAACACCACCCTTTTAAATTAAAATTTACAAAACACCAATTATAATCTCACATAAAAGAATCATATTGTGCAAAAAGGAAACACAGGTTTAGTAAAGACTACCTCAACTTTAATTAGTAGAAGTTTTAGTTCAATAATCACAACCACAAAACATTGACATCTTCATGGTAAAAACTATGATGCTTTTTTTCCCATCACATATTCTATGGAAGACAGAAACAGAAGCCTTAGTTTTGGTTTCAAGTCTCCAAAATTTAACTATAAATAACTGCAGACAGGCCCAATTTGATTCAAATATACATCCCCAATTGTTAATAGACCCAGTGGCTGATGCCTTGAAGTGATTGTTTTCATCATGCAATGATAATGGAGATATAGTCTCAAGAGATTATTAAACTATATGTAACAGCCTGAAATTTCAATAGTTGTGCAGTTTTAAAATTCTAATACCAACCTAGCACTGACTTCAAGAAACTAAAAGAGCAGCTACCACTGCAAAATCACTAAACAAGTTTATAATGAATTCTAACAAAATGACTTTTTTTTTGGGACTGAGAAAAAAAAATGATTGAACAAATGCATAATACTGCATAAAAGGGTTTGGAAATTTACAGTTACAAAATGTAAAATACAAACTAAATTGCATACGAAATGCATCAGAAACATCGAGAGTAGAATCCTAATAATCACTAAATCACCTCTAAAATTTCTTTCTCACGCATAAAATTCTATATTATTTTTATCCTTTGAGCAGTTTTGAATGGAGCCTAAGAGCAAGGCAGAAGCAACACTGAGGTGAGGACCCATGCATGTGGATGAAATTCAGACTTTTTTGTCACTTATCAAGAAACTACGAGAGCAGGCATGGCCCTCACATAAACGTAATTCCACAAAATTGAATGAACCAGTAATTATACCTTGAGAAAAAAGATGAACTCATCAACTTATTCTATGATACCAATCACAATAGGGATAAGGCATTGTGGATGCCATTAACTTTTTGGACAGACTACGGTAATAATTACTATATGCTAGACTTGTTGATGACAAGTTGATGTCTTATTAAATTGCTTTTTGGTACTAAAAAGTACATCAAGTTTGGCAATACTTTATAAAACATCCACAGTGGTTTTTTGGATCTGAAATTAGTAGCAAATCTCAACATTTTCTATAAAATAGTGCAGCCCTTACATATCCCTTTATGTAAGACACAGGATTCCTGTACATTCCTAAATATAGTAAATTCTTTCTAACTTCTTCATTCCCCTTTATGACTGATCAGCAATCATCAGAACACCCTTCATTTCAACTTCCTAGTTTTTTTTTTTTTTTTTTTTGATAGGTAACTTCCCAGATTGCCTATTTTAATAATTCAGATAATACAATAGGAGCTATGAAGCACGGACATGGATATAGGTACGACATGGTGACATGACAATTTTTGCAAAATTGGAACACGGGTGTAGCAGGGATATGTATATTAATTAATTATTAAATATATTTTTATTTTTATTTTTATTTTAAATATTGTTAAGCATTTTTTTTTTCATATAATATTAAACATATATTAATTTAAGAGCAATAAAGGATATAAAGGGAATTCATGATTAATGTATGATGATTAGAAATTAGGATACAAACTAAGAATAAGATCTAAAAGAGTATATCTAAAAGAGAATATAAAAGATAACTAAATAAGTGTTCAAGATTAAAACTAAAAAGAAATAAAAGATAAGCGTCCCAGTTGTGTTCAAAAAAGGAACAAGGGTATGATAGTGTCCCAAGCATGTCCCATGTCCGATACAGATACGGCACCCCAAAAAAAGTGTCTATGCTTTCTAGGATAGGATGCACCCACATAGTGCAGAACAAAGAAACAATTAAGCATGTTTACAAAGCTGCAAATAACCCTCAATGTCATTCACTAGTTCTACATTTTCTCCATGTATTGGCATATAAAAAACCAGATGCTGGCCCCATATGCAGTATTTGCACTCAAATTCAAAATAATGCAGTTACTTGCACAAATCAGACTTTTCCTTAACAAGTTACATGCTGAGATTAAACATTAAATTTCTACATACAACAGCCATCATAGCCTCCGCTTCAAGCACATACTACAATAAAGTTTGCATTTTAGTTCCAAATTGTGGTCAGAACCTAAACTTGGAATTCCTTTTTGTTGACACAATATCGACACACACATTGTATTTAGCATCCCTTTTTTGTTTGTTGTGGGTCATTATTGTATCACTCAATTCAGGTCGCCAACTCCTCACACAAGAAAGATTTGAAACAGTGGTTCCATCTGTTTCAATAAAAAAACAAATCAAATTATAAAAAAAAAAAAAATTCCAATAAGAATAAACTAAAACTTGCAGATTGATGAAACATAATTCATCAACAAAGTCTTACGAAGTTACTTTCTTTCCCAGAAACCCACTTCATCGATGAAAAAAATAAAACACCCTCGGAAAGAACATAGGTCCATCAAATACAAATGGGGTCTGTCTATTTCTCATTTTATTTATAAAATATCGTATATTTTTGCAGCAAGCAAAGTAGCAAACACAGAAATTTAGTTTCAAAAGCAATCAAATTACAACACCTCAATGTAAAACCAAAAAAAAAAACTACCTGCGGCATTTGCCAAGCACTGTTTATATCCAACCTTGAAGCTGCAAAAATCTGCCACAAGCAAGAAAAGAAAAAGAAAAACATGCAAGTCAATTCAACAACACATACACATATAAAAACCCATGTACAGAAGAAAGAGATAGATATAACATACCTTTTTGTAAGGATTGATGAGACAAACACCAACGTTTCTCCTGTAACCTTGGGGAGTATAATCCATGGAAGATGATGTATAGGAATAGGAGAGTGTATTAGATTTTCAGTTTTTGAAGGGTTTTGGTTATGGAGCGAGAGTGGCAGTGACAGGGACTTGAATTTAGGAGAACTAATAAAGAGGGAGAATCGGTGCCATAATAAACTCTCCATCACTCATCCCGTTGCTGTCCTTTGACCATTGACATGGCAAAACGGTCAGGTCGAGTCAATGGGATCAAAACATAGAGAGTAATTTTAAGCGGGTTAGAATTGGGTCAGGCAGGTCGACTTGAATTTTTTCAATTTATTTTTAAATGCATTACTTTTTTTTTTTTAACTATATCACAAAAGAATTTTAGTCAATAAAATGATATTTGTTCAGTAATTATAAAATTATACAAATTCTAACATTGCTTTTTAAAATAAAATAACACAAACACGAAAGAGTTTAGCCTACCTTAAGATAAAATTCAATTAGATCTCAAATTTGATTTTAACTAGAGTTTAATTTTGCATCGCGTATCTCGTTTTTTTTTTTTTTTTAGAATCAAGACCTCGAAGAAAATTTATTCAAAATCATCCAAAGTCGCTTACAAGAACATGATGAAGTTGTGGTTGAATATCCTCCATCCACACTGTGAGAGCATTAATATGTCTAGCGCACTAAGCTAGATTATGAGCTAGAGAATTACCCGACCTACGAGTGTGCGAAAAAGAAATACAAGAAAAAGCTTATAGGTTCTGCTTAACTGAGGAAATAAAATGGCCAAATGAAGAAAAGGACTCCTCCTCCCTTCGTAAGGCTGAAATAATCAACTCTGAATCTCCCTCGACAATAACAAAGGGAAGATGGAGTTCCATAGTAAAAGAGATAGCTTTAACAGTTGCCATCGCTTCCACTTCATTTGAGGAAGATGGTAACCTGATTTTTTCAAACATGGAGGCCATCACCCTTCCTTCGTGGTCTCGAACGACTACTCCCAGTCTAGCTTCATCTGTCTCATGGAACACAGCACCATCAAAGTTGATCTTGAGGATCATCGGCGGTGGTGGAGTCTAGCTGACCTGTTGTTTAGGTAAAGCGCATGACTACATTTTTAGGATCAGTAGGGCCTGGGTGAAATTCTAAAGGGTTTGTGAGGCTGAAAGGGTCACTTGAGAAAGTGGGAATGGCTTGTTGCTGGTCTGAAGTGTATTTTGATGGGACCAAATAGTCCAGACCAAGGTAGCAAAGAGTTCCGAGTTTTTCTTCTCCTCTAACACATAACTTACCAGCTCGAAGAAATTCGAAAATTTCTTAGTTCTTTGAAACAACCACAGTGAGTCAGCCTCCCAAATGGCCAATAGTTCTTGACAGTCCCACAATGCATGATGGACATCTTTAGTGGCTACTTGACAGTGACAACATACATCCTCGGCAATGAACCTTCGAGCAACCAGGTTCTTCTTTACAGGAATCACTTCTCTACTTACTCTCCATAGGAAGTTTTTAACCTTATTTGATACCGAGAGGCTCCAGAGCTTTTTCCATATGCTTCGACCATCACCTTGAGGAGAGGAAACCGACGAAAGCGACGATTTTTCTTTAGCTAGGAAGTTATACCCGGATTTAACCGAATAGACACCATTTGCCGTATGGGGCCAGAAAAGTTTTTCCTCGACATAGTTGGGGCTGAGTGGAATCTTGAGAATAAGGTCTAACTCCAACGAGGCAAAAAAACCTTTAAGGATATCTATATCCCAGGATCTGGATTGCTAGTCAATAAGGGTGTCCACTGTAGCTTCATGCATGCCTTCAAGAATAGGTGACAAAATTATTGGGTGGTTAAGTGAATGGAACCCCGGGGTATCCCAGATTTTAATTGAATCACCCCACCCTACTCTCGAACGTGCACCTTGTTTGAGGACCTCCCTACCTTGGAGTATACTACGCCATGCATATGACCCACTAGAGCACTCCAGGGCATCCATAAAGGAACATGTAGGGAAAAACCTACTCTTGAAAATTTTGTGAAAGAAGGACTGCTTATTTTGTAAAAGACCCCAGGCTTGCTTGGCTAAAAGGGCATCATTAAAGATAGCCAAGTCCTTAAATCCCATACCTCCATTAGCCTTTGATTGACAAAGAGAGTCCCACTTCACCCAATGAATCTTACGTCTCTCTCCTTGTTGTCCCCACCAAAACTTTCAAATAAGGCTTTCAATATCATTGCACAAACCCAAAGGAAGTTTGAAGCAACTCATTGTATAAGTGGGTATTGCTTGAACCACGGTTTTGATTAAAATCTCTCTTCCTACTTGTGATAATAATTTTTCCTCTCCCACCCTTGCTTTATTTCTGGCATCCCCAGAGCCTGTTTAATTTGTTCTCTTTTCTCCTCAGAAGTATTCTTGCTAAAGAAGATGGTGCTTTTGTTTTCGTTGATATGTTGTCCAGAACATCCGCCATAGACTTCTAGGATATCAAGAATTTTCTGACATTCCAGTTCCGTGGCTCGGCAAAATAAAAGACTATCATCTGCAAAAAGAAGATGCGTTAGTCTTGGGCTATTTCTACAAAAAGCATAACCCTTAATATCACCCCAGCTAGTTGCTTGTGAGATAAGGCCATAAAGCCCTTTAGTGCATAACAAGAAGAGAAAAGGAGATAAAGGGTCTCTTTATCTAATACCACAAGATGGCATGATCATGCCTTTTGGTTCTCCGTTGATTAAAATGGAGTAAGATACTATTGTAACACAAATCATGATCAATCTCACCCATTGATCATCAAATCCCATCTTCCTCATAACTACCTCCAGATAAGGCCACTCCACTTTGTCATAAGCTTTACTCATATCAAGCTTAATAGCCATATATTCATCTTTTCCTGTGTGCCTCTGCATGTTGTGTAAGAATTCGAAAGCTACCAAAATATTATCTGAGATTAGGCGACTTTTAGTAAAAGAACTTTGATGGTCAATAATAATATTTGGTAAAATCCTTTTAAGCCTATTTGCTAACACCTTAGAAAAAATTTTGTACAATACATTACAAAGGCTAATAGGCCGGAACTCTAAAACATACTCCATATTTTTAACCTTAGGAATGAGAGTAACAAAAGTATGATTAAGGTTAGCAGGCAAAGAGGCAGAATTGAGGAAGTGTAGGACCAAAGAAGTTACCTCATCACCAACCAAATCCTAATAATTCTGGTAAAAGAGGGAGGGCATACCATCCGGGCCTGGGGCTTGGAGTGGGGCCATTTGCTTGATAACTTCCTAGACTTCCAAGCATTAAAGGCAGCAACCAATTGGGAATTCATCTCCTCACTGATGGTGGTACTAATAAACTGTGTGGTGTCCTTAAAATTTGTTGGATTGGTGGACTTCAACAAATCTTGGTAATAATCCACTATAGTGGCAGAGACTTCATCTTGTCCATTACACCAAAGGCCATTTGCTTTCTGAAGGTTTGTGATAGAATTCTTTCTAAATCTCGGAGTAGCTCTCGAGTGAAAATACTTAGAATTTTTGTTGCCCAGTTTTGCCCAAAACAACTTTGACCGTTGTAGCCACATTCTAGCCTCCTTTTCGGTTAAATCATTAAAGGCAATCAACAACTCTCTGACCCATTTATTATCACCTGTTCTCAAAGCTTCTTTTTCAGCATGGACCAATTGCTTTTTCTTGGATTCTATCTCTTTCCTGACGTTGCCAAAGTGCTTCAAACTCCACTTCTTCAACTCAACTCCACACTTCTCTATCTTGTGAATTACTTTGGTGGATGGATCAATCAGAGCATCACTGGCCCAAACAGCCTGAACAGTATCAATACAACTTTTCTTGAAATGGCTTTGAAGCTCCTGGTAGAAGCAGTCTGCTAGGCATAATCTAGAAGTTAAGTGATGGACAGTGGTCCCTGCGAATTTCTGCACCCACTCGCTATTTTCCAAACCCCGATCAAGTCTTTCCCATATCGAGTGCCCATCAGTGAAGTGCTTCTTCCATGTGAAATGATATGAAGTAGGAGATCCAGAAGTTGACCTTTTAGGAGAGCCCCCTGGAAAGTTTGATTATTATGTCATTTATCCTAGAACCAAGAAACAAATCTCTCCCTCTTCATCCAAAGAAGATCGTAACCAAAACCAGAAGCCTCCATTAATCCTATACTATCAGAAAGTCCTTCCCCAAACTCTAAAATGTCAACCTCTTCCCACTAAACCAACCCAGATATCAGAATCTTCCCCCTGTTACATGTTTGACCAAGCCTCCCCTTCCTATTCCCAGAACTTTCCTCCATTAGAAAATTTTGACCACCCTCAAACCAATACCAAACACATCTGGAAAATAAAGAATCTTGTTGGAACTAATTCAGATGGAACCAAGAAACAGGTTACTTCTGCAGAAGCAGCTTTAAATTGGCAAGCGAAGAATGCTGTAGCACAAAACAAAGTCCTTTAAAAAATCTTGGATAACCAACAAAGGATGGCTGAAGCAGCCAATCATACCTTTTCATCTTCCAATTCTCTCATTGAAGATTTGAAGAAGAAAATCAAGGCGGTTGAACAAGAGTTGGCAATTATTGCTTCTACAGTCAAGGACTTGTCTGTTTCCTTTCCTCTTATTGGACAAAAAGAAAAGGAGAAAAAGCAGTTACTACTACAACTCCAATCTATGGAAGGATCAAAGAAAGAAGCTACTCAGGCCCTTCCAATGCATGTCCAGATGTCCTACCAGCCTCGGCAATTATTGTATAAAGACCTAGCCATGCCCTTGACCTCACCGTTTTCACCAACTTCTCAAAACCTACAACCATTAGTCATGACACATCCTAATCATAATCCCTTTAGGCCAAGTGGAATTCTCCCCAGCATTATACATCCAGTTCCACCTCAACCAGAATCACAAGTTAAACCCCAAAATGACTCTCCTTCCATGAAAAAAGATAAAGAACCAATATACCAACTTTCAGACCCAGCTATTGGTGCTTCTTCAAGACCTCCATATATGAACATGTTGACTGTGGACCCTGACCCCCCAAACCCAATTTTGTCATTCCTTAAAACCCTCACCCTTAATGACCCTAGAGAGCCTTTCGTGCTTCCAGTAATTGAGGATTTTGATCTAGACTTGTCTGATCTTGGTCTAGAAGAGGTGTTCATGACAAATAATGAACCAAAAGTGGAAGAGGAAGATGATATTCTTCGCCCTAAAAATCCTCCATCCCCGCCACCACCAATTTTTCCCCCACCACCATTCATCCAAGATTACCAAACAAGGCTGGCTTATTCGCCAACTACAGATTCAAAGCATTTGTTTACTCTCGACAATGCTCCTCCTTCCAAATAGCATGATGAAATCTTTAACATGTATTCCTGGTGTATTGCTAAACTTCAAGCCCCAAATGCCACTGTGTCTTAGATAATTACTAAATTTGTGGCAATGATTACAAAAAGGCTAAGAGAATGGTGGATCAATCTAGGAGAATACAGAAAAAGACAAGCAGCCCGGTGCAACACATTGGAAGATTTTTTCACAATTGTCCATAACGAATTTCTTGGCTCAGTAACTCATTACACAGAGGTAGCACGAGAAGAATTCCTTTTGATAAAATGTTGCTCATTTGAAAGCAAAGATTTGGAAAAGCATTTTGATAGAATGTCAAGGAGATATTATTCTTTTAATGGTATGGATGATGTTAATACCAAGCATACTTTTCTCAACTCCCTTCCAGAACCATTGGGAGATGAAACTCTTCGCGTGATGAATCTCCAAAGAATAACTCTACAACAAGCTTCCTTGGGAGAAATTTATCAACATGTGCTTATTGCCTTGGAAAAGCTTTGCAACTAGAGGAAATTTCTTTCCGAAATTGATAAGGTTCATAGCAAACTCAAAGACAATTGCAGGAGAAAAGATTTGCAGATAAAGTGTTATGAGAAAAATTGTGCCTATCCACAGAAAAAAAGATATCATTTCAAAAAATATTTTGGAAAAAAAAGACACTATGCGGGAAAAAGGAAAAACACTTTCAGAAAGAAAAAATGGAAGTTTCTTAGGAGGAAGCAGTTTAAAGAAAAAACTTCGAAAGCTTGCTTTGTATGCAGGAGACCAGGCCATTTTGCTAAAAATTGCCTGAAAAGGGAGAAAGCAGCAAAGCTCCTTGAACAAGCCCGGATTCATGTAGAAGATATTCCTTTCTCGGATATAGAGTCACTCTTTTCCTTGGACGATGAATACTCTCCTCAAACCTTGGCAGTTGTGGCTTATTCTACCTCGAAAGAAGACTCAGAACCAGACAATGAATATGATTCAGACCCAGAAATCCAAACCATCTACACATCCCAACCAATAATAGCCCCCTTGACCAACCCAACTCCGATAGCCCAAGTTCACCTTCTCCTTGATACATACTTTAGACCTATTCTGGTGATAGCCTTATTTGATACAGGAGCAGCAGCAACAATCCTTCACCC
Organism: Quercus rubra; assembly: GCA_035136125.1. Taxonomy (NCBI): domain Eukaryota; kingdom Viridiplantae; phylum Streptophyta; class Magnoliopsida; order Fagales; family Fagaceae; genus Quercus; species Quercus rubra. The sequence continues at coordinate 33,660,649 of CM068733.1, read as the reverse complement.
CAGAATTTTACCTCAGGAATTTTGGCTACCCCATCACCAGATGTTTAGAGCAGCCAATGGAGAAACATTCCTTATAACCCTAAAAAAGTAAGCCTATCCTTATCAGAATCTTTCCAACCTTAACCATTAAACACCAAGTCCTTGGATCCCCTCTTACAGGCAGAGACCTTCTCATTGGATTTGATCTCCTTCATCAAATACCAAGCCTTAGATGGTCTTCAAAAGGACTCCTGCACAAACAACACATTCTTACTTGGACCCAAGTACCCCTCACTTGTTTATTGTGGACCCCTTTGACTCTTTAAAACTCCAGATTATTAGTGACTGTTGTGCTAACAGCTATTCTGAATTCCTCCTTAAAAATCCAAATCCTTTGTGGAAAAACCCGAAATTTTTCATATACCTTCCATTCAAGAAAAATGAAGATGTCAACCCCACAAAAGCCAGTCACAGAGGAATGAATCCAGAACACTTAGCCTTGGCCACCCAAGAACTATCTACTCTCCTATCTAAAGGCCTTATTGAACCCACAACTTCTCCTTGGGCATGTGAAGCTTTCTATGTCAATAAACATGCTGAGCAAGTTCAAGGCAAACTCAGACTGGTAATCAATTACCAAGATCTTAATCACTTTCTTGCAGATGACAAATTTCCCTTGCCAAACAAAAGTGCCCTTTTCCAGCATCTTTTAAATGCAAAAGTATTTTCAAAGTTTGATCTTAAAGCAGGATTTTGGCAGCTAGGCATCCATCCAGGAGAAAGATACAAGATGGCTTTTTGCATCCCAGACCACCATTACCAATGGATTGTTATGCCTTTTGGTCTTAAAAATGCCCCATCCCAATTCCAGAAAGCAATGGTAATGTTGTTCCAGCCACTTTTAGCCAATGCATTAATCTATGTGGATGATATCCTTTTGTTCTTAAAAGATGAAGAATCCCATGCCAAGTTACTCATTGAATTTTATAATTTAGTCAAATCCCAAGGAATAATGCTTTCAGAGAAGAAAATGGTCATAGGACAGTCTTCTATAGACTTTTTTGGAGTAAATATTTTAGATGGAAAGTATACCCTGCAGCCTCACATAGCGTCCTCGTTGGGTGAATTTCCAGACAAGCTCACAAACTCTAAGCAAATACAACAATTCCTTGGAATTGTAAATTACATGTCGAACTTCATTCCAAAAGTCTCCAGATACAGGAACTGTTTGGCTCAGTTGTAGAAGAAATCTCCCCCATAATGGAACTCTACTCATACAAAAGCGGTCCAACAATTGAAAAGGTTATCAAAAAAACTTCCTCCCTTACAGATTCCAGGACCAGGCAAACGGATTTTGCAAACAGATGCAAGTGATGAATATTGGGCAGCAGCTCTTTTTGAAGAAATTGATGGCAAAAGGAATATTTGCGACTACAAAAGTGGTACATTCAAGCCCTCAGAACTTCATTATCATTCTACTTTCAAAGAAATTCTTGCAATCAAGCATGGAATTGAAAAATTCCAATTCCATCTTCTCGGACATAATTTCTTAGTAGAAATGGAAATATCTTCCTTTCCCAAGATGCTCCAGTTTAAAAGGAAAATGCTCCCACATCCTTAGCTACTCAGATGGTCAAATTGGTTTTCACAATGGTCCTTTCAAGTCAAGCACATTAAAGGCAAGGATAACCTTATCACCGATTACCTTTCCAAGAAACCTCCAGTCCTTAATACCACAATTATCCCTCCACCTTTATGTGTATATCCTATTACGGACCCATCTTCATCCCCAGGCTCTTCCTCTGCAAACCCTAATGATATCCTTAATATGATAGAAAACCTTCCCTCAGAAATAAAAGACCAAATCAAGACCTTGACCCTTGAAGCCGGAGCCAAAAGAATTATTAAAACCCTCCATGATTACCTTAAAAAGCACCAATGCCACTTCCTTGCTATTTTCCCTGATATAGACCGACCATGGAAAACTCCTTTTGCATTTTGGATAACCAATTGGACTGTTGCACATTACCTCTATATGTGGTACTTACTCAATGAATATTACTTGTGTCTTCATTTCAAACCAGAGTTTTACAATTATATTTTCCCTTAGGAAAATAAATATTTTCATAAATTCTGGTCTGAAATTTTGAAAAATGATGCTCATGATGGTGAATAGGTAAAGTATCATAAAATAGAGCATCCCAGATTTGGCCACAAAGTCATTTCAGCATGTTTGGTTGCCAAACTTCATTCTAAAAATAATATTCGAGCACAAGGAATTTTTCACCCTGCTGAGATGTATTGGGTCACCAATTCAGATGTCTATTGGGTATCTTGTTATCATGCTCTTACCATGGCAGAATCCCTTAATAAGGGTATTTTCCCTGAAATAATTCCAACTGGCCCGGATATTTGTAAGCAACAATGGCCACATGAAGATCATTGGGAAATGCCAAATCCTCTTATTGGATATGATGATCCACAATATCATAATCATGAACCTGATGAAGATGTTGATGAAGAATGGTTCAAAGGAAGAGATGGATGGGACTAGATATCTTTAACAAAAAAAAAAAAAAAAGCCAGTCAAAAGTCCTAGAAACGTCTTCAGACGTAATGCTCCCAACAACTCCTAACAGTACCATATCTCCTCCCTGTCAGAATGATGCTTGAATAAGATCACCAATGCATATATGCCCCCACCTCACTTGACACCTGTTCGCCAGCCCTGCATTCAAGGACTCTATTATTGCTCTTATCCCATGTCAAGCTTATCTGGAGGAAGATGGAAATCCAACCATCCCACTATGCTCTTGACACTTGTAAATCCATAAGGACAGCCCCTACTTGTCCTGATATGAATATTGTACATTATCTGCAGGCTCTAAGGTCTATAAATATGACTCTTGTAATTCTGAAGAGGCAAGAGAGAGTGAAGGAAAAGAAAAGCAAGCTCTTGGTGTAAACTGGAAAGTGGTTAATTAGGTAGATTACTAAGAACATATAAAAGACAACATGGAAATGTGGAATAAAGCACAACACAAGATACAACAAACTGAGGGATATTATTAGATTAAACAACTTTTTTACATTAGACATAAGAAACACTGAAATACATTTTACAACATATTTATTTCCTTGAGGGAAAATATAATTGTAAAACTTTGGGACGTGTCTCATCTAATTCAAGGGTACCTTTGGTACACGAATTCAGATTACATTAAGAATAGTAATAAATACATTTGGAATAGTAATATTTATTATTGGAAATAAAATACATTGTAATGAAAAAACTATTACTACTCTTAAAACTTGTTATATGCACTAAGAAATAATTATTACATTTATTTTAAAAAGGAATAACTATTCTTCAATAATAACTATTCCATTATAGGAGCTATTACAGGATATCAAACATACCCTAAATTATAAAAATTTTGTACCAAGTAAGTTAATTTATTGTAAAAATTGACTCTCAAGTAGAGTTTAATTCCTTCTAAAAACAAAAGTAGAGTTTAATTTTGCGTTACATGTCCCATCTAATCTAAGTTTTTAAATTTTTGTGCTTAGTGAGTTAATTCAATGTAAAAAAATGAAGAGTCCAATATAAATAAACCATAAAAACCCTATAATCATATATCTAGCTCTATATATAAAATTAGAGGAAGAGAATTTTTTATTTTGTTGAGAAAAAGGTAAGTAATTTTATTAATCTAAATTAGATTGAAATATATTATCCAAATCACTAGGTAGTTCTTCTACCCATATGTTAGTGTCTGTAGATGAAACTGCTCTTCTAACGAGGGCATGTGCGAACTTATTTCCTTCTTTTCTCACATCCTGAAATAACAATGCTGTAAGGTGGACCCAAGACATCGAGGGGGTGTTTGGTACATGCACTTAAAAATATGTATTTTGTTGTTTGAAAATATATGTGGAAATACATGTGGGTGAAAAAGTGTGTGGAAATACGTGTAATGTTATTTAAAAATTAAAAACATGTATTTGAATAGGTGTACCAAACGGAATCCGAATCTCTTCAATAACATGACCATACATCATGTGACATCTTCCTGGAGCATTCAAGGCCTGGATAACCTAAAGACAATCACCCTCGACCACCACCTTGAAAATACTTAACTCCTTAGCTAACACCGCTTGGTTTGCTGCCAAAGCTTCTGCCATCGCCGTTTATGGCATTGCAATCTTCTGGCTCAAAGCTGCAATAATATTTGTGGAATCCTAGAACACCACCCCTAAATCTGCCCATCCCAAAATCTCAAAGAAAGCTACATCAAAATTTGAATTATTAAAGATTTTCTGGAGGTGGAGATCAGCGGACTAAGGTGAGTCTAGTAGTCGGTCTTGGATCTTGTTTGTGGACATCAAAGAACTCCACCACTAAGGCCTTTGCTCCATTACCAACCTCATGAAGTGGCCAAGTTGACTGGTTTTCTCTCATTCTATTTCTCCACTACCATAAACTCTAGGTAATGGTGGAGAATAGAGCCACGTGAAAGGTTGAACCTTTAAGCAACACCACCTCAAAGAAATCCACAAAAGCCCTATATCGTTTCTGGCAGTAATTAAGGAGTGAAACTTTTATGTGATTTCCACACTGACTGGACTTTGCTCACACAGCCAAAGGCTATGCATAATTGTCTCTTGATGATCCTCCCACAGCCAAAGAAAAAAAAGAGTTTGAATGACTGTATATTTATAAGATATTTTTTTGTGTAACTAAAAATAATTCAAATTTATAAGTTTTTTTTTTTTTTTTTGAAACTAAATTTATAAGTTATTTATGTAATATACCATGACTACGTACAATCCATTACTAACTAGATAATATCATATCATATCATCTATATATATATAAAACCGAAACTTTTGAAACTCCCACAATTTTCCACGTCAACACAATATTAAAAAAAAAAAAACATAAAATCAAAATAAAGCTTTTTGAAAACCTGATAAACTTTTCTCCCCCGATGCTCCTTGCTCAGTCCCACAAAACCCGATAAACTTTTCTCCCCCAACACTCCTTCCTCAATCCCACGACAAAGCCCACCTTCCATCCAAAGACACATCACTTCTTCCATCAAAAACAAAAATTCCTCAATCAAAACCTACCATACCCACAAAAAGTATGCTCTTCTCTTCCTCTCACTCTCTCTGAAATTATTTTTCTGTCCACAGCTTTGAAACATTTCTTTGGTGGTCCAAGGCCAATTTACTCCAATCCACAAATCTCCACAAGAGAAGGACAACAAAGGCAATACTACAAGAGAAGGATCAGTGTAGAAAAAAGAACTACTATAAGAGAGGGATAACAAAGGATTTGATTGTGGGGAAAAGAAAAAGGAAAATAAAGAGGCAAGAAGAGATAGTTACAAAAGATACAGTGAGAAAGAGACGGAATTTTTCATACCTGTACCTTGACATCGTCCTGCCGTTCTTCTTCCTTTTTTTTTTTTTTTTGTTCCTCTTCGTGTTGCTTTACCCAGATGTGTAGTTTGGTTTCCTTCTTAACTTTTTTAGCCTTTTAGTTTATAATAATATAAACTATGCTATTAGCCTTTTGGTTTATTATTATTATTATTATTATTATAAACTATTTTTTAAATAAATAAATATAATACTTGTAAGATCAACGTGTAAGATTTTTTTGTTGCTTTCAGTGATAGTATGGAAGCAGGTGCTTTTAGCCTTATAGTTTATAATAATAATAATTATTATAATTGTACATAAATTTTTATTGATAATAAATTTTTAAATCTTAAAATTTTTAACAATTTATTTAAGTTTTGCCTAATAAACACATAAATGCATAAATAAATATTTATATATATTTATTTATATATAAAATTAGCGGTAACTTCAAAACAATTCAAAGGTAATGTTTCTATTCACTATTGACTCTCTTGAGATAGTCCCATGAGTAGAGGTATATTTTTGCAAAAGTGAAAAATGAAGCTTTTTGGAAGGTACTTGATTTACAAACACCATTCCATACTTATTTACATAGGTACCTTTTCATTCAATAAACATATTTTTAGTTAATAAGTACATTTTCATTCAATAGACACTTTTTGGTATATCTAATACAAAGAGTTATGACATTTCAATAAGCACATTTTAGTATATATATTACAATATATATTTTATATACCTATATATACAACACAAATTAAATTAGAGATTCAACATTCTGTCTCTTATTCCTTCTCACAAAAAAACTAATAAATAAAACAACATTTCTTTCTTCTGTCTAACTAATAAAACTTTGAGCTATTTCTTTCAATATATATAGGGACACGTTTTGAAGCCCAAACCCAAAATATAAAGGGATATAGGCCCAATTAGCCCAACACAATAAATTTGTAGATAGTGGGTTGGAGAATTAGGCTCTAATGAGTTGGACAACGGATAGAATAGGTTTGAAAGATAATCAAACAAAAACCAGAAGGATTGACCTAAATAAATTCACTCTCGGCCCGATTCGAGGAAGTAAGTTCTAGTGTATATTAATTGGAAACAGTTCCAAATACAATTTTGCTTGCTACAGTCCTTTCTTCTCCCTTTTTCCGATCTCCAATCTATGGAGGATCTCTTACATTATATAGTTACTTTTCCTTTATCTTGATCCTACACTTGTTGATCATTTGAGCCACTACTTGAGTGCTTATCCCATCAGACACCTTCTCTGGTTTTCTATAAGTTGCGATAGCCAAGGCAGCACTGTTCAGGGGTCTTCTTCACATAAATGTGGCCAGAAAGTTAGCTGCAGGGCATTCAACATGATGTCAACAGCTTTTCCTTAGATATTTCCTAACTTCCACTCTTCTGGTATGTTCATGATGCACGTCCCTCTCAGTGAAACTTCCTAGAAGGTCACTTTGAGTAATAGAATATATATTTGACCTATGCTTTGTTTATCCGAGGAGACACTCCTCATCGGACCACTTTTCCTAATCTTTCTACTTGCATGTTATTTATGGGATTTTGAACTTAACACCCTCATTATTGTTTATCCATCCTCAGACCAATCAACGTCCTTGGCCAAAGCCCAAGGCCCAATACACAATTTTTGGCCCTTATCCCTACACATTATAATTAAGATTTCTAATTAACATGTTTGTTGTTATCCCATGAAAAAATGGAATAAAAAAAAGCATATATATATATATATATATTTAGAATGAAAGCATGCATATTGTTAGAGTCCCATTGATATAAAATTTAAATCCTATTAAAAATATAATTGTTAAACAATGTGTTATATTGCCATACTAAAAAAATAGAATTAATAAAAAAAGAAAGAAAGATATGAATAGAATCAAAGGCAAAAAAAAAAAAAAATGTGATTGATGGTTGAGGCAATAAGGATATAAGATAGATTTCTTTTTTTATAAAGGATGTATATATTTATATATATTTATATTTTGTTAGAGTCCTATTTGATATAAAATTTAAATCCTATTGAAAATAGTATTGTTAATCAACGTGTTATATTGCCATACTAAAAAAAATAGAATTAATTAAAAAAATAGGTCTTATATGTTGGAAAATCTGGTTTTGCATCTCATACAAAACACACAGCGGAAGCAACAAACACAGAACTACTTCATTCATGAGAGATAATATGTAACCTTAAATTTAAAAACAAAAAATAGAAAATGTACCTTGATACAGTGAAATTCAAAACCAAGACTTGAGAATACCTCTAATTAACATCCCAATTTCACATGGTGTCCAAGAAGAATGGTCTCTCAATCAATTTTTATGTACGTTGATTTTCCTTTGGAAAAGTGTATTTCCAAGATTTTATAGAGAAAAACTATTTTCTCTTCTTTTAATCATACGTACGTTTAACTGCCTTGGCAGTTACTTTATTTAATAACTCTTATTAAATAAATAACTAATTATTTAATTGGGTTAGCCTTTCGGGTCAGCCTAATTGGGTTTTAGTATGTGACTTAAGATGAGACCAAAGGAAACAAATAAGACTCTAGCTCCAATGGGTCTTGGGCTTATCTGTCAACTCTTGACAAATCTAAAGTTACCATTAATTATATTTAATACCACTATAAATATAATTGCACTCTAGGTCTTATTAATAAATTATATCCCAAGACTCTAATGATATCATTTGACCTCTCCATAAAATATCCATAGTGAACAAAGTCATAATGAACTGTCACTTTGTAAATAACTATTTTATCCTTGAGTACCTGGTTTAATCTTTTAGTTATTCATATTTATTGAAATCTGATTTCAATAAATATAAACTTTAGTAACTCCTTACTAAAGTGGATGCTTTGAATAACCAGTTTCCATTAAACTTATCTCAAGGGGATATTTCATGTCTCTATAAAAAGAGATTATAGATTCCATCATGAAAATATGTGTTCCCTTAACACTACGTGTGGTTACCTAACATACTGAGATTTTGACCGTCAATATTAGATCTCACTCCTGATATATCAAAGTAACCTACATTTCATGATTGGGTTCACTATCCTCTCATGATTGAGAGTCTATGAAATTAGAAGTTGTGAGATTAATCATTTAGGTGACAGTTGTTGATTGAATAATTAATCTCACAACAATCTAGTTCAATATGTCTTAACACTTAAGACACATCAACACATCAACTAGAAGTCTCTACTTCCATAATCAAGACAAACCATCTTAGTTGATGTGTTATAGTTTTCACAAATGAAACGCCCAATTTCATTACCGACTACGAACTATATTTTGAGTTTATAAAGAACTTGTGAGTTATATCTTCTGTAACTAAATTACATAAATCACATATAATGCATCTCAAGTACTATGATAATGTCTCATTAGTTCATTTATAAATAGTCTCATATAATTAAACAATTTAATTATTTATGACATGCCAATAAATTGGATTTTAGGGCATAAACCCCAACATTATGAATAAAAAAAAAAAACAACAACGTGATTAATGGTTGTAAGGAAATAGGATATGATTTTTTTTAATTAAAACCTAATTATCAAACATAGAAAGTTTAAAATAAAATAAAATAATCCACAAATAACAACACAACTTTATCCTAAGAAATGATAAAACAATAGAAGAAAAGTTGATAAGAACAAATAATATGTTATATTTATCTAAAAAAAATCATTATAATTAAAATAAAATAAAAACCCCCACAAAGAAGAAGAAGTTGTTATCAACATATAACTTTATCCAAAGAAGTTATAAAACAACTGAAGAAAAGTATAAATAATTATATTTAAGAGAAATCTAATGTGTTTGAATAGCAATTAAAACTATAAATTACCGAAAACATGCGTCTACACTATCTTTTGTAAAAAAGAAAATTAATTTGTAATAATCTATATCTCATCATCAAGAATAATTTACACCATCTAAAATAGCTAAATTAAACTTCTGCTACATGTTTACAATTTAAAAGATTAAATTCTGTAAACTCAATCAGTATCTTTCCAAAAAAATTGTACGGTTTCTCCATTTTAAAATCCTATATCAATTAGGTTATGTTCCATCTACTATGCATGGGCAAAAATCATTTATTGTATCCAATGAATCTAAGTTATGCCATCATGAAAGGTAGGTACAATCTAGACACAATTTGTAACATTAAAATGGAAAGGCAAGGAAATTTGTGTTATTAATAGGTTCAATCTATCACCATATCACAATCTCAGTCCAACAATAAACAACAAAAGTTAGTGATTCTCATACTTTTTTTTTTATAATAGGAATTGAAAGCTAATTCTTAGTACTTTTGAAATAGTTGTTTTTCATTATGGAATCAAATATTGTTTAGTTTTATTGAGAAATTGGTACTGTTAAAGAGAATTTAAGTTATACAATAATTTTTTTTCTATTAAGAAAAAATATTTCATTAATTTATTATTTATCAAATGCATTATTATATATTGTATTTAATAAGTTCTTGACCAAAACCGTGCAACGCACGGACATTCAACTAGTGTGTATATATATATAATCAAAGTTTAGCGAAAATTCAATTAGAATCAAAATTGGATTTTGTTTTTGTTAGCTTTCCATACAAATTAAATTGTTTAGATTTTTGCTGTCATTTTTTCTTTGAACTAATGTGCTGTTTCTATTTAGATATTTTGTATGCGAAGATCTTGAACGTAATAAACTGTGATTGAGTTGAACGATTTTATGCACCTATTCCCACCCAATTTAGGAGATACTATTGGACTAATTTATTCTTATATTTTGTATTGTATTTAGTAGAATTTCGCAGACCGTGATTATGAATCGATATTGTATATATGGTATCCAATAGTGATTTTCAAAATTATATACATAATAGCAGTATACACAAAATTATATACATAATGTCTTAAATTAACATAGCACGCAAACACAGCAATTTAGTTTCAAAAGCAATCAAATTACAGTACTAAAAAAAAATAATCAAAGGAAACAAAAATTTATAAGAATTCACCTGCGGCATTTGCCAAGCATTGGGTTTATGTAGCCTTGAAGCTGCAAAAATCTATAGCTCAAAAAAAACAAAACAAAAAAAAACGCATACATATAATGATATAAATATTGCACAATGCAGAGAACATAGAGATAGAGAAATAGGATATGGTATACCTTTTAGAAGGATTGATGAGATAAATACCAGCGTTTTCTCCTATAACCTTGGGGAGAGAATCCATGGATGATGATAATGTAAAATGAAAATGTTAGTGTATAGCTTAACCTAGTTTAGCCCATTGGGCTTAGCCCAATATACTATACTTGTAGTTTACTCCTTTTGCTTGTACTGCACACATACCTAGCCTATATAAGGCTCTCTATTGTACATTATTTTACACACATTAATATACAGACTATTCAGTCTTTCTCTCTCACTTTATATTGTTAACATGGTATCAGAGCCATTCCTCTGACTTTCTGGTTCCTGTGGACATCTCCGGCGTTCTTCCGCTGCCCTCGCCTTCATCCAGTCGTCACTGTCAGAAGCGAGCCACCGCCGTCACGCCCACAGTACTGCAACACTCGGATATCAACGTTCTGTGCATTCAACTGCCAAATAACAGGCATAGAAAGACAGAACATCCAATCCCGAGCAAAACCCAACCAAGAACGGCCAGAAACTGCATCACACGCGCCCCCACGCACCGCCTGAAGTTTCTGCCTCATGAACACGTGCTCCACGCGCCGCCACTCGCTGTCAGTACCTGCCACGCGCCCCCACGCGCCAGACCACTCTCACTCACGCACCACACGCGCCTGCTGCTGAGTCACTTCCTGCCACGTCAGCCCTAGGTGACGTCACACATGCCACGTCAGCACACATCAGCAGTTGACCGTTGACTTTGACCGTTGACTTTGACCATAGTCAAAAATTTTCAACAGGACCTGTTTTGCTCAGTTTTTCGCATAGATTCCGATTTTGAGCTCCGTTTCTGCATTTGAGGTCTCTAAATCCCATTTTTTGGTCATTTTCTTCATTATGGCTCAACAAAATGAACGAGATATCATTCGTCCGATCACTATTATGTTGGATGGTCCAACTAGTTATCATGCCTGGTCTCAGAATATGACTGTCTTTCTCAAAGGGCGTAAACTGTGGAGATATGTGACTGGTTCAATTCCTAAGCCAGTACCAAACCCTAAGTTTAAAGCCACAACTGCTGAAGAGTCTTCGAAGACTGCTGTTACAACAGATGATTATGAAGAACGCCTAGAGGAATGGGAGAGTATTCAAAGTAAGATCTTGTCTTGGTTTATCAATACCTCTATTCCCTCCATTCATAATCTTCTTCCTCGTCTTGAGACTGCTGAGGCTGCTTAGAAATTTTTGGCTGATCGCTATAATTGTACTAATGATTCAAGCTTGGAGTTCCACATTGAATCAAAACTCTATCAAATGCGTCAAGAGACAGGTCAGTCTATTTCTGATTTCTATTCTCAGACTTCTACTATGTGGGAACAACTCTCTGCTGCAGATCCTCCACTGGTGTGTTCTAAGGATATTGAGCTCTTTGTCAAATATCGGGATCGTCGTCAATTTATGCACTTCATGATGGGTTTACGTGAGGATTTTGAGCCTACTAGGGCTTCTCTGCTTAGCCGGTCTCCTACTCCTTCTCTTGATGCTACAGTCAAGGAGCTCATTTCTGAGGAGAACCGTCGGCCTACTTATCACATGTCATCATCTGATCATGTATTGGCTACACCCTCTCCACAGCCTCCCATTGCTGCATTCACTGCTCCTCCACGAATAAACCCTGGGCGTCCCAACTCTCAGTCTTCCAAAGGTACTCGCTGCGAGTTTTGCCATAGCAAAGGTCATGACATCTCTGTTTGTTGCAAACTGCAGAAATTTGTGCAAGAGCATAATAAGGCTTCTCTTCCTCGGGCATCCGCTGTATGTCCTTCAGATCCATCGGTTCCTACAGGTCCATCTTTGACTTCCTCACTTACTACGGCTGATGTTGAGGCAGTTGTTCAACAGGTTTTATCCCGCACTTCCACTGCCCTTTCTGTCACCTCAGGTAACCAACCTTGGTTCTTTGATACTGCATGTTGTAACCATATGACTCCTGATGAATCCCAATTTTCTGAAAACGCACCCTTAGAACATCCAATCACCATTTACACTGCTGATGGAACTCCTATGCCTGTTAGTCATAAAGGAACAATCTCTTCTCCTAGTCTATCCCTTAATGACACTTTTCATATTCCAAAGTTATCCCTTAATTTGCTTTCTGTTGGTCAACTTTGTGAATTAGGCGTAGATCTTTTATTTACTAATCATGGTGTGGATGTGCAGGATCCCCGGACGGGTCAAGTGCTTGGGACAGGCCGTAAGGTTGGTCGCATGTTTGAGGTTCATGACTTGAAGATTCCTTCACAAGTTGTTTCTGCAGCTGCTACCACTACCACCTCCTCACCTGATCTATGGCATGCTCGTCTTGGTCATCCATCTTTATCTCGTTTTCAGTTGTTAGCTTCTCAAGGTCATTTAGGTTCAGTTCAGTTTTCAAAATTTGATTGTACTTCCTGTCATTTTGGCAAACAAACAAAATTGCCCTTTATAAAAGTGACTCCTTTTCTTCTGCCCCTTTTGATCTTATACATTCTGATATTTGGGGTCCTGCACCTGTTCCCACTGAAGGGGGATCTAAATATTTTGTCATATTTGTGGATGATTTTTCTCGATATACTTGGATTTATCTGCTTCACCATAGGTCTGAACTTGTGTCTATTTACCAAACATTTCATAAAATGATTGAAACACAGTTCAATCGCACCATCAAAGTCTTTCGATCAAATAATGCTCAAGAATATAATGATAAATCTTTCTTATCCTTTTTAGACAGTCATGGTACTCTTCCTCAGCGGTCTTGTCCTTACACTTCTCAACAAAATGGTCGTGCAGAACGAAAACACCGTCACATTCTTGATGTTGTCCGCACCCTTCTCATTTCTGCCTCTCTTCCTGAGCGCTTTTGGGGTGAGGCTGCACTCACTGCTGTGTACACCATTAATTGTATTCCTTCACCAACTACACACAACAAATCACCATTTGAGCTTCTTTATGGTCAAACTCCTTATTACTCCTCCCTTCGGGTTTTTGGTTGTGCTTGCTTTGTCTCTCTTCCTTCTCATGAACGAACAAAGCTCCAGCCTCGTACTCGTCTCTGTTGTTTCCTTGGTTATGGTGTGTCTCAAAAGGGGTTTCGCTGCTATGATCCCATTTCTCATCGCCTTCGTGTCTCCCGTCATGTTGAGTTTTGGGAACATCGTTCTTTCACGAGTCTTCAGCAGTTTCCTACATCTCCTTCCTCAGAGTCTCCCATTTTTACTGATCTTTTCCTCCCTCTCTATCCTGAACTTGTGGAGGATTCTTCAACATCGGCTACCTCTCCAGGCGACTCATCTCCGGTTCTGTCTCCGGCATATGACCCGCCTGTCTTGGATCCTATGGCATTACCCTCTCCTGAGTCACCTGTTGGTCCTGAACTTCGTCGTTCCACTCGGGTAAGCATTCCTCCCCCTTATCTTACTGATTATCACTGCTCTTTTGCTCTTGCCACCCTCTATGAACCTCACACCTATCGTGAGGCCCATACTGACCCTCTTTGGCAGCAAGCTATGAACGAAGAACTAGATGCCCTTCATAAGAATAACACTTGGGATATGGTTGATTTGCCTCTTGGTCAGTCTGTAGTAGGTTGTAAGTGGGTTTACAAGATCAAGACCAAGACTGATGGATCTGTTGAACGATACAAGGCTCGCTTAGTTGCCAAGGGCTTTACTCAGGAGTATGGTATTGACTATGAGGAAACATTTGCTCCTGTTGCTCGCCCTACATCGGTCAGATATCTCATTGTTGTTCGCCGTTGGCCTCTTTATCAAATGGATGTGAAGAATGCTTTCCTTAATGGAGACCTCCATAAAGAAGTGTACATGCAACCACCCCCTGGCTATCCACATTCAGGCAGCCAAGTTTGTCGCCTTCGCCGTGCTCTTTATGGCCTTAAGCAGGCTCCTCGAGCTTGGTTTGAAAAGTTTAGCTCGGTTGTTGCTCAGCAGGGTTTCACTTCAAGTCCTCATGACACCGCTCTCTTTGTCCGAAGATCCTCTGTTGGTATCACTCTTATTCTTCTTTATGTTGATGATATGATTATTATTGGAGATGATTCTGCAGGTATCCGCTCTCTTCAGCAGTTCCTTAGTCAACATTTTGAGATGAAAGATCTAGGCACTCTCAGCTATTTTCTTGGGCTTGAGGTTACCTCATCCTCTGATGGATACTATCTTTCCCAGGCTAAATATGCTTCTGATCTTCTCTCCAAATTCGGTATCACCGACAACAAGACTGTTTCCACTCCTTTAGAATACAATGTAAGGCTCACACCTTTGGATGGTGAACCTATATCCGATGCTACTCGCCATCGTCAGTTGGTTGGCAGTTTGATCTATCTCACTGTTACTCGTCCGGATATTTCACATGCCGTGGGTATGGTTAGTAAGTTCATGGATGCACCTCGTTCTGTCCATTATGCTGCTGTTCTTCGGATTCTCCGATATGTCAAAGGCACACTTTATCATGGTCTGCATTACTCCTCTCGATCTTCCCTCGAGCTTCATGCCTATTCAGATGCTGACTGGGCAGGTGATCCGACTGATCGATGCTCTATCACAGGTTTCTGTTTCCTGTTAGATACTTCTCTTGTCTCGTGGCGCAGCAAGAAGCAGGATGTGGTTTCCTGTTCCAGTACTGAGGCAGAGTATCGTGCCCTTGCCGACACCACTTGCGAGCTTGTTTGGATTTGCTGGCTCTTGGTTGACATGGATGCTCCGCAGCCCACTGCCACTCCTCTTTATTGTGACAATCGTAGTGCTATCTACATTGCTCATAATGATGTCTTCCACGAACGCACCAAGCATATTGAGATCGACTGCCACATCACTCGCCAGCATCTCTAGAAAGGAAATCTCAAGTTGTTCTCCATCTCCTCTGCTGACCAGCCTGCTGATATCTTTACCAAGACTCACCCGCCTGGTCGTCTTCGAGATCTTATATCCAAACTCCCGTTGGCTTCTTCCTTACCACCTCGAGTTTGAGGGGGGATGTTAGTGTATAGCTTAGCCTAGTTTAGCCCATTGCGCTTAGCCCAATATACTATACTTGTAGTTTACTCCTTTTGCTTGTACTGCACACATACCTAGCCTATATAAGGCTCTCTATTGTACATTATTTTACACACATTAATATACAGACTATTCAGTCTTTCTCTCTCACTTTATATTGTTAACAGAAAATATCCTTTTCCCGCGATATACTAGTATTGGCTTTGATTACGGGTCATTAACTAATTTTTTCTGGTATGAAAAATAAGATTGATGTTTTGGAAGAGCAATTATCAAAAATAGGCATCATAAATTAGAATCTTTCTTTAAAAGAAATATACTTAGAGAGGCTATAGTTAAATCCAAAAGTTTTGTAACTCAACTAGCCATAACTTCCAGAATTCAAATCCTCATTATCCTATTGTAACTATCTAATTATTAAAATAATAATGATAATAGTAAAAATAAAAAAATAAAAAAAAATAAAAGGTCAAAGATAATTTTTCACTACTTCTTCATAATTTTTTATGATCGGACCATTAACACTACTATTGTGAACCAATCAAAACAATCAAGAAAGCATCCGCTAGATAGGGATATGGAGCTTGGGGTTTAAGGAGGAGACTTGGGGTTCAGGATGCTAGAATCCAATAATATACTATACACAGAAGAATCATAGCAATCTATGTACAAAAGTGTGTTTCCTCTCTGGAGGACTCTATTGCAAGAAAATGAGAATAAAAAAGTTTTCTGGAATGAACAACCGAATTCCCATTTATAAACATATATATGCACTAGTTCAAAATAGGTGTGAAGCGAATAGACTTACTATAATGATCCCACTCCCAACCAACTTGATTGGGAGTGGGATAGAAAAACCATTTTGGTTGGTCCTCCCCCTTGCACAAAAATGAGGTGTCTCTTAGGGCCCAACCTAACAACCAATATACTTGTATATAAACCCATAAAATGTCTCTTCCATTTTCTACTTGAGATTTAAGTAATTTCACCACTTCTACCAAATGTTCAGGTAGACAATTTTATTAGTCATGAGTTAATTTCTTATTCACTCCTTATAGTTTTAATTAGGTGACTACATGATGTTTTTTTTCTCCTCATGGAAAAAAACACGACCCAACTTTAACTACCCTCAAAGGATGTGTGGGTTCCACTTTTATTTTGGATAAAAAAAGGTCACTCAAACACTTGCAAAATCCAATTTTCTCACAATCCTTCACATTAATGAAAATTTATTAAAAACAATGTAGATGATAATACAGAAACGGAGAACAACTATCCATTGCCCACGGATAAAATGCGTGAGGTTATGGAAGGGCCATTCATAATGAGGCATGTGATGAATAATGTTGAGGAAGCTGAGGCCAAAGGTAAGCAAGCAAGAGAGGACACGATAAGAAGGTTCTCTCCTGAGATTGTAGCAAATATTGTTACTAATCACATACAAGACATACTTCTGAAGACGAGTTAAAAGAGTCATGGTTCTTTAAGTTAGAGATTGTTTGTTCTTTATTGCTTTTTCTGTTGAACTTGTTCAGTCTAGCAACTGAGCTTGTAATCAAGATGACTTGTGTAGATTGCTGAAGGAGTTGGTTAATGTAATGATTCAATCTGGTTTCTTGGGGAAATAAAAGTGAATGGATGGAAATTGACTTGGAAGGAAGAGGAAGGGGAAAATTGAAAAAGAGAGAATTTAAGAGAGTGTGAGAAATGCTATGACTTATTCCTCTAATAATGAATTGCTATGGATTACAAGCATTTATATAAGCTACTTGCAAGTCTAATTGGCTAAAATAATCAACTAATAACTTGCAACCTACTTGACTCAACTTCTTGAATACTTCTTGCAATTGTAATTAACTTAGTTCCACATTTTGCAATCTTGCAACTAACCTTGTGCACTTCTTGCAATCTTGTAACTAATCACCAAGGCTTAATACTTGCAATGCTCACTTGGATCCATTACAGTTAAGTTGAGGCAGATACCAAGCCATTACGAAGTAGATTGTGCATATTTTTTTAGTGGCATAGCATTTTCTAAGCCGTTTCGTCATTGAATGCAGTTTCCGTACACAGGAATTTCTCATGGAACAGATTTTGATCCTTGGTGCTTCAAATCCATGTGCCAAAACTAAAGCCCTTTGTAGGCACATATTTATTGTCTTCTCTATGTCTGATTCTCTGCACACCTGAAGGAGGACAAGGATTGTGTGGATTTAGATTTTAGATTAAAAAGACATTGCGTGTACTAAGACCCACGTTTGTAGTAATGAGTCGATCTGAATTATATAAGCAATTTGGGATGGTTATTAAGGTATTGTCTCAAAGGTAAATACTCTTACACATACCCTGTTATACACAAAGTTCTATGTAACAAACACTACCCTTGTCTATATATGGCCAACTCGTTATGGGTTGTGACAAATGGTATTAAAACCAACCTTATAACACCAACCAAAGAAACCATTAAAAGTGAAGGTGTTGGCGTGGGCTGTCAGCCCTCAACTTCTTTAAAGGCTTGTAGTGTCAGGGTTCTAGTGACAGTACTGCCACTCCTCTTATAACAATCGAATCCAGATTCCATACAAAATAATCACATCCTCCTGCAAATTTAGCATGAGTTTATTAGAGAGAAACCACTGAGCCAAAGACATAACAAAATGCATCAATTGAGGAGAGATGGAACGTTGATTTGCCCAAGTATTGGCCGGTGATTTGGCAGGTTCTTGAGCATTTATTGGCTTGGGGTAAAATAATTAAATAAACAATTAACTCTGTCAAGAATGAAGAGATATCCCCACAAACAGGATGATATTGCCACAAACAGGCCTAGTGAATTTATCAGGTTAAATTTTTTGATTGATAAAGCAAACATTTTGTCACTACAAAGACTTGGACCTGCAACTGATATCCGGTATGTATAACTCAGTCAACCATGGCTCATTGAATTATTTTCCAATTTTGAATCACCCCATTCGGTTAATTGAAGGACTGCCCATTTCGAAGCTACCAAATAGTGAATACTATAACTTAAGTTTACTGAAGATGTGGAGCAAAAACTGTCATAACTTCCTTGTAAACAGGCTTCTTAAAATCCACTGCCTGCATAGAATGTAAAAAAGACCATGTAAGTAAACCAACAAGACCAAAATACCAAATCTAGCAGTTTTTAAACCAGTAAAAAAAAAAAAAGGTAATAAGGTACAGTCTACCCACAAGCTCAACTATTTGTTCCGGAGACATCCATGACCACTCGCCAAATTCAGCTTTCTCGGTCCCATCACCCAACAGATTGATTTCTTCATCCTTCCCAGTGAATTTAAGAAGAAACCTGAAAGGGTTTCCAAGTTTGACGAGGTTAAATACAAATATACACTCACAGGAATGTACATCTATGGAGATAAATTTAATTCTATAATTACTTGCATATCCAAATTACTATATTCTATGTGCCCCCAACCAAAAAAATCTGAAATTTTGTACCTTCAATTAGGTTATGTTAGGTTGAATGTCTCCTATGGTTACAAGTTGACATTTGAATTTTCCTAGGTTTAATAAACTAATCCTCAGTTTGATTAATTATCTAAACTGAACCTGACCTAATCTAGACTCAGTTGCAGCCCCTTTACCATATATACCGCATCTAACAATGTATGGCTGTATCATATGCTTACCACTTCTGTGCTTGACCCTTCCAGTCTGATCCCCACTGATGTTTAAGCTTTTCCCTGACTTCAGGTGGGAAGTCATATGTCAACCAATAAGGTACCTGCATGTGAAACACAACTCAAGCTTTAACTTATTGCTAACAATGGAATTGTAAGATTAAATATCATGCATGAGTTGATAGACAACCATGGAGCATTAGTATTAAAAATATTGACAGACTTGTAGACGGGAAGGAATTAGCCAATTATAATGTAGCCCAAGGAATTAGCCAGTTATAGCATTAGTATTAAAAATACTGACAGATTTGTTTTTTACTTAAAGGGAAACCTCACAAAAATAAGAACCTCAATAATCCTAGATGCATGGCACTTCTGCCCCTCATAAAAACACACAGAGCAGAGTGGATATTGCAGAATGGTAGATCATCAAATCAATTCCAATTTCAAGTCTGGAAGCTCTTGGCACTTCTCTGATAAATACGAACTATTGTAATAAATCTTGACCCCTCTACGAAGTTAAGCATAAGGATATAACTGCAATCTTTTAGCTTCTGACTTTAGTTTTGTGTAACTCATGCGTCAAGGTAGGGTAAGATTTATCAGTTTTGAGTTCAGCAGCAAGTATGTTGACTTTGACAAAACATGGGCACCAAGTTTGGTTGGCCATCATCTGTACTAGTTATGGATTTACATACTCTTAAAGAAATGAATGAAAAAAAAAAAGGGAAAACAGCTACTTGATTGATGTGTGATGGCCAAGAATCCTAGTTGATGTTCAACTCATCTCTCCTATAGTCCTATAATTACTTTCCTTTTTTTCTTTCTATGTGCTTTTAGGTGTATTCCAGCTCCAAATACAAACAAAAACTTGACATTTTAGTAATTTTTCAAAATTCTTGACCCAAGTCACCAAACCAGTTATTATTATACACAGCTTAGTAAGATTGATGTGGGACAGAGGTGGTGATACCAAATATGATTTAGGAGTTTCTGGACAGCATTTGTTGTAGTGTTTAGGAAGACCTAGGGTAAGGGTTTGAAGTGGAAAAGGCTGGAAACAAAGGTTAGATTAAGGTTTACTTACAGAATAACATGATGGGTGATGCCGATATACACAACTAATCCTTAAGCCCTACTAATTGGAAATGGCTACATGAGTTCTCATTCACCATTCAACTCTATCTAGGGTGCACAAACACCTACAGGATAGACGATTGAGTACACCTTGTCAAGATATAGTATCAAGTAGTGAAGACACTAAACAGAAATATATCTCACATTCCTTTTTAAGTTTTAACAAACAAGCAATTAAGTTCTGTGTGTTTCAGCCAAAGACAACCATGTCCTTTCACATGCTTGATTGAGTATACAAGAGGAGTAGATTTTTCAGTTTTCCCCTTTTGTGGTGTATGTGTGTTGGGGGGGTGGGGGGGGTTGTGAGAGGTATTGAAGGTTCTGAATCTAAGGAGTTCAGTCATGCCAAAGCAGTCATAATACCATACAGACGAGTTTTAAAAAAAGAAAAATTAAAGGAGGTTAACAAATCAGATACTTTTCCAGACAATGAAGATTGGTTGAGGAATAGTTATGTCTTCCTATTTTAATTATCCTCCATCAAAGGTGATCAGTTTCTTAAAACCTAAGCATAAAAGACATTCAATTCAGATCTCCAAAGGAAAGCATCAACAACTTTATTAAGCAATTTCTACTGCAGTCTGACACTTTCCCCAAGCAAAGTTTATAAGCATCCCAAAAAATGGTAATTTAAGGAAGAAAGGTCCAAATTTCATACTTCTGCAATAACTTCTGCTGAACTAACTCCTGTCTCTTCTCTTAATTCCCTGATGGCTGCACTTCTAGGATCTTCACCCTCATCAACACCACCCTATTAAATTAAAATGTACAACATACCTATAATAATCTCATATAAAAGAATTATATCATGAATAGAAGGAAATACAAGTTTAGTAAAAACTACTATACATTTTAATTACTATAAGTTCTAGTTCAACAACCACAACCACAATCACAAATCATTAAAATCTTAATAGTTAAAACTATGATGCTTTTCTCCCATCACATATTCAATGGAAGATGGAATGAGAAGTTTTAGTTTTGGTTTCATATATCCAAAATTACTATAAATAACTACAGACAGGTGCACTTCAATCCAGAAAAAAACTTATGTATCACCAGTTGTTAATAGGCAAACGCCTTGAAGTGGTTGCTTAAATCAAGCAATGAATATTGGAGATATAGTCTCGAGAGATTATCACAGTACACATAATGGCCCCAAATTTCCAATAATTGTGCATTTCTAAAATTTTAATACCAACCTAGCACTGAGTTCAAGAAACCAAAAGAACAGCTAACACTTAAAAATCACTAAACAAGTTTATAATGAATTATGAAAGAAAAAAAATTAAACAAATACATAATATGACAAACAGTTTTGGAAATTTGCAGTTACAAAATGTAAAATAACAAACTAAATTGCATATGAAAAGCATTAGAAACTTCAAAAGTAGAAATTAGGTTGCTAAATACTAACACAAATCCTCCTAATAATCTTCAGCCAAAAAAAAAAAAATCCTCCTAATAATCACGTCTAAAAGTTCTTTCTCAAGCATAAAATTATATATTACTTTTATCGATTGAACAGTTCTGAATGGAGACCTAAGAGCAGAGCAGAAGCAACACTGAGGTGAAGGCCAATGCATGTGGATGAAAATTTGAATTTTTTGACACTTATCAAAAAATTACAAAGGCAGGTATGGCACTTACATAAATGCAATTCCACAAAATTGAATGAATCAGTAATTACACCTTAAAAAATGATGAACTCATCAACTTTCTCTATGATCCCAATCAGTATACAGTTAAGACCATGTGGATGCTATTAACGTTTTGGAAAGACTATGGTGATAACTATATGCTAGCTAGCTCCTGACATGAAGATGTCTTATACTCTTATTAAATTGCATTTTGGTACTGGAATATACTTCATATTTAGCACTTGTTTAAAAAAAAAATACAAATTGGTTATCTGGATCTGAAAGTAGTAGCAAATCTCAACATTTTCTATTGAATATGGTAAACTCTTATGACTTTGAATCTTGTATCATCAGAACACCCTTCATTTCAATTCCCAGATTTCCTATTTCAATAATTCAGATAATATGATAGGAGGTACCCACATGGTGCAGGACAAAGAAATTATCAAGCACGCATACAAAGCTGCCATATGACTGCCCTCAATCATCAATCACAAGCTTTACATTCACTCCATAAATTAGAATACAGGAGTCCAAATGCCAGCCCCATATGCAGTATTTGCATTCAAATTAAAAAATGCCACAGTTGCATGCCCAGATCAGACTTTTTTTCCATAACAAGTTACATGCTGAGATTAAAAATAAAATGAAAAAAATCTTTCTACATACAACAGCCATCATAGTCTACACTTCAAACATAGACTACCATAAATTTTACTTTATAGTTCAAAAAATTGGGGTTGGGACCTAAAATTGGGATTCCTTTTGTTAACATGATATCGACACACACATCGTATTTAGCACTCCTTCTTCCTTCGTTGTGCGTCATTATCATTGTATCACTCAACTCAAGTCACCAACTCCTCACACAAAAAGATTTGAAATAAAAACAATTCCAATCAGAATATAATAAAACATGCTGATTGAAGAAACGTCATTCATCAACAAAGTCTTACGAAATTAATTTCTTTCCCGAAAACCCATTTCATCCATGAAAAAAAAAAAAAAAAAAACTTGGAAAGATCACAAGTCCATGAAGTACAAGTGCGTACCTGTCTACAATTTCTCATTTTATTTTTATTATCATAAATAATCACAGCAAGCAAACAAAGTAATTTAGTTTTAAAAAACAATCAAATTACAATACCTCAATATAAAACCAAAAAAGAAAAAAAAAATTACCTGGGGCATTTGCCAAGCACTGGGTATATCCAACCTTGAAGCTGAAAAAATCTACCACAACCCAGAAAAAAAAGAAAAACTTGCAAGTCAATTCAACACATACATATAAAAACCCATGTACAGAACAGAGAGATATATAGTAGACCTTTTTGGAAGGATTGATGAGACAAATACCAACGTTTCTCCTGTAACCTTGGGGAGGAGAATCCATGGATGATGATGATGATGATGATGATGTATAGGAATAGGAATAGGAGAGTGTATTAGATTTAGGTGTTGAAGGATTTTGGTAATGGTTATGAAGGGAGAGCGGCAGTGGCAGGGACTTGAATTTAGGGGATGTAGTAAGGATAGAGAATCGGCAGGCTAATAAAATTGCCATTTCATTTCAGGAGCCGCGCGCCCCCTCGCTTTCTAACTCATCCCATTGCTGTCCAGTCAACACTGTGCAGTTCCTATTTTTACCCCCCAAAAAAGACAAGGAAAAGTTAACTTTAAAAGAAATTTTTATAATACTTTTAGAATTTTAGAAACATTTATTTAAAAAATTATTTGAATATAAAAGAGTAATAATTTTTTCCATAGTTTTTTTATAAAATCAATAGCTATGTTATTAATAAATTGTTTAAATCGCAAGTGTATGGTAATAAATTTCAGCCCAAACCCAAAAGAGATGGATTATAAGCCCAATAAGCTCAATACAATAAATTTGTAAGAGAGTGGGTGAAAGAACTTGACTTTTAATGAGTTTTCTAACGGTTATTTGAGATTTCAAACTTGTCCGAGGAGGGAAAAACTCATAATCAAGGATCATGTATATGTCCGAGGAGTAAGTTTTTAGATGAATTGGCTATTTCTGAAAGTTCATTCTTCACTATGTTACAGTAATTCTCTTTTAATATCTCTCTGCAACTATTTTTCCGATCCCCCTCTTATGGAGGGTCTCCCCCATTATATAGTCCTCACCAATTCATTCCCATCGCCCACTTGTTTAACATCCAACTCTACACTCAAGTATCTGTCCTACTAAGCAGCTTTTCTGGTTTTTTGTGGGCAATAGTGGTTGAAAACACTGTTCAGAGGTCTTCTCCACATTAATGCGGTCAGGAAAGCTGCTATAGTGCATTTAATACGGTGGTAGCAGCTTTTCCCCAAGATATTTCCGTGTTCTTATCCTTTCCTTGCGCACCTAAAGTCTATCTTCATTGCTGGAATTTCTTGGAAGGTTATCCAAGTCAAGGCGAAGTTCGCTTGACTGACAATCGTCAGGTCCGAGGAGGATGACCCTCTCGGACTAGTGCCTTTGAACATTTCTCTGTACGACCACCTACTATGGGGCCTTTCCAAACATTTTCTCCTCCTCGGACGTATTCTTGTTAGTAATTAAGGCTTAAGGCCCAACATAAAAGTTCAAGTTTTTGCCCCCCACAATAGCCCTTCAAAATTTTAATTTTTCCCTCTTGTTCGAGGAGAAAAAGTATAATTTTGACTTGTGAATATAATTACATTTAAAACCCTAAAGACATTCAAACTTACGCACGTGGAATGGTCATTTTCGTCATCTCACAGTTGTTTTTGACGCTTCGAAACTCGTGAAACATCATTAAGTACTTTGAGCGGCGTTATGCTCCTGGCATCCAACGGTAGGGCTTTAATCCAATGGTCAAGATTTTTCTTCAATATTTGGGCGGGATAAAATTCCCCTCATTTTTAGTTTCTTATATAAAGGCTCTTGAACACCATTTCCTTCTTTTTTCATCGCAGTTCATAATCTTTAGAGTATTCAAACCTCCAAACTCATTACCCATCAGATCGTTCGTCATACTTTCAAAAAGAGACTTCAAAGATCCTTAAGAACTACAAAGACCAGTTCGCGTTCTAGTCTACGTAAGTTTTGTTTTCGTATCTCCTTTTATCTCCTCAAATAACCTCCTCGACTCTTCATTCTCTCTTCCACAAACTCAGAATGGGTAGATTTGAACGCTTAGTAAAGACTTCAGCCTTAAAAGAATTGTTCAAAGAAAAGTACCACATACCCAGGAAGTATCGATACGATACTGCTCCACAGAGGGGTTGGCATTTGACCGAAAAGTGGGAGAAGTCATAATCCCAATGATTGCCTTCATAGAAGGAGACATGACTATCCCCATAGGTAGAATTACGAATGACTACTTACGTGCCCATAGGCTCTGCCCCCAACAATGTGCACCTAACTTCTTTAGAGTTTTAGGAGCGATTGACGCTTTGGACCGACATTTAGGATTGGGGTTGACTTGGTATGATGTAGCTCATCTATACGAAGGCCACATAGAAGCTCGAGCAAGGTTTTACCTTAAATCCCGATCCAATGTTGTCAAACTAATCTCATGTCTCCCCAAGTCTAACAAAGGGATGAAAGATGACTACTTCATCATATCAGGCCCTTAAAGTGACGGTCTTCCTTGCCCAACCAAGCTAGGAGAGCCAAGTGGAGTAACTTAGATCTAGGTTTTCTAACATTAGATTTAAGGAATTTGTCCTCGGCCCTGTTTTGTTGTACCTGAGTCTCATTTTCATTCATCATTTTCATTTTTTTTTTTTTTTTACATTGAAGTTGGAGTTTGTAACTGTTTGATTCTCTTACCTGACAGATAAAATGTATACCAACCCCAAGCTCAGCTTAATTAACGTGCCAACGCTTAACTACTTGCTGAGGTCTCAGATTTTTGTGAACGACGACAGACAGCTTCGTGCCGTTCACTTGATTCTAAACTATGAACCAATTTCAAGGACTTTCTTGGACGTCGGCAACTCTATCAGAGCAAACGACTATCGTTTGGCTCGCATAGACGTCTCTCGGCCAGGTTTCCTAGCTCCACACGATCTTCCACCCGTTGATCATCCTATTCCATAAGGAATACATTTTGCCGCCCAGCCACTTCAACAAGTACCACTCGGACAGGCTATTGTCGAGGAATGAGCTGCCTCCTCTTCTTCTCTTGAGGAGGAAATTGACAGGTTCCAATTTGAAGAGGAAGCCATCATTATATCAGAGGCTGAAGAAGAAGTGGACGAGTATTCTTGCGTTCAGACTCCTACCCAGATAGTAACCTACGTTGATGACTCTTCAGACAAGGAGGAAGCAATGGCTCCTAAGACTGGTCCAAGTTTAAGGGACTTTATGAAAAATAGGAACAAGGCGCCCTCACCTCAAGATAAAAACAAGTCCAAACCTCCAGTAAATCCTCCTCCTCCTCCTTCTCCTCAGCTTCCTGCTGATCTCGGGCTAAAGCCCAACCCCGATCTAAGGAGGAAGAGGCACACTGAGGTTACTGAGGAAGGTGAGATGAGCCCTTCCAAAGGAAACAAACAGCCCAGGCAATCACAGGACCAAAGGAGCAGAAGGTCCAACTTTGTTGATAGCCGAGATGAGCCTCCTGTGGCCTAAGTGCGCCATCCAACCCGCACTTGGTCGCCCAAGTTGGAAGTGGACGGTGTGCCAATTGCGTATGATGCCTCCTTTAGGCATTATCGCGGGAAGCATGCCGGTCTTGTAGCCAAGGCTCTGGAGCAGCCCCTCCTCCTCCCAAAGGACATAAAGGCCTATAGGAACTTCAACCATCCAGAACTCTTTCTATCCCTTAAAAGGGACTTGGCTATGGTAAGTGACTGTATTCATTGTTCTTCATTCATACTTCTCCATTTCCTTACATTTTATAGTGAAGGTGAAATACCTCTTGTTTTTGTTTGTGTTTTTTTTTTTTTCATTTCTAGATCACGCAACAAGTTTTTGTGGCTGAGGAGTGGGTAAAGAATGCTCGCAGTGAGGCCAGAGCTGCCATGGATGCTCGATCCAAAATGGAGGTGGAGCTAGGCGCCTTGAAAGAAAACCACTCCAAGATGGCCGAATAGTTGAAAGAAGCTGTTAGGGCAAGAGATAGTGTAGAGGCGGGCCTAAAGACAATGGAGAGACAATTTGAAGAAGTGCGCAAGCAATTGCACTATACTGAAATAAACATGGCAACAGAAAAACAGTTGGTGACAGAACTTCGTGAAGAACTTCGCAAGGCCAGGGAGATTGCCCAACTATTCAAAGAGGTAGCCGAGGCCGAGAAGCAAGCTACATACGCCCTGGGGGTACAGGAGACTTGTTGTGAAATTTTAAAATACTCGCAAGTGTACGAACCGTACCGAAGTATAGTTGGACAAGAACGAGGTCGAACCCACAGGGACTTGAATGAACGTAGGAAAATTAAATCAAATTTTAACCAAATTAATCCTAATCTAGTTTAATAAAAATTGGTTGTTTTGAAATTAAATAAACTAAAAAAAAAAATTAATCTAAGCAAAGATATAAAGCAATAAAAAGATGTAAACAATCTAGAGAAAGGAATTAAGGTTTTGGAATCCACCTTGTAAGTCATATCAGCATATATTTATGATCATTAATTTTCCCCAACTCACTATATGATAATCTAGAAATCAATCTTGCTATCATGGAAAATATCATCATTAAAACTTATGTTAAAAAATCTAAAACATGTTCTTCTTCGCTTCTTAAGTATAAAACCAAATCATCAATTGTATCTGTAGCCAAACAAATCACAAAATATATCAAATTCTAAAAATCAAATCATAAATTGTATCCATTGACCAACAAATCACAAGCGATATCCAATTTTATAATCAAGAATTAATAAACCAAGTATTCAATTAATTAAGACAAATCCTAAATCATGAGAAAAACATGATTGAACTCATATCTAGAATCCCATCTTTGTCAATTGATATAAAGTAAGAACAATTTAATCATTAAAGAACAACTATTGTGGGAAAAATCAAATCACATAAATATTACTGATAATCCTTAACAAGGTTTCATCCTCAACCCTAATTATAAATTTAGCTACTCATAGTAATTGAAAGAAAACATAAAAATAAAATACTAAACATTAAACTAGACAAATAAAATTAAACTAACTGTCATGGAAGAGGTAGCCGCGCTCTCTATACATTCAGCCCTCAGCCCTAGCACTAGCTTCCTTGAATTTTGCCCTAAAGAGCCTTTAAATAGGTAAAGGAATCCTATTACAAGTTGAATTCTTGTTTGGAGAAAATCCCAGATTTTTAGGCTTCACTTAACCGACGATTTTGGCCCATTTAGCTTCAGAATTCGGACTTTTGTAAACTACAAAGTTGTAGCCCTTTAAGTTAAACTTTCAGCCCAACTTGAATCACCTCGATTGGACATCTGAGCCAAAAGTTATGCCAAAAATACTAACTGATGTGCAGGCTGGAATCCTAATCCGAATTGGACTTGGATTTGGTGTAAATTTCCTTTGATTCCTTGCTCCAATTGGACTTAAATTTAATTGGGTTTGCCTTCTTTAACTTCATCATGGCCCTTTAAGTTGGTTTGATTCAATTGGCCTAGCCCCACTTTGCATGTAAAGCCCTTCTTACCTGCAACACAAAGATATTATATAATCAGTCACAAAATAACATAAAAGTAAGGCTAAATATGTAGATATGTGAGTAATTTATTGTATATATTTCATGCACATCAAGACTCAAGGCAAACTCACAGAGGAGTTCTCCGCTGTAACCAGGGAATACTACGATATCTCTTGGGGTAAAGCCCTTGATGTCGCTGGGATTCCTGCTGATTCTAGCCTAAGGCGACCTAAGAGCATCTACTATGACCCAGATATCCGCGAGCTCTCAGGTCCTAACTCTTCTCTCCCAGAGCAACCTGCCCAAATGTCTGAGGTGCCCATAGCAGACCAAGTCCCTTCTACTCCTATGGAAGCTTCAATGGATTCTCGCCAAGATACTGGCAAAGGGAAAGAAGCTGAAACTCTCCAAGACAAGGATAAGGGCAAGGGTAAGGATAAGAGCAAGGAGAAGGCCTTAGACACCACTATCTCTCAGCTTGAGCAAGCTGTTAATCCAGGGGCTCCCAAGGCACAAGCTTAGGGTTTTAGTTTTTGTAGTGTATTTACTTTTTTATGTTTACTGTTTTTGTATCATCTTTTTGTTAAGAAAATGTACCACACTTTTGCTAGCAATGAAGATATGTTTTTTTTTTGCTTCATAAGTTATGATAAGTAGTGGAAAATTGATCTAATGCCATTTTAATCTAATTTGAATAATGTGTACTGCTATATCATGCAAACAGAATATATTATAAGTTAACTTCAACTAAGGGGTTCAGGACTTTGGTCACAACGCATAAGTATGATTAACCCAAATCGGAATTTTAAGTAATACGCTTAGGTTTAAATTTAAATACTTAAAAAAACTTAAAGTGAGCGTTAACTAATCCAAATCACCTAGTCCGAAGACTTCAGTCATGATTGAATCTAAGCCTAAACACTTAAAAGAACTGAAAACAAGTGTTAACCAACTCAAATCATCTGGTCCGAAGACTCCAGGCATGATTGAATTTTAAGTTTAAACATTTAATAGAACTGAGAATGAGTATTAACCAACCCAAATCATCTGGTCCGAGGACTCTAGGCATGATTGAATTTAAGTTTAAACACTTAAAAGAACTGAGAACGAGTGCTAACCAACCCAAATCATCTGGTCCGAGGACTCCAGTCATGATTGAATTTAAGTTTAAACACTTAAAAGAACTGAGAACGAGTGTTAACCAACCCAAATCATCTGGTCCGAGGACTTCAGTTATGATTGAATTTAAGTTTAAACACTTAAAAGAACTAAGAACGAGTGTTAACCAACTCAAATCATCTGGTCCGAGAACTCCAGGCATGATTGAATTTAAGTTTAAACACTTAAAAGAACTAAAAAACGAACAACATAAACACTTTATATAAAGAACACATATTGATCAAATAAATACTCATTAATAGTAATACCTCTTCAGGTTGTTTACATTCCAAGGACGTGGTACTACATGTTCGTCTAGATCTTCTAAAAAATATGCTCCAATGCCAGTTTTGGAAGTGATACGATAAGGTCCCTCCCAATTTGGCCCTAACTTCCCCAAAGCTGGATTCTTTGCAGCGCCCACAACTTTACGTAACACTAGGTCACCAGGAGCTAAAGGTCTTAACTTTATGTTGGCATCATAACTTTACTTCAGTTTCTGCTGGTAATAAGCCAACTGGACCATCGCATTTTTTCTCTTTTCTTCAATCAAGTCTAAATTTCTTGTTAGTTGCTCATCGTTATCCTTTGGATTGAATGAACTGGTTCTTGTCGTTGGGAAACCAGTCTCTAAAGAGATGACAGCATCAGCTCCATAAGTCATTGAGAAAGGGGTCTCTCCAGTAGACCTGCGAGGCGTGGTTCTGTATGTCCAGAGTACATGTGGTAATTCCTCCACCCATTTACCTTTCAAATCATCTAATCTTTTCTTCAACCCACTTACTATGACCTTATTTACAGCTTAAGTCTGCCCATTCCCTTGAGGATAAGTAGGGGTAGAGTACCTATTAGTAATCCCTAACTCGCTACAGTATTTTCTGAACATTTTACTATTGAACTGAAGGCCATTGTCCGAGATGAGCACATGAGGAACTCCAAATTGAGTAACGATGTTCTTCCAAACGAATCTTTTTGCATCCACATCTCTGATGTTGGCCAAAGGCTCTGCTTCAACCCACTTCGTAAAATAGTCTGTGCCGACCAGGAGATATTTCTTATTTTCCACTGCTTTGGGAAATGATCCTACAATATCTAAGTCCCACTGAGCAAATGGTCATGGGCTAGATAGCGGATTAAGGATTCCACCTAGTTGGTGTATGCTTGGCGCAAACCGCTGGCACTGGTCGCACTTTCTGACGTATTCCAGAACCTCTCTCTGCATATTTGGCCACCAGTAACCTTGGGTAATTGCCCTATGTGCTAAAGATCTACCTCCAGTGTGGCTTCCACAGATTCCTTCATGTAACTCCTCTAGAAGTGATTCGGTTAGCTCGGGGTGGACACATAATAGATAGGGTCCTCAAAATGAACGTTTATATAGTTTATGGTCGTCCGATAACCAATAACTAGTAGCCTTTCTTCATATCTTGTTAGCTTCTATCTTTTCCTCAGGCAAAATGTCCTCCCTCAAGAATCGTATGATGAAATCCATCCAACTAGGCACCACCCTAATCTGATGGATTCAAGCCACTTCCCTTGCCTCTGTGGGCCTATGCAAGTTCTCAACAAGAATTATCCGAGGCAAATGCTATGCTGAGGACGTTGCAAGCATAGCTAAGGAGTCAACGTGCGCATTGCCACTTCAAGAAACATGTAACAAGTCAAAGGAGTCAAACTTTAACTGTAAACATTTAACTTGGCTAAGGTACCCCTGCATTCTCTCATCTTTTGCCTCGAATTCCCCTCTCACTTGACCAACAACAAGCCTTGAGTCTGAGAAGAGTCTTATGGACTTTCCACCCATTCTTTGGACCATAGTCATTCCTTCCAACAAAGTTTCGTACTCGACTTTATTATTTGTGGCTGAAAAATCTAATCTCAAAGACTTTTCAACGACAACCTTCTCAGGAGACACCAATACTAACCCAACCCCTAAGCCTTTTTAATTCGATACTCCGTCTACGTATACTTCCCACGTCGGAAGGCAACATTGGGAGATCGTACCAACCAATTTTTCATCCATGCCTCCACCCGATGGTAATTTTTCTATCTCGGGTTCAGTGAATTCGGCTACCAAATCCACGAGGACTTGTCCTTTTATGGAGGTACGAGGCATGTATTTGATGTCGAAAGCCCCTAGAATTGTGCCCCACTTGGCTATCCTCCCTGTGTAATCGGCACTTCGGAGTATGGTTTTTAGCAGGAGCTGTGTGAGAACGACAATTGTATGTGCTTGGAAGTAATGAGGTAGCTTACGTGTGCCAAGTACTACTGCTAGGATAGCTTTCTCTAATGGTAAATAATGCATTTCGACTTCATGCAATGACTTACTCACGTAATAAACTGGCCGTTGTACGCCATTATTAACTCGTATCAGTACCAAACTTACAGCATACGGGGCTACGACAATGTAGGTGAAAAGGACTTCATCTGGCTTAGGACTGCACATGATTGGTGGCTGAGCTAGATAATCTTTGAGTTGCTAGAATGCTGTGGCACATTCTTCTGTCCATTCAAAACCTTTCCATTTGTTGATTAGCAAGAAGAAAGGTCTGTATCTATCTGCTGATCGGGATATGAATTTGTTCAAAGTAGCAGCCATCCCAATTAATTTCTACACCTCTTTGGGATTCCGAGGAGATCGCAAGTTGTTAATAACTTTAATCTGGTCTAGATTGACTTCGATTCCCCTGTGAGTCACCATGTAACCCAAGAATTTGCCCCGACCCTACACCGAATGAACACTTGGAAGCATTTAAACGCAATTTGTAATTTCTAAGGATTTCGAAGATAACTCGAAGGTCTCCTAGGTGCTCTGAAACTCTTTTACTTTTCACCACCATATCATCTATATAAATCTCAATATTTTTCCCTAATAGCGATTCAAACATCCTCGTCATCATTCTCTGATAGGTGGATCCTACATTCTTCAAACCGAATGACATTACTTTGTAGTGATAATTCCCAATATAAGTAACAAAGGCTGTCTTCTCTTGATCGCCCAAGGCCAAAGGTATCTGATGATAACCTTGGAAAGCATCCAAGAAACTCATCCGAGGATGGTCGACAGTAGCGTCTACCAACTGATCTATTTTGGGCATAGGGAATGAATATTTAGGGCAAGCCTTATTTAAATCCCTGAAATCAATGCACACTCGCCACTTCCCACTCTTTTTCTTTACTACCTCCGTGTTTGCTAACCATTCAGGATAGAAGACCTCATTGATAGCCCC
Organism: Quercus rubra; assembly: GCA_035136125.1. Classification (NCBI taxonomy): domain Eukaryota; kingdom Viridiplantae; phylum Streptophyta; class Magnoliopsida; order Fagales; family Fagaceae; genus Quercus; species Quercus rubra. The sequence continues at coordinate 33,627,567 of CM068733.1, read as the reverse complement.
AGCCTGCTTGAGTTTAACCACCTCTTCTCGGACTGCTTTTGCATGCTCTTTGGATGGACGCTCAGGGAGCTGCTTTTGGGGGCAACTAATGGATTAACATTTAAATTGTGGCAAATGAATTCTGGATCTACCCCTAGGGCCTCGTAAGTATTCCAGGCAAAAACATCAATGTTCTGTTTAAGGAACTCTATCAGCTCTTCTCTCTCTCGTTGGGGTAGTTAAGATCCGACTTGAAAAAACTTCTCTGGATCATCTCCTATGGTAATCTTCACAAGATCTTCGCAATTTGCTTCCTCAACTGGCCTATCGATGGATTCCACTGGGGATTTTAACTGCTATAACTCTTTCTCTTTGTGAGTCATAGGTTCAGCTTCAGGCTTGTGTCGGATGGCTACAACCATGCATTGCCGCGCCACGGCTTGATCATCCAATATTTCTTCAATCTATCCTTCGGATGGGTACTTGACCTTCTGATATAAAGTGGAGGAAATTGCTCCCAAAGTATGAAGCCAAGGTCTGGCAACAATTGCTGTATAAGAAGAAAATGCATCCACCATGATAAAATCAACCTCCACCGTCACCGAGCCAATCTGCACAGGCAATCTGATATGACCCTTTGGGATAATAATCTTCCCTTTAAAACTCACTAGGGGAGAACTGTAAGGCATCAGATCCTCAGCTCTTAAGCCCAGCCCCTTGTAAAGATCAGGATACATTATCTCAGCCGCGCTGCCTTGATCAACCATTACTCTCCTCACGTCATAGCCCCCAATTCGAAGGGTGATTACTAAAGCATCATCATAAGGCTGAATAGTTCCAATCTTATCCTCATCCGAGAACCCCATGACCAGTGGCCAGTCTAATTTGGCTTTCTTCGGTTCGTGACTAATGTCCTCGGAAGACAGGCAAGCCACAGACATTACTCTAGACGAGCATGACCCCGTTCTGCCAGGTGCAGCGAAGATAACGTTGATAGTTCCCAGAGGGGGTCCTAAAAGTGTCTCTCTCTCAGACCGAGAATTGGCCTGTCCACTTAGCCCACTAGAATGATGCAACAGCTGCTTCAATTTGCCCTCTTAGACAAGTTGGTCCAAGTGGTCCCATAAACTCCTGCAATCCTCAGTTGTATGGCCATGATCCCGATGATATTGGCAATAAAGGTTACGGTTTCGTTTTTCAAGATTTCCCACCATCTTGTTGGGCCATTTGAAGAAGGATTCGTTTTTAACTTTCTCCAATACTTGATGCATTGGCTCTCGGAATATAGCTTCGACCACTTGATGGTTATTTGACCCTGGCTGCTCTGCATAGTCCCTTCTCGGCCAGTTGTTATTGTATCTGTTCGACCTAAAATCTCTTCTTTCTTGAGGGACAACCTTAGCTTTCCCTTTTCCCTGCTGTTGATCGTCTTCTATCCTCTTATATTTGTCAACTCGATCCATTAACTGTCGCAAACTGGTGATAGGCTTACCTGTCAGAGATTTTCTCAAACCATGTTCGGGTGGGAGGCCGACCTTAAAAGTTCTAATAGCGACTTCATCAAAGTCGCCATCAATTTCATTGAACATCTCCCAATACCTTTCAGCATTTGCCTTCACAGACTCCCCTTCCCTCATTGTCATAGACAGCAGAGAATCTAAGGGCTGAGAAACCCTACTGCATGTAATGAACCGGGAACGAAATGATTGGATGAGCTTTTTGAAAGAACTAATAGAGTTCGTTCTTAGCCCGTCAAACCATCTCATCGACATCGGTCCTAAACTGGAAGGAAATACTCTGCACAACAAGGCTTCATTCTGAGAATGGACAGCCATCTTTTGTTTGAATTAGCTCACATGCTCCACAGGATCTATGCGTCCGTTATTCATGGTGAACGTGGGTTGATGGAAACGCTTGGGGAGCTTTGCCTTTTCTATTTCCCGAGTGAAGGGTGATTTAGAAATCTAGCTTAGAGCTTTCTTCATGACATCAGTTCCTACTCCCCTCCCAGATGGACTTCTTCGCCTCTTCTTGCGAGAATGTTCCTCTTCACAGGAATAAGACTCACTAGGTGAAGTTTCTGAGCGTTTTCTGTAGCTGGCATCTTCGTCGTCATTGGAGGAAACGTCAAAGCTGGAAGGGATTTGTTTTCGTTGTGCTCGATGAAGTCTCTTTTTTAGATCATCAATTTCTCGTTGCAAATCCTTCTCATCAGCTTGCTCATGTACTAAATGACTTCTTCATCGATAACCACTTCCACCTGTGTGGAACGTCTGCAAGCTACCTTCCTGTTGGTTATCCATATCATTTCCATGCTCGAGGTCGTGGAGTTCGCCCTGTTGATGAATGTTAGCTGATTTTGCATGGTGTGGACTAGTTTTGTGTGGTTCTGATCCCGCCATAACCGTTATAATCCTCACAAGCACTAGTTCTTCCCACAAACGGCGCCAATTGTATGGTAACAAATTTCAGCCCAAACCCAAAAGAGATGGATTATAAGCCCAATAAACCCAATACAATAAATTTGTAAGAGAGTGGGTGAAAGAACTTGACTTTTAATGGGTTTTCTAACGGTTATTTGAGATTTCAAGCTTGTCCGAAGAAGGAAAAACCCATAATCAAGGATCGTGTATATGTCCGAGGAGCAAGTTTTTAGATGAATTGGCTATTTCTGAAAGTTCGTTCTTCACTATGTTACAGTAGTTCTCTTTTAATATCCCTCTGCAACTATTTTTCCGATCCCCCTCTTAGGGAAGGTCTCCCCCATTATATAGTCCTCACCAATTCATTCCCATCGTCCACTTGTTTAACATCCAACCCTGCACTCAAGTATCTGTCCCACTGAGCAGCTTTTCTGGTTTTCTGTGGGCAATAGTGGTTGAAAATACTGTTCAGAGGTCTTCTCCACATTAATGCGGCCAGGAAAGCTGCTGTAGTGCATTTAATGCGGTGGTAGCAGCTTTTCCCCAAGATATTTCCGTGTTCTTATCCTTTCCTTGCACACTTGAAGTCTATCTTCGTTGCTGGAATTTCCTGGAAGGTTACCCAAGTCAAGGTGAAGTTCGCTTGACTGACAATCGTCAGGTCCGAGGAGGATGACCCTTTCGGATTAGTGCATTTGAACATTTCTCTATACGACCACCTACTATGGGGCCTTTCCAAACATTTTCTCTTCCTCGGTCGTATTCTTGTTAGTAATTAGGGCTTGAGGCCTAACATAAAAATTCAAGTCTTTGCCCCTCACAGCAAGTTTTTATAGTTTAAAATTATGCATAAAATATAATCTTATAGATTATAGAGTAAATAATATCTGATTAATACAAAATTTGACGTGTGTATTAATAGCATAAAGAACATACAATCTATCGATTAGATTTTTGAAATATGTAGTAATATTAATAATATTAAGTAAAATTATAACCTTAAATCACAACCAATATTATAGCTAAACTTTGTTATTTTTTTAATACCAAAAAACTGACTTATATCATGTAAATATATATATACTAGTATATAGTGGGAAAAAAAAAAATTTTTAGATCCTGATTAGCAGATGCTTTAGAACATATGTTAATAAAGATATTAAGTAAAATTGTAACCTTGGGCTACAACTAATTTTGTAGTTAAATTTTATCTTTAAAAAAAGTAAAGTAGCTGCTATAGTTAAAGAATAAAAATAAAAAAGTCAAAGAGTTTTTTTTTTTGCTAATTTTCTACCATATTTTTGGGTGACAAGTTATGATTGGATCTACCATTAACACTATCAATCACAACAATCAAGAAACCAATCCATTGCCCAGGACCCTTGTAGCTCAACAATTAGCACCTCCAAATGTGTCTATAATATTCGGAGTTTAAATCTTTCCTTTTTATTATAATTATTGAATTATCATTAAAAATAAAAAATAAAAGAAACAGCCCATATCCTTGGGCTACCATGGGTGTAGTATATTTTGTAACTAATATTTTTAAACTAGCACACACATAAGAAAAAAAAAAGAGATAGAGAAAATATTTTGAATTCATTCCAATAGATCACAGTCTAAATATGGTGAGTCAATATAAAAATTTTATTTACAAAAAAAGTTTTTTTTTTTTTAATTTTTTTTATGTGCTTAAGAGTCAACTAGTTTAGATTATTTTGTTATCAACTAGAGGGTTGAATATGTTGGGGGGTTAGACAGATTTGTGAATCTATTGACTTGTACCCGACCCAATCTATAATAAATTTTTTTGGCAACCCAACCCTACCCATCAATTCCTAAAAATTGACCCAACATGACGAATTTGATTAGTTTTGGTGGATCAGTGGGTTGACTGCCCACCCCGTACTTTAGATGTTGTATGTTAGCTTTTCAATTGAATTCAACAGTGTTGTATTGTATAGACCAATGCATGAGAAATAGTGTTTTTTTTTTAAGTTATTAAATAAAATCTCATTGGTGAATGGAATCAAATGACTAAATTTAATTTAATTGAGAAACCTATGCATAATGATAATACACGAGTTTTAGTGTTTGGATTGCATTTAGGTTGGGGGCCTGTTTAAACCTAAGCATAAGTTTTAGTGTTTTACGCTCTCTTCATGGGATTTTCCAATTTTGTTAACGGGTAGTTAGAAAGCCATTTGGGCCTCATACCGTTCGAAGAAGGGCTGAAAGTTGAGCCCACTGATTCCAAGTTACTGGGTGCATAGTTGGGCCCCCTTCCTATTCCAACAAAAATGAAAAAAAAAAGTTCAAATTTATGTAAACCCCAACATTATGGAATGTGTATCATGGGCCTGAAAGCATACCTGAAGTTGTAGTACTAGCGTTGGAAATGACTTTTGGGTTCTTTATATATTTTTTTAGAAGATTTTTCCATTAAAACTCAAACCCCGTTGACAGGTTATATACTATTGACAAGTTATTTTTGGGTTTATGAATATGTGATATGTGCATTTTAATGAGAATAATAGAAGCTCTACAGTAGGTTATATGAATTTGTGATAGGTTGTGGTTTATGAATCCGCGACAGGTTGCGAATTTTTTTTTTTTGGGGGATCAAAAGTAGGTTATGTAAGTATTTTAATGAGAATAATAAAAGCTCTAAAGTAGTTTATATGAGTTTTTTTTTTTTTTGTTGAGCAAAAGCAGGTTATGAATATTTTTTTTTGTTTCCAGCTATTTGTTCATGCTCCAGTCCCTTGTAAATTGTAAAATGCTTTATGGATGTGTAAAAAGGTCCAAAAAGAGCCAAAATAGGTTCCTAAAAAAGGCCCAAAAATGTCCAAAATATAAAAGGCTCCTAATAGGCCCCAAACTGGTTCCTAATAAAGGCCCAAAGTGGGCTAAAACAAGTTTCTAAAAAAGGCCCAATAAAGGCCCAAAAATGGCCGAAAACGAATGGGCTTGAATACTGCATTTAAAAAAAAGCCCAAACAGAATTTTTTGAAAAAAAAAAACCAAGGGCCCAAAAACCGAAAACGGAGTAAAACCCTACACTGAACCAACGATTTCCAATTATTTCGGTCGGTTTCGTTGAGACTCTCAAGTGATTACACCCCTACCCCGACTAAAACCCTACACACTAAACCCTTAACCCAAAAAGAGAGAGAAAGTCGAGAGACAGAGACAGAGATCGAGAGAGAGTGACGCACTGACATGGAGTAAGCGGTCAGCCACGCACGACGCCGCCTAGCCTCAGCCGCCACAGACCCACTTGATTTGCCCAACCCACCGGTGTCTCCGGAGGTAAACTTCAAAACCTAACATAACATTGATATAATGTTTGTGTTGTGAATCTGTGATTGACTGAATCTGTGATTGGTCCGTCCTTGTCGCCAACCAGAGTGAACAATAATGGAGTCAGACTCCATGGACTTGAAAGTGAGCGAGCTCTTGAAGGAGGTCACCCTCGACTACTCGCCTACTTTATGCAAGCACGTTAACGACACCGTTTCAGCCATCAAAGACGCCATCGATAAAATCCCCGATGACTTAAAGGTAATGTTCTCTCACTACTCTCTTTCCAAAACCTTAGGGCCCTTGGCTGCCAGAAAGAAACGGAATGAATTTTCAATAAAAAAGGCTTTGTTACTTACTAATTGAACTTGATGGGCAGGTAACAGCAGATGAAGCTCCTGGTTTTGTGAGAGACATTGGTGCGGACAAAGTTGAGTTCAAATTCAAGAAGCCAACTTCTATTGAAATCGGTGGGAGTTACGCGATACAATGCATAGTGAAGCCTGATATAAATGTTGATCTTTTTATTCGGTTACCAAAGGTACTTGTATAGCTAATCTCCTTTATGTGTTTTTGATGAAAACTGATTAATTTTTTGATTGATGTATAACTAATTTATCATTTATGTTACTTGTTTTCTACTTGTGTTTAGTGCATTATTATGTTGTAGCAATCTTGCATAGTGCATAGCATATCTGCTCCATGTCACGTGCTGATGAGCTATAGCCCAAATGCTACTTCCTTTTCTAATAAGAAATTAAGAATGGATGGATGGTGAGATCATAGGTTCAAAACTCATTGAGTGCCTGTGTAAACATGCCATAAAAAAATTTATTGGTAAAATGTACCAGTGTATGATACAAACCCAATTGGTTTGTTGGTTGCTTTGAGGGATCCAAGACCTCCTAATTGACAAATGGACTACTTCAAGGGAGTCCAGACGTCCAAAGTGAACTCACTCTATAATAATATTTTTCAGCTTAATCAGCTTCCTTTATTAATCAACATAGATGGCTTTACAAGATAAAGCTAACATTTAAGTTCAAAAAAAACCTAATCTTTATATACTACAAGTAGATAAGATTTATTCTAGACTAACTTCGTTATCTAATTACCCAACCCCTAATAACAAAAATAAAATCTTAAATAATAAAATGAAAAAAAACTAGGCTCCTAACAGTGTATATTGATTTTGTTTTTCAACTTATTTTACACATGATCAAATGATCTGGCTTTGTGTTATAATTATAGCATAGGTAGTTGCATGTGCTTACTATTGATGTAAGCTAACAAGCTATCCCATGCTGCAAATGGATGAGCTTTGTGTTATTAGGACACTGATTTTATTAATTTAGATGTGTAAACAACTGTAATAAGTTGGTTTTAGGTCACCGATTGTGACCAACATGAGAGAATTAGTGCTTTTATGTCATGATGGGGTGGAATATGTGTAATAAATAGTTGTAATGGCTACTCATCAAAGGTCAAATTAGTATGTAAAGAAAGATGTTTGGTTACTCACCTTGACTTATATCTAGTGGTAATTACGTTGAGAAGACATGGAACTTTTCATAGAGCATCAAGTAATTAATTATATTTGAGTACATGTTACATAGATTACAAGATGGATCCAAACTATTATAACTCAGTGATGAAGCATTTGTTGGGTTGGGAAGGGATCATCTTGCTTTTAATATTTTCTATTGACCATTAAAGAGTTAAAGCTCAGGGATAGTATATTATTGGGTACTATATTAGCAGATAGTAGTTACAGAATCTGCTTTTCCAATACTCTTGGGTATACATGATATACATTGTTAAGTATATGTATCAATATAAGCATGTTACTACTTCCTTATAATGTTTCTTTTCTGGCAGGAGTGCTTTCATGAGAAAGATTATTTGAATTATCGGTACCATGCGAAAAGGTGCCTATACCTTTCCATAATCAAGAAGTACTTGAAATTTTCCTCAGTTAAGGTTGAATGGTCTACCCTACAGAACGAGGCCCGAAAACCTGTATTGCTTGTCTATCCAGGTTTGTTTTTCTGATGTTATAAGTATAACTTTTAACTGTTATTTTTCCTCTTGCATTTACTTAAACTGAGTTATTGGATTATTATTTTACTGCCACACTAATCTTGCAAATTTGGACTGAACAAATATTGTGGGTTTATTTTGGGTAGCTTTGTATACACACCATGAGTACAATATTTTTCCTCTCTATTTCTATTTTTTTTTCCTATTAATCCAAGTAAGCAAATAATATTTGTGTTGCAGCTACGGAGCTTGTTGGACTTCCTGGGTTTTTTGTAAGGATAATCCCTACAACAAACTCCCTGTTTACCATAAAAAAGTTGAACTTGAAACGGAGCAATATACGTGCTTTGACTCATGGTAATGAGTTTTCTTCAGTTTTAGCATGTTATTGTTGTGGTGTTTTTACCTAAACCGTTAACTAGTTTTGTGATTTTATTAAAGGGGGTATTCCACAGGCTACACCGAAGTACAATAGTAGTATTTTGGAAGACATGTTTTTAGAAGATGCTTCAGAGCTTATTAAGAAGACTTTTCTTGGATGGAAGGAGTTAGGAGAGGCTTCAATTTTACTGAAGGTATAATTCTAGAGTATCAGTCATTTTAACAATTAACGTAGTAGCTTTGTATTGGGACATGGAAATATGAGTTTTTCCTGCTGATGTAGGTTTGGGCTCGGCAAAGAAGCTCGATTTATGTTCATGATTGCCTGAATGGGTTTCTAATATCTGTCATATTGTCATACCTTGCAAGTCAAAACAAGATTGCCAATTCTATGAGGGCAATGCAGATATTTCGTGTTACATTGAACTTCATTGGTATAATTTGTTTTTCTTTATGCCCTTATTGTTCAAAAGTTTTTCGTTTTTTTGACTCTGAAATATTTATTCTTCATGGTTGTTGTCATATGTATGGTGAAATTCATTCACATATTGAACTTGAAGCTATGAAATAAATACTATGTTTTAATTGTAGAATTTATATATGAGATGAAGTAACTTATTGGTATGTAGTTCAATAGACTAAAACTGTAATTTGTGTTAAGACAGGTGGTGCTTATTAGTGGTTAATATGATGGTAATATCAGTCTGGTTATTCAAGCAAGTGGTTTTAGTTGTGCAAAATGTTGTACTGTACTTGAAAGAGAAAGCGGCTTGTTTGTTTTGTCAATCAAGGAAAAAGAATGAATTGGGTGCTTGTTGCTGTATTGGATTATTTTGCAACTTGTTTTGATTTTGTGTTATCTTTTGTGATATTCTTTACAAATTGTCTCAAGACTTTTCTTCTCAGTTTCAGTTTCCAGCTAGATTTAATTTGATGTAGGCTTCACATTTTGAACACTTAGACCCATTAATTCCTTTTACAGGACAGAAAAAGGGGGAAAAGAATAAAATAAATCAAATGACCAGTAACCAGAGTTATTGCAGAAGATTAACTAGCCTTTAAAGTGTTTATTAGTGTTGTACTTAGGCCGCTATCTTTTTAATGAAATAAGGAAAACCAATTTCTTTCATCTTAGGTGTTGTACATGGTCGATATGGGAGAACAATGCAGAATAAATGGTTTGCAAGTACATGTTTAAATATTAAGTAGTGTAATTTGGAATCATTAGGATTGGGTCGACTTTGTGCATCTGTGGAAGTTCTTGTGGTTGGTATTCTTGTTACTAATTATTGGCTCTTTGGGATGTAACTTGTTTTCATTTAGTGCATGTTCATAGCAATAATGTCTACTAATTGATTTGCAGCCACTGCAAAAATATGGAACAATGGACTCTACTTCAGACGGGAAGGCCAGAAGGGTATTCCACAGGAGGTCTGCTGCTTGCTGATCCTATGTGATATAATTCCTACTTTTCTTATTGTTCTTGTTTTGTGCTCTTGTATTGCAAGTATAAATCATCTCTTGTTTCTGTTTTTGTATGTTTTCAAAAATTGATTGTTGAAGATTTTAAAAAACACAAAAACAAAGAAGCAACTACAAGCAAGGGTGAATTATGAATTATCATGAGTGCCACTATGAGCCAAATTATATTCTGGCATATTTCTGCATTGAAACATGAGAGAAATAGGTCCATGATGGAGTCTTTTGATGTGTCTGATCACTTGAAACAATTAAAGATTTTCTTTTTTCTTTGTGTATATTTTTCATTGTGTTTTTTTCTTCATTATTAGTGTCATGGAAAGTGCAATATTGCTCATCTTCTTTATTGTTTATATATTTGTAATTATGCACTTTGGTGTTGCAGGAAAGGGTTTCATATAAAGAAGCTTTTCCAGTTGTTATTTGTGATCCATCAGCACCCTTCAATATGTCATTTCGTATATCAAGGATTGGTTTCGTTCAGGTACTATTTGCCAGGACATTGTGGTCCATATGTATTAAATCGAAACTTTGAATATCTTGTTTAAGTTTTATTTTAACCCACATTAAACTTTTTTGATGAAAAATATGTATATATGCACACATTTTTTAACATTTCAGCTCCAAGACGAGGCTGCTTTGACACTTAAGTGCATAGAGAAATGCAGAGATGGTGGATTTGAGGAAATTTTTATGACCAAGGTTGACTTTGCTGCTAAGTATGACTATTGCATAAGGTAAAACTGTTTAACTAATATCTGTAACATTTGTCATTTATTGCTTAACAGAAGACTTGTTTAAAGATGGAATGGTGAAGTGATGAATTATACTTTCTTAATGTTCCTGCTTGCCATTGAATAGTTTCTTAAATGTTATTCTTGAAAATTGAAAGAGGTTTTATATTTCTTAATATCAAGTTATCAACCAAGAAAGGTGCATAATTTTGGTTTTGCAAGCATGCTTTACGCTTTCCTACTTTAGAAAAATATAATTGCATGGCATTTATTATGTGCTGATTGAACATAGGTTAAGACACAAAACAACAATATTAGAGAATCATTTGGTTTTGTGCCAGGGCTATCTACCATGGAAGCTATTTTTTTTACTTAGACATCTAATGAAAGATATAGAGAAGCCTCTAAAGATCTACATGTGCTTTTTATTGGCCAAGAAAATCACATCAGGAGTATTGCATGATCCCAAAATTCCTATTAAGTTAAAAGGGGAAGTTTTATAAGAATGTTATAAGATTAGCTATACTCTTTGGTACTAATTGATGCATTGTTATAAAATGAGTGAGCTGGAATGAGAATGTTACGATGGATAACTGAAAATACAAGAAAAGATAGGCTTCAAAATGAGGAAATTTGCTTAAAAACAGGTATGACTCCTATTAATGAAAAGAAGAGGAGAGTCACTTGAGATTGTTTGGTCATATGTAAAGGTGAGCGATTAATGCAGTAATAAGAGATTGGATCAAGTCAATGGAAAAAAAAAAAGGTAGAAGAAGACCTAAAATACTATTAATAGTAGTTAAAAAAAGGCATGTCAATTAAGGAGTTAACAAAGATTATGACTTTCTTTGGGAATCTAACTTGAGCTTATTAAATCTGCTCTACAGTCATTGTCTTTATATTGGGGTAAAAAAATAAACCCAACAGAAGCTAGAAGATCAGATGGCCCTCATCCTGAGAAATGATTGCCCAACATTTGAACTTTAAGTGAATGTCTGTGTTTTGTTAAGGTGATGGTCAAATAGGGTGCTGCCTTTTAATCTCAGCTTAAATTGTTCACATTTGTTGGTTTAGTTGGGTTTTTTTTTTTTTCCCCTCACAGGGTTATGGAGTCAACTCTAGTGTAGATTTTCAAATTTTCAAATCATGGTTTATTGCTCCTCAAAATTTAGTTTAGTCAAGAAAATGTTTCTTTGATCTTCTACTTGCTTCTTTCTTCAATAAAATTTTTTATTAACGCCTTCAGTTTTTGAAAATTTAGGCAGGTTGGTAGTGAATATGGATAATGTTGGGGCATTTATATTGTAGTAGATTACTTCCCCCTCCCCCAATAAAAAATTAGTATAGTATGATTATGACTTCTCAATCTGGGCACATTTTCCATGCATGTGATTTTGGACTGGTAGTTCTAGAAAGTCTCTGGTCTACATGTCTACAACTTTTATGTTTTGCACAATCTATTCTTGTTAATAGTCATTGCATTCATTGGATTTTGTTGTGATTTATTGCTTGGAATTTTTTAAGCTACATTATATCTCCATTGCCCTTTTCTTTTACACTTTTGCTTATTCAGATTGGACTTAAAGGGGAAAAGTGAGGTTCATGCATCGGGATTTTGCTTGGATGATGAATGTTGGAGACTATATGAGCAGAAGGTGCAGAGTCTTCTGAATCAGGGGTTGAATAATAGAGCAAAGTTGATTCGTGTTACCTGGAGAAACACATTGTCAGAATGCAGTATAGAGAATGTATGGAATCAAATTTTAACTTCAACTTCCCATTCCATAGTTTGCTTTTGTTTTGGATCGACATCTTCTAATCAGCTTATCACTCCAGGGCTTTTCAATATTAGATAGAGAGCCATTGCTTGTTGGAGTTTCAGTGAGCTCTATGGAGAATGCTTTCAGGGTTGTTGATATTGGCCCAAATGCTGAAAATAAGGAGGAGGTATTTGGGTTTTCTCTTTTAGTTTTTTTTTTTTTTTTTTTTGGGGGGGTGGGGGGATTTCATGGCAGTTCTGATGTTTGTTGATATTACTCATGATTTGCACTAGGCTCTCAAATTCCGAAAGTTTTGGGGGGAGAAGGCTGAGCTTAGGAGATTTAAAGATGGCACAATTGCAGAAAGCACAGGTGAGGTATTCCTTCATGCTTCTTTTGGCTGCTGGTAATCAAGTTTAGTTGATTCTGGAGGTTTTGCATGCTTTTTACCCATTTGGCTAAGATCAAGTGTCAAGATGATAAACCTGATGGTTTTTTTTTCCCCATTTTTTGTAGTATGGGAATGTGAACACTGGAATAGACATCTCATTTTGAAAAGAATTGTTGAATATGTACTTTTGCGGCATCTTTCTTTATCAAAGGAGAATATTGTGCATATTGTGGATCAACTTGATTTCTCTCTACTTCATGGTGTTCGTGGTAATGAATTGGCCACTGAGTACTTTTAAATTTTGCCAATTCTTTTTATTGTTATTTTCTCTTGGAATTGCTCAATGCTTTGTAATAAGAAAGTGATAATTTTATTAGATCCTATATCATTTTCTGGAAGCTTGCTTGAGGCACTTGAAGTTTTATCAAAGCGCCTGCGTCTTATCCAGGACATCCCATTGAAGGTATCTAGTGTGCAGCCCTTAGATCCAGGTACCATTTCATAGCTGGAAATCTTTGTTCATGTTTTGTTATATTTGTTTAAAAGATTTTTTTGTTGCTTATAGAAGTTATAATGGTAGCTTAGCTCATAAAACTCTGTCAAGAATTTGGGTTTGGATTGTTCTTATACAGAGTTTATTTTGTAATTAAGGAAAATTCTTGATTTGGCTTATCTTTTATAGCCAATTAACCCTCCTCAACCAAGAATTATTGTCCTGTGCACTTATCATAAATTGCAGCTTTCAGGTTTACTTCTGTCTTCCCTCCCGAACCTCATCCACTGGCTATTGACAAGGGTGATGTTCCAAGGCTACAAAAGCTCATGCCATCCTGCATTCAGCCTCTGGAAGTTATGATTCAGGCATGATATCTTGTTTATCTGTCTTGATTTCTTTATTTATCCTTCTTATATAATTTCTGAAAGTTATAATTTTCTCTGATCCAGTTGGAAGGCTCTGGGAACTGGCCAATGGATGATATAGCGATTGAGAAAACTAAAACTGCTTTCCTTCTTAAAATTGGAGAGAGGTAGGTCATGCTGGGGTTCTATATTCACAACAATGGCTATATTCTTTTTGAAAGGTTTATCTAATGATACTACTGTGGCAGTCTCCAGAATTCTTGGGGGATGACATGTACTGCTACTGAAGATGATGTTGATGTTTTCATGTCTGGATATGTATTTCGTCTTAAAATTTGGCATGAGAGAGGCCTGAGTTTGTTGAAAAGGGAAGGTAAGAACTCAAGTCTAACATATGACTACATATATATGGGTCTGCTTGTCAGACTTTTATGATGTTGACTTGATTAAACCAATTAATTTGCAGATGGAAGTGACCAATTTAAGTGGGTCAGCTCTATAGACAAAGAACTTTTTGTTCGCAGTCAGCATTCTAGCATGATTAATGGATTACTGGGTCGTTATCTGCTATATGGACCTGTAGTTAGGTGAGCTTTTATCATCGCATGCTAAATTATCTTTCTGGTTCAACCCCCAACTCTGAATAACTTCCTTTTGTTATTTGTGAAGGATTGCAAAACGATGGGTTGCCTCGCATCTATTTTCATCTTGCTTGGTAGAAGAGGCAGTCGAGCTATTGGTCGCTCATCTCTTTTTAAAACCTTTACCATTTAATGCTCCTTGCTCTCGCATCACTGGATTTTTAAGGTTGGGTTATCTGTTCCTGCGTATAAGGAATTTTAACTAATTAGTAACTATGTAAATTACATGCTTGATTTTGTATCTTAAATCATAGATATTAACTTAAAACATTATGAAGAAATAGATTTTCAAGAAACCTTTCTTCCAGGACTTTATAACATGTAACTCTATTGAATTAGAAACAGCTAAACTAATTCTTCTGAATTCAATTTTGGTTAATATAAACTATGATGGCTCCATATGTGGGCTTATTTAATATATGGGTTGCTCAGACTATTATATCTGCAAACTAGTTAGTCTCCTTGGGCCTGATGGTGTTCTGTCATATGCATTCCAATTTCATTAATAGGTTCCTCCGATTACTATCAGAATATGACTGGACCTTTTCTGCTTTAGTTGTTGACATAAACGAAGATTTGAGCCCAAAAGACGAGAAAGAGATAAGCGTAAGTTCTGTATTGAGTGAATTATATTGAATAGTATACAATAATTTTGATTCATTCTTAAATTTGTGATCTTATTTTTCACTGGATGTCCATTATCATTTTTTCAGAATAATTTTATGTTGACTAGAAAAGTTTACGAAGAAAACAAACAAAATGTAAGTGCAGCAATGTTCCTGGCTACAGCTTATGACAAGGCATCTGAGGCTTGGACCAGATTCTCTCCAAACGTATCGGTTGGTATTTCCTTTAAATTCAACTTGGTTGCCTAATTGTTTAAAAGCTGAAGCATCCTCTCATATGTTCGTGCTTGCTAATTTATGTCATCAGTTGGTAGTTCCTTTAAATTCATTTTGCTTGTGCTTATATGACAATATTGTTACATTTTTAATGGATATTCCTTTTCCATTAAAACATTTCTTGTGAGTTGTATTGTGAGAGTATCTTGGTAGCTTTCCTGCAAACTTTGACTTAGCCAAGAGGAAATTCTTTGGTATCATATAGATTTTGCTCAGTGGAGACACTCTCAACATCTATTTTCCTGCATCCTATGAAGCACAGGTTCGTTTCCGAATTCAGGTGCGGGTGTGGGACTTGGCAATTTTTGAAAAAGTAGGATGCGAGTGCGGCGATTAAAAAATTATTTAAAATATTTATATTTATATTTTCTATATATTGCTAAGCAACATTATACAAACATATACCAAATTAAGAGTAATAGTAGATAATAATTAAAACATGATGTTCATAAATTAAATACAACCCACAAGTTTGAAACTAAAACATTCCATGATGTTTGGAAATTAGAATACAGGGAGGGAGGCAGAGAGTAGGGAGGCAGTGAGAAGAGAATGAGAGATTTTAGGGGTTTTTTTTTGTTTTTTGTTTTTGTTTAAAGATGGTCAAGTTCAAACAGTGCGTTTTGCACTTTTTTTTTTTTTTTTTTTTTAAATTTCTTGAATTCCGGCCTGAATTGGTTGGTTTCGGCCAGCTGATACGATCCGATTCGGCGCGAGTCGGTGCGAATCGATGTGTATCCGGAAACGGAAAAAAAAAAATTCCGACGTGCAGGCAGCAGCGTCGCCCACCGCACCTGTGTTGGGCCGCGTCATACGCAGGTGCGGCACCCCTGTAGCCGCGTCGGTGCTTTCTAGCCTGCATCCAGTTCTTGTTTTTATATGTGCAAATAGTGTTAGATTTAGTATGTGGATTGTGTCCTATTCTATATTGACACATGGAAACTGTTTTACTCAAAAGGAACTTAAAAGGTTGGTGGCTTATGCTAGAAGCAGTGCAAACTTGTTGAACAAACTCATCTTGCAGGACCAGATTGATTCCTATAAATGGGAGGTGAGTCTGAAACATTTGTCAGTTTTTAGAGGGTTATGGTTTTTTAATTTTTTGATTTCTATGTGCATGAGTTGTTACAGCATCATTTTTTTCTTGCAGTGCCTTCTCCGAACTCCTTTGAACAACTATGATGCTGTCATTCTTCTCCACAGGGACAAATTACCATACCCCCAACGTCTTCTCTTTCCTTCTGAACTAAACCAAGGTAAACTTCTGCAGCCTTTTTCACTAGCATTGGTGAACTTTTTAGTAAATGAAGTTCCATGACATGCACATCCTGGGCAGGGAAGCATGTGGCTCGGGGGAATGCTAGCAAGGTTTTCCAACCCTTCATGTCGCCTGGAGACTTTAAGGGTAGCTTAGAGGAACTGAAAAATAAGCTATTGGTGAACTTTGATCCACTGAGGTTCTTTGTTGGAGATTTAGAGGCAAGCATTTTCACTGGTTTGATGTTAATCTTGAAATCATTGCTCTCCTTATTATTTACATTACATTTTCTTTTGACACATGCAGAAAGAGTTTTCCAACATGTTCAAGGTGTGGTATGATTCTCTGGGAGGAGATGCTATTGGCATAACGTGGGACAGATTTTCTTCCAAGGTATAGTTCAATATCTTCCTAAGTTCTGATGAGAAACTTGATGAGATGCAATGTGTAGTGTACTGATCTTATTAACTTGAATCTTCTGCCCTGAATTTATATATTATTCTAGAAACGGGGTCGAGAGGAAGGAGAAGATCCAGTTGATGTATTAAAATCCGTTGGTCAATTTGGTAAAGGATTTGTGAGGAGTGTTTATTCCCTGAAGTCTCCAAGGCTTATGAATTAACTATGTACTCAATGAGTAATAGTAAAGAAATCACAAATAGCGTGTTGTAAGTTTTTATTATTATTATTATTTATTTTTAATATATAAATATTTATTTATTTATAGTTGAATGGTATTCCCCATTTTCCAATTGACAAAATAGTTTTGAGGAGCATTGTGCTGTGATTTTTGTTTCTTGTTTCTAGTTTTTGGTTGGCTAGAGAAATAAGAAAGAGGGGAAAGAGAGGGGAGGAGGGGGTACAACTGTACAAGGTTACCTTCCATGCTACATGTACTGGTGACTGCAACACGCAGGAGTTGAAAAAAGGAAACCGTTCGGCAATATTTGTGTATTTTTGCTTTATAAAAGAAATAATTTGATTTGTAGTATTAAGCTCTATTTGATATCTTCTTAGCAATAATATATGGAGATATCTTGATGAATGCATTACTATGGGGCTGTGATCAAATACCTGCACCAATATACGGATTCAATCAAAACTCTGTACCGAAGCTTTAAAAAGAAGATAAATGCTATATTTACAGCATTTTTTCCATACTTTCACAACAAATCTTAAGTCATAATTAAGTTGTTACTAGTTTTGATTTAAACTCATTATTGAAATTACTTTTTTTGTCCATCAATAACAATAAAAAACAACTTGTCATTTAAAATTTGTTTTGAAAGTATTAAGAAAATGTTATGAACATAACATTTCTTAAAAAATAAATGTTAAATTATAAATTACACCTTATTTATTTATTTATTTATAGGTTATCAATTCATTCCTTTTAACTTTGACTGGTTTTCAATATAGGCTCTTTGTCTAAATTGTTTTGTCTTTTAAAATGAAGTAATTTTGAAAAGTAAAAAATGCTAAAAATAAATATCCCTAAAGAATTGAATTGAGAATAGGTCAAATTCATTCTATGAAGTAGCGGGGAAAAAAAGGGTTCAAAAGTGAAGATAAGACAATGGGTTATGACTTGTGAGCGTAGTTATAAAACCTAGATCGACTTAGCCGATTGGACTGAAAACCTAATGACTCGACACCTAGATCGGTGTGGGTATTTAAATGGATAATTTTGCATATGACCTAATCAAACTTAGTCAAACTTGGTGGGTTTGTGGGGACTTGAGTAACTTGGATTTTAAGAAATCTAGAACTAAATCTAAGGATTTAAAAGAGATGAAGTGTTAGAGATTAGAGTAGTCCAAGATGTGAAGTGCAAATGATTTTGGTTGAGTTTTGATGAAGAACAAGCTTTTGGGAAGTTGGACTAGTAAGAGAGAAAAAGACAAAATTTTAAAAAATTGAAACTACAGTGTCCTTTAAAAATTGAATTTCTATGCATTTCATGAGTTAGGTGACTCACGACAGAGTTGCAACATTACTCGCGAAAACAGTAGACTTGGAGATCTTACATTAAAAATCTTGCGGGTTAGGATTTACTGGTGACACAATCGTGGCTGACTCACGGAGGCTATTGTCCAAAACTTGAAATTTTTAGGAAAAAGTTTCAGTAGCACACAACTTGGGTGAGTCATGAGGCACTCATAACATTATTCGTGAAAACACCCAAACAACAGTATTTCAAACATAAAAACAACCTTAAAAACTTCAAAACATGAGTGATGAAAATCACTTCCAAAAACAAGTATAAAGACCAAAAATCTTTTTGATTTAATCACAATAAGCTTAAGCACACACACATCAAATTCAAACACTTACAATCATACAAGTGGAATAGATATTCATTGAATGTCAAACTTGGGTGTTGTGTGTGAATAAAACACCTAAACAACAATTTTTCAAACACAAAAACAACTTTAAAAACTTGTTGGCAAACCATGATCAAAATTTAGAGCCTAGATTTAGGCTGCTCAAAATGTATTTATGTGTAAAGTTGGAATCAAGTAATTGCATGAAATTACTATTCAATTTCTACGAGGCTCGATCGATAAAAAATTAGACTCGATCGATCAAACCACGTGTAGATTGTTTTTTCTGCAAAATTTCCAACTCAGCTCAAGCCCATATAACGTGTAGGGTTTTATGTTTTGCTTCTAGTATAAAAGGAAAAACCGTAGCCAGGTTTTAGAGGTTGTTGATATATTGTGTGTGTGAATCTCTTGTGAGATCTAGAGGTGTTTGCCTTTATACACACTTAGCGTTATCAAGATCAAGATTGATGTCGAGAGCTTGGTGATCTCTTCAGTTGTTGTTTTAAGAGCTTAAAGAAAAACACAAGTGGGAGAACTTGTGGTTGCTGTGGATCAAAGAAAGAAGTAGTCCGTGCACTCGGAGCTGTCACGTGGTCGTGGTAGTAAGTTTTCTACTTGAGGTAGCAATAGGATGTTAGTGGTCTAAGTCACTATTGTAAAAACTTCAATTCTTTTATAGTAGATTTGTTTTACCTTGAGGATAGCTAAGTTAAATCCTCCCCAGGTTTTTTACCAGTTTGGTTTTTCTGGGTTATCATATCGTCGTGTTCTTTATATTTTCGCATTGTTTACATGATATGATTTACTTGTGTTAATCTAGATCTGAATAATTTATCTAAGTAATCACTTGGCTAAATAACTAGGATAAACAACTTGTGTTTTAAGGGGTCCAAACACATACAGAGTTTGTTTAAGGGTTCTGTCATGGAATAGCCAAAAGGGGAGATTGTAAAGTTATGATTTCCAACTAGCCTTTATTGGCATTAATTCCATACCAAATTTGGTTGTAATTCATTCATTTCCCTGTATTTATGTGGGTTTAATTGTAAGGGACAAGTGTGAGAGATTAGTGAAAAATCAAGCTTGCAAAAGAAGATCAGTGTAGTTTGCAACTAGCTCGCGAGTAAAGTAACCCGCGAAAAAGCCACATGTGAAGCATGTGACAAGAAGCTGAAGAGTCATGCCAACCTATCAAGTTCGTGAGTACTTCGCCAGAAAGGCCATCTTGCGAGGTACCCACGAAACTCTCTATTTGGCAAAAATGAAAATTCCTTTACCAAATTCTTTTCCCATACTATATATACTCTCATTACCCATGAAATTGTAAGGAGTGATTTTCGATGAGAAAACCCTAGCAAAAACACTTGAGAGTTAGAGATTGTCATACCTACAATCATCTACACATTTTCTCTTGGTTTTCCTTTACTCCTAGTTCTCCATCTATACATCCTTAAGAGGTTCTTAGCCCAAACACTTACCTCACCCATTTTGAGTGTTGAGAGAAGTTTTGGTGCCTTTGGGAAGCATTAGAAGAAGCCATTGAGTAATAGATGCAATTGGGTGGAATTGCAGGATCTGGAAAGCAAGGGAAGACAAGACTCTGAGAAGTCCGTTAGTAGCAGGAGCCTGGAGGGCTTAAGTAAATTAGGTAGATTAGGCTTGGAGTCTTTTTGATATTCGTGTACTCCAACTTATTCACTAGTGGATCGATTTCGACTTGGAGGGTCGTGGAGAGGTTTTTCATCAAGTTCTTCGGTTTCCTTTTCGATAACACGTCTCGGTGTTATCTTGTATTTGCATCTCTCTTCCCTACTTTTTAAGATTTACTTTTATTGCTCATTGTGGTTGCTTATGGCTTAGAGTAGTGTTACCAGTTTATTGAGCTTCATTTACTCTTGTTCCGTCCTTAGATAAGTTAG
The DNA here is from genome assembly GCA_035136125.1 of Quercus rubra. NCBI lineage: Eukaryota > Viridiplantae > Streptophyta > Magnoliopsida > Fagales > Fagaceae > Quercus > Quercus rubra. Next base: position 33,607,169 of record CM068733.1, on the reverse strand, counting down.
AGTAAAAGCAGTCTAGCCGTAATTTTAAAATTGGGGGTCTGAACAAGTTTTAGCGTTTTCACACTAATTAAGCTCTCAGTTTTGTCAAATGTTAGAAAGAGAAGACATGCCATAACCCTAGTAGAATTGAATTATTTGACATTGCCCATGTGCAAGCTAATGGACAAACAGTAAATGAACCAATACAAGATGCATTGGTATGAAATCTTCTAATTATATTAATATAACTAGTATATTTTTATGTGGTTTTGTTGCAAGTTATACAGTTACTTTTATTTTTAGATGGCATGGAGGAATCTTACTACTCAAGTGAATGAGGGGGCATTGCAAATATCTCAAGACCAAAATTTTATGACAATATGATGATGCAAATGTTGAGTTATATCGCCTCACAACCAGCTCAATCTAGTAGTGATCATTAATGTATGAAGATCAACTCAAGCTAGTCACTTGTGGGGTGTGTTGAATTGGATTAATCTGTGAATGTTTGTGTGTTTTTGAAAAAAAAAAGGATCAGAATGATGGAAGTGAATTCACATGTTTGTGATAGATAAAAAATTAATTAAAACGTTGGTAGCTAGTTAGGTGAGGACATGCAAAGGATGGGCAAGTGAAATCAATAAATCTCGTGATAAAGATTTAGATGGACAGTATGTATATGGCTTCCTACGTTCAATCTAATAGGAAGCTTCTGAGGTATAAATAGAAGTAGTAGCTCAGGTGGATAATTATGGTTCTTGCTTATTTATGTGTAGATTATTTGTCCACTGATTGGAAGTTGGAAGTTATGAGGTGTAATTCTCATTACCTTGGCTTTTATCCTAAATGGCATTGCATATAATAACTTGAGATGTCCAATTAGCCAATCAGGGACGAACGCAGGATTTTAAGCCGGGGGGCCGGAGATAAGCGAAAAAAAAAAATTTCAAATATGCATTCATATAGTATTAATAAACTATAATCCAAAGAATCAAGGTCAATTCTTTGAAATTGTGTTTGAGAGATTGGAACATCTGCATTTTTCGGAATTGGAACATCCACATTTTCCAAAATTGGAACATCCACATTTTCTAGAATTGGAATAGCAATTGTTGGCAATTCCACGTTGACTTTGGAAGAATTTGAAGTTGAACCTTTTCTTTTGAAAAAATCAAGCATGGTAGTTGATTTTTTTATGATCTACAAATAAAATAAAAATCATATAAGAATCGCCATTATTTTCTTAAATTTGTGTGACACTTTTTTATATTATATGATTTATTTTTTTCTTTTTGTCTTTGGTCTGCCTTTAATGTCTTTGTGTTTGGTTTGCCTTTATTTATGTCTCTCTGTGTGTTGTCTCTTCCTTTATTTATGTCTTTTGTGTCTTTGTGTTCTCTCCATTTTCTAATTCTGACCCACTAACCCAAATACCCAATGAATCCCACTACAGTCTACAAACACTACTAACAAAAACTTTTCTTAACTTTACCATTTTTTTTTCTGTCACTTGTCTGTTGCCCAACTCCACTTTTCCCTATTATTATGCCTAACTACCAGTCAACAAAGAAAAAACTATCTGACTATCTCTACAAACTCTACTCTCTCTATCTATCTCTTTTATCTATATAATGCAAGAGTCAGAAAGCCAAAAAGCACCCCCCCCCCCCAAAAAAAAAACACCACAGATAGCAGCCGCAGCACAGATTCAATTCACAATCACCAAATCAGTTCAGTTCATCACTCATCAGTAAAAAACACAAACATGAAACACCACAAGTCCACAAGGCACAAGCACAGTTTCTTTGATTCTCAGATCACAAGGTTTTGAAGGAAAAGATAAGAGTAAATACCAATGAACTGTGAAGGCTCGAAGCTGGGCTGGCTAGGCAGATCGAGCAACGACAACTGGAGGCGGCGGCGGCAACGGCAAGTGGATCTCGTCTCGTGTGGTGGCGTGGGTCTCGCTCGAAGCTGGGTTTCGCACTCTCTCGCTCTCTGTCTATCTCCGTCACGGCGACACCGACACGAGCCTCTGAATCTGATCAAGATGGGTCTCTGTACTTTCTATCTCTATCTCTATCTCTGTCTCGCAGCTCTCGCCTCTCAATTTCCATTCTTTTTTTTTTTTTTTTTTTTCCTTTGTTTTTTGCTTTCTCCGTTTGGTTTTGGACTGCTGAGAGTTGAGTTTTTTTTTTTTTTTTTTTTTAGATTGACATGGGTCATGGACTCTGCTCTGAGTTGGCTTGATGATGGGCTAGGGGAAGGGGGGGTTCATGATTTTTGGGAGGGGGGTTGGAGCTAAAATCTCAGGGGGGCCCAAGCCTTTTCTTTTTTGGGGGAAAATTTTACTTGCTAAAAAAAATTTTTTTTGGGCCCGGGCCCTTAGCCTTTTACCTGGGTCCGTCCTTGTAGCCAATATATATATATATAAGGATGGAACTATGCTTGGACCAGTGGGGGTAATGGTCCCCCCAGCCCAATGAGAAAAAGTAAAATATATAATATATAATGCTTGTTTTTTTAATTTTCATGCTCCATTTTTGTTCAATACTTCCATACTTTCACAAAATGTACACTTTCTTTATTGAAATTTTTATTAAATTTTGATTCTTTTTATGGGTTTTTGTCTGGGTTTTAAATGATTTATGAAATTTATCTTAAAGCATTAGTATAGAATAATTGCAGCTTATGTGTTTGATGAAGTTCCCCAAAGAAGTTTGGGATAAAAACACACACACACACACACACACACACACACACACACACACATATATGTACGTATATATTCTTTTATAAGTTGCTTGGATAAAACACATGGTTGTCTTTGGGTTATAACAAATTTTTTAAGCATTTGGGTTTGAGTGTATCTCGCCTCCCCTTATTTGAAATCCTAACTCCGTCCCTGTATATATATAAATAAATATATATATATATATATATATATGGATTGGGTTCAAGTTTCACCTGGTGTAATTCTAGGCAATGTTACACCACCCAATAACTTATTATTGAATTAATATTTAGAAAATCCAACCGTTGAATTACATATTTTATATGTTCTTAACATGCATGCCAATTTTTATATCAATTGGATGCTATTTACCATTTGATCTATAAACTCATTTTTTATGCATTATTTTAAACTACAAAAATTTGAATTTTAACAATTGTTTGATGACATGACTATTAATCTTTGATCACCTCGAAATTTTGCAAGCATAAAGAATATATGAAGATAATGTAATCTAACGGTAGATTTGTCAATATTCGCATCCAATTAAAAAATATTGAGCGGTGTAATATTGCCTAGAGTTATACTAGGTGTAACTTGAATCCAACCCTATATATATATATATATATATATATGTATATATACACCTTTGCTCAAACTTTTTTCTCCCCCTTGAGTGTTATCTATGGCTGCGAGCTTGAAATATGGCTTCATAGTGGATGACCATTGGATAACATGAATAAGGGAATTGTATATATTGGATGATGTTGGTAGTTATGGATTAATAACCTATGCTACTTGAGCAAATGCCAGATATTGTTATATGATTGAAGTTTATACACTCTTTAATTATGCTTTGTTGAGTATTGTCATTATGCTTTTGGCTGCCACAAATGGGCATTCTCATTGGAGAGTCTATCTAGTATTGTCCTTCACGGACTTGTTACTTTTTCCAGGCCTCTGAGAAAGGTTTTTATTTTTTATTTTTTTTGGTGGTGCCTTTCTATTACACCCATGTTTGTTAATATTTGTTAGTCTTAGCTAGGTAATTTTTTCCAGTTTGCTTCTTTGGCGGTCATGGATTAGTACTTCATTCTAGCTGAGTATGAGTAATGTAACCTAGGAAATTCCTTTTGTTGTTTCTTATAAGAGTTAAAAGACTGGAAGTGAATCTATATTCATGCTAGTTATTTGTATATTCTTGTTTTGCACACTTTTCCTCTCCTTTGTTTTTAGTTGTTTCAAGAGTATGCCTCATGTTTTGGCTGTTAATGCATATGCTACAGATCCTCACTCAATTGGTGGTTTGGTTCCTCTCCTTGGTTACCTGAAAAACTCCCACTCAAATATTCGTGCAAAGGTTGCAGAAGTTGTAACAACTATAGTCCATAACAATCCCCGTAGTCAACAACTAGTCATGGGGGAAAATGGTTTAGAACCTCTCATTTCTAATTTTACTTCAGTTTTTGATGTAACCGTTCGAACCAAAGCATTTGGGGGCAATATCTTGTGTTTATAATAAGGATGGTGAATTGTGGCTTAGAAAATTGTTAATTCAATTCTTCAACTAAATGGATTTATCTTCTATATTTGTATTTGGTTATAGTACATTGATGTATTTGGTTGTTGTATGTGGTTTTTGTGTATAATTGTGGTTTTTTTAAAACAGAAAAAGAAAAAAAGAAAATCGTATTTTGAGGGTCAAGAGACCCTTAAATAACCTTATTTATCAAGGGTTGTACATGTAAATCTTTTAACCATTAGTAAATAAGGTTATTTAAGAGTCTTTTGAAGGCCACGAAGGCCTTCAAAATTTCTTTTTCGACGGTGTAAGTTTCGAAGGTTATCAAGAGTCGATTAGATTTTTAAAATAATTTTTCTTGAAGTTTTTTAATACTTTTTTCTTGAAGTTCCTACACTATGGAAGTGTGGTGATGTTGCCCTTAAGAGGGCTGCTGAGATTCCTACGCCATGGTAGTGTGGAGAAGTTCCTACACCGTCGTAGTGTGGAGATGTTGCCTTTAAGAGGGTTGCTGATTAGATTCCTACACCGTGGTAGCGTGGAAAAGTTCCTACACCATGGAAGGGTGGAGATGTTGCCTTTAAAAGGGCTACTGATATCTGATTCTGGAAACTGCCTTTGAGAAGGCTGTTGATATATGTGAAAAACAATGCCTCTGATTAGGACTTACATGCGTAGTTCTAGGAAATCGCCTTTCAGAGGGTTGATGTATAATTTTACAAATTGCCTTTCAAAGGGCTGCTGTTGTATGTGTGACAATGCCTCTGGGTGGGTAGGACTTACATGTACAGTTTTGGATGTCGCCTTTAAAAGGGCTACTAATGTATGCAAGAAATAATGCCTCTGGGTAGGACTTACATGTATAATTTTGGATATTGCCTTTAAAAGGGATGTTGATATATGCAAGAAACAGTGACTCTAGGTAGGACTTATAGTATAATTTTGGATATTGCCTTTAAAAGGGCTGTTAATGTGTGATATTGGTAGCACTTGCATCGCGCCATATCTTCATGGGTTTACCTATTCAATCTGATAGTGATCAATCCACTGAGGGAGATGAAAAAAGGAGAGACTGCACAAAATCTGACCCAATGTAGGTTTTGTGCAGTTCTTGACATGATAAGAAAAGTCCTTGGCGAGATGGACCCGTTCTTGCATACTGATTAGCACAAAGTGAAGGAACCGTGCAAAATAAACTGCCCCAGTGTAGGATTTTGTGGGTTCTAGGTCGGCGGATCGACTTGACATAAGTTTGAGCTCATACTGGATGATTATACCACAATGGGTTCCTGGGTTTGCTGAATTCTGGATTCAAAGTTCTGGGCAAGATCCCTTCTTGGAAATGCTAACACTCTTAGTCATATCTACACAAGAACTACCTAGATGTTGAGTTCTATGTGATCTTGATGTATTGTGCATGCTGGGCACCTATTCAAGCTCTCACGGGGAGAGATTCCTCCTTCTCCTAATGGATATCTTGAATTGTACTGGATAAAGGGAATACCATCTATGGTTTGAAAATGTCAGAAATAAAACTGCCCTAGTATCAGGCTTGAGACTGTGGCTAACCCTTGGGCATTGGGGGTCATGTCTGAGGCAATGACTCAAGCATCCTCTGTTGGGATGAGTTTGAGAAGCTCGAAAAGTGTTTAGGGCAATGATGCCTGAATGGTGTTTAAAACCTGGGGTTGAGCATTCGAATCTTTTGGGTTCAGGTCTTTTTGGAGATGCTTGGTAATGACTGAGAGAGGCTTGCATAAGCTGTTGCAATCTTAAAACCTCATTTTTCTAGAAATTCTTTGGGAAGAAATGAATAACCCTCAAGGATTTGTTTTTGGACTTGAAAAGTTTGGAGGATTTGAAATCTTTGAGGGTCATTATCTTTCCTTTCTGTTTCAATTGGTTTTAAAAGCCCGGTTTAGAAATTTTGAAAATTCATTCATGGTCATGAAAATAAGTTTAAATGCATGTACCACAAGAGGGGCTCGTTAAGGCTATGTTTCCCATGTGGTTTATGAATGTATATGCTCGGTGGCTATCATTTACCCTGAATAGGGAACATGCTTACAAGCAAGGATTTCTTGAGCAAAGTGCTTGTGTTTACCTAATGCATAGGTGTCCCTTTTTAAGCTATGTAGGGAAAACATGAATGATGTGTTTGGCTTTTTGAACTCTTTGGGTGGGTTGGGAGAGGACCCTACCCTTTTTGAGGCATGATGCCTTGGCATATGTGGATGATTCTGTCATTAATGATTGACTAAATGTTTAATGTGCCATGACCAACCGATCCTCAGTGATCAGTGAGGTCTTTCATTAGGTTGTAAAGTGGCCTTGGGGTTAATTGGGTGCTTGAAATGAAGGATATCAAGCTCAAAACTTTCACATATGGGTGATTATTTGGCATAAGCTCTATAGGTTAAGTAGACGCTCTCAATCAGAAAGGACTTTTTCAAGACCATAATGTAAGGATATGGGTTTCCTAGGCTTACGGGAGGATATTTTGGCTGTGAAATTCTTTGAAGGGTTTCCTAAAGTCAAGGATTACACTTCATCAAGAATCTTTTTGGTTGCCTCTCATGCTTGGCTATATCCTCAATTTGAGTCCATTTCTTGAATTTTTCCCATTTCATTTTTGGGGCATTCATTTTGACTTTCTTTGGCCCGTGTTTCTTGATTGTTTCGAGCTAAATTTTTCTTTTGCCCTTTCTTTGTTTAGGGCTTCATTAGACTTGATTGGCCCATGACTTTTGTCATTTGATTTGGGCTCTTTTCTCATTTTTTTTTTTTTTTTTTTTAATTTTTATATCAATTAGAGACTTATTTGACGGACTCAAATATTGGAAGTCACCTAGCATAAGGTCCTTGTAACCATCTAACCTGCCCCAATGTGGGGGGTAATTTAACTAGGTTAAATAAGAAAAGAATTCGACAGGCTCAACTTGGCTAGCAGGACAGTAGTAAAATGAATGCCTTTCTCCGTCATCTTGAACACTTACTTCTTAGCCTTAGGAGCTTATGTGCCAAATTATAAATTCGGGTGATTTTTGAAAAAAACATTTTCTCTCTAGCTCAAAAGGGCTATCAAGTGATAAAATTGTTTGGATAGTTGAAACAAATGCCTCCATCATGTCAAATCTGATCAGTTGGTCAATGAAACTTGAACATATGATCATTCATTGATTCAGAGTCCACACCAATCTTGGGTAGGACCTCCTAGGGGGGGTTGATTGTCAAGAATTAAATGCGCACTTTGCAAAAGTGGTGAATGTTTTAGGAATGTGGAGTTGTTGAGATGGGATATCATGAGGTGAGTGTTTAGGGATCTCATGCCCCTTATCCCTGGTAAGGGACAACCGCTTCACTCAAACAACTCTTTTCCCACAAAAGGGGTTTTAGCATTGACTTGCCGCACTTAGAAGATGCATGCGCTTTAAAACACAGATTTTCATGATTTGATGTTTTGATTTGAACCTTTATGCTTTGATTTTATTTTGAAAAATCTCTTCTTTTTTTTTGAAAAATATGTACAAGATTGCAACAAACCTAAGCCAACTGAAATAAGAGAAGGTTTTGTTGAGATAATGCTAGGATGAGTGACAAGGCCGAATTTGGGTTCTAGTATCTTGGATGGATGGCATCCCCACTATCCAAAAGCTTTTGTGAAGATCCACTTAGGGGATGGAGGTCTTCCCCTTGTAAAGAAGCCTTAGGTGATTGATTCCACGCTTGGCATACTTCTTGGGATGAAGATTTTCTTATTTGTGGTGAAGATTCTTGTGAGGCACAAGTAAAAAACTTCATTTTCATGTCAATTGTTGAACTGACCTGTCAAGGCAAACATGCCACATTAGGGATCTAAGGAAGGCAACATGAGAATGACAAGAAAGGATGTTAATGCAATTCCTTGAAATTTTGATGGGGCAATGTCGCCCAGATGTTGAGCAGGTGAATGGCTCTATCACAAATGCTCAGATGTTTGGTCATCAATATTCATTGAAGAATGCAATGTGAATGACATCTCTTTGGCTTGATTAAAGCATGTCCCTGAAAAGGAAATTGATTGAAGGGAGTTAGTGACATGTCTGGGCTATGACAAACCCGATAAAATTGGAAGCATTTCTGCTCTCATTCGACCAAATTTAATCCCTTTACTCTTCCTCTATGGTTCACATGTGGGCATTCATTGTTTTGACATTGTATTGCTGTAGTGGCTAAAGCTGATTTCTCATGGATCTGAGATTTGTCAACTGAATCAACACGGCTGAGGTGGTCCCAATACTGTATGAATGTTCTTGTGAAGGAAGTGGTCCAAGTTAAATGAATGCTTTGCTCATGGAAAGATTCGATAAAACTGGAGATAGTTCCCGATTCTCCCTGAATGTAGGCTTGGTTCTCCATTTTTATTGTCAACGCGGAAGTTAGGCTTCCAAGGAATGCTTTGAGCAAGTTAAAAGATCTTCTGATGGCCTTGCAAAGAAATTGCAACTGTGGTCCTTGCTAAAGTTCAGGATGCTGTTGAGGCTATTGAAAAGAAGTCTATTTGGAGGGGAGAGACTGTGTGAAAAAAGCTACCCCAGTATGGTGTTTTCCATGGTCTCTCGATCACTTTTAGAACTTGGTGAGATTTTCAACTGAAGGGTGTGAGGATTCACATATCAAGATACTCAAAGACATCTCAAGATACTCGGAGAAAGAAAGGATCTGGTTTAGAAAGACCCAAAGGTGAAAGAATGTTTTTTCTGGGGAAGACTTGAAGGAAAAGCTTGCTGAGGCAAGCTGATGTTAATGAAACTTGAGCTGTTTGATCTTGCTTAAGAGATGTCGGGTTCTTTTCACCCTTTTGAGATGCCTTGACAAAGGAGCATGCAAACTGTACGGACCAACTCTGATTTTTGGCGAAATTCTGCTCCTAGGCTTGCAGTAGCTAGCCTTAGTGGATAATGTGGAGGTTGGACAAGATGGATTTTTAGTGTTCTTACGGGAATGAGACCACTAAAAATCTGCCACAGTATCATAATGAGAATAGCTAAATCCATGTGTCTCCCACCAAGATCGGAATCTTAAAGCGAGTTTGTTCATTATTTTGTGCTTGGGATTAAATTTGGATCACGACCTCAATATTTTGGTAATGCTCGCGTAGAGATGTTGGGACTTTCCATATTTTACCCTATTGAGTCAACCATGGAAACGAAGAGAGAAGGTTAGAAGCTGTCCAAGAAAAACAAACCCTAGCAGGACAAAATATTATACTAATAAAAAGGATCATCATCGCGCATGGCGCTCAGGTAGTGTGTTTAGGGCTTAGGAAGAGTCTCAAAGCTTAATTACAAACTGAATTTAAATTGTCTCATGCTCAAACATAATGACATAAAGGAAATAGGAAATGCGAGAATAATGAAAGCATAAAGATAGTGAGATGATGTTTGGTTTTGGGGACTTCTTCCACAGCATATGGCCAACTTGGCGCTACCTCAAGTCGGGTGTGCTATTAAGAAATGTGGCTCGGCTGTCCAACTGCTCAGGCGTATAAGCTCAAGCTTTTGAGGAGCAATTCTGGATCTTGATTACCTTGTAAGGACTGTCTGAATATCTAGTTCTCCGGTTGATGTGGACATGCACTCTGGGCTTTAACTAGCCGCCTTTGATAAGACCTTGAACCTTCTGTTTGAGTAGCTCGCACATGTTAGTGGAGTCGCCAACCATCGCCCCATGATAGTCATAATGATTTTCATAATTGTAAGTCTCTGATGGAAGTTTTGGTTGGATCTCAGATGCCATTAATTCTACCAACTTCGCCTTTAACAGTATTGGCAATAGCATGGATAACAGGACTGACAAAAGGTCCAAGGCAGTTGTGCCACTTGATTGGAAAATGTTGCTCCCTGTATTGCCTTTGTTCAATAATAAAGAAGGATATGGTACTCCATGAGGATATGGAGTCATAGGAAGGCCTGTACTGAATGAGCCCCTTTGACCTTTCTTCTTGATCAACACATTAACCCAATCCTCACAGCTCGTTGGAGATGAATTAGTGATTGAGGCATTTTCAAATTGAATGATGTTATTGTTGATCAGGCCTTGAATCATCCTTCTAAGGGGCTTGCACTCTTCTAGGCTATGTCCCGAGCTACCAAAGTGGTGCTCACATGTCTTGAACGGGCCAGACTCACCCAGAGGGGAATCGATTATATGTCTCAGCAAACTTAGGGCCATTTGGTGCTCTTTCAACAATATATGATATAATTGCAAAATGGCATAGGAAGGGGAGGAAACTTTTCCAGTGCCTCTTGGACTCGTTGGGTGTACCATTTGCCTTACAGGAGCGACATCACTTTGCTTGGATTGGCTTTGCCTTGGTTGGCCTATTCCTTGATGAGTTCGGATATTGGGAGCCACATGACTCTTTTTCCCTCGAGATTTCTCAGATCTATTTTCAACATATGATCTTTCATTGGCATGTCCTATAGGTACTAGGGCATCCATAACATCGACTCCACAAGTTAGGTAACTTGTTGAGATGTCAATGCGAAGGTCAACCAGCTGATGCACAAGGTGAAGAAGTCTATCTTGCTGATTTTCCAAATTCTCAATCCTTGCATTCAACCCGACAAGTGTAAGTTGCTCGTTAGAGGCCATACAACACTCGACTTCTTCTGATTTTCCCCATTGAGTAATTCCCCGGTCAATTAGGCTTTGGATCTCCTAGTTGAACTCGTCACAATCTTCTAGTGAGTCTCCCCGTGCTCCTGAATGGTATTTACAAGTCTTACTCGTACTTCCTTGCTCTTTCAATTCCTTTGGGCATCTGTATCCTAGATCCACTAAAGCCAAAAAAAGGCTATCCATGCAGATTTTCTGGATCAGGACGATCATCCTCCTCTCTCATTATTGCATTCACTTCCTCGCCCTGAGCATCAAAGGTCGTGGTAGTGGCAACTTTGGACTGCGTAGCACCCTCGAATATTAAGGCACCTCTATCAATCAGGCTTTGGATCTTATGCCTTAATAGACGACATTCTTCTGTTGAATGCCCTGGAGCATTATAGTGAAACTTACAAGTCTTTGAGGGGTCATAACCTTCTAGAAGATTGGTGACCGGCTTAGGGACGACTGGAGCGATTAGGCTCTCATTTAACAGAATGGAGTACAACTCGGTAACTGACATGGGGAAGTAGTGGGACTTCTTCGGCTTCTTCCCTAGATTCCCTACAAGATGTGAATTTCCTTTAGCCTTTCAGACAGGTAAAGAATTAGCCAATTGTACCCCCCTATCTTCAGCCACCATTTGGACATCTCCTTCTTCGACCTTGGCGTCACTTTCCTTGAGCTGTTGTTACATCAGAGAATAGAGGATAGTCGGGTTAACGATCTTCTTGGTCTTAATACCTTCATTGATACACTCCCCAATACAAATCAGGCTAGTAAAACGAATGACTTGGTCACTAATCATCTTCTCATAGTAAGGAGGCTTAGGGTTATCAATGAACCATTTAATCATCTCATCTTCCATCATAGGGGGTTGCACTTGTGCGGCTAGCTCACACCACCTCTGGGCATACTCTCAGAAAGATTCCCCATTCTTCTTTTCTGTCTTTATAAGAATTATAAGGTCAGGAGCTATCTCGGTGTTGAACCGGTAATATTCTAGAAAGGAATTGGCCATCTCCCTCTAGTTGGAGGTTTTTCCAGTCTCACATACCATGTTGCCATGAGGCTGGTTAAACTATCAGGGAAAATCTGGCAGAGCAGAGGGTGATTATCCCTATAGGGAGCCATCTTCCTACAGAACATGCGTAAGTGGGCGTAAGGATCTCCTGTACCATCGTGCTTGACAAACTCTGGTGACTTGAACTTACGAGGCATAATGACCTGAGGGAAGTTGGTTAGACTGTCTAGATCAACACTTCCATGGGCGTTGGACCCCTCTATGATACGAAGCTTCTCAGCTAGAGTTTCCACTTGGCTCTTAACTTGGCCATACCCAAATTCGAGGTTCCTGTCCTTAGAGGGATCTGTTTCCTGGTCATTGCCTTGGGCCGGTACATTGTGGCCCTGATCTTGTATTGGCAAAGGCTGATTTTCATTCTCGATTTAGGGACCTCCTTGACTATGGCTAGAGGAGTTTAGTCCTCCTCCTACAACTAGTTTTTACATCATACGTATCATTTCTACCATTTGCTTTTTCAGAAGAGAAATTTCCTGAGCATTTTCCTCATAAGGAGAAGTACCACTAGTAGACATCTCTCTTGCGCGAGACTTAGTGACAATGGGATCACGGCGTGACGGTGGCTTAGCTTGTTTCATTTTAGCAATCTTTTGACCTTGAGAGATAGTGGGAAATGAAAGAAACGGGGTGCGTTTGACAAAATGGAAACACAACACCAAAATCAAGTTAGTTTATGCTCTTACTATTTAACATGCACCTACCATTTTCAGAAAAATTTGGCTTTGCACCCTTGATCGGGTATTTATCGTGGTGAGTTTCTACTATGATGCAAGATTAATGCACAGGATTGGCATGTAACGGAAACTTTCATGACATGCTTAATAATGTGGGAAGGACCCTCTTTTAATTACATGCTTGTACAAAATTTGCTTTTACAACACTAGGTTCATAAGCTCCAATAATGGGCCTTTTACAATACAAGAAATGCAATTGCGAGGAAAAGCTTGGCTTCTGATACTGGGGACTTCTTGAGAAAGCTCTTGGACACTTGGATCTCTTGGACCTTGGATCTCTTGGGGGAGCCCTTGGATTCTTAGCAATCTTTTTGGATCTTCCTTGGGAGAGTTATTTGGACTCATGATATCTTTTGAGATTCTTGACAGCTTTTCGGCAGCATTTCCTCCTGAATGGAGTTTCGGCTACTTGCCACATATTTTATCTTTGTACAATTAGGCAACGAAACCAATTAGTGTATGCATGAGCGCCATTGTAGGGTTGTAAACCCTTAGGGATAGGGTATGATCTAGGATGTACAAGCAACGGGGTTGCTTTCCTTAGGGGTTTAATCATGGATGCTATGCAAGTATGGTAGAAAGAACCTGGAGTAGAGCACAATTTCTTTGGCGCAAGCAAAAAGGGCGCACCTGTTACAAGACACTTTCCCTTAACCTCTAACCTTATAAGGGTATCCTTTCCTAGGCTTGGATGTTCACTCTTTAGGTTTCACCTAGTCCTAATGGGCTCTGGGCTTAATCTAGTCCTCACGGGTTTGACATAACTAGGCCAACTGTATGCAGAGGCTTAACTGGTAGATGGTTCCTGTCTTAGGGTACTCAATTGCCATACCCCTCCCTTCATGGAAGTTATGGGGTAGGAAGGATTGAGGGGGCTTTTTTAGCAACTCCCGTCCACCCATAGACCCAAAAGTGCCTACAACATCAACCCCAAATCTAACTATGGGTAACACTGTCGATGTTTCAGTCCATACATCTACAGGGGTGATGAAATCCCTAAAAGAGATGAGACTACGTCAGCAGTGTGGAGCCCAAGTTCGGCTCAAAATGGTGTATATGTCATGCAATCCTTAAAGAAGGGGAAATATTTTTTTCAAAGCACAACAAATATATATAGAAAGCAGATAAAGGTGTTGCGGAAATTAAATTTTGCTACCGTATGTTTGCATGTGAGGAAAGCAGTAAAGCATGTGAGGAAAGCGGTAAAAGCCCTATGTGAAAAATACCTCAAAGCCACCTTTTTGAAAAACGATTTTTGAAAAAAAGATTTTTCGCTCTTTTGAAAATGGTTTACTAGTCCTTTTTCAAAAGGAAAGCCTTGAAGGCCAATGCCAATTTTCGTGTTTCTGAAAGCCAATGTCCAAAGATTAGGGTTTTATCAAAAGCTCTAAAGGCTAAACTCTTATCAATCCCCAGTGGAGTTGCCAGTCTGTTCACGCCCGGCCTTGATCAGACTGAGAAGAAAAGACCGCCGTCGTCTTGCCTTCATTCGACCACCCATCGTGGCAATAGCTTCCACACGCGCGAGGCCCCATTAGAGGTCCCCTCTCGAATGGCATGCATGTGGTGCATGTGTTTCATGCGGAGCTTCGGTTGCTCTCTCTCTATGGAGGAAGGTAGGTCTACCTTTAGCATTATGGCAGGAATCTGGGCCAAATTTCAGGTGATTACCAAAGGTAAGTGGAGTTGCCACCAATCATTGGGTTTTTCTAAGGTGTGATTAGTCACCTGTTTCTAGTTGATTTTATTACCAATCCTAGGTTAAGAAAAATGGCATTTTTCCTAAGCTAATGTGGATGGCAAAAAATCTTGATTCTTAGGTCTAGAAGTTTGGTTATGTGTGGGGAAGGTGTTAGGCACCCCACAACGCCTATCCAAAGACAGTCATTTATTTTGATAAAACCTTAATTTTTGGAGGTTGGCAGTAAAAACAGGATTTTGGCATTGGCTTTCGGGGCTTTGCATGCATAGGGTCTTTGAGGTTTGGTTTTGAATGAGTGCGGTCCCAATCTATGCTTTCCTAAGGAGTTCGAGCAAAGTGCCGGATTTCCATGGCAAAAATCTGGTGACGAGTCACCTTACTTTCGCGGTGGAAATTAGGCATTGCTTGCCATAGGTGACACGGACTATGACAATCACATCGGAAAGGGGGGCAAGTAGGTATATATATACATACATCATGCACAATGCAAGCACACAGAGCAGGAAAGTAAATGCCTACATCCCTAAAGTGTGGCCCAAAATATAGGTGTAGGAAAATAAACAAGAGTCACCATAGTCTAGAGATGAGGACGAATGGTACAAAGCATGATATACCTAATATAAACAATCTAAGGGAGAAAGGGAGGAGGAAGGAGGGGGTTTAAAAAGTACACAACCAAAAGGAAAAAGCTCAACCCTAAACCTATTGACTGCGACTGCTGATTGGCTCATGTTGGCATGGTTGCACCTGCACCCCTTTTGCTTGAGCCTGGGAGATCGTGCCCTAACTCCATGCGTCCTCGCTCTATGTGTGTACATGCAAAGGCAAATACGAGAAAGCTAGCAAACAAGCAATGGAAGGAAAATGCATAGATAAGAGCAAAAGGACGCAAAGTGAACAAGCTAGATGGATATGGCAAGCATAGCATGTGACAAAGGCAAGAAAGCTAACCAACAAGCAGGTAGGGAAACAAACAAGGAAACAAACAAAAGGTGGTGTTCGCCAGGGACAAATGTAGGTTTGGATCTGATGTCCATAGCTTCACCGTGTTGAAGTATGGACGACATACTAACAAGCAAGACTCATGCATGGACATGTAAGCAAGCATGTAAAGATGCATAGAAAGCCACGAGTGGCACAAACAAGCTTGGCAAGCATATAATCGCAAGGAGCGGAAAAAGGGAAAGGTATGCTCGAAGCAACCAGCATCATGATGATGCATCCCAAGCGATTACGTCCAAACAAGGCCTTATGGATGTTGGATGTAACCTCTCATCCACATACCCGCTAAGGGCGTAAAATGTGGCAAAGCCTAGAACAAGATAGGCTAACACAAGCACAAAGCATAGAAGCAAGCAAGCATAGACGTGACAATGGGGTGATCCAATACCTTTAATGTAGGCCAAGGTGTATGGATGATGACAAAGACCATAAGGTCTAGATCAGGTCCTAACCAATAGGCCAAAACACAAGAAAGAAAGATAAAACAACAAAATGGATACAATAGCACATGGCAAGACAAACATAGCCTAGGTCTAGGCACACAAACATGGCATGGAGCACATAAACACATGGAAGATGGCATAAAGCATATAGAACATAGATCCAAGCACATGAGCATGTGAAAACCTAGATCTAGGCGTAGGCATGGCAACATGTTTGCGAACATGTGAAAGCTAGCACATAGACATGGTAGAACATGGATTCAAGCGCATAAGCATGTACGGAGGCGGATCTAAGCATAAAACATTGCAAAAAGCACATGAACACATAGATTCGAGTAAAGCATAACCATAGACATGATATCAAGCATGTGAGCACATAACCCTAACATCAACAGAAAGCAAAAAGAGGAACAAAACAAAGGAAACATGGCATAAAACCCTAAGACTGTAGATCTAAACATATAAGCATGTAAAAACATAGATCTAAGCATACAAACATGGTGCAAGGCATAAACATGTAGATCTAAACGACTAGCAAGTGAACAAGCATATGAACATGTGGATCTAACCAAACGACACATGGAAAAGGTAGATCTAGGCATAGAAAGCATGGCATAAAGCGTAAAGCACATAGATTGGGACAAATAAACATGTGACCAAGCATAAAAGAACATAGATCTAAGCTAAGAACATGCTAAAAATAAGATAAAACATGAAACATGTCAAGGAAAGCAATAAAACATATTATTATTGCAAAAAAAGCAAGAACAAGCTAGGAGAAAGATTTAGAAGATTAGGGGTGTGATTCCACCCCCTAATCTTCTAAATCTTTCTAAAAAGTTACATCCACACCCCTAAACCCCAAATCCAAGATGTAGAACCAAGGAGAATAAGATTGAGTACAAGAACACTACCTTGTGTTGTTGGTGAAGATGCAAGAATCAAGAAGCTTTGATGTGTTTTTTTGGTATTTTTGTTGGTTTAAAAGAGAGACAAAAACGTGTAAAGAACCCAGGCAGAGGGAGAAAATCAGGAAAATGTGTTCTCCATGTCTAAGGGGTGCTTAGGGCTATTTATAGCCCTGGGTGTGAAATACGAGGCGATGGCCCTTATAAGGCTGCGACAACTCTTCAAGCGCCGCCAGCCTCAAACCTCCTCTGATCGGGCTGATCTTGACACCTTTGGATATATCTTCCTTTTTAGAAACTAAAAAGGTATGGAACTAAAAAATCCAACGATAGGATCAAAAGTTATGGCTCCGGGAAGTTAGCAGACAGGATTTTCACAGTTTTCTCGATATCTCAACCGTTTTAACTCCGATTTCAACCCATGAATATTTGTTAGAACAAGAATTTGGTAATCTTTGCAATGGCATTGGTTTCAACCCGTTCTAGCAGCCAGATCAAAATTAGGGTTTTTGGGCCCACCTAAGATCGACTTCGGGTCAAACTTGGTCAAGGTTGCTAAAAATCTCTGAGGAGCTTGGGTTTGATATATGACCATGAAAAATGTTGTTTTGTGAGGATCTTGACCATGTTTGACCTTTGGTCAACCTAGAGTTGACTAGAGGCATTTTGGTTATTTTAGTTGAAAAAAGGCACTTTAGGTGCTCCGATGCTTGAATGGGTTGCCCCATGTCGTTTTGGATGCTCTCGTAGCCCAATGGGGAGAAAATGATATTTTTGAATTTTTCAGGGTCTGGCACGCAAATCGAGGGTAGACAAAATACGATATCAACACCCTCACTTCAAAAAAAAAAAAAAAAAAAAAAAATCCTCCAAAATTGTGAGATAATAAATGTAGTCTAACTCATTTGAAATCCTAAACTGTTTAATAAAAATAAAATTATGTGAGTGTATTGAATTATCATTAACAACCAATTATTATAAGGACTTGAGATTTCATTTTTCATAAGTCTCTCTCCCACACAATAGATTATCAATATTAGTCATTCAATCTTTCACATGACCACCATTAAATAATCTCTCTCTCACTCTCTCTCTCTCTCTCTCTCTAATTTGGAAATTAGATTTCAACTTTCCTTCACCATGTATTATGTATCACTTTATTTAAGGCAAATTAAAAACCATTTAAAAAAAAATTAAAAGTGGATTTTATAATAACTTAAATTTATAAACATAACTAGCAATTTTGCATATCAAAAAGCAAGAAAAATGAAACTACAATTTAAAATAAAATAAATGATATTTAAAATTTTAAAAAGTCAAAAAGTGTTGCCTTATGCATCAAATTGTCTTTGATTGGCCCTTGGTGTTGCCTATTTTTTTTTCTTTGCATCTAATATTTCTTCCGGTGATCATGATGATATGGCACTCCACTCCCTTTCTCCCTTATCATTCTTGAAGCACGTGATTGATGATATTGCTACAGATCTTTGATCTTCTAGAAAAAGTTTTGCAAGGATAGAAAATATAAGAAGAAAATACAATTCAATATTGGATTTGTCAAAATCCACATCTAATAAAAAGATATCGAATGAAGTTGTAGTTAGTGGCTGCACCCAAGTTTGTAGCCACAGTCTGTCTTGTTTGTTTTTTGTTAGTTACATTTTTTCTTTTGGTGGCACGCGGTGGAATTAGAAATGTTTTTTTGTTACTGGGAGAGGATACCAAGTAAAATGCAAACTATGCTCTGATTTGGGTGAGATTGCAAGTTCTAGAATAAATGTGGGTGACAATGTGGCTTAGGTAAAAATTATGGGTGAAGTTTAAGGTAAATTTGGTAGTTTCAACGGTATATTGATCATTTGATGAAGTTTTGGGTAAATATGATATTTTGGTGGTTTTAGATATATCTTGATTATTTTGTAAAGTTTGTGGTAAATTTGATTGGTGGTTTAAGGGTTATTTTGGTCATTTCAATAAAGTTTGAGATAATCTAATAATTTTGGTGGTTTCGGCCGTATTATGGTCTGTGCAAGGTAATTACATGATTTTGGAGAAGTTAGAGTTCTATTCCATCTTTTGATAAAGTGTGGGGCGTTTACATAATTTTCATTAGTTTGGGGTAGATTTAGGATTTTGATAAAATGTAAGGGGATATTTAATAATTTTCAAGAATATTTAGTTGGTTGGTCGGTCTAAAATGTTATGTGCTTAGTTTATTGATTTGGGCTTTTATGAGATTTACGTTTGATTGAGCTTGGGCTTAGACTTTATTTGTATTGGGCTGGGTTTTATTGGCTTTAACTTGAGTTGGGTGTCCTTGTATTGTTTAATGCGATTTAATGGACTCGGAACTTGTGGGAATGTGGGATCTCACTAGGCTGATGTTAATGTTATTTATTTTATTTTAGAAAAGACTGATGTTGACTTAAAAAAAAAAGAAAAAAAGGGGGGGGGGGTGTTTGGGCTTATATGTTAGAGGCAGGCCAGTTGGACTTGACTCGGGTCCAAGATTCTTTCTTGAAGAATAGCCGGGTAGGATTTCAAAATGGGTCAGGTCACCTGACCTATCTCTCTACATAGCATAAACCTATTTGACAATCCCATTCTTCCCTTTGGAATAGAAATTTCTTGTATCACTTTTTATGTTTCATTTTATACTTCACAAATTATGGCATATATATATATATATATTACAAGACTAAGGGTTGTAAAGAGAAGGGAGGTATTGTTTCTGCCTAAAACTGGACCTGCCTTAGACTGGAGCTTGAGCTACCTTAAATAGACTGGAGGGAGCTTTGGATCCTTCTGAAGATTGCTGAAAATCCGGAGAGTGAAATGCTTTTTCTACAGGTGAAAACCTTTTCCACCGAAAGCAAACGGTAACTCCTGATTATTGTGTCAAACACTGTAGATGAATTGTGACTGGTATTGTTCATAAATAGTGACTTGTCCTCTTGCTTTTTTGAAATAATGTTCATCAACAGTAACTGGTTCTGTGGATGAATAGTGATTTGTCTGGAATCCTGTTGAGTGCAGGTACTATTCATGCACAGTGACTGGTGTTGTAGATGAATAGTAACCGGAGTTGAAAATTGTTCTGAATAGTGATTGGTGCTATCTAGAATAGATTAATCACTGTCTAAATTGTAACCATCATACGGATCTTGAGAGTTCTGGAATAATAGGTTATTCAGATAGTGGCTGACTGAAGCTTCTAAAGAGGTAGGAGAGTTCTTTTCTTCTGACTTTAACTGTTCTGATTGGAGGAACAATTGCTGAGCAAGATCTTTAAGTTCCTTACTAGATTTTCCGGCGATCTGGATGGAGTCTAGGCTAGACTGAGACCTTGTATTATAAGCAATGGCTCTTTGAACTGGAGGAGGGAAATCCTTATGGACTTGATTGATGATCTGATCAATCTTAAGGCTATCCCACCATTTTACTAGGAATTCTCTATCCAATAGATTGTTATTAATAGTGTAGTTCCACATACTAATCCAATGGATTCTGTACATGACTATCATATGCAGAATTGCTGGGAATTGGGAACCATGAGTGGAAGCTTGGAATCTGGAACTAAAATACCTGAGGGCATCCTGTAGGGGTTCTGGAAAAATCTGTGGTATTGGACCAAACATTTCCCACAACTTAGGGAACCAAGAAGGTATTGTGCTGGAGAATTTCTTGTCGAACATTAAGAACCATGAATGGTCATAATTCTTGTTATGAAAGAATAAAAATTTCTCAAAGGCGTCCATATAGTCATAATAACTATAGTAGAGTTCTGAACCTTTGAGGTTTGTGAGCAACTTGAGTGTTGAGGGGTGACCCCAACTTTTGCAACTGATAAATCCCGTTATTATGAACTTGTGGTAAAGGACTACTGAGGGGTCCCTTTTGTTCATGATATTCTCTACTCGAGCAGACTGTTCCTGGATGAGGATGCTCTTGTAGAACTTAATGTTTTTCTCTGGGTGCTTTGGGAGGAAATGCCATCTTTCGGGCAAGACTTCCATAGCTAGAGCTAAAGGATCCTTAATATGAACTAGATGGGGTTCAATATAGGATATGTGCTGGACAAATGGTTTTTTGATGTAAGGAGACCTTCCTTTTCAGGATGAGGAATAAGATGGTTTTTGGGACTGGATGGGGCCAAAAAGGTCTTCTATAGTGTATGGGGTGACTTCCTTAGGTGCTGGAGAAACTAAGGTTGAACTATAACTGGGTTGACCAAGAGATGGTCGCTGGTAATTTGGTTTTGGGATAGTGGACACCAAATATCGGTTGACTATGGTAGAAGGGGGAAAAGGAACTAATTGGCCAGTAGGGTTCTTTGCCTGACTGGTATTACCTGGTGTTGGAGGAGACTGTTTAGGGAGTCTTGGGTGTTGGAGTTGCTGTATCTTTTTCCTCGACATTGTGGTTTGGACTTTGCAAAAATTCACGGGTGAGGAAATCAGGGATACTGTTTTAAGTTCCTTCAATGAATTCTATATCAAAGTCAAAAATTGAAAGGATGGCTTGCCATTGTGCAAAAATTTGTTTTGATGTAATGTTTTGAACATCTTTTTCTAAAACATGTTTTGCAGATTTACAATCAATCCTTATTAAAAACTTTTGATTCAAAAGATCACTTTGAAATTTTGAAATGCATAGTACTATAGATAGAATTTCCTTTCTAATAGTATTATAATTCAATTGAGTGGGAGTCCAAATTCCTGAATGAAAATAGACTATCTGTTTTGGAGAAGTAGGACTGACACGTTGGAGAAGAATGCCACCATATCCTATGTTAGAGGCATTTGTCTGGACAATCTTGAAGGAATTGACTGAGGGAATTCCTAAACAAGGGAGAGTCTTGACATATTTTTTGATTTCCTGGACTACTGAAGTATGGACTAGAGTCCAAGGAGGTGGATTGGTTTGAAGTCTATCAAAAAGGGGTTTGCATTGTTGCCTAAGATTTTGATAGAAATCTGAGATGTAATTGAGAGATCCAAGAAATCTCTGAAGCTGTGTTTTATCTAGGATTTGATCAGGAAACTTATAAGCAAACTAGATGGCTCTATCTATGGGTTTGATGATTCCATGGTGGATATCAAAACCTAAGAATCGTATTGTAGTTTGGAAGAGTTTGATTTTGGGGGCTGAAACAACAAGACCATTGAGCTTGACTGTCCGGAGAAATGCTTGAAGGTGTTTCTTATGTTGATTCAGGGATTCTGAAAAGATGAGAACATTATGAATGGAAAGTAATGTCCTTTTGTCTAAAAAATGCACCCTCTAAATTCCAAAATATCATGAATGAGATTTTCAATCCATTCTCCAGTTTTGCCATATATATATATATACATAAGTTGTGAATTGTGATTAGTGGGGTATAAAGTGGAACTAGATTTGTACTCTTTTCATTCTCCATTTTGTTTTCCTTTTTTCTCTCACATCTCTCCTCAAACCTAGATGAGTCTCTAATTGTCTTGATTGCATCATCTCCTTCACGTTAAAATTATACTTGGTGATTAGTGTAGTTTTAAGTAATATTACATTACTTATTTTTTTTTAATGCAATTTTTGACAAATCTAATGTTGAATTTCATTTTTTTATACCCTACATGCTTATAAAATTTCAAGATGATTAGAGATTAATAACCATCTTATCTATAAAATGTTTAAGGAAAAAAATGCAAATTGCACTATTCATGTTTGATCAAAATTCATTTCAAGCCCCTAACTTTATTTTTGTTCAATTGAATCCTCTAAGTCTCAAATTTATTGATCAATTAAGGCATCTTTGTCAACTTTCGTGAAATGCTGTGGTCATGGTTTTAAAAATCGGAATGGTGACGGAACCAGAAAAGTAGTAATTTTTGGTTTTTTGGTCCGATTGGGGTTGGACCGATGGTCAAACCGATGATGTCATAAATAATTTAATTAATTATTTCAAAATTATAAAATAAATAACAACTCATCAAATATATCCAAACAAATAAAAAAAATTATAAAATGAGTTTCATATCTTATATTAGATGGTAAAGGGAAAGAAAGTATAAATAATCAAAATTAACATTACAAAAATAATAGCAATGTTATATCTTTTTTTTGTTTTATTTATCATTTTTTTTACAATGGTATTAAGAATAAGTAATTTAATTGTACTTTAAAGATCTATTCTAAATAAAAGGGTCTTTAATTAGATGATAGTAGCCTAAATGTTAAAATACAAATCATTTTTTTATTGTTTAAAAAATATGTTTGTATTTGTATTCTTTTATTAATCAAAATTAAGTTATTAACACAGTTATTCAGCAAAAAAAGAAATAACACAACCGAACAGTACACACTAAAAATAAAAAATGAAACACCTGGCTAACATGCGTGGTTGTACATCTCCCAAAGTACCCAACCCAATTCCCAAGTGCCAACTGCCAAGCATTAATACTTTATATGCCTTTTATGCCTTTCATTGATACCTGGCTTTTGAGTTTTTTCAGTAGTTCTGTGGGTTGGATTTTCACTAGTGCGAGTACGGTACCAAGACCCAAGTATTCACAGCCTTCTCAAAACTTCATTTTTTTTTGGTTTCTCTGTATCTCTCAACTTGAAAGCTTTGCACAAATATCTCTCAGTCAAAGACATTAGATCCGACTTCCCAAGGGCGGAGCCAGGAATTTTTGTTTGGGGGGCCAAGTGCGACGCTAATATATTATCAAGACAACTTTCACACACATATATATACACATATGCGCACTTTTTTATTATATATATACACTTTTTATTTGATAAGTTATATATATACACACAACCAAAAAAAAAAAAAAAAAGTTTAGTATTTTCAATCAAAATTATTTTTGACGGTGGTCTTTCATAAAATAAAATTCATTTTTTCCACTTTCATAGTCAAATTCTTAAAAAGTTTCATTTTAAATACAAATTATCAAATTTTATGCTAAAGTAAGTAAAAATCTTTCCATTGAATTAATGAAATTTTCAAAAATATGAATGATCCAAAACTTGAAGGAATAAGTTAGGCTCCAAACATATTTAAAGCTATATTGCTTTAACTCATATTATATGACAACTAAAGACACATTTCATGTGTAGTTTTAGAAACAAATTTTTTTTAATGAGTCAATGACTTGTTAATCGTCACATAACGGGTTGAAAAAGATTGATTCAAACATATTTGATACCAAACTTTATCAAATATTTAACAGATATAAAAACACATTTTACAATAAAAAATAGAATTGCAAAAAATAAAGTTATATTTCTATAACTATTAGACCATTTTTTTTTTAAAAGCATTTTTGGACTAATTCAAATATTTGGGGGGGGGGGGGGCAACTCTTATTTTTGTAGACTAAATTTTGAAAATATTAAAATAATTGTATATATATTTTAAAAAATTTCAAAATTTTGGGGGCCCCTTATACATGCCTCCGCCCCTGCGACTTCCAATTTGCTCATTTTCCTTGAGGTGGTCGGTGATGCTGGCTTGGTAATTTTTTTTTTTTTTTTTAAAGCAGTTTTGTAGCTAAGTTAGAGAATCATTGGGAAACGGTTTGACCGTTTCAGTTCCCAGGTTTCCTGGTTGAACCACGGTTTTATAGGTTTTTCCAGTTTTTTTTTTTTTTTTTTTTTTTTTCTTTCATATTTTCGGTTTTTTATAATAACCGAACCGGTATGTATACCAGTTCACGGTTGGACCGGTTGAATCGGTCAGTCCAATATGGTTTTTAAAACTATGGTTGTGGTTAAGTGCCCAAATTTTTACTTCTTTTTCTTCAAAATTTTAAATTAAAAAAGATCCAATTAATTATTGGAAAATATTTTCTTGAGCTTCTTTTTTGAAAAAATTAACAAAAGTTGATTGAGAGGTCTTAATTGAATAAACTTGAAACTTGGAAGATTCAATTAAACAAAAGCAAATTAAATGCTTGAAATGAATTTGATCAAACTTAGAGAGCGCACTCTGTAATTTTGCCAATATTAAAATTTCAAAATTTTGAATTTTATAATTATTAACAAGAAAGCAAATGTGCCTACCATAATGATAGCCAACAAACTACAAGCTAGAATGAAAGACCAGGGACCTAGAGCAAGGTACATAAGGATGGGAATATCATAAAATATATATAATCGACGTGAAGGCAGGATTCTAAGCAAGGTAGCTCTGCTCCATAAATAAAAGATGCCAGTAGGTCCTTTTCCACATGTTCGCTAACTCGTGAGCAAAGCCGCTTTTTACCGGCATAAAAGATTGTAATATGGATTAATGGTAAATAATATTGATTAGCATAAATTTTGATATATATTTTAAAGAATAATAAATCCTGTAAGGATCTGGTATAAAACTCATGTTTTACCTCTTCAATCCTAATATGTCACGTCATCTTATTACATATTTAAAAATAAGCACAACTGTACTTAATCAATTTTAATACTCATATATAAATCCAATCAAATTGGGAGTTTATTATCATGGCTTTTAAGTGGAGTTGTGGTGTGCCTTTGTGTTAGAACTTTTTTCCTTCTCCCCTGTGTGTGTGTGTGTTTGTTTCACCAAAAAAAAAGAAAAAAAAAAGAAAAAAGGAGTTTATTGAGGTATTATTAGGTGTGGTAAAATGTATTGAATTTTAAATAAAATGCTGATATG
This sequence comes from Quercus rubra, assembly GCA_035136125.1. Taxonomy (NCBI): domain Eukaryota; kingdom Viridiplantae; phylum Streptophyta; class Magnoliopsida; order Fagales; family Fagaceae; genus Quercus; species Quercus rubra. Next base: position 33,581,763 of record CM068733.1, on the reverse strand, counting down.
TCAATCTTTTATTAGATAATGTAAAATATGGGCTTTATACCCCATCCTTACCAAATTCGAACTCATTTTAAAATCATTGAGAACTATAATTCAATAGTTAAACATGTGTGTGTGCTTTGCATGTATTAATAACGTTTGAGTTCATGCATGATTAAGCATTATTATTATAGGTGGTAGAATTTAGGTTGGGCAATAACTAGGAGAAGGTATTTGGTATAAAATGATATCATGTCAGTGGTATCAAAATTCAATAAGTATAAGATATGTCAGCAAAAAATAACTATCTTACTTACAAATGAAAGACATGTGTTAGTGGGTAGTTATTTTTGTACTCATGTCTCTTATTTTTTGGATTTTAATACGAATGATATTGTATCATTTGATACAAAATATTTTTTCCATAAGTAGAGCCTATGGTACCAAGTAGGGGTGTGGAGTGTGCACTCAACCCATCAGGTTGGTCGGTTTTTAGGGACTAATGGGTTAGGTTAGGTTATGAATTTTTTTTTAATAGTGGGTTGGGTTGGTTTCGGGTCATAACAATCACAAATCCGCTTAACCTGATCCAATCCACACATATTTAAAATTTAAATTATATATATTTAATATATATTTTTAATTATATAATTAATATTTTTTATTTAATTTTTGTCCCTTATTCAACTCTTCCTATATAAAACTCAATTACCTCACAAACCGTAACAATCTTATTTCTTTCTCTGCTGCCTATCACTCCACTCCTATTTGTTTATAACTGTTTTGGGATACTAGATCATGTATATATTTTTTTTATCAACTCAGCTGGATATATTTTGTTTATAATTGAGTTGGAATACTAGTTCATGTATATTTTGCTTATCAATTTAGGTGGTAAGTGAGATATATTTTTTTGCTCAATTTATAATAATAGTAATATAAAATGATAATAAAAAACTGTCCAATCCATGGGTTAAACTCGACCCAACTTGATACATGTGTGTTGAGTTGGACCCTTGTGATGGGTTAGGTTAGGTTGGATTTTTTTTAACCCACCATGATGAGTTGGGTCGAAAAATCTCCTCAACCCGACCCAACAATACCCATGCACACCCTTAGTACCGAGACTAAAAAGTAACTACTAATGAATAGAGTAACCCCGGCCTAAGGAACAATGTTACAGCCCACTTAGGCTTTCCAATATGAAAGCCCTAAAAAGTCAACCTAAGGTTCCAAGCTTCCTTGCCGTTTCCCTATCCACTTATTAGCTGATAAGCTGACACTGATGGCCAATGACGGGTAATGTAGCTGAGGCATTGGTCACCGCACGATGAGATAAGTCTGACAAACTAGGAAAGATAAACCTAAACTCAGTAAAGGTCATCTATGCATTAAATGTATGTTCCCCACCCAACAAGGTTGCATTTATTACTTAATGATTAGTCTGAACAGTGCAACTCTCCCAAAAATCCACTCATCCCCTCAGAAGATAGAGGAGACATTTTATGGGAGAAGTTTCCATTGATCCACTCCATTGGATTTCTCTATTTAGAGGAGAAGAAGGCAAGAGAGAAGTAGTATAAATAGGGCCATCCCCCCTCTAGATAGGGAGGAAGTATACCCTGTTACCGGTGTATACTTCCTCCCACTCACAGCTGTGTGGGTCCCACAGTTGGTGGGTCCCACCAGCTGTGAGTCTGAGGAAACATACACCCGTAACATGGTGTATTTTTCCCTAGATAGGGGGTTCGGAAAAAGGAGTAAGAGAGAGAAATAGTGATTTATCTTTCTTTTGTTCTTGATTAATATCATTTGTAACACTCTATTCTACATGTATTTGGGTCTTAACATTTTCGAATCTTCTTCCTATAGTGTTTGATTTCTTTTTTAGTCTTCCCATTGTAAACTTTAATTTTTACTCAACAAATTAATTGTGTCGATCAAAGCCTCAAGATCTATCTTGGTTTTGCACCCCCACAATTATGAATAGTTGTCAAAAAGTGAATTGTGTCATGGATTGATTTTTTATTTTCTATGTTGTGTATTGTAAGATACACAAACACTTAATTAAACTTATATTTTTTTTGTAGATATACATATATAAATTGTATATTCAATATAAATTTGGAATATATTCAACTAATGACTAATTTAATCATCACCTATGTAATAATATTTAACAAAAATAACTAAATAAATCAAATTATCATATTTTTATAAAATATACATTCAAACTGATCAAATTTAAAAGTGATAATACATGACATATGAGTCAAAATAATCATTTAATCTAATAATTTTATGTTAAAAATAAGTCTAAAAACTTGTTGGGCTCAAGTAAAAGCCCAAAATTTAATTAAAAAAAAATCATTTTAAACCCACATGTTTATGAATTGTAGGGTATGTAAGATTCATGAGACAGATACCTGTGTATTGTACAATTCATGAGCACTTTCAATATGCTTTTACAATATATGAACTTTTTGTACATAATACAATACGTATCATGTATCATAGGATATTGACAACTAGAGTAACAATGTGTATTAGAATTGAAAATATAAAAAGAGAGTGTAGAGAGAAGAGAGCCAAGAGAGACATGGTTCGACCTAATAGCTTACTTTCATAGAGGAAGTCCTTGACGACTACATCTTCGCTACAATTGGAACTTTGGACCAGTACATATAAACCTATCTCTAACACCCCCTCAAACTTGAGGTGGAAGCTTGAAGACAACCATTCAGGCCTTTCGATAAAAATAGTACTTATGGTTATCCAAATATCTTGTTATTTTGATATTTTCCCAAGTTTTTGTTGAGCAAAACATGTCTAATATGCAAATATTGGGTGCAGAAATTATGAGGTGTCATATTTTTGCATATAATGTTAAGATTAATTATGACTCATTCAATGTGTATATAAAGCATAAAGGTAGACATAAATCTTGGTTGAATTAAGATTATAAAATTCTTTATATATTTATTTACTCATGCACTAAGATTATAAAAAGTAGGATAAAAAATACACTCATCTAGCTTGAAGTTTTATGAAATAACACTCATTCATAAATTATAGACGAAAGTGATACTTCCTCCTTTGAGATTTATATATATGCGACAAATAAGATCATATTCTCCTAATATTTTATTTATAAAAATACCTTTACTAATTTTATATAAACATCAAGGGAGATGTTATTTTTTTTTGTAGCTAGTTTTAATATGAATCTTTTTTTCTTTTTCTTTTTTCAAATGAAATATTGCACTAGTGAAGTCACAGTTTGAAAGGACATATAGACTTGTACAAACCTCAAGGGAGATTAGTCTTCACTCTTCCCTAAAAAATAAAATGTAAATAGATTGTTAATATTTTGGCTTTGGAATTGCACTCAATGTGGTTGACTTGCAGAAAAACTTAAGATCGAGTTCGATTTTAAAAAAAAAAAAAAAAAATCTTAGCTTTGTGAGATTTTGATTTTCTTATGCTGGGGAAAAAGTTTATAATAAATGAATGTTGTTTTGTGTATGCCAGTGAGGAGGAGCTCAATTCGATCACAACATTCTATCAATCTTTTGTCTTTCTTATTACACTGCTGGCTTCCCTTGTTGGATTACATTTTCGAGTCTTGGACACATCCCCATTGGAAACTAGGGGTGGCAATTCGTATTTGCGTGTCGGGTTCATGTCATGTCAAGTCATAAGTATTCGATTACATAGGTCAACACTAACCCGACATGTTTATTAAACGGGTCAAGATTTATCAACCCTAACCCGACCCATTTATTAAACAGGTCAGTCGTGTCGACCTGTTTATTAGATTTTATTAAAATGAAAAAAAATAGTTTATGAAAAAACAAAAAAAAAAAAATTTAATATAAAATTTAGAATTAACGAGTAACTGCATCACAAATAATCATTCAAAAATAAAGTATATTTCAATATCACAAATAATCAATCACAATATATTAAAGAAAATAAATCACAACAACTAATAAGTTTATATACCTAGAGTTTGAATGATATATTGGTAAAATGTCATTTAATTAAACAGGTCAGACGGGTCAAATGAGTTCTATGTATTCAACACTAACCCAACCCGTTTATTAAACAAGTCAGTCGTGTCAACCCGAATATGACACGAACCCGTTAAGTCTCAACCCATAACCTGCTAATTTCGTGTCGTGTCATGTTGGGTTCGCGGATCGTGTCAAATTTTGCCACCCCTATTGGAAACACATTTTACAATCATCTTGCTGCTCATCCTGGCTGCAGTTGTGTACAGCATTGCCTACATGAATCTTTTTCAAACTCACAACACAGTACCAAACCATACTCAGGCTCACTTTTTTGGTTTCTGGAGCTGTTATTTGTGAGCTATTAATCGCATTACTCGTCCCACCATTTTGGTGGGTTACGATAAATTTAATTATAAGCCTAATTAAAGAGATACTGCATCGCTGGCACCATTGACCAACCGATTTACAAGTATCTCTGCCACGCAACTAATCTAGTACTCAAAGCGGGGAGAAAATATACCATATTTCAGTAATACCAACTTAGCATCTGTTTTGATATTTTCTACCCAATAAATGAGTGACACCTGTTTCAAAAAACCACATCAGATTACTCTAATAAATGATTAATTTATTTTCTCGATAATATAGAAGATTGTGATTAATTTATTGGAGTAGTCTAATGTGTTTTTTTAAAACAAGTGTCACTCATTTATTGAGTAAAAAAATACAAAACAGATGTTGAGTTGGTATTACCGAAATATGGTATACTTTCTCCAAAATAGGAGTGATGCAACATATATATCAATATGCTTCTCAAATGCTAGATTGGCTCCAGGTCCAACAGAAACTCCACTCAATTTGTGATCATACGACAATGGAACTAGAAGGAAATGGTATTGAGATGGAGAATATTGTCTAGTCCATTAGGGTGAGTAGTGAGCTTATTTTTACTAATTTAAATTTAGCAATCATTTTTTGCAAGCTTTCATAGAGCACTCATATCAGTGGGTGCATAATAAAAAAAAATATAAATTTTACACAATATCTCCTCAAACCAACCCATATCAGTCTTGCTAGTGTTGTGTAAATATACACTATTGCTACAGTAATTGTGTATACTGTTGCTTTAATTTAATATTTTAATAATTTTTTCTCTCTCTTCTTCCTGGAACCTTCTCTCTCATTCTTTCTCTTTCTCTCATCTCAGAACAAAAACCCTCTCTCACTCTTTCACTCTATCTCCCTCTCTCAAAGCTGCCACGGCCAAACCTTGACGATCTCACTGCTGCTCGTTGCTACCACCATGGTTTTCCTTCATTCCTCGCCACAAAGTCCTCTCTGATCTCACCCACCTTTGTTCAATATTGTTTTTGTTATGAAATTTAAAGTACTCGCAAGTGTACGAACCGTACCAAAATATAATTTGATAAGAATGAGGTCGAACCCACAGGAGCTTGTATAAATATAGGAAAATTAATCAAATCTTAACCAAATTAATCTTAATCTAGTTTAATAAAAAATAGTTTTTTTTTTTGAAATTAAATAAACTAAACAAATAATTAAACTAAGCAAAGATATAATATAAAGCAATAAAGAGATGTAAACAATCTAGAGAAAGCAATTTAAGAAAGCTAGAAGCCGAAGGCCAATGACACTAGCTAACTAGCTAATAGAGATGCCACAATATATATTTACGATCATTAATTTTTCCCAACCACTACATGATAATTTAGAAATCAATCTTGCTACCATGGAAAATATTATCATTAAAATTTCTATTTAAATATCTAAAGCATGCTCTTCTTCGCTTCCTAGGTATAAAATCAAATAATTAATTGTACTCGTAGCCAAACAAATCGCAAGAGATATCCAATTTTAAAATCAAGAAATAATAAACCAAGCATTCAATTAATTAAAACAAATCCTAAATCATGAAAAAAAAGCACATGATTGAACTCATATCTAAAATCTCATCTTAGTCAATTGATATGAAGTAAGAACAATTTAAATCATTAAAGAATAATTATTATGGAGAAAATCAAATCACATAAATATTACTAATAATTCTTAACAACACAACACACTGACCTTAAAGCCTTCCTTTACAAAACCAAAACAAAAGCGGCCCATTAAGAACTCTTTTCAATTTCGTTGGATTAATGGATAGTCCATCAAATTAGGACCTTCAAGCCCTGTAGATATCTTTTTTTTTTTTTTTTTTTTTGGGGGGGGGGGGGGTGGGGGGTGGGGGGTTTAACAGGATATATATTATATTAAGTACAACCCATTTTTATCAGAGTCAATCAAAATACACATATCAGCAGAGGGAGAAAATCAAACACAACAAAATTTTCCATCATAGAACAGCCCCTTTTAGCCAAAAAGTCAGCACATTAATTCGCCTCTCTATAGATATCTTATTCCACGAAACTTCCATAGTTCCTTTTATTTATTTATTTTTTCTTTCTTTCCTTTGCTATCACGTATGCATTCTGGAGCTCACTTCTTATTCTTTTCCTTTGTGATTTTTTCTTCTTCTTTTCTTCACTTCAAGCTTCACTAATTCACATTGCTTCACATATGCCTGAGCTGAAACTCTCAAATTGGCCCATTATGTAGCATGTCCACCTAAATAGCCTTTAATATCTATAAAAAAAAGAAAAAAAGAAAAAAAGAAAAAAGATAACTTATAATTAATCATAAAATAGCATAAAAGTAAGGCTAAATTTTTAGATATGAGAGTGCTTTATTATCTATATTTCATGCACATCAGTTTTCTTTATTTGCTTTGCACTAAGCTTAGTTACAACTAAACCACAACAACCGCAACCACTAGTGACGGCGGTGGTTTATGGCAATGGTTTATTCACTCTCTTCTTCTATCTTTTCCTTCTAGTTTCTCTTGGCTTTGGGATTTGGATTCTCTTTGTTTAATTGTAGGGTTTGGGATTTTAGATTTGGTTGTTAAGATCTAATGTTGCTTACATGTAAGGTTTGGATTTTGATTTCAAATGTATGTGGATTCTGTGAATCATAAATTTGAATGGTTATGGTGGATTTGGTTTGAGATTTACTTGGATTTGTTGTTTGTTTTGCTGTTATGGTTTGAGTTTTTCTTTAACAAGTTTGGTGTTATATATATTTAGGTGGTTGTAGTGGTGGTTGTTGTAGTTGTATGTCTTGTGGTGGTTCTAGTGGCGGTGGTAGCTATGGCAGTGAACAGTGGCAGTTGTGAGAGAAGGGGAGAGAAGGTTGAAAGAATTAATGAAAAATAATGAAAAATTGAATATTATATTGAAATAAATATTTAGAATAGATTATTGATGTGGGTGTTTTTAGAAAGTGGCCATGTAATATAAAAAAAGTAGGTTCTTAGTGTAAAATAGATGAAAAATTTTAACCGGATTAATGCAATTGCTCTATATGTCGTAAATTTACAAAGTTTTCTTTTTGGATGAATAATATATTTATCCAATATAGAAAAACACAATAGTAACAAACGTTCAGCACAAAAGTTAATTAAAGGAAAGTGAGGTAGAAAGTTGCCTCTTTAATCAGTAAGTTGCAACCTTGTGCCTAAAAATTTATTATTGATCTTATTGGTACTTTTCTTCCTTCCTTAGTGTTAAATTACCAATTGTCCTAAAAGTTTAAACTGTTAGGAAATGGTGAATTTAATCACTTAATCATAAATCTAACACTCCCCCTCACTTGTGGGTCTGAAATTCCTCTTAATAAGTGGGAGTCCAACAAGTGGAAATTTAACATTTTAAATGGGAGGTAGAGTAAAGCTAGGGATCGAACTCAGGAGCTACTGCTCTGATACCATGTTAAACTACTGATTCTCCCAAAAGGTTAACCTATTAGGAAATGGTGAGTTTAATTATTTAACCATAATTCTAACACTCCCCCTCACTTGTGGGCCTAAACTTCCCCTTAATAAGTAGATGCCTAATAAGTGGGAGTTTGACATTTTAAATGGGGGGTAGAGTGAAGATAGGGATCGAACTCAGGATCTCCTGCTTTGATACCATGTTAAATTACTGATTGTTTCAAAAGTTTAAACTGTTAGGAAATGGTGAATTTAATCAGTTAACCATAAATCTAACACTTAGTTCCTTTTTTGTAATTGTTTCCTCAACTAGTCTACAGACTCTGCACAACATCAATAGTGGTTTTGCGTTCATTGGCGAGTTTTTTAATTTTATTTTTATTATTATCATATTTTATGGTTAAGAAGGCTGTTGGAAATAAACTTTAAATGTGGGCAAGCTAAATAACAACACACTATTTGCTTCATCATGATCATAGCCAATCCTATAAAAATCAACATAGTTTTTATAGTAAAATGATTTATAGTTAAGAATTTGTCAAATGCAAGAATGGCTGTTTACAGCATAAGGATCTCAATTTCACAAAGTGAGCAAAAACAATGACAAAAATTAGTATGTTAAAGGACCTACATAAAGGATTACACAAAAAGTTAGTGATTATATCGTCTACGAAAATTCAGCAAGAGAGAGATCAAAATCTTAGAAAGATGACAAAGGATAACCCATTAATCCCACATAAAAAATCAGTACTAAAACAAACATTCATCATCATGAGAACAAATAATCATGGCCTATTCAAGGGACACAATGTTCATCATGTTTTAACACAAAGCTTATTTAAAACCCTAACCCCTGAGCTCTTCAATTCATGCATAATTCACGTGAGATTCATACATCAAACCATAGTAATAAATCCAAAGTATATAAAAATTGAAGATCATGCCGCATAATGTAATTCATCATGGATTCCATGGCCTTATCTCACTCCTTTCGAACCGAAGGTGATGTTGGATCTTTAAGGTTGCTTCACGTTGTCTAAGGCTTGCCTCCACTCAATCCAACAATCAAAATCTAGACCTCCTCCAACTTGTGTTAATGTTTCGCAACTATTTTTTATTTCTAGCTGTGTTGCACTCTACTAGAGATATACAAAAGATATCTACAACTTAAGAGCCATACTAACACTCATAGAATGCACAAATAGATAATTATTCACTAACCCATGATCAATCCAATTGGGAGGGGGGACACATATTCATACCTCCTTCATTGATGGATGAGCTTGAACGATAGTATGTTTAAAGTTTCTCCTATTGAAATTAACCAGCTCCAACTGGAGATAGTAATTCATGAGCTAGAGGGCACGCTCACTGTTGGCATCCTTCCATTTTCTTATATCCCCCACTTGTGCACGATGAGCATGACCCGATGGTGCATATCTCAATATGTTATACCGGAAAATCGTTAGTGCGATAATCGAGTACAACCCAAAAAAAAAAAAAAAAGAGTTAGGAGTACCAAACCAAATCTTACCCAAAAGGAGCATTAAAACATCCTTAAAGTGTGATTTTTACCAGACTCATTTGACTTCATTGCACATCAGATCAGTCTCTAATCTTATTTTTAATTCCAAATAATCAAAACTATGCATGACCTTCATGTAGATTGTTGTGATTAGGGGTGCAATTGAAGCAGTTTGACCAGTTTTTGAGGCCCTTTTGCAAGGCACCGGCTAGGTTAGTTTTTCCTATTCTGCGCACTGCATTCTTCCAAGTCTCAGAATTCTATTGGAATCAAAACTCAAATCCTTCAACTAGTTCAAGAACTCTAAATAATTGATGGTTGATTAGATTCAAGCTTCAAGCTCTCGAAGAATTTCCACTGACAAGGTTTCAAATACAAAAATCATGCAAAGAACACGAAGAATGGAGATTCTCTAACAAGCGCATAGCCAAAGATACTTCATAATTCTGTCACAAAGGTCTTTCAATCTACTTTACAATCAAAGCAAATAATATTTTATGTTCAAATTAAGACTGTAATGACATAGATCTTGAATATAAGACTTTCTCAGAGAGATTGAATCTATTCTCAAATTATTATTCTTTTGTAGTAGAATTCTTCCTAAGAAGTTAAAGAGGTTTTTTAGGAGCAAAACATGGGGAGTGGAATTCTTCTTCTTCTTCTTCTTTTTCCCTTTTTTTTTTTTTTTTTTTTTTTTTTTTTTTTTTTTTTGAGAATGTGGTGAGTGGAATTCAAGTGTTAGATATTTGCATTTGAGTTTAAATTTAATGTTTCTTAAATATATGTGGTTCAAATTACTTTTATACACTTCTTTAAAAATAAAATTATAAAATGATGGAGATAATTGCTTCTAAATACTAATAGACAATTCCTTAAAAAAATAAAAATAAAAATAAAAATAATAATAGGCTAACTTTGAGGGGGATACCTAAAACGTGTGTTTAAAAAAAAAGAAAAAGAAAAACGGTGCTAGTTAGTAGTCTATCATAGCATAGGATTCTAAAATCCTAAAATTTAGGATTTTTTCTGGTTTGAAATTGTAAAATAGAAAAAAAAAAAATTGAAGTTCAGTTTGAATTTGACAACCAAAAGGGAGTGGTCATATTTTATAGGCAATATTTTTGCCATTGTTAAAAGATAGTTTTACCAAATTATCCTTTAATTTTATCTCTACTTAAAAGTATTTTGGAACAAAAAAAAATTCAGTCCAATTAAATGAATAAATATTAAAATTTTACATTTATTATAATTTGAGATTTTACTTTTTCTAATCACCAAAAAAATATACGCGGGGTGAGTTTTGTAGATTGGAGGAGTTTTAAAACTAACAAAAGAGTAATCTTATTTTGTAGAGAGTTAGAGAGTAGAAGTAAAAATTTAAATTAACGTAAAAGTAGAAGTTTATTAGAAGCACGAAGACATTTTAATGTAGAAGTAGAAATTTATTATTTTTGTAAATTTACTATTTTAATCATATTTTTAAGTTTTAGATAGGGGTATTTTTGACAGTAAAAAAAAACAATAACTAACTTTCTTTTACAAATTTATTATTTTAACCCCATTTTTAAGTTGTTGATTAATTAATTTAGGGTATTTTTGACAGAGAAAAAAACAATAACTAACTTTCTAAATCCTCAATCAAAACCAACTTCTAACTGTTTGCGTCAGTTTGGCACTTAAAAAATAAGATTTAGCCACAAACAATTAAAACCACTCCCTACACAACAACGAAATTGCGCTGGCCAACCTACCTGGCTTCTAAAACATCACAAAGTAGGTTGTAGGTCCATTATCGAAAGAAAGGAAAAGAGCAAGACAACAAACTACTTTCTTCAAGTTTTATATAAGAACGTTATTACAGTAAAAACTGTTGATTGAACGTGCTTGCCTGCTCTGTTTTTTACTTGGCTCATGGGTTTAGTGGGCTGGGCTGGGCTAAGCAGGCCATTTACCAATCAATGGCCTGGCTGGCCAGGCCGAAAGAAAGGAAAAAAAAGTCCCAACTTATGGTCTTGATCACGAGCAATGCTCATTTTGTTTTTAATGGGTTGGGCTACTAAATTGGGCCAAATAGACTGCCTATAGCCTGTAGGATTTTTTAATTGGGTTTCCTTTCCTCTTCCTTCATATAAAGATTTAACTGTTTTTTTTTTTTTTTTAAAGAAGGAATCAAAGAATTTAAAACTTATTTAATTCTTTTACAGTCAAAACCTAATAAATTTTTTTATTAAAGTTTTATAGAGTTTTTTATTTTTCTATCTTTTAATTTTTTTTTTTTTTGGGTTTATATATATATAAACTTGTAGATGTATAAACTTTTCTAAGGAGGTCCTCAATCTCAGCTTTGCAAACATCCATAAGCTCATGGTTCATCTGGATGGGTCGGGCCTTGGTTGGGATATCCTTTTCATTGAAGTCTTTGACATAGGGAGACCTTACTCTACCAGAGGAAGATGAGGAAGAAGGCTTTTGGATCTGGATAGGGTTAAAAGGGTCTTCTACAGTATATGGAGTGATTTGCCTAGCTAGGTGCAGGGGCGGCTAAGGCTAAACTATAACTGGGTTGACTAAGAGGTGGTCTTTGGTAATTTGGCCTTGGGATAGTGGATACCACATACCTGTTGGCAATAGTAGAAGGGGAAAGAGGAACTATTTGGCCAATAGGGTTCTTTGCCTGACTGGTATTACCTGGTGGAGATTGTCTAGGGAGTCTGGGGGGTTGGGGATGCTGTGTCTTTTTCCCCGACATTGTGGTTTGGACTCTGCAAAAATTCACGGGTTAGGAAGTCAGGGATACTATTTTGAGTTCCTTCAATGAATTCTATATCAAAGTCAAAAACTGAAAGGATGGCTTGCTATCATGCAAAAATTTGTTTTGATGCAATGTTTTGAACATCTTTTTCTAAAACATGTTTTGTAGATTTGCAATCAATCCTTATTAAAAACTTTTGGTTCAAAAGATCACTTTGAAATTTTGAAATGCATAGTACTATAGATAGTATTTCCTTTTTTATAGTACTATAATTTAACTGAGTGGGAGTCCAAATTCCTGAATGAAAACAGACTATTTGTTCTGGAGAATTAGGACTAACACGCTGAAGAAGAATGCCACCATAACCTATGTTAGAGGCATTTGTCTAGACAATCTTGAAGGAATTTACTAAGGGAATTCCTAAACATGGGAGTGTCTTGACATATATTTTGATTTCTTGGACGACTGATGTATGGGCAGGAGTCCAAGGGAGTGGATTGGTTCGAAGTCTTTCAAAAAGAGGTTTGCATTGTTGCCTGAGATTTTGATAGAAATCAGAAATGTAATTAAGGGATCCTAGAAATCTTTAAAGCTGTGTTTTATCTAGGATTTGATCTGGAAACTTTTCAGCAAACTGGATTGATCTCTCTATGGGTTTGATGACACCATGGTGGATATTAAAGCCTAAGAATCTAACCTTGGTTTGGAAAAGTTTGATTTTGGAAGCTGAAACAACAAGACCATTAAGCTTGACTCTATGGAGGAAAGCTCAGAGGTGTTTTTTGTGTTGTTCCAAAGACTCCGAAAAATGAGTACATCATCGATGTAGACAATGGCATGGGTGGAGAATGGGTTAAAAATCTCATTCATGATATTTTGGAATTCAGAAGGTGCATTTTTGAGACCAAAGGGCATTACATTCCATTCATAATGTCCAAAGGGTGTGGTAAAGGCTGTTTTGTACCTATCAAACTCTTTGATTTGTATCTGCCAAAAACCACTTTTCATATTAAATTTGCTGAAAAACACAGCTCTGTCAAGCCTATTTACCAAGTCTTTTTTGTTTGGAATTGGGTATCTGACCCATTCTAAGACTTTGTTCAAGGGCTTGTAGTTGATGACAAGTCTAGGGACACCTCTCTCAATCTCAGCGTTCTTCTGGATATAAAAGGCTGGACAAGACCATGGTGATCTAGAATTCCTAATGATACCTTTTCTAAGGAGGTCCTCAATCTCAACTTTGCAAACATCCATAAGCTCATGGTTAATCTGGATGGGTTGAGCCTTGGTTGGGATATCCTTTTCATTGAAGTCTTTGACATAAGGGAGAGCGACCTCGTGTCTCTTTCTATGCCAAAAGGCTGTAGGTAGATCAGAGCAGACTTCCTGCTTAAGTTGTTCTTCAAACTTCCTGATCTCATCTTGGATGCTTTTACAGGCAAGTTGTTTCTCAACTCGCGCATATCTAAGATCATCCTGTAGGTACTCAATATGTTGAGTTTTGGCTTCAATAAGGTTAAGGACCTTGGAGACAGAAACTTCCTGGAGAGTACTGATTTCTCGAGGTTCTGGCTTCCTAAGAAACTTGAACTTAACTGGTTGGCCAAAGGGATGGGTAGTGATACCTTCACTATCTGTGGTGAAGGGATATAAAAGACACATGAATGGGTTTCCTAAGATGACCCTATCTGTCATATTCTTGACCAGGCCAAATGTGGTTTTGAAGCATGTGTTGTCCTGACACACATGGGCATTGGGTATTTTGAATTCAATCTGCATTTTTCCGCCGCTTGCGGAAGTTAATTGTTCCCTAGTCTTTTTGAAGTACTTGGAGGGAATGATTCTTTCTTGGATGCAGTTGAGATTAGCACCTGAATCTATTAAGGCTATAACCTCAAATTCAAAATCTTTGCTTATGACAATCTTGACTTTGGAGTGCCATTTCTGGAAGTTGATCCTCTTGATGGTTTGAAGGAATTTCCTTTGGACCATGTCAGCAACAGGATTATCTGTTTCATTCTCTTCATCAGAGGAATTCTGTGATGAGGTTCTTTTCTCATTGCTATGATGGAGAGTATTTTCCAGATGTTTCAATCTCTGGTTGTGGTCAAACCTAAGGCTGGCTAAGTTTTCTCTAAGGGTTTGAACTTCAGACCTGGTGTCTTTGATTTCTTTCTGAAGGTCATTGACTGTTACATCCTTTTTTGGTCTAGTGCTTGTGGCCTCAGGGACAACAGACCGGCCAACTTGCCCCCTTTTGCTATTTTTCGCATTTTCTGTAACTTACCCCTTTTGGTATCAGAGCCTAGTTGGCTGGTCTGTTGTAAGTTACTGTTTATATATTTTCAATCAAGTTGGCAGGTTCTACCGCCATAGTTATCATTCACTATTTTGTGCATTATCATTATTTTGAGCATGTTATCTCCTACAAGTTTTATTTTATTTTACATCTATTTTCTGATAGCACTTCCATTACCATACATCATCTTTTACATTTATTATCTCTTCTTTGTGATCTATCATTTGGTAGGCTGAGCCTCCTTCCTAACCAACTGTTTATCTTTCTGTGTTAACTGTTCAAGTTAATCTTTCATTTCCCAGTTATCTGCTTTTTCTTGTTTCTGCGTTTTAGCCCAAAAGTTTGTTGTAGATGTATACTGTTGAGAACAGAAAAGTAAATCCAAATCTGTACCATTGTGCAAACCTGTAAGTCTTCAAGTGTCCCATAGCCGTGTTGTCGTTTAGTCGAGGAAAGGCGTTTAGGCGTTGAGGCGAGAGAGGACAAAGAAGCGCTGAGAGGTGTGTAGTTAGTACAATGAAGGTTTTTGAAGGTCTCGTGTGTATACCCTGTTCCAGATCTAGGGATAGATCCAGAAATTTGAGGATAAAGGTGATTATGTTTTGATTGTATTTTCTTAAGCTTTTGTCATAGAATGTTGAATTGGTGGTTGTCTAGGAGTAACTCTTCTGTCAGTTCTAGATCATCCATTCCCCCATTCATACCAGAGATATCTCAAGAAGATGGAGTTATCAATTCGGAAGATTATTAGTTGTCAAATGTAGATCTAAAGTTAGGAGATTGGAACATCCCAAAGATGCCCACTAGTGAAATCTACAAGTCTTCGTGGATCAACAAAAAGATCTTCAAGACAGATTACCATGTTAAAACCATAAAACAGGTCTATGGAATTAACAAAGAATTTGAAACTTGTTACTTGCTTTCTCCTGCAACCATTAAAGCGCACAAGAAGCAAGGACACAACTTTCTACACATAGGTTTAGTCCAAGTTGGAGTTAAACCCCTCATCAGAGAAGATTTGAATAGTTCAATCCTTATGGCCCTTAGAGACACCCATCACATAAGATTTGATGACAGTCTTCTAGTCACCATAGAATCCAGTCTTAGTGGTGGACCAGTTCATTTTAACTGTTTTCCCAATTTTGTTATTCACCTCCATGACCCCCATGTCATGAAAACCCTTACCTTGAATATCAAGACCCATGGTACCCTTATGGTGCAGGGAGCCAGCCAGATTGCCTTGATATACAGGATTTATTACAAGTGCTTAAGGACAAACCTCAATGCAGGAGCCCTTGACAAAAGAAGACCGAGAGAGACCACTCTCATTCAAACCACAGATCCTAGATCCAACATTCAGGTACCCAAAACCCTTCAATGGTCAAAGGTTACCTTTCCAGAAAATTGGACTCTAGAGAATGAGAATTACCCTCTCCAGATCCAGGATCCAGCCAAGAATCCAGACTTAGATTTTGTTCAGCAGCTAGCCGATGGTACGGTTAGACTCAGTTTTGATCAGTCTAGGTTTCGATTTCCCCCATCCTTGGATGACCCTAGGTTTAGATCCCCAGTAGATCTACCCCTACCTAGTAAGCAGCCCCCTATCCCCCTTTGTGATAAACCTGCGTCCCAGTGTAGCTCTTCCAGACCTCGTGTTCCTTTCCCCAGATCTAAGAGAGATTTAGGTCTTGAACTCCAAGGTGTCCAAACCAAATCCTAGGTTAGTACCCCTTGCTACATAGCCAAACAAGAGTCAGTTGTTGATCAAGAAGACAACAACAGCAGAAAAACCCTTTCTCCATCCCATTCGAATTTAGAAGCCCCAGAAGAACTAGAAGATGTGTCACCAGTCAACCCTTACAAAGGAGTCATGACCATCAAGATAGAGTTCACCCCTGATATGGCAGCCTTAGGTACAGAATTTGACCTAGAGAAAAATAGATTCAAGAGAGAAGCTTACAGAGCCAACCATACCCGTGAGCAGAAGCAAGAAGTTTTGACAAAATGGAAAGAGTTCATGAAAGAGACATTCAACAATGTTCCTTTCTTTGAATACTTTGAAAACCATTTTAAATGGCACAAAAAGTCTTGTGTTATTACCAAAACAAATTGGACGAAGGAAGATACCAAGGAAGTAGTTCGGTCCAGTCACCCACCCTTGGATAAGATCACCTTCAAATATAAGGAAGTTGATGTAGTTGCATCACCTTTCCAACAACCTACCAGTGAGGAAGTTGTAGTTAGCAAAGTTATTGCACAGAACAACTACACCAACCAATGCCTCCATGTCATAGGAAAATAGCTTGATAGGATGGAAGAAAAGGTTGAGAAAAAGGTTATCCTCCAACCAGGAAACCTTAGCAAACCCAGTTCAGCCATTGAAAAGCCTTTAGTCAAGCTTCCTACCACTAGGCAAGCCAGCCTTAAGTCTAAGGACCAAACAACCTTAGAAATATGTTTGCAAAAGATGGAAGAACTCGTGAAGAAGGAACCAGTCACTCCTTCACCAGATACTACGACATCTAGCAGACTTGTTACCTTAGATGTCCACAAAGCCTCTAGGAGTTTTGTGAAGAAGAAACTAGTCATCTCTTCACCCAAACCCATAAAGTATAGTAAACTTGTTGTCTTAGATGTCTACACAGCTTTTAGCAGTTCTAGTCAAACCTCCTCAGACAGCGAAAAGGAGATTGAGAAGATCGAAAACCAGTTTTGAGGTTTAGAGGTAAAAAGGCTTTACCAACCAACCCCTACTACCTTAACCAGGAATTGGTATCCTAGACCAACACCCCCTAACCTCCAGTTCAAGGAAAGAAATAGCCACCAATTCTCTGTAACCTCTGGAAAACTCTATGAGTGGTACATAGATGGTTTGGCTGAACAGGAAATCCTGAACAAAATTCATCATATGACTATGGTAGCAAAAAATTACCTAAATGAAGGTCGCTCCCATACAGAAGTCATAGAACTCATGTCCTTAGGATTCACAGGTAAACTTCTGCAATGGTGGAACAACTGTTTAACAGAAGAATCTAAGGAATATATCAAAAATGCTGTTCAAAAGGATGAGGAAGGAACCCCCATCTTTGATGAACGCATAGGAAAAGGTGTCCCTGACGGAGTCAATACCCTGATTTACATGGTTATGAAACACTTCGTAGGAAAACCTAGCAACATTACATCTAGGATTTACGACCAGTTGAGTAACCTTAGATGTAAGAACCTTGGTGAGTACAGGTGGTATGAAGATGTCTTTACCACCAGAGTCATGCACAAAAGTGATTGCAACTCTCCCTTCTGAAAAGAAAAGTTCATTAATGGTTTACCAGACTATTCGGTGAAAAGGTCAAAGAAGCCCTTAGTACCCCTCTAGGTGTTATAGATTATGATGACCTAATCTATGGAGATATCTCTAGCACGATCAGGAGTGAAGGGATTAAGTTATGCAGAGATTTGAAAATCCAAAGCAGTAAGAGCAAAGCCAAGTACGAAGTAGGAAACTTCTGTACATCGTATGGCTTACCCTCTGTCATCCCCAAGAGAAAATCCAAATTCAGAAACGAAGAACCCTCTGAAAGACCCCATAGGAGAAGGACAACAGCCAAATATTATAGAAATCAGAAGCTCAAAGCTGATGATTTCTATAAGAAAGGAAAGTCCAAATCCACAGGCAAGCCAATTTCCAAAGCATCAGGAAAATGCTTCAACTGTGGGAAAAGAGGTCATTTTAGAACCGAGTGTAAATAGAAGGCCAAAGCCCTCATTAATACCCTCGTAAGTGACCAAACCAGCAAGAATGAGATCTTCAGACTCTTAGAACTTGACCATTCGGACAGTGAGTCTTTCAGTAGTTTTAGTAACCATGAGATCCATCAGATTTACCAATCATCTTCTGAACCCTCTAGAGCATCTTCTAGTTCCTCTAGTGGCCCAGATATTGGTATGGCATGTAAAGATAGTTGTTGTAGGAACAAGACTATCAATGTCCTTAGTAAGCATGAAGAGCTTATCCTAGATCTCATAGAACAGATCGAGGACCCAACCATCAAAGCTCAAAGGCTTAGTGAATTCCATAAGACCTTAGTTAAGGAACCTAGTAAACCCGAACTAAGGATCCAGGAACCCAAAGTTGATTTGGAGAAAATTTACAACAAGTTCACCAAATCAAAGAAGGAAGTTACAGTCAACGACCTTCAAAAAGAAATCAAGGAAACCAAATCTAAGGTCAGAACCCTTGAACAAGAAGTGACCATCCTTCATGTTGATCACAGCCTCCTTGACCAAAGATTGAAACATTTAGAGAACACTTTTCATCAAGGTAATGAGGAAGGAGCCTCGATTCAGAACCCTTTTGATGATGAAGTTGATGAAATGATTAACCCTACAGCAGAGATGGTACAGGAAGAATCCAGTGAGAAATTTCTGCAAACCATCAGTAGGATTAACTTCCAGAAATGGTACTCTAAAGTCAGGATTGTCATTAGCAAAGATTTTGAGTTTGAGGTCATTGCCTTCATAGATTCAGGTGTTGATCTCAACTGCATCCAAGAAGGAATCATTCCCTCCAGATACTTCAAAAAGACTAGGGAAAGATTAACCTCCGCAAGTGGCGGAAAAATGCAGTTTGAATTCAAAATACCCAATGCCCATATGTCTTAGGACAACACATACTTCAAAACCACATTTGTCCTAGTCAAGAATATGACAGATAGGTTCATCTTAGGAAACCCATTCATGTGTCTGTTATACCCTTTCACCACAGATAGTGAGGGAATCACTACCCATCCTTTTGGCCATCCAGTCAAATTCAAGTTTCTTAGGAGTCCTAAACCTCGAAAGATCAGTGATCTCCAGAATATTTCTGTCTCCAAAAATTTCAATCCTTTGACTGCCAAAATCCGCAAAAAATGTAATCAAGCCTAGAACCTTGATTCTTTTGTATCCACTGCTTATTATCCAGTTGATGAATTTCCTGGCCCAAATCAGTCCCGAAATTCACCGTACCATAATCAGCATACAAATATCTGTGCATCATCACCATCTCATGTTTTTAACAAAAGCATTTTTAAAAAGCCATATAAAATTCATCATGCTCATTTAAACATGTTTTGGCAGGAAAACAAAATTAGCCCCACCAGTGTGTGGAAAATGGCTTCTTCTTCAAACAAAGGGAAAGCACCTATGCAGGGGTCTTCTTCTCAACCCAGAAGAACGACATCCCTCCAAGGCCTTATCCCAGCAACAATAACATATTCTAATGGTACATTTGGCTATCACTTTGTAAGAAGTTTTGAAAAGGACTTTATAGTACAGTAATGGAGTGTACCCATATTTACCACCCTCCATCAAAGTACTCCTTGATAACCTTCACAGAGCCTATACCAAAAGCAACCTGAACCTTTTCCAAAGAACCCTCAATGCACTAGAAATCCACCTAATCAACCTTGAGACAGGAAATGTAGTTCTTCCTAGTCAACTCTTTGGCAAAGAGGATATCCATTCAATGGGTAAAATGACTATCATGGGCACTGATTATGCAAGGCTTAGTCTTAAGACTTAAGCCTCCCTAAGAAGTGCTATTGCCAACTTGCCTTCTGATATACATGATCGTATATTACAAAGCAAGGCTATGTCCGAATCACATGACCAATGGTTCGCATATTTCAAGTTATTGGTCACCACTCATTTCCCAGTATACGGTGAAGACTCAGATGACATTGATGACATCTTCCTCTACACAAATTGGGGAGATTACTTTGGGTGTAGTCTCAGAGTCTATGAGAAGAAACATCCTTTTCCAGGCCTCATAGTCAATTTCGAAGACTGGAAGGAGGATGAAGACAGAGAACAAAGTTGGCTCTCAATGATGTTTGAATATGGTTTCATCAGGTTCATCAAGCTATCAAACCATAATCAAATCAGCCAATTTCTTCAAATCATTCAGTAAGTGGTTGCTAAGACCAACAATCCTTTTGTGTCAATCAGATGTTGGAGCACTCTCCCACAGTGGGACAGTAATAATTGGATGGATGTCTAGCCGGCCCACCATTTTGTTCTCATCAATGGTTACACCCACCAAGGCCCTTGGTATGATGGAGACTCCTACCTATCTTACAGAGACCCTCATGCTCTCGCGGATTGTTGGAGGAACTACTTCACTAATGAAATCCTGGAAGTCACCAGTGAGCTATGGAGAAATTACTACTTCGTAGGAAACACTGGCAGAATTACAGTATTTACCAATAGGCCTTATTCTGAAGCCATCAACCTTCAAGGTACCTCTCATATTGATCCCCGGAACTTCGTAAAAAGGAACCCGAATTATGAAGCAATCTCATATTGTGGCGTCTACAACGAATTCGCCAAGTTCCATGAACATGGCTACAATGAACCTTGGTATCCCTATGATGGTTACAACACCAGTGATTAAACCTTTCAGAATCAAGTTTTGGCTCTGGTTACTATTCACGGCACTATTCCGTGAACAGTACCCACATCCAGCATATTCCAGATAGACTACTATTCATCCCACAGTACCAATCACTGTACAATGAACAGTTCTCCAGAAAAGCAGGGGGACAAATCACTATTCATGAACAGTGACCATTACTGTTCATCAAACAGTGCCCCAACAGAATCATTCAGTTTACTGTTTACTTTTGACTGAAAAGAAATTCACCCGTGGTAAAAGCATTTCACCTTCCGTGATTCCAGCAATCTCCTAAAGAATCCAAGGCTTCCTCCAGTCTATAAAAGGAACCTTCCTCTTCATTCTTCAACAGGTCCAAATTCTTTGGTAATACAAGTCCAATTGAGTGAAAACATAGGTCCATTTCAGAGAGCACCTTATAGCTAGTTTTAGTTTACAGTTTACAAAAATTGTAACCTAACCTACTTTTCTTGTAATCCCTTATCTTGTAATCAGATGGCCTCAGTCGGCCCTCTCTTGTAATATTTTCCGCATTGTCTATAAACCTCGAGAGATCAGTGATCTCCAGAATATTTCTGTCTCCAAGACTTTCAATCCTTTGACTGCCAAAATCCGTAAAAAATGTAATCAAGCCCAGAACCTTGATTCTTTTGTATCAACTGCTTATTATCCAGTTGTTGAATCCCTTGGCTTTAATCAGTCCCGAAATTCACCACAGCATATTCAGCATACAAATATTTGTACATCTTCACCATCTCATGTTTTTAAAAGCATTTTTCAAAAACTATTGAAAATCCATCATGCTCATTCAAACATGTTTTGGCAGGAAAACAAACTTAGCCCCACTAGTGTGCGGAAAATGGCTTCTTCTTCAAACAAAGGGAAAGCACCTATGCAGGGGTCTTCTTTTAGAAGAGCAACATCCCTCCAAGGACTTATCCCGGCAACAATAACATACTCTAATGGTACAATGGCTATCACTTTACAAGAAGTTTTGAAAAGGACCTTACAATACAGTAATGGAGTGTACCCATATTTACCACCCTCCATTAAAGTCCTCCTTGATAACCTTCACAGAGCCTATACCAAGAGCAACCAGAACCTTTTCCAAAAAACCCTCAATGCACTAGAAATCCACCTAGTCAACCTTGAGACTGGAAATATTGTTCTCCCTAGTCAACTCTTTGGCAAAGAGGATATCCATTCAATGGGTAAAATGACTATCATGGGCACTGATTATGCAAGGCTTAGTCTTAAGACTCAAGCCTCTTTAAGAAGTGTTGTTGCCGACTTATTTTCCGATATACAGGTTCGTATATTGCAAATATATAAACAGTAACTTACAATAGACCGGCCAACTTGGCTCTGATACCAAAAGGGGGTAAGTTACAGACAATGCGGAAAATATTACAAGAGAGGGCCGACTGAGGCCATCTGACTACAAGATAAAGGATTACAAGAAGAGTAGGTTAGGTTACAATTTTTGTAAACGGTAAACTGAAACTAGCTCTGAGGTGCTCTCTGAAATGGACCTGTGTTTCCACTTAATTGGACCTGTATTACCAAAGAATTTGGACCTGCTGAAGAATGAAGAGGAGGGTTCCTTTTATAGACTGGAGGAAGCCTTGGATTCTTCAGGAGATTGCTGGAATCACGGAAGGTGAAATGCTTTTACCACGGGTGAATTTCTTTTCAGCCGAATGTAAACAGTAAACTGAATGATTCTGCTGGGGCACTATTTGATGAACAGTAACGGTCACTGTTTATGAATAGTGATTTGTCCCCCTGCTTTTATGGAGTACTGTTCATTACACAGTGATTGATACTGTGGGATGAATAGTAGTCTGTTTGGAATCTGCTGGGTGCGGGTACTGTTCACAGAATATGCTGTGAATAGTAACCAGAGCCAAAGCTTGATTGATGAAAAGTTCATTCACTGTCTAAATTGCAGCCATCATATGGATCCTGGGAATCCTGGAATAATGGGTCATTCGAACAGTAGCCAACTGAGGCTTCAGAAGAGGCAGAAGAGTTCTTTTCTACTGAATCTAATTATTCTGATTGCAAGAGCAATTGTTGGCCAAGATCTCTGAGTTCTTTGCTAGATTTTCCGGCAATTTGGATGGAGTCTAGGGAAGACTGTGACCTTGTTCTGTGAGCAATGGCTGTTTTGTTAGAAATGGCTTTCTGGATGCAGGGGGGAAAATCCCTGTAAATTTGATCAATGATGTGGTTGAACCTAAGATTGTCCCACCACTTTACCAGAAACTCTCTATCCAACAGGTTATTGTTAATAGTGTACTTCCACATGCTAATCCAGTGAATCATGTACTTGATTGTCATGTGAAGGATGGCTGGAAATTGGGAGCCATGGGAAGAGGGAGTGTGCCTTGAGTTGAAATACCTGAGGGCATCCTGGAGGGGTTTAGGGAGAATCTGCGGTATTGGGCCAAACATTTCCCACCACTTGAGGAACCAAGACGGTATTGGACTAGAGAAATTTTTATGGAACATTAAGAACCACGAATGATCATAATTCTTGTTTTGGAAAAACAGAACTTTTTCAAAGGCGTCCATATAGTCATAATAACTATAGTAGAGTTCTGAACCTTTGTAGTCTGTGAGCTGTTTGAGAACTGAGGGATGTCCCCAATCTTGACAGCTGGTGAAACCTGTGATGATAAGCTTATGGTAGAGAACTGCAGGAGGGTCCCCTTTCTTGTTTATAATGTTTTCTATTTGAGCAGATTTTTCCTGGATGAGGATGCTCTTGTAGAACTTGATGATTTTTCTCGGGTGTTTTGGGAGTAAATGCCAACCATCGGGTAGAACTTCCATTGCCAAGGCTAAGGGGTCCTTGATATGAACTAAGTGTGGTTCAATGTAGGATAAATATAAATATAAATATATATATATATATATATATAAATATATATATATATATATATAATCAAAGTTACTAGGTGTTGATACCCAATTTTTCACGTATTTGGGCCAATAAGCAAAGTCCAAAAGTCCAAAACGCTAATTGGCTAAGACCTAAAATCCCGAGTGAAGAGGAATAACAAAGAGAATAATGAATAAACTTACACTTTGGCTAAAAAAGGGGAAATTATAGAGAAAAAAAGCTTGCAGCAAATCATCTTTGAATGAGGTAATAAGTGGGGCTTGAGGATGGCCCATCCTCCTTTGAATGGGGGATTAAGCCAGAAAATGACCTCTATAAGGGGCATCTTTCATGTAGAGTAACCATGGGCTTAACATGGCCCAAATATTATGAGAAGAGGAAAAAAGCCCAAAATTGGTTCTCTACAGAACGACCTAGGGTTGAAATAAGTGAATGATTAGAGGAAATCATAATAAGTCTGCAAGCTCCAGTAGCGACAACCATGAACAAAATAAAAAGGAAATAGAGAGAAAGGGTCACTAGGAAACGAGAAACACAATACACTAATAAAATGCAAAGAGTCCAAGTTGTGCAACCAAGAAGAGACGTGGGTCTTACTCCTCTGTTACCAACTCATGCAAAGGGTGCATCACCTGTTGCTGTGAAGCTTAGGAGAAAGGGTGGGGGGTGGGGGGGATGATCTTAGTTTGGTATTTTGATAAGACCTCTTTTGGAGATGCTTTATTGGGAAAAACATCTATGCCATAAGAGGTAAGTGTTGGTGGGTATCAAGAGGTGCTTGCTTAGGAGATCAGATAAAACACATTTATGAACCCTCACCATTTTTAGAGGGGATCAATTAGGTAGGCCTTGCTGTAGAGTGAAACCCATTTGAAGATGAGAGAATCTCCCATTTTGGGATGAAACCAAAACTCCTTTTTGATGCATTAATTACCCAAAAAAGAAATGCAGAAAACAACCAAGAGAAACAAAGACCAATTAAGACTCGTAGTCCACAATGGATTTGAGAGGTCATGAGAAAAGAAGATAAAATGGGGAGAACACTTATGAATGCCCACCAACGAAAGACTATTGGCAATAGGACTTGAACTTAGGTGGGTTAGACGAAGTGTACAAACCTTACTAGCTGATTCATACCTCGTTGGCCTTCCAAAGAAATTATATTACCATAGAAAAAGCAACCTAGAGTATCCATGGTAAAGTAATGAGTTTGGTGTGCACCATTAGGGCATCTTTCTCTCTCTCACACACGAAACACATCTCTCTTACATTTCCCAATATCCACCTTAACATGGCCAAACTAACTCACATTTCAAGCATCATATTGTGCCAACTCTAGGCAGTAAAACTGTGGGAATAGGAGCTAAGACCTTTATGGCCAGATTCATTTTGTAGAGTGCATTTCACATACACACATATCAATGTGTGTGTGTGTGCACGCGCGCGCTAATCCTTTATAAACTAACATTTGCTTAATGACTATTTTCTTTGGTTTTTAGTGCTTACGTGTAGAAAGTGAAGATATATTCATTTAAAAGAAAGTGGGGAATAATCATTCATGCTGCAGAAAAGTGCAAAAAATCTTATTGCATAATAAAAGTTGAGAAAAGTGTAGAAAACTTTATTGCATAGAAGAAAGTTGAGAAAAGTTCTTTCTACGGTAGAAGAGGAGAATAAGCTGATTTAGCGGTAACGTACCCAAAACTTCAGATTTAATATTTGTGCACAGGCTGACGCAGCAAAATGAGACCCTAGGGCCCATTTTGTAAAAGTGTCGGGCCTAACTTCATTCATAGAAAAAGCCCAAACTAAAAGCTTTTTAACAGTATCAAGACATGTGTCTAGGTTGTAAGTTTGAAAACACGACCCTCAACGCTAGTCTACTAGGAAAATGTATATTTAGAATACATAGTTTATCATAATAAATTTAATAATCTTAATGGTTAGATGCGTGGTCTTAAATTATTATTTTCTCACGTCTCAAGTTCAAACCCCTACCCCACCCCCAAATTTTTTTATTAAAAATTATGGGTTAATGTGCTGGGCTTAAGGACAAGCCCAGTGGACCCATAGTAAAAACAATCAAGCCGTGGCTTGTCCCACTAGGTTATTGGGCTACCCACGGGCTTTAACAATATCAGTATTGGTCCCCAATTAGTCCATTGGGCTGGCAAGCTATTGGGCCAGCCTATGGATCATGGGCGATTTGGTGACACTTAGAAGCTTTCTAAACATCATAACTAGGATTTTACAACATCAGACCTCGAATGAAGGATTGCATCACATAAACCTCAAACAAAGTTTCATAACATTAGAAATTTTGTAAAACATACTCCCCAGTATATCCATTTACTACTCAACTAAATAATCAAAACCAACTTCTAAATGCCTGCGTCAGCTAGGCACTTAACAAATAAAATTTACCCACAAACAATTGAAACCACTTCCTACACAACACGAAATTGCCCTGGCCCACCAACCTGGCTTCTCCTTGTTTCACAAAGTAGGTTGAAGGCTAGAACCATAAATATAAGCTTTCCCAGAAGCCAAAAACTTTCCCGAAAAAATGTATTTGTTCTAACATGCATATAGCATCACTAAATTAGAAAAAGTAAAACAAAATCTTAACGGTAGATTATTAATGTAGCCATTCACAATACAAATTATAAATGACAAACATGAGAAGTTTTAGAAGAATCTAAATATTATTAAAGCTTACATTCAAACAACACAGTAATAGAAAATCAAAACATGTCAACCACTCAAAACATCATCTAGAACATGAGAAAAGAACCTCCGTCTCAGTACATAAAAAGGATTCTTTTTGGTCTTTAGATCTGAAAATGTAAGCCTATGTCACGCATCTTGTAGTACAAGTTCACTAGAAAGAGTTCATCAATCCCAGTAGTCTTTAGTTCAATAAATTGCTCATTTAGATAGGCAGCCTCTTCTATCAGGTCAGTAATATGATGATAGCAGTTCCTATTTCTATTATAATCTTTATAATGGAAACGAGCATTCCTGAGATACCGTAAGAGATCTATTGTCCTTGACCGATAATAATTGTCATGATAATCGTATATACTTTTAAGGACAGAATTAGATTGTATATTGCCTTTCCAGTTACCAACGCGAATGTTGCTGAATGCAGTACTCATAATTAACCGAGTTTCTTGATCAGTATGCTGATAGTACGCCCAAACACTTCCAATATAACTAAATCTTGATTTCCAATGCCACAGAGATGGATGATTAACAATATCTCCCAATTCATTTGTATCCCCAGTAGCATTTTGAAGCCAGGAATACAAATCCCACAAATCTTCTGGGTAGGATTTGGCACACTTCCCTCTAAGAATTTGATTGAAAATCACATCTGAAATGGCTCGGATGTCATTTTTCTTTCCCACTTGTGGGTTGCCATCTCCCGAAAGGCAAACAGATTGGTCAGGTTCCACATTTGCATGTATGAGAGAGATATGTTTAATCTGTTTGTGGTCACCTCCAATCACTAACTCATCAGAATCCATGGCAAAATTTTCAGGATGATGCAAGAAACCATGAAAAGAACCGCTTTTGTGAAGCTTATAAACCGCATTAAGTATGCCTTGTATAATTTTTCTAGCATCTTCCTTTGGCCAGTTTACACCCCAACCACTGTAAATCACACACCAATTATCGCCATTTCTGTCCAACCATTGTTGCAGTGTATTCTCATATTTCTTATGAGTGAGAACATGATTCTTTTCGAGATTATGCTTATGAACAATATAATCAGAATCACAAAACAAATTATAGAAGCGTCCGATCAAACTTTGCCCTGTGTTCAATGGTTCCACCTTAAAATCAACGTACTCAGACGAATGTGGATGACTACAATAAAATATAATCTTATCACGCAATTCCGATCCAGGCCCACGAAAAATTTCCTTGTTTCCTGTAGATTGAACAGTTTCCACATTTTGGGACTTTCCCTCATTATCCATTTTTTGTTTCTTTCCATTCTCCATGTTCACTGCTACCTTATTTAAGTCAACATTCAGTTTGTTTAAGTCAAGATCCAGTAACTAATTGCCAAACATTTAAAAATCATAATAAAAAATATATATATTATAATGCTAATTATAATCTTCTACAGGTAACAGATACAAAAACTACAGTTAAAAAACACACACACACACACCAAAAAAAAAACTGGAAGTTGGAACAAACGAGAAGAAATTGTTCTCTTATTTTCTTTATTCTTTTTTAAATGATGAGAAGAAATCCTGAATTAAAACCCTAATCATAACTAAAAAATCAAAACGTGATGCATCAACAATCAAATGTCTATAAAAGATTTAGGAAAAATAAAAGTACTGACCAAGATTAGCTCGAAGAGGATGGCCTGGTCGACTTGACGAATTGAATGTCCAGGTCTTGAGCTCCTGTTGGCTGCGAGCAAGAGAATATAACAGTGTTAACTATTAGTAGAGATGGCCATGAGTAGGGTATGGGTAGGGTATTCCCATACCCAACACAATTAATTTATCCATAGATGTCCAATTATCTTATCCAATTAGTATCCATACCCAATTGTTACCCAATTTGTTTACCCATGGATATCTCATACCCTACCCAAACCCAATTTTTATAAAATCACCAAATATGCTCAAAAACCACTAAAAATACCAAAATATCCTCAAAATCTCTAAAATGAGCAAAATGCCCATAAAATCTCTAAAATGGCCAAAATACCCCTGATATCTCTAAAATCACTAATTATGCTAAAAAACCACTAAAATGACCAAAATCTCTAAAATGAGCAAAATATCCATGAAATTTCTAAAATTACCAAAATACCCCCAAATTCACTAAATATGCTCAAAAACCACTTAAAATTACCAAAATACCCTCAAAACTTAAAAAATGACCAAAATACCATCGAAACCTAAAATTTGACTGAAATACCCCACGAAACAAAAAATTACCAAAATACCCCCCAAACCTAAAAAATGACAAATATACCTCCAAAACCTAAAAACTAACTAAAATACCCTTGAAACTTAAAAATTACCCTTGAAACTTAAAAATTACCAAAATATTCCCGAAACTTAAAAAATTACTGAAATAACCCCTAAACCTAAAAAATGACTAAAATATCCCTGAAACCTAAAAACTTACTGAAACACCCCTAATACTTGAAAAATTACCAAAATACCTCCAAAACCTAAAAATTGACCGAAATACCCTGTAAACCTAAGAAATGACCAAAATACCCCAAAAATCTATAAAATGACCAAAATACCCCCAAAATCTATAAAATGACAAAAATGCCCCTAAAACCTATATTATGGTAAAAAAAATACACCATAAACCTAAAAAATGTCTGAAATACCCTTAAACCTATAAAATGACCAAAATACGCCCAAAACTTGTTAAATGACCAAATACGCCCAAAACCTCTAAAATGACCAAAAATAACCCCAAACCTCTAAAATTACCAAAAATACCCCGAAACCTATAAATCGACCGAAATAGCCCTAAACCTCTAAAACAACTAAATACCCCTAGAAAATATCTAAAATGACCAAAATACCCTTGAAACCTTTAAAGTGACCAAAATACCCATAAACCTGTAAGATGACCAAAATACATCTGTAACCTTTTAAATTACCAAAATAGAGGTTTGAGGTATTTTGGATGTTTCGAGTGTATTTTTGTCAAATTAAAGGTTCTAAGAATATTTCAATCATTTTGTAGATTTTGAGCGAATTTTGGTAATTTTTTAGATTTCGGGGTTATTTTGGTCATTTTTTTTAGATTATAAGGGTGTTTCAATCATTTTTTAGATTACGGAGCATTTTTATCATTTTTTAGGTTTTAGAGGTATTTCGGTAATTTTAATATTTTGGGGCTATTTCGGTAATTTTATAGGTTTTGGAGGTATTTTAGTAATTTTAAGGTTTCAGGGGTGTTTTGGTAATTTTTTAGGTTTCGGGGTATTTTGGTCATTTTTAGGTTTTAGGGGTATTTCGGTTATTTTTTAAGCTTTGGGGGTATTTCAGTCATTTTTTGGGTTTTGGGATCTTTTGGTCATTTTTTAGGTTTCGAGGTTATTTTAGTCACTTTTTAGGTTTAGGTGCATTTTTATCATCTTATAGGTTTTAGGGGCATTTTTGTCATTTTATAAGTTTTTGGGTTTTTGATAATTTTATAGGTTTTGGGAGTATTTCAGTCATTTTTTAGGTTGAGGGCGTATTTCGGTTATTTTATAGGTTTCGGGAGTATTTTTGTCATTTTATATGTTTAGGGGGGGTATTTTGGTAATTTCTAGGTTTTTAGGGTATTTCGGTCATTTTTAGGTTTAGAGGGTATTTTGGTAATTTTTAGTTTTCGGGGGGTATTTTGGTCATTTTAGGTTTCAAGGGGTATTTCATTAATTTTTTATGTTTCAGGGGTATTTCGGTCATTTTTTAGGTTTAGAGGGTATTTTTGTAATTTTTAGGTTTTATGGGTATTTTGGTAATTTTTCAGGTTTCAGTGGTCTTTCGGTCATTTTATAGGTTTAGGGGGGTATTTTGGTAATTTTCAGTTTTTAGGGGTATTTTGGTCATTTTTTAGGTTTCAGGGGTATTTTTGGTAATTTTTTTAGGTTTCTGAGGTATTTTTAGTAATTTTAAAGTTCCGGAGGTATTTCAGTCATTTTTTAGGTTTAGGGTGTATTTCGACAATTTTAGAATATTTTAGGAATACTTTGGTCATTTTCAAGTTTTAGGGGCAATTTGATAATTTTGATTATTGGCTAATTGGGTGGATTGAGGTTTACTCATAATAATTTAGTTGAGTTGGGTTTGAGTTAGATTTAATTAGTTAAATGGGTAATAATGGGTAAATGGGTAATATCCAAACCCTACCCAAAATATTTGGGTAATATCCAAACCCTACCCAATTACCTTCTACCCATTAAGAATTGGGTATTATCCAGAATAATTGGATCGGGTAGGGTTGGATATCCATTACCCAATGGGTATGGCCATCCCTACTTGCTAGCAACCAATTGTGTTAAACGTCATGAGGCCCAATAATGAACTTCAACTGCCAAAGCTATTGAATGGGCTTCCAAAGTGACAGAATGGGCCTTACTAGCAATCAAATGTGTTAAACCCCATTAGGCCCAATAAAATATAATTTTAATGTAGATGCATGGAATGAAATATTCCATGTCCAAAAACTTCCCCAATTTTACATTCCTTATTATAACAGAAATAACTCTCAATCCGTGTTGACTCTACATATTGTTAGACTTGTGGTTAAGTGATTAAATTCACTATTTCCTAATAGCTTAACCTTTTGGGACAATCAGTAATTAACATGGTATCAAAGCAGGAGATCCTGAGTTCGATCCCTGACTTTACTCTACCTCCCATTTAAAATGTTAAATTCCCACTTGTTGGGCTCTTACTTATTAAGGGGAAGTTTAGACCCACAAGTGAGGGGGAGTGTTAAATTTATGATTAAGTGATTAAATTCACTATTTCCTAATGGATTAAACTTTTGGAACAATCGGTAATTTAACACATATATAGTAGCCACTAGATTAGTGTGATATTAAAAGGCCATACTAAAAAACCTCTTCAGCTAACACCAGAATGACACCAGATTAATTTTGCTTCAGTGAAATTTTAATAGTGTTCGGCTAATAAGAAAGGCCATCATATCACATTAAATTCTTATTTTTAAATTCTTGATAAGGGTGTTAAAAATATAGGGAACATGTAACATAGTAGTGAGATTTTTAAAATATTAATCCAATAAAAAGTTATTAAGTGATATAATATTGTTTAAAGTTACATAATGTATAACCTGAACTCAACTTGCAAGCCTGTGTGCACACAGAGTAACCAATAAAGTGCGTGGATAATACAACACCACAGAATAGACCATGAGGGATGTGAAAAAAGTAGCTGGCTGGAAAATTTGCTATGAGCGGACAAACCTTGCTCTAGATAAAAGGAATTGACAAGGCAATCCCTTGAAAGTGACAAGTGGCACGGCTAGAGTAAGGATTATAACATGGGATTGAGAACCACGGCATAGGCAAGATGGTACCTCCCCAATAAACTGGGCGTGCAGTGGGGGTTTGCCGACGAGGGTGTCAATAGCAAAATTACTTCTAATCATCTCAAAAGAATAAATAAATAAAAAAGTTGAGAAGATATTGCTGAAAATAGATTATAAATGGAAATGAAGTATGCTATTTAAACTTGGGATCAAAAACTCCAACTCATGATTAAATTGAATGAGGTTTGACAAGGTAGAACATAATTAAAAGTCAAATGTTATATCTATTTGTCTTATGTTAATACTAAAAAAAATAATAACAAACAAGTAGGCCTCTCACCTAGTGAAAAAAAAAAAAAAATGGTTTCTATTGGCGAATAGAATGGCTTATATGTCTATCTTACAATATAAAATTTTTTATTAAAGCCAAAAACTTTAATGAATAAAAATTATTATAAAAGAAAATTTTATTCTTTTCTATTGTTGTACATTCTATTATTACATTTTACTATGGTTGCGATAGTTTAAGAGTGTAAAAATTTTCAATCTCCGAAAAAATTATAGTTTTCCTTTCTCTTTCTATCAAAATTAAAATTAGAATTAAGTTCATCAAAAAAAAAATTAAAATTAGAATTAATAGTTTTTCAAACAAATTCATTACTAAAATTCATTATTCAATACTTAAAGTCTAATATTGTCAAGAGAGACCGTGACCACCTCAAACACAATATTTATTATGCTACTGATTGTTTAGATTTATTTTGAAAATTTTAAAATATGTTTTATAAATATATAAAAACAGTTTGATTAATATATTAATTTATGTAAAAAGTTTAGATTCTTTTAGGTATCTAAAAGAATCTAGCCTTTTATGTGAAAGTAGTCCGATTTATTTGAATTTAGGTATCATTTTTTATAGAATAATTGGTTTCCATAGATTTCTACTGAGGGTCTACCCTCTTATATTTCTGTATTTTGTATTCATATATTTATTTGATTTTAGGTATCAATTTTTGTGGAATAATTGGTGTTGATGCCCATTTTGGCAAAAAAGTCCAATAATAAGAAGAAGCCCAACAATATGAAAAGGGTGAAGGAAGAAGAGCTAGCAAAATAAGAAAAACCATTAAATCCGAATGGTAGGAATAATGGTCCATAGGCCTATAAGGTAGTAAAAAAGGCCATAAAGAAAGCAAATGGGCCAGGAGAGCCTAGAGAAGGAATTAGCAAGCCATGGGAATCATAAGAGGTGGAAAGTAAACAAAGATGGGCTGGAGGAGCCCAAAGAAAGGAATTAGTAAAAGGGGGTTGGTGTGAAGGCCCACAAACTCTAAAAGGTAAAGGATATGGTAATTGGGCCGGGGAAGCCCAAAAGATTTAGCAAAAACTCATTGGAATGTAAGAATGGAATGGGCTAAGGATGCTCAAAGAAATGAAGCGGGCTAAGGATGCCTAGAGAAACAAAATGGGCCAAGGAAGCCCAAGATGATATAAGAACTAACCCAGCGAAAATGCCGAGCAATACACGGCAGGCCCAAAGGAAGCCCAACAAGCATAGATAAGCAATACATGGCAGAAACAATACAATTGGCGTGGCAAAAGTATCAGCCGACCCACAAATTAAAAGTAAGAGAAGACAAGAGCTGAATTGAAGAAGGAAAGGCCCAAACCTAAGCGAAACCTAGCTCAGGAAAGAAACAAGATGCAAAGAATGAACACCCAGTGACTCATCCACACCACAAAAGGTTAAAAAATGAGCAGTAGAACGTGCAACAAGACTAGACATATCCGCAGGTAATGGCAAACGCATGAACAACAGGCAAGCCATGGACTCACATGAGAGTAGAGCACACACAAGACTCAAGCACCACCCACTTGAACCCAGCCAATATAGGTGTGGTGGATCATAAGTCAGAGGTAAGAGAGGGTATGATCTAGTGGTAGGAAGAAGGGGGAAGTCTATTATGGGCTTGGCGCTCAAGCTCTTTTGGGGGAAACGTCCCGCTGGGATGACATACCACCCAAAAGAGAGAAAACTGAGCTAGAATCACTAGGTACACGCCACAGGAGCTATTAAGAGAGAATACCCAACCTTTATTCGGATGAGAATGCCATGGAGAGTAAGAAAATAAAACAAAACTCTTTTATCTAAGAATGGAACGTGGCGTAGCTAGCATAGGGTAGTGGTGATGGCAGAGCTACCAGCAGCCCAATGGGTGGCTTGGGAAGGACACCTACACTAGGCCAAAAGTAGTTGAGGGGAAAAACAGTAAAACTTATCACGACAGGCTATATAAAAAGGCCTTAGCAATGCATAGTAAAAAGCAATGAGGAGTAAGGAGGAACAAGTAAGACAAATAGCAAGAAAGTAAACAACGCAAAAACAAGGAAGAATAGAGGAAATATAGGAATAAGAAAGAAAATAAAAGGCAGAGAGAAACAGAAAGGATAAAAAGTAAAGTGAGGAAAGAAGAGTGTGATAAGGCATGCACCAATAGACTACTCCATTCTCTCCCTCTCAATAACCTACTCTCTAGCAAGTTAAAGGACTTAAGATTAAACCATTTAGGTCAATTCTTTCAAAGTACGCAATTTCCATGGCAAGATTTCAATGTGAGATTTCCCACATTGGAGATTGGTTTCCTTCTTCGACTTAAATTTGCTAAGGAACCAAGCACAACAGACTAATCCCCCTTCCCCCCCTTTTATTGTGATTGATTAAGCATTAATATTATTCTTTTTTTTATTGTCGCTAACTTATTCCTACTATACTCACATTACTGTGTTTTCTTATTGAGAAAGTGGTTTAAATATTATCTTTGGTTGGCAATAAACATATCTCTTTTTATCTTGTTATATTATGTGCCTCTTGCTATAACATTTTTGTGACAACATCCTCTACCATGGGCACATGACCAAGATCTTGGCAGAGGGGTCCTAGCTTGCACACAAGCTGGCATGAAGTGAGTTTCAATCAAGTCAGTCCTGACTCTTCTACCCTAGAGCTATTGGGCCACAACGCGGGGGAAAGTAGTCCAACCAAGAAATACAAAAATGCCCACCACAATTGGTTTTCATAGATTTCCATTAAGGGTTATCTCTCTTTTCTTATATTTCTCTATTTCGTATTCATATATTTATTTTATTTTTGATATCGTTCTTTTGTGGACTAATTAATTTTTTGAAACTGACTAGCAAATTTGCAAGGGTAACCACTCCTTTTTCTTAGATTTTTCTATTTTTTGGTCATGTGTTTTGATAAACTTAGGTTTTTAGACATTTATATTGAGAAATATTTGATTTTAGGTATAATTCTTTTGTGGACTAATAAAATTAGGTTTTTAGACATTTATTTTAAGATTCATTTAATTTTAGGTATCATTCTTTTATGGACTAATTGGTTTTCTTAAACTAACAGATTATTTTTTCAAGGGTAACCTCTACTTTTCTCTTATATTTCTCTATTGGCAAATTTTAATACTTATAGTCATGTATTATTCTTTTGAGAGTACCCCATCTTTCTATTTTTTTTTTTATATATATCCTTTTGGAAATTTCAAATTTTAACTACTGAATTTTTGGGTTAATTTTTTGTAACATTTGAAATTTTCTTGCAAATTTCAACAGTTATAGCACATTGATTATTCTTTTGAGGATAACACATCTTTCTTTTTATATTTCTCTATTGTGTAGTCACATATATTTTTTGTTTATATTTTGTTTCAATAATTTGTAGGCACCAAATCTTCTAATTTTTTAGTTTCAACTAAATTTTTAGGCTCATTTTTTTGTATTATTTCAAACTGTCTAGCATATTTCAACAACATCTTTCTCTTATATTTCTCTTTTATGTGTAGTTGTATATTTTTTTTTTCCTATTTTTTGGATAATTCTAGGCTCAAAATCTTCTGATTCTTTAATTATTTTTTGGCATTTTAAAAGTTTTAACATCTAAATTTTTGCATTAGCTCTAGTAATATCTGAACATGTTTGGCATATTTTAACGGCTATATAATGGATTATTCTTTTGAAAATAACTAATTTTTCTCTTATACTTTCACTACAAGAAATCTATACTATTGCAGCAAGTTTTTTGGGATGGGTGCAAAAACCGTCGTTATATGTCCATATTGCGGTGTTTTTTGGGACCGTTGCTATACATGGGGTCTATTGCAGCGTTTCATTGGACTGCCGCAATAGCTCTAGTCTTTTGCGGTGTCCTACAATGGCAGGACATAGAACCGCCGCAATATATATGTTTTAGCGGTGTTAACTTAGATATAGTGATGCTCCAAAATCTTGTTGCAATATGTAAGTTGTAGTGGCGATGAGATGACCGTCGCAATAGGTACTCATTTTTGCGGCACTTTTTCTTAGTTATAGCAGCAGGTTGGACCGCCGCAATAGACCTTTAAATTTCCCTCTACAGCCCCAAAATTTCCCTCTGTTTTTTTAGCCTTCCTCCTTAGGTTTTCACACTCTCAAAATCTCTCTCACTCTCTCCAAACTCTCACTTCAGCCAAGCTTCCACTGTTAACTCCATCTCCGCCCCCGCCGCCTCGCATCCTTGCCATCACCACTCTCTTCAGGTTCGGCTCTGGCCCTGGCCTAAGCTTTGCACTTGCATTCTCTCCCACCGACGGTTTTAATCTGAGCTTTCAGTTTTGAAATTTGGTTCACTAAAAATCCCACTCACCAGAGACTAACCCACTCATTTTTGTTAAGTTTCATTCCTTCATTCTTTGCATTTTATCTTTCTTAACTTTCCTTCTCGGTGCTTCTTCTTCATTAGATCGATCTGTATGTTTTTTTTTTTTTTTGGTTAATTAATGAGTGCCATTTTTTTTATTTTATCTATCTACTTCTTTTATTTTTGTTGATTAATGAGTGCCATAGTGCAAGGAATGTACTGTTGGAGCTCCATGTGGAACCTTCCTAACCTTCCTAAAGCTAAAGCCTTGCCATAATAAACCACTTATTTCCATTCCAGGTACCTAAGGTTATGATACGAGCTGCCAACTTGAAATACTTTAGTACTTTTGTGCTGTTTTGGTTTTTGTTTATCTTCTGACTGAACTAATGTTGGCCTTTTTGTGCTTGTTGTAACTTCTTTAAATCCTATGTTAGTTGACTTGAGCCTTTTAAATCCTATGTTAGTTGTAACTTCTTTAAAATTAAAATCATAAGAGGCCATTTGGTATGCTCACCATATACCAATATGATGGATGATGATCCTACTATTTGTTCTACCATGTTGAGTTTTCAATCTGGTTACGATGTATTATAGATTGCATTTGGATGCATGTATTTGGGGGAAAGGAATTTGGATTTCAATACTAGAGATTAGTTTATTTGAATTAGTTTCAGTTGTAAGGAACTAATTTAAGTTTGATGAAAATATATTTTTCGTGAAGAGAAATGCAATTATAAACGTATTATCAGCTCACTTACTTACTTAGATAACAAAGTATTAGCTTGTGAACTCTTATAAATATTTTATTGAGGAAAGACATAATGACAAAGCTGATGAAGGTTTTCTATATTTGTGATCTCCAAAGGTACTTCTAATTAATTTGAAAGTACCCTTTGTTTGGCAAAACTTGGACCCATAGACTAAGCAATAAGAGTTACATTGTTGACTTAAGCCTTTAAACTAAAAATTTGCATGCAATTTCGTCCACCATTATGGGCAAATCCAATTTTCTTGTACTCAGTTTTGGTATATAAATCTAAACTCTACTATTTCCTTGATCCCTTAATTGAATATTGCTTTTACAATTTTTCTACACCCTTTGTGAACCAATTTGCCTGATTTATGTAGTTTTTTTGGGGGAGGGGGTGGGGAATTGAAGCATGATTTTATTTTAAGTCTTTTTTGCTTTATCACAGTTCTACAAGAAGTATTGAGGTGCTACTATGTTCCTGAAAGTTTATTCAGCAAGGTTTGCATAATCATAGACAAGGTGAGCTGTGCAAGGTGCAAGTTTTTTTGAGATGTGATTGCTATTTTGGAAAACCAGATAGTGTTAATATTCTTGGTCTTTTAATATCCTGCTCATAATGCCATAACTCATTCTAGTCTTGATATTCAACACCCAAAAAAATAAAAAACTAGTCCTTTATAGTTTCCATTCTTTACAAGTTTATTAAAAGTTTCTTTGTTTTAAGATATTCTAATTTATTCTGTTAAAAAAATCTATGTTTTCTCTCTCCCTTTGTTTGGTTGCTCAGAAACCGTGGTGATTTAAGGTTTTGATTTCTGAGTTGGTGGTTGGATTCCCTGGTTTTGTGATTTTTAGGTTGGGCTTTAGCTAATTGGGGTTGCCTCTGTTTGTGATAATTTAAATGTATTTGTTGTGTTTTGATTCTCAGCGTTGAGATTGATGTTATGGTAGTTTGGTTGCTTTGTTTTTGTTAAAGATGGTGGTTTTGATTGTTTGTGCTGTGGCAATAACTTAATGATATTTCTCAAAATGTGAATGCAATGCTATTGTCATGGTTGATGCATAATAGGGTCAGTAATGCTAAATGTGGTAATTAGTATGGACCATTTCCACTGAGCCAGTTGCCACTTAAGAAAGAAACTAATGAAAACCAAATCATACAATTAGTATGTTAACTCAGACATGATTTCATTGCAAAAATATAAAAGCATAAAATTAGAATCTTGTCATCAAGGTGTACTAACTGACTTGGACGAATTGATGAACTTGTTTCCCATTCTACTTTCACCATTTGCTCAATATGACAAAGACCCTTGCTTTGGATGTGAAGTACCCACCAGGCAGTTGATTAAACAAAAAAACAAAAACTATATGCCAATCAAATATAGCTATGATGACAACAACATACAAGCCATCAATATTATTTTATGTTACTAGAATATATTACGCTTCTCTGACATAAGAATGGTTACCTCTCACATGTGATATATCCCAATGACTACAATTATAGGGCTGCAATGATATGCTTCTCCTCTTGCGTTGTTGTTGCTACTCTTTTATCTAGAGAGAGACCCATGGCAATTGAATCTAGGTATAATACGAATGGCTAAAACTTAGGTATTGTTTCTTAATCACACGATTGTAAACAGTGGTCTTAATTGTTTTATGAATTGATTTATGCTATTCCACATGTAAAAATAGTGTCACAACCATGGCACTTCCAAACATTTGATTTATGCTCCTGAACTGCTCTATTCCTTTTATCTTCTTCCCAATTCAATGTTGGATAGAACAAGCATGCAAAAGATTTGACCTTAGATTGAGGTTTGACCCCATCCACATGCTTTTGCATAAGGACAAGAGAGGAAAAGATGGTCCACGCTCTCTTCCTCAGATTGACATATCACACACGTACACTTTGTCATTCACTATGTTCTAAACAAGATTTGACAGGGAGTGCATTGTTTAACAGTATGCAAGAGAAGATTATAAGCAAGTAAGGGATCTTTAATTTTGGTATCTATTTCCAAACCTCTCCCTTCAAAGCCCTTCTGTTTCTATCATGCTGTGAGTGTTGCAAAATGTATCTGTAACCTTTTTCTAACTTTATAGTTTCCACTAGTGGATAGAGTCCAAATG
Source organism: Quercus rubra (assembly GCA_035136125.1). Classification (NCBI taxonomy): domain Eukaryota; kingdom Viridiplantae; phylum Streptophyta; class Magnoliopsida; order Fagales; family Fagaceae; genus Quercus; species Quercus rubra. The sequence goes on along the minus strand of CM068733.1, from coordinate 33,542,399 downwards.
TGTATGTCTTCACCCTCTGTCCTTGAGTGGGAATTTATTAAAGTAGTAACTCATTAACTTGTAGTTGGAGCAATTTCACTTTCATAGCAATCTTTCACTAACACTACTTTTATCAGGAATGATACTCTCATATCTACTTTTTTACATTTACTTTCTATGTTTTAAACCTGAAAATTTTATTCTCAGGTCCACTTTTTCACATCAAATTTCATGTGATCAGAGTAAGTGAAGTTGGTGAAAGACTTAAGGTACTCTCTCTCTCTCTCTCTCTCTCTGTTTGTGGTGGGTTGTTGAATTAGGGCAAGCAGGTGGCTTGCATGAAGTAATAAGGTGGTTTTAGCTGATATTGGGAGTGTTGATTGTTTTGTGTAATATTGGATGATTCTTGTTGAGTTTTTTTTTTTATTTGATTAATTCATTTTAGGCTATTGCTAGTAATGATGTTATAGTTACCAAATGTATTGATAACTTCTCTATGCGTTTAAATTCATTGTTTTCTTAGGAACATAGCTGAAAGTGAATGATTAAAGATGATTTTTTTCTTAAATTAAAGTGATATTGTGTAAATGAAATGTGTGTTAACTCTTACTTTGTGCTTTCATGAAATCACATTATAGGTAATTCTTGTAAACCACTTTATAGCAATGGATAAGAGTTGGATGAAAATTACCAATAGAAGGTCACAAGAATATTTAAATGGAATCCAACAGTTTCTAAATTTTGCATCTAACCATGCACACCCAGATGGAACGATTTCATGTCCGTGTAGAAAATGTGTGCATAAAAATTTGTGGCCTATAGATGTCATATAGTTTTACTTAGTGTCAAAAGGGATTTGTAGGGGTTATAAGAGCATCCACATCAAATGTGGTATTTGTGCTAAATGCTATAATATGGCACATTTGACACACCAAACACCAAAAACGGAGCTTTATCAAATGTGTTAAATGTGTTAAAATTTTGCAACATTGAACAGTACCCTTACAATTTTGGCAAGGTACGGACACTGAATGGCATATGGTTTATTATTTTTTTATTCATCTTTCTCTCTCCTCTCACTTCTTTAATTGATTTTTCTCTCTCCTCACAATCTGTCTCTCTCTCCCAACCGCTGTTCTTTCCTCTTCAAATCAGATTCTTAGCTCCTCCCTCAACCTCAAACATCTTTCTCTCTCTTTGCACCTCAAATCAAACCCAAAAATGGAGTTGGCTGTGTCGCTTGCCGATCTCGATCTCGCCTCTGTCAAACTTTGCTCAATCTTGCTTACCACCATCTCGTCGTCCAGGTCTCTCTGATCTCGCTTGCCACCATCTCGCCGTCCAGGTTGTCTAGGTCTCTCTGATCTTGCCCCCCACCATCTCACACACTGTCGAATCTCTCTTCTTTCTCTTGTGGTGGTTGTGGAGGTGTTTTTTAGGGTGGTTGTTGTGGGTTGTGTTTGGTGGTTTTGTGTTTTTGGATGGTTATAGTGGGTTGTGTTTGGTTAATTTGAGTCGTGGTTGGCTAATTTGAGCAATGGTTGGTTAATTTTGGGATTTGTGGTTGTGCCGATCTCTCTAATTGTGTTTTATTTTTATTTTATTTTTATTTTTTTTAAGGTGGTGTTGGTGGATGCGGGTTTTTGCCGGTGGTGGCTAGTCGATGTTGTTGCTGTTGGTGGTCGTTGTTGCAGTAGTGGTAGATGTGCTGTTGTTGTTGTTGGTGATGATGAGGAGGAGAAATATATTATTTTAATGTGTAGTAAATATTATTTTAATGTATAGAATTGAATAATAAAACATCTTATAAATGAGATGTTGTAAAATGATGTGGTAAAATAATAAAGTAGGCTTTTAGTGTGTCAAAATAGCATTTTTTATACCACATCTGTTGTGGATGCTCTAACCCTTGGGTTTTTAATGGGAAATCATCATTTACACAAACTTCTACTGAAATTCCTAATAGTCATGTCCAAGAAAACCCAATAGAATATGCCTATCTTCGTGACATGTTGCATAACATGTTCCCCATACAAGATATGGCATTTGGGCCAATGAAAGAAGTCCCTATTGTGCAACAACCCACAGAAGGTCCTGTAGAAGGTCCTAATGAAGATGCACTTCGGTTTATGAAATTGCTTGAAGATGCTAATCAACCTTGTTATGAAGGTTGTAAACATTTTAACAAATTGTCAGCCATTATGCATTTGTACCACATGAAATGTCTTAATGGTTGGACCAACAAATCAATTACCATGTTGCTGTAATTTTTGCTTGATTTTCTTCCTTCAAATGCTAAGTTGCCAAAAGATTGTTATGAGACTAAGAAGATTATTAAGGATTTGGGCTTGAGCTATGAGAAGATTCATTCTTGTCCTAAAGATTGTATTTTATATTGGAAGGAGAATGCCAACCTTGAAACTTGTCCAAACTATAACCTTTCAAGATGCGAAGTAATGAGTCTAAAGGTCAACAAAGTACTAATTCTTCCTCCAAGAAAAGAAAGAAGAAAGCTACAAAGATCCTAAGGAGGTTCCCTTTAAAGCCAAGATTGCAACGACTATTTATATCTCCTGAAACAGCCAATCATATGAAGTGGCATGTCAATGGTCGAGTGAATGACGGGTTAATGAGGCATCCTGCTGATTCTAAAGCTTGGAAATCATTTGACTCTAAGTACATAGAGTTCTCATCTAAGCCTCATAACGTGAGGCTTAGATTAGCAGTCAATGGATTCAATCCGTATGGGAATATGAGTAGTACTCATAGTACATGGCTTCTCATTTTGATCCCATACAATCTCCCTCCATGGATGTGCATAAAAATATCTTTTTTCATGCTATCATTATTGATTCCCAATCCAACCTCACCTGGGAACGACATAGACGTGTACTTACAACCCTTAGTAGAAGAATTGAAGGAGTTATAGGATGTTGGAGTAAAAAAGTTTGATGTGTCTTCCAAAAAATCATTCCAAATGCATGCTGCATTATTGTGGACCATAAATGATTTTCCTGCATATGGTGATATCTCAGGTTGGAGTACCAAAGGTGCTCTTGCATGTCCCCCTTGTAACTATGATAGTCAATCTCGTTGGTTAAGATATGGAAGGAAATTTAGTTACATTGGACATAGGCGATTCTTGGATAGTAATCATAAATTCTGTAAGCAAAAAAAATCATTTGATGAGCATATTGATACGAGATCAACTTTTATTACAGTATCCGGGGGGGAAATCATGTTACAAATGGATACTGTAGCTAATCATGTGTTTGGGAAGAAAACAGTTAATTTGTCCAATAAAAGAAAAAGAATGGAGGAAGCCTTAACTATGTGGAAGAAGAGAAGTATATTTTTCACCTTACCTTATTCGGAGCACCATGTGTTGCGTCACAATCTTGACGTGATGCATATTGAAAAGAATGTAGTCGATAAAATAATTGACACATTACTGAACTTGGATGGCAAGACAAATGATAGCTTGAAGGCACGTCAAGTCTTAAAGGATATGGGTATAAGAAGTGAACTTCACTTGGAAAAGGTTGGGAATGATCGGACATGTATGCCACATGCCTGCTACCATATGAATGCTAGTGAAAATGATTGTTTTTTGCAAGTTTTGAAGGATGTAAGAGTGCCAGATGGATATTCTTCAAACGTCTCATGTTGCATTAAACTCAAAGAACGCAAGATTAGTGGGATGAAGAGCCATAATGATCACATCTTAATGCAGCAACTTTTTTCGATAGTAATACGTGGATCTTTGCCTCTTAAAATGAGTAGGCATTTAATTGACTTATCTTGTTTCTTTAGCGAGATATGTTCCAAAGTACTGAATGTGGAGGAACTTGGGGCTCTTGAGAAGAGAATTGCAGTGACATTGTGTGAATTGGAGAGGATATTCCCTCCCTCTTTCTTTACAGTGATAGTACATCTAGTCATGCATTTGGCTAGCGATGCCAAAGTTGCTAGCCCAATTCATTATCATTGGATGTATCCCCTAGAGAGGTAACACATATAGTAACTTGGTCTATTTGGTTTTGTTTAACTTATCAATTTCCCTTGTTGATCTTGGGTTTTATATAGATACTTGTCAAGACTTAAGTCTTACGTGCATAATAAAACTTATCCAGAAGGCTCCATTACAGAAGGGTATATAGTAGAGGAATGCTTAGCATTCTACTCATGCTATTTTAAATCTGTTGAAATTGCATTTAATCGGCATGTCAGGAATGTCGAGGAATCCATGGGTGCGGTGGTGAGCATTACACTAGATTCAAATTCATGGATCCAAGCACATTGTTATGTGCTATTCAATTATAAAGAAATCACCATATTTCACGAGTAAGTAATATGTCATTGCGTATCCTTTCATGGCATTCAAGTACAATACTCTAACTTAACACTAACATGTTTTTCTATATAGTGTACACATAGCGGAGATCAAGACTAATTTCCCCTTCCATATAACCGATGATGTTATTCAAAAGCAGCATATGGAGAAATTCTGCAGCTGGTTTAGAAACTATGTAAGTAAAGCATATATATAAAACTTTATTGTCTATAATAGGTGATGTCAATATCTATATATAAAACTTGATTGTAACACTTTAGATAGCATACTTATAATAAACGTCATTGTTTATAATAAGTGATGTCAATGGATGCATCTGAGAAAAAGAAACTCTCTGACAAAGTAATATGGCTTGCTCGATATCCAGATAATGAAGTAAAACAGTTTAAGCGTTATGTTATAAATGGTTTGAAGTTTCGCACCAAAGACTGTAAGGCAACTAGGAAAACTCAAAACAATGGAGTTTGTGTTGTTACTGAAGTTGATGCTACTTTTATAGTGTACTAATCGATATTATTGAGTTGCACTACTCTGAAAAGTATCGATATTTACTATTCAAATGTCAATTGGTTGATGTTATTAGTAGGAGAGGATGCAAAAAAGATGAGTTTGGATTTCCCCTTGTTAATTTTTCACAATTGATACACACGGTTGATCGATTAATTGACGAGCTTTATGTATTAGCATCTCAAACTTTACAAGTGTTTTATGTAGAAGATGTGAGACATAAAGATTGGGTGGTGGTGGTCAAAACAAAACCTAGGGAGGTGTTTGATGTTGGTTTAGTTGCTTCACATGATGATGATGAAGTGGGTTCCTATCTTGAGAATGTCCCTTATAATATAACTACTGATGATGCATGTGATGATGCAAATGATAGCCATGCTTGGGCTCGAGTTAATGAAGAAGGAACCATTTATGATACACTGTTGATCAGTGAGAATGAATTGCTTGAACAAGACTTTATCGATGATGAAGAGCTTAGCGATGATGTTTATGAGTCTAACGATTATGAGTCTAATGATGATGACTCCAATGATGATAAGTGTAGTTAATTTTAGAAGGTTACCAAACTGGTAAAGACTATGTAACTTAATAATCGAAATATAGTTAAGATGCTGAAGTGTATGTTAATGTTATTGAATCGTGGATATTAATTGTTAGAGAGGCATTGGGGACATACCCTTTTTCCCTGTTGATATAGTTAAAATACTTAACTGTGTGTCAATGTTATTGCTATGTTTTCAATTTTAATCGATAGAGGTGTTCATGACTTGCCTTTTTTTCCCTTTTCATTACTAAGCTTTTATTTGGACTATGTGGTTCTGCCAAAGGGTATAATTTTGATTTGCTTTCTGGATGATGGTTTTAGATGCTTGTTGATGATATTGGAGACGTGACGATTACTAATGATGGTGTTAGAAGTTGAGAACCCTACTGCGAAGGTGGATAAACAGTCTCATCTTGCCCATACTTTGTTTTATAGCTACAGAGTTGCTATAATTTTTTTTATGGCTTTTGTGTACAAAGAACTACATTTGAACAACCACTTTTTTGGAAGTGTTAAAGGATTTGTTTAAATACTTTAGAACTTTGATTGTGGTATTAGTTTGGATCTTTGATGATGGTTATAAATAATGTTATGTATTTGATAATATATTTCTATGTTAATATAATGTTAGTTTGGAGACATTTGTGGTGTTATCTAGTTACATTTGTGGTATTTTCTTAGTGGAGCTAAAATTATTACAGGTTATTTGTAATAGATATGTGGTTTTAGAACCCAGGAGGAAAAAAAAAGCTATAGCGGTAGGCAAAAACCACCGCTGAAGGACTAAAATTATGATATAATTGAAAACCTACTGCGGCGTTTCTAGCCCGCCGCTAAAACTTCACACATATAGCGGCGGGCATATCTGCTGCTAAAAGGTGCATACGGTCTATTGTTTAATAAGCCCTATAGCGGTGCATATTGCCCGCCGCTAAAGGTTGTCACCTATAGCAGTGCACATATCCCATCGCTAAAAGGTCACTTGACCCGATTGGTAACCTCGTATGGCGGCGGTTTTCAGCTCACCGAAATAGACCAAAACCGTCGCTAAATGGCAAATATATTGCGGCACTTTTTGTTTCCGCCATAATAAATCTTTTGATTCTCTAATACTTCAAGTAATGACTTTTTCATCAAATTGTAATATAAATTCAAATTAGATAGGAGTGGTTAAAAAAAGCCAAGTCCTCTTCTCGCAACATCACCACTAAAGCATGAGAAAAGTCTATACCATAACAAAGTTTGTACCAACATATACGTAAAAAAAAAAAAAAAAAAAAAAAAAAAAAATAACGAATAGACTGAATCAATTATGCCCTGCTTAAGCTCACCAATACCATAAATGAGAATTTTCAAATCTCATTGCACACATTGAGAGAGAGAGAGAGAGAGAGAGAGAGATGGTAACCATAAGGTGAAACCCAATGCCAAGAGCCATCCCATTGACCTCCAATTACCGGTCATTACTTTGAAAATCCCAAAAGCGCATTACACCTTAACTACCTATAATTTGACTAAAATTTAAGTTGTCTATTTGTAATTTGAAATTTGATACTTTACTATTTAAGATTTGACTGAAATTTAAGTTACCTACCTATGATTTGAAATGTGTGATACAAATGTTTCATTAGATTCTTTTTAATCTTATTTGATTTTGTATTTTTATGTTTTTAGAGGAGAGAAACATAAAAGTGAAACAAAATTATATATTTAGTGATATTTTTAACAGAGGTGAATTATGAAACTTTAATTAAGTTCTTGTGAGTAAAGTGTCAAATTGAAAACTACAGGTCAAATAGACATTTCTTCATATTTGTTCTCTTCACCAAATACTAGGATTTAGTGTCTATTTGAGAACAACTTATTTAACTGAAATTGATTTTTTTTTTTTTTTACTGAAAATATTATAAATAAAGCTAAAAGGTAGTTGAAATAGTATAATGAGACTCATGAGTAGTACCAAAAAGTGTATTGGGACTCAAAATAATAGCAAAAATAAGCTTAAATAATGAAAAAAAAAGTTGGATTTTTAAGCCAATACTAAGCGTACCCTTAAACTCTCGCTATAATTACAAAGGGAAATATTTCTAGGTGCACATCCACTTGCACAAAAGACAAAATGAAATTATTGTTGCTTGTTAGGAATGACAATTTTGCCGCGCCCCGCTTAACTTGCCTCTCCTCACTTCACCTAGCGTAGGTTTTCCCCACCCTGCAAAGGTGGTGGGGCGGGAATGAGGTAAGATTTTAGCCACGCACTACGAGGCGAAGCGGGGATGGGTTTAGACTTTTTAGACCGTCCCTGCCTCGCTCCGCCCTTCCCCTCCCAGTCCCGCCCTACCCTGCATTGCTAAGGGTTATAATTGTAAATTTTTCATGCCCTTAAACCCTACTATTTAAACAAACATATTAATATTAGCTTATTTTATTCTACCTAATATGGTTCTCTGCCTTTATTTTGTTATGTGTTATATTATGAGTTTTTTTTTTTGGTGTGATTGTCTTGTTAAACATTTGGATATATTATTCAATTTTTTTTTTCTAAAAATTAATTTGATTTGATATGATAAATTTAGTTGTAATTTCAAGTATATTTTTATTAATGAAATAGGTTTCATTAAAAAAATTGTACTAATTATGGGGCAAATTAACAAAAAGTAGAGTTTTGCAGAGTGTGACAGGGCTTCGTAGGGCCCCAAGGGGCGAGGATGGAGTGAGAAAGTTTTCCTCGTCATGCAAGATGGGGCGGGGATGGGGTAAGACAAAACCATATGGGGTGGAGATGAAGATCCCATCCTTCGGCCTTGCCTTGCCCCATTGTCATCCCTATTGCTTGAGATCTTCGTCCCTGTCCTGCCCCATGGCAATCCCTATTGCTTGTGCGGCACCTAAAAGCTGTTGACTTCCTTGCTAAGCTAGGCCATGGACAGTATGATCTTTTTGTTTATTATGTAACCCCTTCTTTTGGTATATGGAGGTTTTATCTGATAATGCTAATGTTGTTTTCAGTGGCGAAGCCAAGATTTGAGGCTAGGGTGTGCAAGATTAAAAGACAATATTAAAAGAAAAATAATTTAAATATATTAATTCATAACAATAACAAAATAAATGGTAAATAAAAAATTGTAATTACAAGTATATTTTTCTTATTGTTAAAAGAAAGAAACAAAAATAACCAATTCATAGTTACTAACAATTGAAAGAAGAGATTAATGTAAATCTATAAAGTTTTTTTTAGAAGAATAAGTAAATAAAGTTTAGACATCTAAGTTGATTCCTTAAAATAAATTAAAAAAAAAATTCATCTATAAGTTTTTTATTTTATTTTTTGAAATCTAAAAATATTTAAAATATAGCAAATACTTGTAAAGTTGTATATATGTCTTATTGTTTGACCGCTTCTTAAAATATGTAAAATTCAACATTTATTTCTCTATCCTTCTAAGTATTTAAAATTTAAGTTTATAACAAAAATTTAGATTTAAAAATTGTAAAAAAGTTAAGAAATAATGGCATTTCATTATTCATTTATGGGATAAGTTATTTATAATTAAAGCAAGAAAGGCAAGTGCTGTGAATAGTGAAATAGGTAAAAAAAAATAAACATGTATACAATACAAAAACTAAGAAAAAAAATAATTTGAGATTTGGAGTTAGGCATGTCAGAAGCTAGGACTTTGGTATGATTCTTTAAGGTGGGAGTGGGGTTACTTTTTTTTTATTTTTTATTAGAGGGGTCAAAGTGGCAAATTCTTTAAACCAATACACTAATTTTAAGGCATTTTTAGAGAGTTAGAGGGGGCAAGTGCCTCACCCCACCCTCCTCACCCCATGCTGATTCCGCCCCTGGTTGTTTTGTATTCCCAAACCACCGGGTTTTAATTGGTTCTAATTAATATAATTATCCTCGTCACTTAAAAAAAAAAGTTGAAAGAAAAGGTTGAGCTACTTGTCCACCCACTTGCATTATTGCATATATAAAATAACTTTGAAAGGTTCTGCCGTGGTAGTAAATGGTTGGCCACGTGAACTTGAAAAAGACACTCATTGTCTAACAACTTGTCCTCATCCTAAATAAAATGAAAGAAGGAAAAGACAAAGCAACTTTGTCTAGGCGGCAAGGAGCATCTTATAAAAAGAATAAAGGGACTTTTTTATGCCGCGTGATGGAAAAAAAGAATAAGACTTTTTTTTATTTTATAAAAAAGTCTTTTTATTCTTTTTATAAGATGCTCGTTGCCGTCTAGGCAAAGTTGCTTTGTCTGTTCCTTCTTTTATTTTATTTAGGATGAGGACAAGTTGTTAGACTAAGGGAAAGTTTGGTTTGGGGAGAAAATGGGGGTGGGGGGTTTTTTCCTCGGAGTCCCATAGTTTTAAAAACCGAACCAAATATAAAATCTTTTTTTTAATTTTTGGTTCAACCTTGGTTTTTATCCGATTTTTGACCGGTTTTGGAAGTTTTAACCGGACCGGATTGGATCTCGATTTCCGATTGAACTGGTCAAATCGGCCGGTCCGGTCTGGTTTTTAAAATAGTGCCTCGGACCCATCATTTAAGAGGAAAATATTTTCTTTCCAAATTAGAAAGAAAATCCAGAAAGGAAAGTGATGAGGGAATATGTTTGATGAGAAATTACTCATTTATCCTCCCCTTATTTAATGTTGCTATATTTTTTTTTTGGAAAATGTTACATCCACTTTTTTCTTGTTCTTTCTTTTTGTCTTTCTTTCTTTTTCTTCTTGTTTTCGCCCAAGTATGTTGCTGTCTTTTTCTTTTTGGGGCTTTGCATGCATAGGGGCTTTGAGGTTTGGTTTTGAATGAGTGCGGTCCCAATCTATGCTTTCCTAAGGAGTTCGAGCAAAGTGCCAGATTTCCATGGCAAAAATCTGGTGACGAGTCACCTTACTTTCGCGGTGGAAATTAGGCATTGCTTGCCATAGGTGACACGGACTGTGACAATCACATCGGAAAGGGGGGCAAGTAGGTATATATATACATACATCATGCACAATGCAAGCACACAGAGCAGGAAAGTAAATGCCTACATCCCTAAAGTGTGGCCCAAAATATAGGTGTAGGAAAATAAACAAGAGTCACCATAGTTTAGAGATGAGGACGAATGGTACAAAGCATGATATACCTAATATAAACAATCTAAGGGAGAAAGGGAGGAGGAAGGAGGGGGTTTAAAAAGTACACAACCAAAAGGAAAAAGCTCAACCCTAAACCTATTGACTGCGACTGCTGATTGGCTCATGTTGGCATGGTTGCACCCGCACCCCTTTTGCTTGAGCCTGGGAGATCGTGCCCTAACTCCATGCGTCCTCGCTCTATGTGTGTACATGCAAAGGCAAATACGAGAAAGCTAGCAAACAAGCAATGCAAGGAAAATGCATAGATAAGAGCAAAAGGACGCAAAGTGAACAAGCTAGATGGATATGGCAAGCATAGCATGTGACAAAGGCAAGAAAGCTAAGCAGGTAGGGAAACAAACAAGGAAACAAACAAAAGGTGGTGTTCGCCAGGGACAAATGTAGGTTTGGATCTGATGTCCATAGCTTCACCGTGTTGAAGTATGGACGACATACTAACAAGCAAGACTCATGCATGGACATGTAAGCAAGCGTGTAAAGATGCATAGAAAGGCACGAGTGGCACAAACAAGCTTGGCATGCATATAATCGCAAGGAGCAGAAAAAGGGAAAGGTATGCTCGAAGCAACCAACATCATGATGATGCATCCCAAGCGATTACGTCCAAACAAGGCCTTATGGGCGTTGGATGTAACCTCTCATCCACATACCCGCTAAGGGCGTAAAATGTGGCAAAGCCTAGAACAAGATAGGCTAACACAAGCACAAAGCATAGAAGCAAGCAAGCATAGACGTGACAATGGGGTGATCCAATCCCTTTAATGTAGGCCAAGGTGTATGGACGATGACAAATACCATAAGGTCTAGATCAGGTCCTAACCAATAGGCCAAAACACAAGAAAGAAAGATAAAACAACAAAATGGATACAGTAGCACATGGCAAGACAAACATAGCCTAGGTCTAGGCACACAAACATGGCATGGAGTACATAAACACATGGAAGATGGCATAAAGCATATAGAACATAGATCCAAGCACATGAGCATGTGAAAACCTAGATCTAGGCGTAGGCATGGCAACACGTTTGCGAACATGTGAAAGCTAGCACATAGACATGGTAGAGCATGGATTCAAGCGCATAAGCATGTACGGAGGCGGATCTATGCATAAAACATTGCAAAAAGCACATGAACACATAGATTCGAGTAAAGCATAACCATAGACATGATATCAAGCATGTGAGCACATAACCCTAACATCAACACAAAGCAAAAAGAGGAACAAAACAAAGGAAACATGGCATAAAACCCTAAGACTGTAGATCTAAACATATAAGCATGTAAAAACATAGATCTAAGCATACAAACTTGGTGCAAGGCATAAACATGTAGATCTAAACGACTAGCAAGTGAACAGGCATATGAACATGTGGATCTAACCAAACGACACATGGAAACGGTAGATCTAGGCATAGAAAGCATGGCATAAAGCGTAAAGCACATAGATTGGGACAAATAAACATGTGACCAAGCATAAAAGAACATAGATCTAAGCTAAGAACATGCTAAAAATAAGATAAAACATGAAACATGTCAAGGAAAGCAATAAAACATATTATTATTGCAAAAAAAAGCAAGAACAAGCTAGGAGAAAGATTTAGAAGATTAGGGGTGTGGAATCCACACCCCTAATCTTCTAAATCTTTCTAAAAAGTTACATCCATACCCCTAAACCCCAAATCCAAGATGTAGAACCAAGGAGAATAAGATTGAGTACAAGAACACTACCTTGTGTTGTTGGTGAAGATGCAAGAATCAAGAAGCTTTGATGTGTTTTTTTGGTATTTTTGTTGGTTTAAAAGAGAGACAAAAACGTGTAAAGAACCCAGGCAGAGGGAGAAAATCAGGAAAATGTGTTCTCCATGTCTAAGGGGTGCTTAGGGCTATTTATAGCCCTGGGCGTGAAATACGAGGCGATGGCCCTTATAAGGCTGCGACAACTCTTCAAGCGCCGCCAGCCTCAAACCTCCTCTGATCGGGCTGATCTTGACACCTTTGGATATATCTTCCTTTTTAGAAACTAAAAAGGTATGGAACTAAAAAATCCAACGATAGGATCAAAAGTTATGGCTCCAGGAAGTTAGCAGACAGGATTTTCACAGTTTTCTCGATATCTCAACCGTTTTAACTCCGATTTCAACCCATGAATATTTGTTAGAACAAGAATTTGGTAATCTTTGCAATGGCATTGGTTTCAACCCGTTCTAGCAGCCAGATCAAAATTAGGGTTTTTGGGCCCACCTAAGATCGACTTCGGGTCAAACTTGGTCAAGGTTGCTAAAAATCACTGAGGAGCTTGGGTTTGATATATAACCATGAAAAATGTTGTTTTGTGAGGATCTTGACCATGTTTGACCTTTGGTCAACCTAGAGTTGACTAGAGGCATTTTGGTTATTTTAGTTGCTAAAAGGCACTTTAGGTGCTCCGATGCTTGAATGGGTTGTCCAATGTCGTTTTGGATGCTCTCGTAGCCCAATGGGGAGAAAATGATGTTTTTGAATTTTTCAGGGTCTGGCACGCAAATCGAGGGTAGACAAAATACGATATCAACACCCTCACTTCAAAAAAAAAAAAAAATCCTCCAAAATTGTGAGATAATAAATGTAGTCTAACTCATTTGAAATCCTACACTGTTTAATAAAAATAAAATTATGTGAGTGTATTGAATTATCATTAACAAGCAATTATTATAAGGACTTGAGATTTCATTTTTCATAAGTCTCTCTCCCACACAATAGATTATCAATATTAGTCATTCAATCTTTCACATGACCACCATTAAATAATCTCTCTCTCACTCTCTCTCTCTCTCTCTCTCTCTCTCTCTCTAATTTGGAAATTAGATTTCAACTTTCCTTCACCATGTATTATGTATCACTTTATTTAAGGCAAATTAAAAACCATTTAAAAAAAATTAAAAGTGGATTTTATAATAACTTAAATTTATAAACATAACTAGCAATTTTGCATATCAAAAAGCAAGAAAAATGAAACTACAATTTAAAATAAAATAAATGATATTTAAAATTTTAATAAGTCAAAAAGTGTTGCCTTATGCATCAAATTGTCTTTGATTGGCCCTTGGTGTTGCCTATTTTTTTTTTCTTTGCATCTAATATTTCTTCCGGTGATCATGATGATATGGCACTCCACTCCCTTTCTCCCTTATCATTCTTGAAGCACGTGATTGATGATATTGCTACAGATCTTTGATCTTCTAGAAAAAGTTTTGCAAGTATAGAAAATATAAGAAGAAAATACAATTCAATATTGGATTTGTCAAAATCCACATCTAATAAAAAGATATCGAACTGAAGTTGTAGTTAGTGGCTACACCCAAGTTTGTAGCCACAGTCTGTCTTGTTTGTTTTTTGTTAGTTACATTTTTTCTTTTGGTGGCACGCGGTGGAATTAGAAATGTTTTTTTGTTACTGGGAGAGGATACCAAGTAAAATGCAAACTATGCTCTGATTTGGGTGAGATTGCAAGTTCTAGAATAAATGTGGTTGACAATGTGGCTTAGGTAAAAATTATGGGTGAAGTTTAAGGTAAATTTGGTAGTTTCAACGGTATATTGATCATTTGATGAAGTTTTGGGTAAATATGATATTTTGGTGGTTTTAGATATATCTTGATTATTTTGTAAAGTTTGTGGTAAATTTGATTGGTGGTTTAAGGGTTATTTTGGTCATTTCAATAAAGTTTGAGATAATCTAATAATTTTGGTGGTTTCGGCCGTATTATGGTCTGTGCAAGGTAATTACATGATTTTGGAGAAGTTAGAGTTCTATTCCATCTTTTGATAAAGTGTGGGGCGTTTACATAATTTTCATTAGTTTGGGGTAGATTTAGGATTTTGATAAAATGTAAGGGGATATTTAATAATTTTCAAGAATATTTAGTTGGTTGGTCGGTCTAAAATGTTATGTGCTTAGTTTATTGATTTGGGCTTTTATGAGATTTACGTTTGATTGAGCTTGGGCTTAGACTTTATTTGTATTGGGCTGGGTTTTATTGGCTTTAACTTGAGTTGGGTGTCCTTGTATTGTTTAATGCGATTTAATGGACTCGGAACTTGTGGGAATGTGGGATCTCACTAGGCTGATGTTAACGTTATTTATTTTATTTTAGAAAAGGCTGATGTTGACTTAAAAAAAAAAAAGAAAAAAAAAGGGGGGGGGTGTTTGGGCTTATATGTTAGAGGCAGGCCAGTTGGACTTGACTCGGGTCCAAGATTCTTCCTTGAAGAATAGCCGGGTAGGATTTCAAAATGGGTCAGGTCACCTGACCTATCTCTCTACATTGCATAAACCTATTTGACAATCCCATTCTTCCCTTTGGAATAGAAATTTCTTGTATCACTTTTTATGTTTCATTTTATACTTCACAAATTATGGCATATAAATATATATTACAAGACTAAGGGTTGTAAAGAGAAGGGAGGTATTGTTTCTACCTAAAACTGGACCTGCCTTAGACTGGAGCTTGAGCTACCTTAAATAGACTGGAGGGAGCTTTGGATCCTTCTGAAGATTGCTGAAAATCCGGAGAGTGAAATGCTTTTACTACAGGTGAAAACCTTTTCCACCGAAAGCAAACGGTAACTCCTGATTATTGTGTCAAACACTGTAGATGAATTGTGACTGGTATTGTTCATAAATAGTGACTTGTCCTCTTGCTTTTCTGAAATACTGTTCATCAACAGTAACTGGTTCTGTGGATGAATAGTGATTTGTTTGGAATCCTGTTGAGTGCAGGTACTATTCATGCACAGTGACTGGTGTTGTAGATGAATAGTAACCGGAGTTGAAAATTGTTCTGAATAGTGATTGGTGCTATCTAGAATAGATTAATCACTGTCTAAATTGTAACCATCATACGGATCTTGAGAGTTCTGGAATAATAGGTTATTAGGATAGTGGCTGACTGAAGCTTCTAAAGAGGTAGGAGAGTTCTTTTCTTCTGACTTTAACTGTTCTGATTGGAGGAACAATTGCTGAGCAAGATCTTTAAGTTCCTTACTAGATTTTCCGGCGATCTGGACGGAGTCTAGGCTAGACTGAGACCTTGTATTATAAGCAATGGCTCTTTGAACTGGAGGAGGGAAATCCTTATGGACTTGATTGATGATCTGATCAATCTTAAGGCTATCCCACCATTTTACTAGGAATTCTCTATCCAATAGATTGTTATTAATAGTGTAGTTCCACATACTAATCCAATGGATTCTGTACATGACTATCATATGCAGAATTGCTGGGAATTAGGAACCATGAGTGGAAGCTTGGAATCTGGAACTAAAATACCTGAGGGCATCCTGTAGGGGTTCTGGAAAAATCTGTGGTATTGGACCAAACATTTCCCACAACTTAGGGAACCAAGAAGGTATTGTGCTGGAGAATTTCTTGTCAAACATTAAGAACCATGAATGGTCATAATTCTTGTTATGAAAGAATAAAAATTTCTCAAAGGCGTCCATATAGTCATAATAACTATAGTAGAGTTCTGAACCTTTGAGGTTTGTGAGCAACTTGAGCGTCGAAGGGTGACCCCAACTTTTGCAACTGATAAATCCTGTTATTATGAACTTATGGTAAAGGACTACTGAGGGGTCCCTCTTGTTCATGATATTCTCTACTCGAGCAGACTGTTCCTGGATGAGGATGCTCTTGTAAAACTTAATGTTTTTCTCTGGGTGCTTTGGGAGGAAATGCCATCTTTCGGGCAAGACTTCCATAGCTAGAGCTAAAGGATCCTTAATATGAACTAGATGGGGTTCAATATAGGATATGTGCTGGACAAATGGTTTTTTGATGTAAGGAGACCTTCCTTTTCAGGATGAGGAATAAGATGGCTTTTGGGACTGGATGGGGCCAAAAAGGTCTTCTATAGTGTATGGGGTGACTTCCTTAGGTGCTGGAGAAACTAAGGTTGAACTATAACTGGGTTGACCAAGAGATGGTCGCTGGTAATTTGGTTTTGGGATAGTGGACACCAAATATCGGTTGACTATGGTAGAAGGGGGAAAAGGAACTAATTGGCCAGTAGGGTTCTTTGCCTGACTGGTATTACCTGGTGTTGGAGGAGACTGTTTAGGGAGTCTTGGGTGTTGGAGTTGCTGTATCTTTTTCCCCGACATTGTGGTTTGGACTTTGCAAAAATTCACGGGTGAGGAAATCAGGGATACTGTTTTGAGTTCCTTTAATGAATTCTATATCAAAGTCAAAAATTGAAAGGATGGCTTGCCATTGTGCAAAAATTTGTTTTGATGTAATGTTTTGAACATCTTTTTCTAAAACATGTTTTGCAAATTTACAATCAATCCTTATTAAAAACTTTTGATTCAAAAGATCACTTTGAAATTTTGAAATGCATAGTACTATAGATAGAATTTCCTTTCTAATAGTATTATAATTCAATTGAGTGGGAGTCCAAATTCCTGAATGAAAATAGACTATCTGTTTTGGAGAAGTAGGACTGACACGTTGGAGAAGAATGCCACCATATCCTATGTTAGAGGCATTTGTCTGGGCAATCTTGAAGGAATTGACTGAGGGAATTCCTAAACAAGGGAGAGTCTTGACATATTTTTTGATTTCCTGGACTACTGAAGTAAGGACTAAAGTCCAAGGAGGTCGATTGGTTTGAAGTCTATCAAAAAGGGGTTTGCATTGTTGCCTAAGATTTTGATAGAAATCTGAGATGTAATTGAGAGATCCAAGAAATCTCTGAAGCTGTGTTTTATCTAGGATTTGATCAGGAAACTTATCAGCAAACTAGATGGCTCTGTCTATGGGTTTGATGATTCCATGGTGGATATCAAAACCTAAGAATCGTATTGTAGTTTGGAAGAGTTTGATTTTGGGGGCTGAAACAAGAAGACCATTAAGCTTGACTGTCCGGAGAAATGCTCGAAGGTGTTTCTTATGTTGATTCAGGGATTCTAAAAAGATGAGGACATTATGAATGGAAAGTAATGTCCTTTTGTCTAAAAAATGCACCCTCTAAATTCCAAAACATCATGAATGAGATTTTCAATCCATTCTCCAGTTTTGCCATATATATATATACATAAGTTGTGAATTGTGATTAGTGGGGTATAAAGTGGAACTAGATTTGTACTCTTTTCGTTCTCCATTTTGTTTTCCTTTTTTCTCTCACATCTCTCCTCAAACCTAGATGAGTCTCTAATTGTCTTGATTGCATCATCTCCTTCACGTTAAAATTATACCTGGTGATTAGTGTAGTTTTAAGTAATATTACATTACTTATTTTTTTTTAATGCAATTTTTGACAAATCTAATGTTGAATTTCATTTTTTTATACCCTACATGCTTATAAAATTTTAAGATGATTAGAGATTAATAACCATCTTATCTATAAAATGTTTAAGGAAAAAAATGCAAATTGCACTATTCATTTTTGATCAAAATTCATTTCAAGCCCCTAACTTTATTTTTGTTCAATTGAATCCTCTAAGTCTCAAATTTATTGATCAATTAAGGCATCTTTGTCAACTTTCGTGAAATGCTGTGGTCATGGTTTTAAAAATCGGAATGGTGACGGAACCAGAAAAGTAGTAATTTTTGGTTTTTTGGTCCGATTGGGGTTGGACCGATGGTCAAACCGATGATGTCATAAATAATTTAATTAATTATTTTAAAATTATAAAATAAATAACAACTCATCAAATATATCCAAACAAATAATAAAAATTATAAAATGAGTTTCATATCTTATATTAGATGGTAAAGGGAAAGAAAGTATAAATAATCAAAATTAACATTACAAAAATAATAGCAATGTTATATCTTTTTTTTGTTTTATTTATCATTTTTTTTACAATGGTATTAAGAATAAGTAATTTAATTGTACTTTAAAGATCTATTCTAAATAAAAGGGTCTTTAATTAGATGATAGTAGCCTAAATGTTAAAATACAAATCATTTTTTTATTGTTTAAAAAATATGTTTGTATTTGTATTCTTTTATTAATCAAAATTAAGTTATTAACACAGTTATTCAGCAAAAAAAGAAATAACACAACCGAACAGTACACACTAAAAATAAAAAATGAAACACCTGGCTAACATGCGTGGTTGTACATCTCCCAAAGTACCCAACCCAATTCCCAAGTGCCAACTGCCAAGCATTAATACTTTATATGCCTTTTATGCCTTTCATTGATACCTGGCTTTTGAGTTTTTTCAGTAGTTCTGTGGGTTGGATTTTCACTAGTGCGAGTACGGTACCAAGACCCAAGTATTCACAGCCTTCTTTTTCTTCCCTCAAAACTTCATTTTTTTTTGGTTTCTCTGTATCTCTCAACTTGAAAGCTTTGCACAAATATCTCTCAGTCAAAGACATTAGATCCGACTTCCCAAGGGCGGAGCCAGGAATTTTTGTTTGGGGGGCCAAGTGCGACACTAATATATTATCAAGACAACTTCCACACACATATATATACACATATGCGCGCTTTTTTATTATATATATACACTTTTTATTTGATAAGTTATATATATACACACAACCAAAAAAAAAAAAAAAAAGAGTTTAGTATTTTCAATCAAAATTATTTTTGACGGTGGTCTTTCATAAAATAAAATTCATTTTTTCCACTTTCATAGTCAAATTCTTAAAAAGTTTCATTTTAAATACAAATTATCAAATTTTATGCTAAAGTAAGTAAAAATCTTTCCATTGAATTAATGAAATTTTCAAAAATATGAATGATCCAAAACTTGAAGGAATAAGTTAGGCTCCAAACATATTTAAAGCTATATTGCTTTAACTCATATTATATGACAACTAAAGACACATTTCATGTGTAGTTTTAGAAACAAATTTTTTTTAATGAGTCAATGACTTGTTAATCGTCACATAACGGGTTGAAAAAGATTGATTCAAACATGTTTGATACCAAACTTTATCAAATATTTAACAGATATAAAAACACATTTTACAATAAAAAATAGAATTGCAAAAAATAAAGTTATATTTCTATAACTATTAGACCAAATTTTTTTTTAAAAGCATTATTGGACTAATTCAAATATTTGTGGGGGGGGGGGGGGGAACTCTTATTTTTGTAGACTAAATTTTGAAAATATTAAAATAATTGTATATATATTTTAAAAAATTTCAAAATTTTGGGAGCCCCTTATACATGCCTCCGCCCCTGCGACTTCCAATTTGCTCATTTTTCTTGAGGTGGTCGGTGATGCTGGCTTGGTAATTTTTTTTTATTTTTTATTTTTTTAAAGCAGTTTTGTAGCTAAGTTAGAGAACCATTGGGAAATGGTTTGACCGTTTCGGTTCCCAGGTTTCCTGGTTGAACCACGGTTTTATAGGTTTTTCCAGTTTTTTTTTTTTTTTCTTTCATATTTTTGGTTTTTTATAATAACCGAACCAGTATGTATACCAGTTCACGGTTGGACCGGTTGAATCAGTCAGTCCAATATGGTTTTTAAAACTATGGCTGTGGTTAAGTGCCCAAATTTTTACTTCTTTTTCTTCAAAATTTTAAATTAAAAAAGATCCAATTAATTATTGGAAAATATTTTCTTGAGCTTCTTTTTTGAAAAAATTAACAAAAGTTGATTGAGAGGTCTTAATTGAATAAACTTGAAACTTAGAAGATTCAATTAAACAAAAGCAAATTAAATGCTTGAAATGAATTTGATCAAACTTAGAGAGCGCACTCTGTAATTTTGCCAATATTAAAATTTCAAAATTTTGAATTTTATAATTATTAACAAGAAAGCAAATGTGCCTACCATAATGATAGCCAACAAACTACAAGCTAGAATGAAAGACCAGGGACCTAGAGCAGGGTACATAAGGATGGGAATATCATAAAATATATATAATCGACGTGAAGGCAGGATTCTAAGCAAGGTAGCTCTGCTCCATAAATAAAAGATGCCAGTAGGTCCTTTTCCACATGTTCGCTAACTCGTGAGCAAAGCCGCTTTTAACCGGCATAAAAGATTGTAATATGGATTAATAGTAAATAATATTGATTAGCATAAATTTTGATATATATTTTAAAGAATAATAAATCCTGTAAGGATCTGGTATAAAACTCATGTTTTACCTCTTCAATCCTAATATGTCACGTCATCTTATTACATATTTAAAAATAAGCACAACTGTACTTAATCAATTTTAATACTCATATATAAATCCAATCAAATTGGGAGTTTATTATCATGGCTTTTAAGTGGAATTGTGGTGTGCCTTTGTGTTAGAACTTTTTTCCTTCTCCCCTGTGTGTGTGTGTGTGTGTGTTTGTTTCACCAAAAAAAAAAGAAAAAGAAAAAAGAAAAAAGGAGTTTATTGAGGTATTATTAGGTGTGGTAAAATGTATTGAATTTTAAATAAAATGCTGATGTGTCAATCTTTTATTAGATAATGTAAAATATGGGCTTTATACCCCATCCTTACCAAATTCGAACTCATTTTAAAATCATTGAGAACTATAATTCAATAGTTAAACATGTGTGTGTGCTTTGCATGTATTAATAACGTTTGAGTTCATGCATGATTAAGCATTATTATTATAGGTGGTAGAATTTAGGTTGGGCAATAACTAGGAGAAGGTATTTGGTATAAAATGATATCATGTCAGTGGTATCAAAATTCAATAAGTATAAGATATGTCAGCAAAAAATAACTATCTTACTTACAAATGAAAGACGTGTGTTAGTGGGTAGTTATTTTTGTACTCATGTCTCTTATTTTTTGGATTTTAATACGAATGATATTGTATCATTTGATACAAAATATTTTTTCCATAAGTAGAGCCTATGGTACCAAGTAGGGGTGTAGAGTGTGCACTCAACCCATCAGGTTGGTCGGTTTTTAGGGACTAATGGGTTAGGTTAGGTTATGAATTTTTTTTTAATTGTGGGTTGGGTTGGTTTCGGGTCATAACAATCACAAATCCGCTTAACCCGATCCAATCCACACATATTTAAAATTTAAATTATATATATTTAATATATATTTTTAATTATATAATTAATATTTTTTATTTAATTTTTGTCCCTTATTCAACTCTTCCTATATAAAACTCAATTACCTCACAAACCCTAACAATCTTATTTCTTTCTCTGCTGCCTATCACTCCACTCCTATTTGTTTATAACTGTTTTGGGATACTAGATCATGTATATATTTTTTTTATCAACTCAGCTGGATATATTTTGTTTATAACTGAGTTGGAATACTAGTTCATGTATATTTTGCTTATCAATTTAGGTGGTAAGTGAGATACATTTTTTTGCTCAATTTATAATAATAGTAATATAAAATGATAATAAAAAACTGTCCAATCCATGGGTTAAACTCGACCCAACTTGATACATGTGTGTTGAGTTGGACCCTTGTGATGGGTTAGGTTAGGTTGGATATTTTTTAACCCACCATGATGAGTTGGGTCGAAAAATCTCCTCAACCCGACCCAACAATACCCATGCACACCCTTAGTACCAAGACTAAAAAGTAACTACTAATGAATAGAGTAACCCCGGCCCAAGGAACAATGTTACAGCCCACTTAGGCTTTCCAATATGAAAGCCCTAAAAAGTCAACCTAAGGTTCCAAGCTTCCTTGCCGTTTCCCTATCCACTTATTAGCTGATAAGCAAACACTGATGGCCAATGACGGGTAATGTAGCTGAGGCATTGGTCACCGCACAATGAGATAAGTCTGACAAACTAGGAAAGATAAACCTAAACTCAGTAAAGGTCATCTATGCATTAAATGTATGTTCCCCACCCAACAAGGTTGCATTTATTACTTAATGATTAGTCTGAACAGTGCAACTCTCCCAGAAATCCACTCATCCCCTCAGAAGATAGAGGAGACATTTTATGGGAGAAGTTTCCATTGATCCACTCCATTGGATTTCTGTATTTAGAGGAGAAGAAGGCAAGAGAGAAGTAGTATAAATAGGGCCATCCCCCCTCTAGATAGGGAGGAAGTATACCCTATTACCGGTGTATACTTCCTCCCACTCACAGCTGTGTGGGTCCCACAGTTGGTGGGTCCCACCAACTGTGAGTCTGAGGAAACATACACCCGTAACATGGTGTATTTTTCCCTAGATAGGGGGTTCGGAAAAAGGAGTAAGAGAGAGAAATAGTGATTTATCTTTCTTTTGTTATTGATTAATATCATTTGTAACACTCTATTCTACATGTATTTGGGTCTTAACATTTTCGAATCTTCTTCCTATAGTGTTTGATTTCTTTTTTAGTCTTCCCATTGTAAACTTTAATTTTTACTCAACAAATTAATTGTGTCGATCAAAGCCTCAAGATCCATCTTGGTTTTGCACCCCCACAATTATGAATAGTTGTCAAAAAGTGAATTGTGTCATGGATTGATTTTTTATTTTCTATGTTGTGTATTGTAAGATACACAAACACTTAATTAAACTTATATTTTTTTTGTAGATATACATATATAAATTGTATATTCAATATAAATTTGGAATATATTCAACTAATGACTAATTTAATCATCACTTATGTAATAATATTTAACAAAAATAACTAAATAAATCAAATTATCATATTTTTATAAAATATACATTCAAACTGATCAAATTTAAAAGTGATAATACATGACATATGAGTCAAAATAATCATTTAATCTAATAATTTTATGTTAAAAATAAGTCTAAAAACTTGTTGGGCTCAAGTAAAAGCCCAAAATTTAATTAAAAAAAAATCATTTTAAACCCACATGTTTATGAATTGTAGGGTATGTAAGATTCATGAGACATATACCTGTGTATTGTACAATTCATGAGCACTTTCAATATGCTTTTACAATATATGAACTTTTTGTACATAATACAATACGTATCATGTATCATAGGATATTGACAACTAGAGTAACAATGTGTATTAGAATTGAAAATATAAAAAGAGAGTGTAGAGAGAAGAGAGCCAAGAGAGACATGGTTCGACCTAATAGCTTACTTTCATAGAGGAAGTCCTTGACGACTACATCTTCGCTACAATTGGAACTTTGGACCAGTACATATAAACCTATCTCTAACACCCCCTCAAACTTGAGGTGGAAGCTTGAAGACAACCATTTAGGCCTTTCGATAAAAATAGTACTTATGGTTATCCAAATATCTTGTTATTTTGATATTTTCCCAAGTTTTTGTTAGAGCAAAACATGTCTAATATGCAAATATTGGGTGCAGAAATTATGAGGTGTCATATTTTTGCATATAATGTTAAGATTAATTATGACTCATTCAATGTGTATATAAAGCATAAAGGTAGACATAAATCTTGGTTGAATTAAGATTATAAAATTCTTTATATATTTATTTACTCATGCACTAAGATTATAAAAAGTAGGATAAAAAATACACTCATCTAGCTTGAAGTTTTATGAAATAACACTCATTCATAAATTATAGACGAAAGTGATACTTCCTCCTTTGAGATTTATATATATGCGACAAATAAGATCATATTCTCCTAATATTTTATTTATAAAAATACCTTTACTAATTTTATATAAACATCAAGGGTGATGTTATTTTTTTTGTAGCTAGTTTTAATATGAATCTTTTTTTATTTTTTTTTTTTCAAATGAAATATTGCACTAGTGAAGTCACAGTGTGAAAGGACATATAGACTTGTACAAACCTCAAGGGAGATTAGTCTTCACTCTTCCCTAAAAAATAAAATGTAAATAGATTGTTAATATTTTGGCTTTGGAATTGCACTCAATGTGGTTGACTTGCAGAAAAACTTAAGATCGAGTTCGATTTAAAAAAAAAAAAAAAAATCTTAGCTTTGTGAGATTTTGATTTTCTTATGCTAGGGAAAAAGTTTATAATAAATGAATGTTGTTTTGTGTATGCCAGTGACGAGGAGCTCAATTTTTTTTTTTTTTTTTTTTTTGAAGGTGGCACTGGCTTTTATTCATTTAACTGAAAAGAGTCAAGATACAATGCGTTAAGAGTTGGTGGAGGGACATCCTCCATCCAGTACATATCTTCCCTTACATGTTTTGCATACCGAGCCAGCACATGCGCCACAGAGTTTGCACCCCTATTGACACAACTGAAACTAACCCATCGAAGACCCTGAGACAACCATTGGATATCTTGAATAATATGGCCAAGACGTGACTGGATTGCTCCCGACGACATGATAGCTTGCATGACCGCAGCATTGTCCCCTTCCACGATCAGCTCTGTGAAGCCCGCGTCGGTGGCAAACTCCATGTCCTTTCTGCATGCCAGAATCTCAGCCTCTTCACTGTCATGAACGGGAGGACCTCTTGCGGACATCGACGCCATTGCCTCTCCCTTGTCGTTGCGTATGATTGCCCCCACACCTGAGCAGTTTAAGTCCTCAAAGATCGCGGCATCAAAGTTCAACTTAAGGACTGGGGGCAGAGGAGGCTGCCAAGCTCTCACAGACGCACCGAAATGACTCGTTGGGGTATGAAGCTGTTCACGTGATTGATGAAACTCATCCAAAAACTCCCTTGCTCGTTTATTTAACCACCTCGGATCCTTCACTTTGCCCCCATAGGCCACCACATTCCTCTGGTTCCATATCATCCAAGATTGAACTAGGAAAAGCTCAAACTTAGTTGAGGAAAGTCTAGTCATCATCTCGTGGAATAAATCAAGTATATCCCGCTGGCCTTAACCACTTTTCTACAGTTTTATCAAACACCCCGCCCATACATCCTTTGCAACGGCACACTCCCAAATGGCATGAACCCCTGTTTCGGGCACCCCAGAACAGAGCATGCAACCATCATCCTTTATAATCTTCCTACGCACCAGATTTGCCCGTGTTGGCAATATATCTTGGCAAGCTCTCTAGCTAAACACCTTGATTTTATTAGGCACGTTTGTTTTCCATAGTGTTGTCCAAATTTTACCACCAACAGGTCCTGTGGACGTCTCTGCCCTATGTTCATCTTTCAGGATTTGTCTCGCCACATGGTAACCCGATCTAACCGAGTACACCCCCTGTTTATTGTGTTGCCAAACAACAACATCCAAAGTGTGTCTATGGCTCAACGGGATTCTTAGGATAGCCTCGGCATCATCCTTGTGAAACTTTTCAGCAATTAGCTCTCTTCTCCACCATTTGAGGTCTGGGTCAATAAGCTCTGAGACACGCCATTCCCACTCTTCCTCGCCTGGAGGGTGGATCACACTATTTGTTGGGTGATTTAGGATCCACCTATCATTTAGGACTCTAATATTTGAGCCATCCCCAACTCTCCAATAGCACCCCTTTAGCAGGATTGGTTTGGCTGCCATGATACTCTTCCAAACATAGGAAGAGGCTGGTGAGTCAGTGGCCGCCAAGAAGTGAGTCCGTGGGAAGTATTTGGCCTTGAAGCACCTTGACATTAAAGATTCTTGCTCCTGTATTAACCGCCACCCTTGTTTTGCCAACATTGCAAGGTTGAAGGTTCTAAGGTCTCTAAAACCCATACCTCCCACCTTTTTGGCCTCTGTTAGCTTACTCCAACTCTTCCAATGGATTTTTCTCTCATCCCCCACCTGCCCCCACCAGAATTTTGCACACATTGAATCCAATTCATCACACAGCTTTTTGGGTAATTGAAACACCCCCATGGAATATGTAGGAATGGACTGAGTAACAACCTTGATCAACACCTCCTTCCCAGCTCTAGATAACATCTTTCCCTTCCACCCTTGAAGTTTTTTCCACACCTTATCCTTGAGGTTTGAGAAGGTGAGATATTTTGTTCTACCAATTAACGTGGGCAGGCCCAAGTAAGTGTCAAACTTCGCCACCTCTTTGACCCCTAAAGAGTCCATAATCCAGTGTTTTTGCTGCCTTGGTGTATTGCCACTAAAGAACACGGAAGATTTCTCCATGTTAATACATTGTCCGGATGCCCCAGCATACACCTGCAAAATCTTAACAATCTCCTGGACCTCACTTTGGTTGGCTTGACAAAATATCATTGAATCATCTGCAAATAATAAATTAGTAATTCTTGGAGCTCGCCTACATATAGACACTCCGTGTATTCTCCTTTCAATATCAGCTCTTTGTAAAAGTGAAGTGAAGCCCTCTGTACATAACAGGAATAAGTAAGGTGAGAGAGGATCTCCTTGATGGAGTCCTCTAGATGGATTAATATGACCAAATGGTTTCCCATTAATCAGAATAGAAAAAGTAGATGTAGTTACACAACACATCACTCTATCCACCCAAAATTTAGGAAACCCCAACTTAACCATGATACCTCGGAGGAAATTCCATTCAACCCGATCATAAGCCTTATTTATGTCTAATTTGAGTGCAAGGGACCCCTTTTTTCCTTTTTTACGTCCGTTCATGGTGTGTATTGTCTCATATGCCACCAAAAAATTATCTGTAATAAGGCGACCAAGAACAAAGGCACTTTGGGTTGGGGAGATTATGTGGGGAAGGATTTGTTTTAATCTATTTGCTAGAACCTTGGAGATTATTTTATAAATGACGTTACATAGGCTAATAGGACGGAAGTCAGATATTTTTTCAGGGGCTTTAATTTTGGGAATTAGAACAATATGAGTGTGGTTTATTTCAGGCACCATATGACCAAATTTTAGGAAATCTAACACTGCATTGACAATAGTATCACCCACAACATGCCAATACTTTTGATAAAAGAGAGCATTCATACCGTCTGGTCCCGGAGCTTTTGTTGGTGCCATTTGGAATAGTGCTGCTTTGATCTCTTCTGCTCCAAAATCACTACCCAGCACTTGTTGCATATCTGGAGTAATCTTTGGTGTAACAGTATCAAGGCATTCCTCTAAACTTCCACATGTACCTGCCATAAACAACTTCTCAAAATAATCTTGAGCCACCCCCGCTATACCCTCCTCCTCTTCAAACCACTTGTTCTCATCATTTTTTATGCACTGAATGTAATTCCGGCGTCTTCGTTGGGATGCTTTGGAGTGGAAGAATTTTGTATTCTTATCTCCATGTTTCAGCCAGGAAAGTCTAGCTCTTTGTGCCCAATAAATCTCCTGCCTAAGGAGCAAGGCATCAAGTCTCCTGCTAGCCACCAAAAAATATGCTCTGCTATCCTTAGTAAGCTCCGAAGCATTCAACTCTTCCAGCTGTTTTTGGAGCTTCTTAATCTCCTTAGAATCGGGTTGGGCATTGGAGGAATCCCACGCCTGTAACTCCCTTGCACAAGTTGCAATTTTTTGTTTTGCCAAGCCCAAGCCCAACTCATCGGACCCACCCATTTCCCAAGCTGTTTTGATCACTCCCTCACATTCATTGGACAACAACCAAGCTTCCTCAAACTTAAAACCTCTTTGTCCCCTCTGTCTTATTTTCTTGCAGCCGTGAACATGCACAAGGATGGGGAGATGGTCTGAAGCATGAGGGGGTAGATGAGTCACAAAGCTAAGCGGAAATCTCCCTCTCCACTCTGTAGTTGCCGTGGCTCTGTCAAGTCTTAGTCTAGTGTTTGCATCGCCCGGCCTTTTATTATTCCATGTGTATTTGTATCCCCTAAATCCCAGGTCTTGCAGATGGCAATGATCCAAGGCGTCGCAGAAATCATTTATTTGGCTGTATTGGGGTTGTCTCTTGCTCAACTTCTCAGTAGAGTTTTGAATGGCATTAAAATCGCCAATACAAACCCATGGACCGTCCACCACTGATTTGATAAGCCTAAGTAGCTCCCAAGATTTCCATTTGTGGCAAGCTTCAGGCCACCCATAGAAGCCAGATAAGAACCACCCAAACCCATCTTCTTCCACCACCTTGACTAAAATATGGTTTGCAGTATAGTTGATCAATTCTATGCGCACTTCATTCTTCCATATCATAGCTATTCCTCCTCCAGAGTTCGGATTCTTCACCACAATACGGTTAGGAAAAGGCAAGTCACCACAAAAATAATCAAAACCCTCCTTGTCTAGTCTTGTTTCCATCAAAAAACAAACCATGGGAGCTTGATCCCTCACTAGCTTGTGAAGGCTTCTAACTGTCCAAGGGTTCCCAAGCCCTTGGCAGTTCCAACTTAGTAGTTTCATTGCGCTCGGCAAGGGTGATCAACCACCCTCACCGATATTTCCTCTTCACCCTTTCCATGTGATTCTGCTCTGCCTCGTTTCCCAGGTTGAGCTTCAGACTCCATATCATAATCACTACCAATAGTCTCTGTGAGCACCCGCTTCCCTAATACTGAATGTTGCTCTCCACTTCCTTTTTCCCCAAGCCCATAATCCTTCCTACAACTCCTAGTCCATGTACCCTTGTGCTTACGTTCAGTCGGCCCATCTTGCATGGTAACATCCACGTGGCCAGTGTGGGTGGGGTCCTCCATGATTTTCACGTTTAATTTTGCATCTGTACGTTTCCTGTCCGTTGCCTTCCCTTCAGTGCTTTCCTTATCTGACTTCATGACAGCTTTCAAGTTTCCATTTACGTTTCCTCCTTCCGTATCATTGTTTTCAACTCTTTCCATATCAGTCCTCATAATTGCCTTTACTGTCGGATTTTGTAACTGAACATCCGTTACTCCCCCAGATTTCACGCCGTCTCCCTTGTTGTGTCTCTCGGCCTCCCTAGGGCATTCATTGGTGATTATCTCTGCCGCCGTCACCCTTGATTTGCCCGCCGACCGACCACCGCTGACTTCCTCTCGATCTTTACCTTCCTCTAGGCTTGGTGAGCGATCCTGCTCTGTACTGCGTTTCACCGGTGACCGACTTCGTCCCCCAGTAGCCTTCAGCCAATCCCCGTACTGAAGCTCCACCTCTGCCCCTTGCTTTGATGCGGCAAAATAGGTAGCACAGTGGCGCAAATCATGCCCCAGTACACCACAGTAGTGACATAGCAAAGGGAGCCTCTCATATTTGAAGGTTACCCAATGCCGTGCACCATCCGTACCTGCTAAAAAACCCCCTCGTCTTAGCGGTTTCGAGATGGGCAACGCTACTTTCACCCTCATAAAATAGCTAGGGTCATCCTGCTTCCGCCGTTTTTCTACTTCCACCACCTCGCCCAACCTGCCTCCCACCTCGACAGCTACTTTTGGTGACACCATATCAAAAGGTGCACCCCATATTTGGACCCATAAGGAGGCAAAGTTTAGACGAACATTATGCGCATTCATACCCTGTTGCCATTTCGTGAGTAAAAGCATTTGATTGTCAAAAGACCAGGGCCCTCCATTAAAAATTCGTTCCAGATCAAACTCAGAGTTGAATTTGAATTGGAAGAGATTTGATCCCACTTCAACCATCTGCACCTTATCGTCAAGTCCCCAGGCTCTCCTTAATGTGTTTTTTGCTGCCTTCTTGTTAAACGGTTTGCATGTTAGAAATTTACCGATCAGACTTAGAGTGCAACTCTCAATCTCGGCTCGTCTACCTTCATCAGAAATCTCAATTGTCTCTTCTTCATCAGCCGTAAGTTTCATGTTTTCCAAGGAGTTTACTACATCATCAGCCATAATCACCTAGAAACATTGTTCCACTATCACAGAAACAAGATATATTTGGTGAGTACAACAAAACAAAAGAGCAGTGCCCTTAGGACTAGCCAAGGGAGGGAGTGGCTCATTTGAGAGAAACGAGAGAGAGACTCCTACTGAGAGGAGAGGAGGAGCTCAATTCGATCACAACATTCTATCAATCTTTTGTCTTTCTTATTACACTGCTGGCTTCCCTTGTTGGATTACATTTTCGAGTCTTGGACACATCCCCATTGGAAACTAGGGGTGGCAATTCGTGTTTGCGTGTCGGGTTCATGTCATGTCAAGTCATAAGTATTCGATTACATAGGTCAACACTAACCCGACATGTTTATTAAACGGGTCAAGATTTATCAACCCTAACCCGACCCATTTATTAAACAGGTCAGTCGTGTCGACCTGTTTATTAGATTTTATCATAATGAAAAAAAAAATAGTTTATGAAAAAAAAAAAAAAAAATTTAATATAAAATTTAGAATTAACGAGTAACTGCATCACAAATAATCATTCAAAAATAAAGTATATTTCAATATCACAAATAATCAATCACAATATATTAAAGAAAATAAATCACAACAACTAATAAGTTTATATACCTAGAGTTTGAATGGTATATTGGTAAAATGTCATTTAATTAAACAAGTCAGACGAGTCAAATGAGTTCTATGTGTTCAACACTAACCCAACCCGTTTATTAAACAAGTCAGTCGTGTCAACCCGAATATGACACGAACCCGTTAAGTCTCAACCCATAACCTGCTAATTTCATGTCGTGTCATGTTGGGTTCGCGGATCGTGTCAAATTTTGCCACCCCTATTGGAAACACATTTTACAATCATCTTGCTGCTCATCCTGGCTGCAGTTGTGTACAGCATTGCCTACATGAATCTTTTTCAAACTCACAACACAGTACCAAACCATACTCAGGCTCACTTTTTTGGTTTCTGGAGCTGTTATTTGTGAGCTATTAATCGCATTACTCGTCCCACCATTTTGGTGGGTTACGATAAATTTAATTATAAGCCTAATTAAAGAGATACTGCATCGCTGGCACCATTGACCAACCGATTTACAAGTATCTCTGCCACGCAACTAATCTAGTACTCAAAGCGGGGAGAAAATATACCATATTTCAGTAATACCAACTTAGCATCTGTTTTGATATTTTCTACCCAATAAATGAGTGACACCTGTTTCAAAAAACCACATCAGATTACTATAATAAATGATTAATTTATTTTCTCGATAATATAGAAGATTGTGATTAATTTATTGGAGTAGTCTAATGTGTTTTTTTAAAACAAGTGTCACTCATTTATTGAGTAAAAAAATACCAAAACAGATGTTGAGTTGGTATTACCGAAATATGGTATACTTTCTCCAAAATAGGAGTGATGCAACATATATATCAATATGCTTCTCAAATGCTAGATTGGCTCCAGGTCCAGCAGAAACTCCACTCAATTTGTGATCATACGACAATGGAACTAGAAGGAAATGGTACTGAGATGGAGAATATTGTCTAGTCCATTAGGGTGAGCAGTGAGCTTATTTTTACTAATTTAAATTTAGCAATCATTTTTTGCAAGCTTTCATAGAGCACTCATATTAGTGGGTGCATAATAAAAAAAAATATAAATTTTACACAATATCTCCTCAAACCAACCCATATCAGTCTTGCTAGTGTTGTGTAAATATACACTATTGCTACAGTAATTGTGTATACTGTTGCTTTAATTTAATATTTTAAAAAAAATTTCTCTCTCTTCTTCCTGGAACCTTCTCTCTCATTCTTTGTCTTTCTCTCATCTCAGAACAAAAACCCTCTCTCACTCTTTCACTCTATCTCTCTCTCTCAAAGCTGCCATGGCCAAACCTTGACGATCTCACTGCTGCTCGTCGCTGCCACCATGGTTTTCCTTCATTCCTCGCCACAAAGTCCTCTCTGATCTCACCCACCTTTGTTCAATATTGTTTTTGTTATGAAATTTAAAGTACTCGCAAGTGTACGAACCGTACCAAAATATAATTTGATAAGAATGAGGTCGAACCCACAGGAGCTTGTATAAATATAGGAAAATTAATCAAATCTTAACCAAATTAATCTTAATCTAGTTTAATAAAAAATATTTTTTTTTGAAATTAAATAAACTAAACAAATAATTAAACTAAGCAAAGATATAATATAAAGCAATAAAGAGATGTAAACAATCTAGAGAAAGCAATTTAAGAAAGCCAGAAGCCGAAGGCCAATGACACTAGCTAACTAGCTAATAGAGATGCCACAACATATATTTACGATCATTAATTTTTCCCAACCACTACATGATAATTTAGAAATCAATCTTGCTACCATGGAAAATATTATCATTAAAATTTCTATTTAAATATCTAAAGCATGCTCTTCTTCGCTTCCTAGGTATAAAATCAAATAATTAATTGTACTCGTAGCCAAAGAAATCGCAAGAGATATCCAATTTTAAAATCAAGAAATAATAAACCAAGCATTCAATTAATTAAAACAAATCCTAAATCATGAAAAAAAAAGCACATGATTGAACTCATATCTAAAATCTCATCTTAGTCAATTGATATGAAGTAAGAACAATTTAAATCATTAAAGAATAATTATTATGGAGAAAATCAAATCACATAAATATTACTAATAATTCTTAACAAGGTTTCATCCTCAACCTTAATTATAAATTTAACTATTCATGGTAATTGAAATAAAATGTAAAAATAAAATACTAAATATTAAACTAGACAAAGGCACTGCCTGTTGCTCCAATTTTCTATTTTGCATCCCAGCCCTAGCACTTGCCTCTTATTTTTCTGCTTTGCTCTTCTATTTATAATCACCAAAAACGGCTTGACAGTGAAACACGCACACCTAATACAAGTCGGTTTAGTATTGCTTTGTTTTGCTTCTCGTATTCACACAACACACTGACCTTAAAGCCTTCCTTCACAAAACCAAAACAAAAGCGGCCCATTAAGAACTCTTTTCAATTTCGTTGGATTAATGGATAGTCCATCAAATTAGGACCTTCAAGCCCTGTAGATATCTTTTTTTTTTTTTTTTTTGGGGGGGTGGGGGGTGGGGGGTTTAACAGGATATATATTATATTAAGTACAACCCATTTTTATCAGAGTCAATCAAAATACACATATCAGCAGAGGGAGAAAATCAAACACAACAAAATTTTCCATCATAGAACAGCCCCTTTTAGCCAAAAAGTCAGCACATTAATTCGCCTCTCTATAGATATCTTATTCCACGAAACTTCCATAGTTCCTTTTATTTATTTATTTTTTCTTTCTTTCCTTTGCCAGCACGTATGCATTCTGGAGCTCACTTCTTATTCTTTTCCTTTGTGATTTTTTCTTCTTCTTTTCTTCACTTCAAGCTTCACTAGTTCACATTGCTTCACATATGCCTGAGCTGAAACTCTCAAATTGGCCCATTATGTAGCATGTCCACCTAAATAGCCTTTAATATCTATAAAAAAAAAAAAAAAAAAAAGAAAAGAAAAAGAAAAAAGATAACTTATAATTAATCATAAAATAGCATAAAAGTAATGCTAAATTTGTAGATATGAGAGTGCTTTATTATCTATATTTCATGCACATCAGTTTTCTTTATTTGCTTTGCACTAAGCTTAGTCACAACTAAACCACAACGACCGCAACCACCAGTGACGGCTGTGGTTTATGGCAATGGTTTATTCACTCTCTTCTTCTATCTTTTCCTTCTAGTTTCTCTTGGCTTTGGGATTTGGATTCTCTTTGTTTAATTGTAGGGTTTGGGATTCTAGATTTGGTTGTTAAGATCTAATGTTGCTTACATGTAAGGTTTGGATTTTGATTTCAAATGTATGTGGATTCTGTGAATCATAAATTTGAATGGTTATGGTGGATTTGGTTTGAGATTTACTTGGATTTGTTGTTTGTTTTGCTGTTATGGTTTGAGTTTTTCTTTAACAAGTTTGGTGTTATATATATTTAGGTGGTTGTAGTGGTGGTTGTTGTAGTAGTATGTCTTGTGGTGGTTCTAGTGGCGGTGGTAGCTATGGCAGTGAACAGTGGCAGTTGTGAGAGAAGGGGAGAGAAGGTTGAAAGAATTAATGAAAAATAATGAAAAATTGAATATTATATTGAAATAAATATTTAGAGTAGATTATTGATGTGGGTGTTTTTAGAAAGTGGCCATGTAATATAAAAAAAGTAGGTTCTTAGTGTAAAATAGATGAAAAATTTTAGCTGGACTAATGCAATTGCTCTATATGTCCTAAATTTACAAAGTTTTCTTTTTGGATGAATAATATATTTATCCAATATAGAAAAACACAATAGTAACAAACGTTCAGCACAAAAGTTAATTAAAGGAAAGTGAGGTAGAAAGTTTCCTCTTTAATCAGTAAGTTGCAACCTTGTGCCTAAAAATTTATTATTGATCTTATTGGTACTTTTCTTCCTTCCTTAGTGTTAAATTACCAATTGTCCCAAAAGTTTAAACTGTTAGGAAATGGTGAATTTAATCACTTAATCATAAATCTAACACTCCCCCTCACTTGTGGGTCTGAAATTCCTCTTAATAAGTGGGAGTCCAACAAGTGGAAATTTAACATTTTAAATGGGAGGTAGAGTAAAGCTAGGGATCGAACTCAGGAGCTACTGCTCTGATACCATGTTAAACTACTGATTCTCCCAAAAGGTTAACCTATTAGGAAATGGTGAGTTTAATTATTTAACCATAATTCTAACACTCCCCCTCACTTGTGGGCCTAAACTTCCCCTTAATAAGTAGATGCCTAATAAGTGGGAGTTTGACATTTTAAATGGGGGGTAGAGTGAAGATAGGGATCGAACTCAGGATCTCCTGCTTTGATACCATGTTAAATTACTGATTGTTTCAAAAGTTTAAATTGTTAGGAAATGATGAATTTAATCAGTTAACCATAAATCTAACACTTAGTTCCTTTTTTGTAATTGTTTCCTCAACTAGTCTACAGACTCTGCACAACATCAATAGTGGTTTTGCGTTCATTGGCGAGTTTTTTAATTTTATTTTTATTATTATCATATTTTATGGTTAAGAAGGCTGTTGGAAATAAACTTTAAATGTGGGCAAGCTAAATAACAACACACTATTTGCTTCATCATGATCATAGCCAATCCTATAAAAATCAACATAGTTTTTATAGTAAAATGATTTATAGTTAAGAATTTGTCAAATGCAAGAATGGCTGTTTACAGCATAAGGATCTCAATTTCACAAAGTGAGCAAAAACACTGACAAAAATTAGTATGTTAAAGGACCTACATAAAGGATTACACAAAAAGTTAGTGATTATATCGTCTACGAAAATTCAGCAAGAGAGAGATCAAAATCTTAGAAAGATGGCAAAGGATAACCCATTAACCCCACATAAAAAATCAGTACTAAAACAAACATTCATCATCATGAGAACAAATAATCATGGCCTATTCAAGGGACACAATGTTCATCATGTTTTAACACAAAGCTTATTTAAAACCCTAACCCCTGAGCTCTTCAATTCATGCATAATTCACGTGAGATTCATACATCGAACCATAGTAATAAATCCAAAGTATATAAAAATTGAAGATCATGCCGCATAATGTAATTCATCATGGATTCCATGGCCTTATCTCACTCCTTTCGAACCGAAGGTGATGTTGGATCTTTAAGGTTGCTTCACGTTGTCTAAGGCTTGCCTCCACTCAATCCAACAATCAAAATCTAGACCTCCTCCAACTTGTGTTAATGTTTCGCAACTATTTTTTATTTCTAGCTGTGTTGCACTCTACTAGAGATATACAAAAGATATCTACAACTTAAGAGCCATACTAACACTCATAGAATGCACAAATAGATAATTATTCACTAACCCATGATCAATCCAATTGGGAGGGGGGACACATATTCATACCTCCTTCATTGATGGATGAGCTTGAACGATAGTATGTTTAAAGTTTCTCCTATTGAAATTAACCAGCTCCAACTGGAGATAGTAATTCATGAGCTAGAGGGCACGCTCACTGTTGGCATCCTTCCATTTTCTTATATCCCCCACTTGTGCACGATGAGCATGACCCGATGGTGCATATCTCAATATGTTATACCGGAAAATCGTTAGTGCGATAATCGAGTACAACCCAAAAAAAAAAAAAAAAGAGTTAGGAGTACCAAACCAAATCTTACCCAAAAGGAGCATTAAAACATCCTTAAAGTGTGATTTTTACCAGACTCATTTGACTTCATTGCACATCAGATCAGTCTCTAATCTTATTTTTAATTCCAAATAATCAAAACTATGCATGACCTTCATGTAGATTGTTGTGATTAGGGGTGCAATTGAAGCAGTTTGACCAGTTTTTGAGGCCCTTTTGCAAGGCACCGGCTAGGTTAGTTTTTCCTATTCTGCGCACTGCATTCTTCCAAGTCTCAGAATTCTATTGGAATCAAAACTCAAATCCTTCAACTAGTTCAAGAACTCTAAATAATTGATGGTTGATTAGATTCAAGCTTCAAGCTCTCGAAGAATTTCCACCGACAAGGTTTCAAATACAAAAATCATGCAAAGAACATGAAGAATGGAGATTCTCTAACAAGCGCATAGCCAAAGATACTTCATAATTCTGTCACAAAGGTCTTTCAATCTACTTTACAATCAAAGCAAATAATATTTTATGTTCAAATTAAGACTGTAATGACATAGATCTTGAATATAAGACTTTCTCAGAGAGATTGAATCTATTCTCAAATTATTATTCTTTTGTAGTAGAATTC
This sequence comes from Quercus rubra, assembly GCA_035136125.1. Classification (NCBI taxonomy): domain Eukaryota; kingdom Viridiplantae; phylum Streptophyta; class Magnoliopsida; order Fagales; family Fagaceae; genus Quercus; species Quercus rubra. The sequence continues at coordinate 33,505,512 of CM068733.1, read as the reverse complement.
TTCCTAAGAAGTTAAAGAGGTTTTTTAGGAGCAAAACATGGGGAGTGGAATTCTTCTTCTTCTTCTTCTTTTTCCCTTTTTTTTTTTTTTTTTTTTTTTTTTTTTGAGAATGTGGTGAGTGGAATTCAAGTGTTAGATATTTGCATTTGAGTTTAAATTTAATGTTTCTTAAATATATGTGGTTCAAATTACTTTTATACACTTCTTCTTTAAAAATAAAATTATAAAATGATGGAGATAATTGCTTCTAAATACTAATAGACAATTCCTTAAAAAAATAAAAATAAAAATAAAAATAATAATAGGCTAACTTTGAGGGGGGGGGGATACCTAAAACGTGTGTTTAAAAAAAAAGAAAAAGAAAAACGGTGCTAGTTAGTAGTCTATCATAGCATAGGATTCTAAAATCCTAAAATTTAGGATTTTTTCTGGTTTGAAATTGTAAAATAGAAAAAAAAAAAAATTGAAGTTCAGTTTGAATTTGACAACCAAAAGGGAGTGGTCATATTTTACAGGCAATATTTTTGCCATTGTTAAAAGATAGTTTTACCAAATTATCCTTTAATTTTATCTCTACTTAAAGGTATTTTGGAACAAAAAAAAATTCAGTCCAATTAAATGAATAAATATTAATATTTTACATTTATTATAATTTGAGATTTTACTTTTTCTAATCACCAAAAAAATATATGCGGGGTGAGTTTTGTAGATTGGAGAAGTTTTAAAACTAACAAAAGAGTAATCTTATTTTGTAGAGAGTTAGAGAGTAGAAGTAAAAATTTAAATTAACGTAAAAGTAGAAGTTTATTAGAAGCACGAAGACATTTTAATGCAGAAGTAGAAATTTATTATTTTTGTAAATTTACTATTTTAATCATATTTTTAAGTTTTAGATAGGGGTATTTTTTACAGTAAAAAAAAACAATAACTAACTTTCTTTGACAAATTTATTATTTTAACCCCATTTTTAAGTTGTTGATTAATTAATTTAGGGTATTTTTGACAGAGAAAAAAACAATAACTAACTTTCTAAATCCTCAATCAAAACCAACTTCTAACTGTTTGCGTCAGTTTGGCACTTAAAAAATAAGATTTAGCCACAAACAATTAAAACCACTCCCTACACAACAACGAAATTGCGCTGGCCAACCTACCTGGCTTCTAAAACATCACAAAGTAGGTTGTAGGTCCATTATCGAAAGAAAGGAAAAGAGCAAGACAACAAACTACTTTCTTCAAGTTTTATATAAGAACGTTATTACAGTAAAAACTGTTGATTGAACGTGCTTGCCTGCTCTGTTTTTTACTTGGCTCAGGGTTTAGTGGGCTGGGCTGGGCTAAGCAGGCCATTTACCAATCAATGGCCTGGCTGGCCAGGCCGAAAGAAAGGAAAAAAAAGTCCCAACTTATGGTCTTGATCACGAGCAATGCTCATTTTGTTTTTAATGGGTTGGGCTACTAAATTGGGCCAAATAGACTGCCTATAGCCTGTAGGATTTTTTAATTGGGTTTCCTTTCCTTTTCCTTCATATAAAGATTTAACTGTTTTTTTTTTTTTTTTTTAAAGAAGGAATCAAAGAATTCAAAACTTATTTAATTCTTTTACAGTCAAAACCTAATAAATTTTTTTTATTAAAGTTTTATAGAGTTTTTTATTTTTCTATCTTTTAATTTTTTTTTTTTTTGGGTTTATATATATATAAACTTGTAGATGTATAAACTTTTCTAAGGAGATCCTCAATCTCAGCTTTGCAAACATCCATAAGCTCATGGTTCATCTGGATGGGTCGGGCCTTGGTTGGGATATCCTTTTCATTGAAGTCTTTGACATAGGGAGACCTTACTCTACCAGAGGAAGATGAGGAAGAAGGCTTTTGGATCTAGATAGGGCTAAAAGGGTCTTCTACAGTATATGGAGTGATTTGCCTAGCTAGGTGCAGGGGCAGCTAAGGCTAAACTATAACTGGGTTGACCAAGAGGTGGTCTTTGGTAATTTGGCCTTGGGATAGTGGATACCACATACCTGTTGGCAATAGTAGAAGGGGAAAGAGGAACTATTTGGCCAATAGGGTTCTTTGCCTGACTGGTACTACCTGGTGGAGATTGTCTAGGGAGTCTGGGGGGTTGGGGATGCTGTGTCTTTTTCCCCGACATTGTGGTTTGGATTCTGCAAAAATTCACGAGTTAGGAAGTCAGGGATACTATTTTGAGTTCCTTCAATGAATTCTATATCAAAGTCAAAAACTGAAAGGATGGCTTGCTATCATGCAAAAATTTGTTTTGATGCAATGTTTTGAACATCTTTTTCTAAAACATGTTTTGTAGATTTGCAATCAATCCTTATTAAAAACTTTTGGTTCAAAAGATCACTTTGAAATTTTGAAATGCATAGTACTATAGATAGTATTTCCTTTTTTATAGTACTATAATTTAACTGAGTGGGAGTCCAAATTCCTGAATGAAAACAGACTATTTGTTCTGGAGAATTAGGACTAACACGCTGAAGAAGAATGCCACCATAACCTATGTTAGAGGCATTTGTCTAGACAATCTTGAAGGAATTTACTAAGGGAATTCCTAAACATGGGAGTGTCTTGACATATATTTTGATTTCTTGGACGACTGATGTATGGGCAGGAGTCCAAGGGGGTGGATTGGTTCGAAGTCTTTCAAAAAGAGGTTTGCATTGTTGCCTGAGATTTTGATAGAAATCAGAAATGTAATTAAGGGATCCTAGAAATCTTTAAAGCTGTGTTTTATCTAGGATTTGATCTGGAAACTTTTCAGCAAACTGGATTGATCTGTCTATGGGTTTGATGACACCATGGTGGATATTAAAGCCTAAGAATCTGACCTTGGTTGGGAAAAGTTTGATTTTGGAAGCTGAAACAACAAGACCATTAAGCTTGACTCTATGGAGGAAAGCTCAGAGGTGTTTTTTGTGTTGTTCCAAAGACTCCGAAAAAATGAGTACATCATTGATGTAGACAATGGCATGGGTGGAGAATGGGTTAAAAATCTCATTCATGATATTTTGGAATTCAGAAGGTGCATTTTTGAGACCAAAGGGCATTACATTCCATTCATAATGTCCAAAGGGTGTGGTAAAGGTTGTTTTGTACCTATCAGACTCTTTGATTTGTATCTGCCAAAAACCACTTTTCATATCAAATTTGCTAAAAAACACAGCTCTGTCAAGCCTATTTACCAAGTCTTTTTTGTTTGGAATTGGGTATCTTACCCATTCTAAGACTTTGTTCAAGGGCTTGTAGTTGATGACAAGTCTAGGGACACCTCTCTCAATCTCAGCGTTCTTCTGGATATAAAAGGCTGGACAAGACCATGGTGATCTAGAATTCCTAATGATACCTTTTCTAAGGAGGTCCTCAATCTCAACTTTGCAAACATCCATAAGCTCATGGTTCATCTGGATGGGTCGAGCCTTGGTTGGGATATCCTTTTTATTGAAGTCTTTGACATAAGGGAGAGCGACCTCGTGTCTCTTTCTATGCCAAAAGGCTGTAGGTAGATCAGAGCAGACTTCCTGCTTAAGTTGTTCTTCAAACTTCCTGATCTCATCTTGGATGCTTTTACAGGCAAGTTGTTCCTCAACTCGCGCATATCTAAGATCATCCTTTAGGTACTCAATATGTTGAGTTTTGGCTTCAATAAGGTTAAGGGCCTTGGAGACAGAAACTTCCTGGAGAGTACTGATTTCTCGAGGTTCTGGCTTCCTAAGAAACTTGAACTTAACTGGTTGGCCAAAGGGATGGGTAGTGATACCTTCACTATCTGTGGTGAAGGGATATAAAAGACACGTGAATGGGTTTCCTAAGATGACCCTATCTGTCATATTCTTGACTAGGCCAAATGTGGTTTTGAAGCATGTGTTGTCCTGACACACATGGGCATTGGGTATTTTGAATTCAATCTGCATTTTTCCGCCGCTTGCGGTAGTTAATTGTTTCCTAGTCTTTTTGAAGTACTTGGAGGGACTGATTCTTTCTTGGATGCAGTTGAGATTAGCACCTGAATCTATTAAGGCTATAACCTCAAATTCAAAATCTTTGCTTATGACAAACTTGACTTTGGAGTGCCATTTCTGGAAGTTGATCCTCTTGATGGTTTGAAGGAATTTCCTTTGGACCATGTCAGCAACAGGATTATCTGTTTCATTCTCTTCATCAGAGGAATTCTGTGATGAGGTTCTTTTCTCATTGCTATGATGGAGAGTATTTTCCAGATGTTTCAATCTCTGGTTGTGGTCAAACCTAAGGCTGGCTAAGTTTTCTCTAAGGGTTTGAACTTCAGACCTGGTGTCTTTGATTTCTTTCTGAAGGTCATCGACTGTTACATCCTTTTTTGGTCTAGTGCTTGTGGCCTCAGGGACAACAGACCGGCCAACTTGCCCCCTTTTGCTATTTTCCGCATTGTCTGTAACTTACCCCCATTTGGTATCAGAGCCAAGTTGGCCGGTCTGTTGTAAGTTACTGTTTATATATTTTCAATCAAGTTGGCAGGTTCTACCGCCATAGTTATCATTCACTATTTTGTGCATTATCATTATTTTGAGCATATTATCTCCTACAAGTTTTATTTTATTTTACATCTATTTTCTGATAGCACTTCCATTACCATACATCATCTTCTACATTTATTATCTCTTCTTTGTGATCTATCATTTGGTAGGCTGAGCCTCCTTCCTAACCAACTGTTTATCTTTCTGTGTTAACTGTTCAAGTTAATCTTTCATTTCCCAGTTATTTGCTTTTTCTTGTTTCTGCGTTTTAGCCCAAAAGTTTGTTGTAGATGTATACTGTTGAGAACTGAAAAGTAAATCCAGATCTGTACCATTGTGCAACCCTGTAAGTCTTCAAGTGTCCCATAGCCGTGTTGTCGTTTAGTCAAGGAAAGGCGTTTAGGCGTTGAGGCGAGAGAGGACAAAGAAGCGCTGAGAGGTGTGTAGTTAGTACAATGAAGGTTTTTGAAGGTCTCGTGTGTATACCCTGTTCCAGATCTAGGGATAGATCCAGAAATTTGAGGATAAAGGTGATTATGTTTTGATTGTATTTTCTTAAGCTTTTGTCGTAGAATGTTGAATAGGTGGTTGTCTAGGAGTAACTCTTCTGTCAGTTCTAGATCATCCATTCCCCCATTCATACCAGAGATATCTCAAGAAGATGGAGTTATCAATTCGGAAGATTACTAGTTGTCAGATGTAGATCTAAAGTTAGGAGATTGGAACATCCCAAAGATGCCCACTAGTGAAATCTACAAGTCTTCGTGGATCAACAAAAAGATCTTCAAGACAGATTACCATGTTAAAACCATAAAACAGGTCTATGGAATTAACAAAGAATTTGAAACTTGTTACTTGCTTTCTCCTGTAACCATTAAAGCGCACAAGAAGCAAGGACACAACTTTCTACACATAGGTTTAGTCCAAGTTGGAGTTAAACCCCTCATCAGAGAAGATTTGAATAGTTCAATCCTTATGGCCCTTAGAGACACCCATCACATAAGATTTGATGACAGTCTTCTAGGCACCATAGAATCCAATCTTAGTGGTGGACCAGTTCATTTTAACTGTTTCCCCAATTTTGTTATTCACCTCCATGACCCCCATGTCATGAAAACCCTTACCTTGAATATCAAGACCCATGGTACCCTCATGGTGCAGGGAGCCAGCCAGATTGCCTTGATATACAGGATTTATTACAAGTGCTTAAGGACAAACCTCAATGCAGGAGACCTTGACAAAAGAAGACCGAGAGAGACCACTCTCATTCAAACCACAGATCCTAGATCCAACATTCAGGTACCCAAAACCCTTCAATGGTCAAAGGTTACCTTTCCAGAAAATTGGACTCTAGAGAATGAGAATTACCTTCTCCAGATCCAGGATCCAGCCAGGAATCCAGACTTAGATTTTGTTCAGCAGCTAGCCGATGGTACGGTTAGACTCAGTTTTGATCAGTCTAGGTTTCGATTTCCCCCATCCTTGGATGACCCTAGGTTTAGATCCCCAGTAGATCTACCCCTACCTAGTAAGCAGCCCCCTATCCCCCTTTGTGATAAACCTGCGTCCCAGTGTAGCTCTTCCAGACCTCGTGTTCCTTTCCCCAGATCTAAGAGAGATTTAGGTCTTGAACTCCAAGGTGTCCAAACCAAATCCTAGGTTAGTACCCCTTGCTACATAGCCAGACAAGAGTCAGTTGTTGATCAAGAAGACAACAACAGCAGAAAAACCCTTTCTCCATCCCATTCGAATTTAGAAGCCCCAGAAGAACTAGAAGATGTGTCACCAGTCAACCCTTACAAAGGAGTCATGACCATCAAGATAGAGTTCACCCCTGATATGGCAGCCTTAGGTACAGAATTTGACCTAGAGAAAAATAGAGTCAAGAGAGAAGCTTATAGAGCCAACCATACCCGTGAGCAGAAGCAAGAAGTTTTGACAAAATGGAAAGAGTTCATGAAAGAGACATCCAACAATGTTCCTTTCTTTGAATACTTTGAAAACCATTTTAAATGGCACAAAAAGTCTTGTGTTATTACCAAAACAAATTGGACGAAGGAAGATACCAAGGAAGTAGTTCGGTCCAGTCACCTACCCTTGGATAAGATCACCTTCAAATATAAGGAAGTTGATGTAGTTGCATCACCTTTTCAACAACCTACCAGTGAGGAAGTTGTAGTTAGCAAAGTTATTGCACAGAACAACTACACCAACCAATGCCTCCATGTCATAGGAAAACAGCTTGATAGGATGGAAGAAAAGGTTGAGAAAAAGGTTATCCTCCAACCAGGAAACCCTAGCAAACCCAGTTCAGCCATTGAAAAGCCTTTAGTCAAGCTTCCTACCACTAGGCAAGCCAGCCTTAAGTCTAAGGACCAAACAACCTTAGAAATATGTTTGCAAAAGATGGAAGAACTCGTGAAGAAGGAACCAGTCACTCCTTCACCAGATACTACGACATCTAGCAGACTTGTTACCTTAGATGTCCACAAAGCCTCTAGGAGTTTTGTGAAGAAGAAACTAGTCATCTCTTCACCCAAACCCATAAAGTATAGTAAACTTGTTGTCTTAGATGTCTACACAGCTTTTAGCAGTTCTAGTCAAACCTCCTCAGACAGCGAAAAGGAGATTGAGAAGATCGAAAACCAGTTTCGAGGTTTAGAGGTAAAAAGGCTTTACCAACCAACCCCTACTACCTTAACCAGGAATTGGTATCCTAGACCAACACCCCCTAACCTCCAGTTCAAGGAAAGAAATAGCCACCAATTCTGTGTAACCTCTGGAAAACTCTATGAGTGGTACATAGATGGTTTGGCTGAACAGGAAATCCTGAACAAAATTCATCATATGACTATGGTAGCAAAAAATTACCTAAATGAAGGTCGCTCCCATACAGAAGTCATAGAACTCATGTCCTTAGGATTCATAGGTAAACTTCTGCAATGGTGGAACAACTGTTTAACAGAAGAATCTAAGGAATATATCAAAAATGCTGTTCAAAAGGATGAGGAAGGAACCCCCATCTTTGATGAACGCATAGGAAAAGGTGTCCCTGACGGAGTCAATACCCTAATTTACATGGTTATGAAACACTTCGTAGGAAAACCTAGCAACATTACATCTAGGATTTACGACCAGTTGAGTAACCTTAGATGTAAGAACCTTGGTGAGTACAGGTGGTATGAAGATGTCTTTACCACCAGAGTCATGCACAAAAGTGATTGCAACTCTCCCTTCTGAAAAGAAAAGTTCATCAATGGTTTACCCAGACTATTCGGTGAAAAGGTCAAAGAAGCCCTTAGTACCCCTCTAGGTGTTATAGATTATGATGACCTAATCTATGGAGATATCTCTAGCACGATCCAGAGTGAAGGGATTAAGTTATGCAGAGATTTGAAAATCCAAAGCAGTAAGAGCAAAGCCAAGTACGAAGTAGGAAACTTCTGTACATCGTATGGCTTACCCTCTGTCATCCCCAAGAGAAAATCCAAACTCAGAAACGAAGAACCCTCTGAAAGACCCCATAGGAGAAGGACAGCAGCCAAATGTTATAGAAAGCAGAAGCTCAAAGCTGATGATTTCTATAAGAAAGGAAAGTCCAAATCCACAGGCAAGCCAATTTCCAAAGCATCACGAAAATGCTTCAACTGTGGGAAAAGAGGTCATTTTAGAACCGAGTGTAAATAGAAGGCCAAAGCCCTCATCAATACCCTCGTAAGTGACCAAACCAGCAAGAATGAGATCTTCAGACTCTTAGAACTTGACCATTCGGACAGTGAGTCTTTCAGTAGTTCTAGTAACCATGAGATCCATCAGATTTACCAATCATCTTCTGAACCCTCTAGAGCATCTTCTAGTTCCTCTAGTGGCCCAGATATTGGTATGGCATGTAAAGATAGTTGTTGTAGGAACAAGACTATCAATGTCCTTAGTAAGCATGAAGAGCTTATCCTAGATCTCATAGAACAGATCGAGGACCCAACCATCAAAGCTCAAAGGCTTAGTGAATTCCATAAGACCTTAGTTAAGGAACCTAGTAAACCCGAACTAAGGATCCAGGAACCCAAAGTTGATTTGGAGAAAATTTACAACAAGTTCACCAAATCAAAGAAGGAAGTTACAGTCAACGACCTTCAAAAAGAAATCAAGGAAACCAAATCTAAGGTCAGAACCCTTGAACAAGAAGTGACCATCCTTCGTGTTGATCACGGCCTCCTTGACCAAAGATTGAAACATTTAGAGAACACTTTTCATCAAGGCAATGAGGAAGGAGCCTCATTTCAGAGCCCTTTTGATGATGAAGTTGATGAAACGATTAACCCTACAGCAGAGATGGTACAGGAAGAATCCAGTGAGAAATTTCTGCAAACCATCAGTAGGATTAACTTCCAGAAATGGCACTCTAAATTCAGGATTGTCATTAGCAAAGATTTTGAGTTTGAGGTCATTGCCTTAATAGATTCAGGTGTTGATCTCAACTGCATCCAAGAAGGAATCATTCCCTCCAGATACTTCAAAAAGACTAGGGAAAGATTAACCTCCGCAAGTGGCGGAAAAATGCAGATTGAATTCAAAATACCCAATTCCCATATGTCTTAGGACAACACATACTTCAAAACCACATTTGTCCTAGTCAAGAATATGACAGATAGGTTCATCTTAGGAAACCCATTCATGTGTCTGTTATACCCTTTCACCACAGATAGTGAGGGAATCACTACCCATCCTTTTGGCCATCTAGTCAAATTCAAGTTTCTTAGGAGTCCTAAACCTTGAAAGATCAGTGATCTCCAGAATATTTCTGTCTCCAAAACTTTCAATCCTTTGACTGCCAAAATCCGCAAAAAATGTAATCAAGCCCAGAACCTTGATTCTTTTGTATCCACTGCTTATTATCTTGTCGATGAATTTCCTGGCCCAAATCAGTCCCGAAATTCACCGCAGCATAATCAGCATACAAATATCTGTGCATCATCACCATCTCATGTTTTTAACAAAAGCATTTTTAAAAAGCCATATAAAATTCATCATGCTCATTTAAACATGTTTTGGCAGGAAAACAAAATTAGCCCCACTAGTGTGTGGAAAATGGCTTCTTTTTCAAACAAAGGGAAAGCACCTATGCAGGGGTCTTCTTCTCAACCCAGATGAACGACATCCCTCCAAAGCCTTATCCCAGCAACAATAACATATTCTAATGGTACATTTGGCTATCACTTTGTAAGAAGTTTTGAAAAGGACTTTATAGTACAATAATGGAGTGTACCCATATTTACCACCCTCCATCAAAGTACTCCTTGATAACCTTCACAGAGCCTATACCAAAAGCAACCTGAACCTTTTCCAAAGAACCCTCAATGCACTAGAAATCCACCTAATCAACCTTGAGACAGGAAATGTAGTTCTTCCTAGTCAACTCTTTGGCAAAGAGGATATCCATTCAATGGGTAAAATGACTATCATGGGCACTGATTATGCAAGGCTTAGTCTTAAGACTTAAGCCTCCCTAAGAAGTGCTATTGCCAACTTGCCTTCTGATATACATGATTGTATATTACAAAGCAAGGCAATGTCCAAATCATATGACCAATGGTTCGTATATTTCAAGTTATTGGTCACCACTCATTTCCCAGTATACGGTGAAGACTCAGATGACATTGATGACATCTTCCTCTACACAAATTGGGGAGATTACTTTGGGTGTAGTCTCAGAGTCTATGAGAAGAAACATCCTTTTCCAGGCCTCATAGTCAATTTCGAAGACTGGAAGGAGGATGAAGACAGAGAACAAAGTTGGCTCTCAATGATGTTTGAATATGGTTTCATCAGGTTCATCAAGCTATCAAACCATAATCAAATCAGCCAATTTCTTCAAATCATTCAGTAAGTGGTTGCTAAGACCAACAATCCTTTTGTGTCAATCAGATGTTGGAGCACTCTCCCACAGTGGGACAATAATAATTGGATGGATGTCCAGCCGGCCCACCATTTTGTTCTCATCAATGGTTACACCCACCAAGGCCCTTGGTATGATGGAGACTTCTACCTATCTTACAGAGACCCTCATGCTCTCGCGGATTGTTGGAGGAACTACTTCACTAATGAAATCCTGGAAGTCACCAGTGAGCTATGGAGAAATTACTACTTCGTAGGAAACACTGGCAGAATTACAGTATTTACAGATAGGCCTTATTCTGAAGCCATCAACCTTCAAGGTACCTCTCATATTGATCCCCAGAACTTCGTAAAAAGGATCCCAAATTATGAAGCAATCTCATATTGTGGCGTCTACAACGAATTCGCCAAGTTCCGTGAACATGGCTACAATGAACCTTGGGATCCCTATGATGGTTACAACACCAGTGATTAAACCTTTCAGAATCAAGTTTTGGCTCTGGTTACTATTCACAGCACTATTCCGTGAACGGTACCCGCATCCAGCATATTCCAGATAGACTACTATTCATCCCACAGTACCAATCATTGTGCAATGAACAGTTCTCCAGAAAAGCAGGGGGACAAATCACTATTCATGAACAGTGACCATTACTGTTCATCAAACAGTGCCCCAACAGAATCATTTAGTTTACTGTTTACTTTTGACTGAAAAGAAATTCACCCGTGGTAAAAGCATTTCACCTTCCGTGATTCCAGCAATCTCCTGAAGAATCCAAGGCTTCCTCCAGTCTATAAAAGGAACCTTCCTCTTCATTCTTCAACAGGTCCAAATTCTTTGGTAATACAAGTCCAATTGAGTGAAAACATAGGTCCATTTCAGAGAGCACCTTATAGCTAGTTTTAGTTTACAGTTTACAGAAATTGTAACCTAACCTACTTTTCTTGTAATCCCTTATCTTGTAATCAGATGGCCTCAGTCGACCCTCTCTTGTAATATTTTCCGCATTGTCTGTAAACCTTAAGAGATCAGTGATCTCCAGAATATTTCTGTCTCCAAGACTTTCAATCCTTTGATTGCCAAAATCTGTAAAAAATGTAATCAAGCCCAGAACCTTGATTCTTTTGTATCAACTGCTTATTATCCAGTTGTTGAATCCCCTGGCTTTAATCAGTCCCGAAATTCACCACAGCATATTCAGCATACAAATATTTGTACATCTTCACCATCTCATGTTTTTAAAAGCATTTTTCAAAAACTATTGAAAATCCATCATGCTCATTCAAACATGTTTTGGCAGGAAAACAAACTTAGCCCCACTAGTGTGTGGAAAATGGCTTCTTCTTCAAACAAAGGGAAAGCACCTATGCAGGGGTCTTCTTCTAGAAGAGCAACATCCCTCCAAGGACTTATCCCGGCAACAATAACATACTCTAATGGTACAATGGCTATCACTTTACAAGAAGTTTTGAAAAGGACCTTACAATACAGTAATGGAGTGTACCCATATTTACCACCCTCCATTAAAGTCCTCCTTGATAACCTTCACAGAGCCTATACCAAGAGCAACCAGAACCTTTTCCAAAAAACCCTCAATGCACTAGAAATCCACCTAGTCAACCTTGAGACTGGAAATATTGTTCTCCCTAGTCAACTCTTTGGCAAAGAGGATATCCATTCAATGGGTAAAATGACTATCATGGGCACTGATTATGCAAGGCTTAGTCTTAAGACTCAAGCCTCTCTAAGAAGTGTTGTTGCCAACTTGCTTTCCGATATACAGGTTCGTATATTGCAAATATATAAACAGTAACTTACAATAGATCGGCCAACTTGGCTCTGATACCAAAAGGGGGTAAGTTACAGACAATGCGGAAAATATTACAAGAGAGGGCCGACTGAGGCCATCTGATTACAAGATAAAGGATTACAAGAAGAGTAGGTTAGGTTACAATTTTTGTAAATGGTAAACTGAAACTAGCTCTGAGGTGCTCTCTGAAATGGACCTGTGTTTCCACTTAATTGGACCTGTATTACCAAAGAATTTGGACCTGCTGAAGAATGAAGAGGAGGGTTCCTTTTATAGACTGGAGGAAGCCTTGGATTCTTCAGGAGATTGCTGGAATCATGAAAGGTGAAATGCTTTTACCACGGGTGAATTTCTTTTCAGCCGAAAGTAAACAGTAAACTGAATGATTCTGCTGGGGCACTATTTGATGAACAGTAACGGTCACTGTTTATGAATAGTGATTTGTCCCCCTGCTTTTATGGAGTACTGTTCATTACACAGTGATTGATACTATGGGATGAATAGTAGTCTGTTTGGAATCTGCTGGGTGCGGGTACTGTTCACAGAATAGTGCTGTGAATAGTAACCAGAGCCAAAGCTTGATTGATGAAAAGTTCATTCACTGTCTAAATTGCAGCCATCATAGGAATAATGGGTCATTCAGACAGTAGCCAACTGAGGCTTCAGAAGAGGCAGAAGAGTTCTTTTCTACTGACTCTAATTATTCTAATTGCAAGAGCAATTGTTGGCCAAGATCTCTGAGTTCTTTGATAGATTTTCCGGCAATTTGGATGGAGTCTAGGGAAGACTGTGACCTTGTTCTATGAGCAATGGCTGTTTTGTTAGAAATGGCTTTCTGGATGGAGGGGGGAAAATCCCTGTAAATTTGATCAATGATGTGGTTGAACCTGAGATTGTCCCACCACTTTACCAGAAACTCTCTATCCAACAGGTTATTGTTAATAGTGTACTTCCACATGCTAATCCAGTGAATCATGTACTTGATTGTCATGTGAAGGATGGCTGGAAATTGGGAGCCATGGGAAGAGGGAGTGTGCCTTGAGTTAAAATACCTGAGGGCATCCTGGAGGGGTTTAGGGAGAATCTGCGGTATTGGGCCGAACATTTCCCACCACTTGAGGAACCAAGACGGTATTGGACTAGAGAAATTTTTATGGAACATTAAGAACCACAAATGATCATAATTCTTGTTTTGGAAAAACAGAACTTTTTCAAAGGCGTCCATATAGTCATAATAACTATAGTAGAGTTCTGAACCTTTGTAGTCTGTGAGCTGTTTGAGAACTGAGGGATGTCCCCAATCTTGACAGTTGGTGAAACCTGTGATGATAAGCTTATGGTAGAGAACTACAGGAGGGTCCCCTTTCTTGTTTATAATGTTTTCTATTTGAGCAGATTTTTCCTGGATGAGGATGCTCTTGTAGAACTTGATGTTTTTTCTCGGGTGTTTTGGGAGTAAATGCCAACCATCGGGTAGAACTTCCATTGCCAAGGCTAAGGGGTCCTTGATATGAACTAAGTGTGGTTCAATGTAGGATAAATATATATATATAATCAAAGATACTAGGTGTTGATACCCAATTTTTCACGTATTTGGGCCAATAAGCAAAGTCCAAAAGTCCAAAACGCTAATTGGCTAAGACCTAAAATCCCGAGTGAAGAGGAATAACAAAGAGAATAATGAATAAACTTACACTTAGGCTAAAAAAGGGGAAATTATAGAGAAAAAAAGCTTGCAGCAAATCATCTTTGAATGAGGTAATAAGTGGGGCTTGAGGATGGCCCATCCTCCTTTGAATGGGGGATTAAGCCAGAAAATGACCTCTATAAGGGGCATCTTTCATGTAGAGTAACCATGGGCTTAACATGGCCCAAATATTATGAGAAGAGGAAAAAAGCCCAAAATTGGTTCTCTACAGAACGACCTAGGGTTGAAATAAGTGAATGATTAGAGGAAATCATAATAAGTCTGCAAGCTCCAGTAGCGACAACCATGAACAAAATAAAAAGGAAATAGAGAGAAAGGGTCGCTAGGAAACGAGAATCACAATACACTAATAAAATGCAAAGAGTCCAAGTTGTGCAACCAAGAAGAGACGTGGGTCTTACTCCTCTGTTACCAACTCATGCAAAGGGTGCATCACCTGTTGCTGTGAAGCTTAGGAGAAAGGGTGGGGGGTGGGGGGGATGATCTTAGTTTGGTATTTTGATAAGACCTCTTTTGGAGATGCTTTATTGGGAAAAACATCTATGCCATAAGAGGTAAGTGTTGGTGGGTATCAAGAGGTGCTTGCTTAGGAGATCAGATAAAACACATTTATGAACCCTCACCATTTTTAGAGGGGATCAATTAGGTAGGCCTTGCTGTAGAGTGAAACCCATTTGAAAATGAGAGAATCTCCCATTTTGGGATGAAACCAAAACTCCTTTTTGATGCATTAATTACCCAAAAAAGAAATGTAGAAAACAACCAAGAGAAACAAAGACCAATTAAGACTCGTAGTCCACAATGGATTTGAGAGGTCATGAGAAAAGAAGATAAAATGGGGAGAACACTTATGAATGCCCACCAACGAAAGAATATTGGCAATAGGACTTGAACTTAGGTGGGTTAGACGAAGTGTACAAACCTTACTAGCTGATTCATACCTCGTTGGCCTTCCAAAGAAATTATATTACCATAGAAAAAGCAACCTAGAGTATCCATGGTAAAGTAATGAGTTTGGTGTGCACCACTAGGGCATCTTTCTCTCTCTCACACATGAAACACATCTCTCTTACATTTCCCAATATCCACCTTAACATGGCCAAACTAACTCACATTTCAAGCATCATATTGTGCCAACTCTAGGCAGTAAAACTGTGGGAATAGGAGCTAAGACCTTTATGGCCAGATTCATTCTGTAGAGTGCATTTCACATACACACATATCAATGTGTGTGTGTGTGCACGCGCGCGCTAATCCTTTATAAACTAACATTTGCTTAATGACTATTTTCTTTGGTTTTTAGTGCTTACGTGTAGAAAGTGAAGATATATTCATTTAAAAGAAAGTGGGGAATAATCATTCATGCTGCAGAAAAGTGCAAAAAATCTTATTGCATAATAAAAGTTGAGAAAAGTGTAGAAAACTTTATTGCATAGAAGAAAGTTGAGAAAAGTTCTTTCTACGGTAGAAGAGGAGAATAAGCTGGTTTAGCGGTAACGTACCCAAAACTTCAAATTTAATATTTGTGCACAGGTTGACGCAGCAAAATGAGACCCTAGGGCCCATTCTGTAAAAGTGTCGGGCCTAACTTCATTCATAGAAAAAGCCCAAACTAAAAGCTTTTTAATAGTATCAAGACATGTGTCTAGGTTGTAAGTTTGAAAACATGACCCTCAACGCTAGTCTACTAGGAAAATGTATATTTAGAATACATAGTTTATCATAATAAATTTAATAATCTTAATGGTTAGACGCGTGGTCTTAAATTATTATTTTCTCACGTCTTAAGTTCAAACCCCTACCCCACCCCCAAATTTTTTTATTAAAAATTATGGGTTAATGTGCTGGGCTTAAGGACAAGCCCAGTGGACCCATAGTAAAAACAATCAAGCCGTGGCTTGTCCCACTAGGTTATTGGGCTACCCACGGGCTTTAACAATATCAGTATTGGTCCCCAATTAGTCCATTGGGCTGGCAAGCTATTGGGCCAGCCTATGGATCATGGGCGATTTGGTGACACTTAGAAGCTTTCTAAACATCATAACTAGGATTTTACAACATCAGACCTCGAATGAAGGATTGCATCACATAAACCTCAAACAAAGTTTCATGACATTAGAAATTTTGTAAAAAATACTCCCCAGTATATCCATTTACTACTCAACTAAATAATCAAAACCAACTTCTAAATGCCTGCGTCAGCTAGGCACTTAACAAATAAAATTTACCCACAAACAATTGAAACCACTTCCTACACAACACGAAATTGCCCTGGCCCACCAACCTGGCTTCTCCTTGTTTCACAAAGTAGGTTGAAGGCTAGAACCATAAATATAAGCTTTCTCAGAAGCCAAAAACTTTCCCGAAAAAATGTATTTGTTCTAACATGCATATAGCATCACTAAATTAGAAAAAGTAAAACAAAATCTTAACGGTAGATTATTAATGTAGCCATTCACAATACAAATTATAAATGACAAACATGAGAAATTTTAGAAGAATCTAAATATTATTAAAGCTTACATTCAAACAACATAGTAATAGAAAATCAAAACATGTCAACCACTCAAAACATCATCTAGAACATGAGAAAAGAACCTCCCTCTCAGTACATAAAAAGGATTCTTTTTGGTCTTTAGATCTGAAAATGTAAGCCTATGTCACGCATCTTGTAGTACAAGTTCACTAGAAAGAGTTCATCAATCCCAGTAGTCTTTAGTTCAATAAATTGCTCATTTAGATAGGCAGCCTCTTCTATCAGGTCAGTAATATGATGATAGCAGTTCCTATTTCTATTATAATCTTTATAATGGAAACGAGCATTCCTGAGATACCGTAAGAGATCTATTGTCCTTGACCGATAATAATTGTCATGATAATCGTATATACTTTTAAGGACAGAATTAGATTGTATATTGCCTTTCCAGTTACCAACGCGAATGTTGCTGAATGCAGTACTCATAATTAACCGAGTTTCTTGATCAGTATGCTGATAGTACGCCCAAACACTTCCAATATAACTAAATCTTGATTTCCAATGCCACAGAGATGGATGATTAACAATATCTCCCAATTCATTTGTATCCCCAGTAGCATTTTGAAGCCAGGAATACAAATCCCACAAATCTTCTGGGTAGGATTTGGCACACTTCCCTCTAAGAATTTGATTGAAAATCACATCTGAAATGGCTCGGATGTCATTTTTCTTTCCCACTTGTGGGTTGCCATCTCCCGAAAGGCAAACAGATTGGTCAGGTTCCACATTTGCATGTATGAGAGAGATATGTTTAATCTGTTTGTGGTCACCTCCAATCACAACTCATCAGAATCCATGGCAAAATTTTCAGGATGATGCAAGAAACCATGAAAAGAACCGCTTTTGTGAAGCTTATAAACCGCATTAAGTATGCCTTGTATAATTTTTCTAGCATCTTCCTTTGGCCAGTTTACACCCCAACCACTGTAAATCACACACCAATTATCGCCATTTCTGTCCAACCATTGTTGCAGTGTATTCTCATATTTCTTATGAGTGAGAACATGATTCTTTTCGAGATTATGCTTATGAACAATATAATCGGAATCACAAAACAAATTATAGAAGCGTCCGATCAAACTTTGCCCTGTGTTCAATGGTTCCACCTTAAAATCAACGTACTCAGACGAATGTGGATGACTACAATAAAATATAATCTTATCACGCAATTCCGATCCAGGCCCACGAAAAATTTCCTTGTTTCCTGTAGATTGAACAGTTTCCACATTTTGGGACTTTCCCTCATTATCCATTTTTTGTTTCTTTCCATTCTCCATGTTCACTGCTACCTTATTTAAGTCAACATTCAGTTTGTTTAAGTCAAGATCCAGTAACTAATTGCCAAACATTTAAAAATCATAATAAAAAATATATATATTATAATGCTAATTATAATCTTCTACAGGTAACAGATACAAAAACTACAGTTAAAAAACACACACACACACACCAAAAAAAAAAAAAAAAAACTGGAAGTTGGAACAAACGAGAAGAAATTGTTCTCTTATTTTCTTTATTCTTTTTTAAATGATGAGAAGAAATCCTGAATTAAAACCCTAATCATAACTAAAAAATCAAAACGTGATGCATCAACAATCAAATGTCTATAAAAGATTTAGGAAAAATAAAAGTACTGACCAAGATTAGCTCGAAGAGGATGGCCTGGTCGACTTGACGAATTGAATGTCCAGGTCTTGAGCTCCTGTTGGCTGCGAGCAAGAGAATATAACAGTGTTAACTATTAGTAGAGATGGCCATGAGTAGGGTATGGGTAGGGTATTCCCATACCCAACACAATTAATTTATCCATAGATGTCCAATTATCTTATCCAATTAGTATCCATACCCAATTGTTACCCAATTTGTTTACCCATGGATATCTCATACCCTACCCAAACCCAATTTTTATAAAATCACCAAATATGCTCAAAAACCACTAAAAATACCAAAATATCCTCAAAATCTCTAAAATGAGCAAAATGCCCATAAAATCTCTAAAATGGCCAAAATACCCCTGATATCTCTAAAATCACTAATTATGCTAAAAAACCACTAAAATGACCAAAATCTCTAAAATGAGCAAAATACCCATGAAATTTCTAAAATTACCAAAATACCCCCAAATTCACTAAATATGCTCAAAAACCACTTAAAATTACCAAAATACCCCCAAAACTTAAAAAATGACCAAAATACCATCGAAACCTAAAATTTGACTGAAATACCCCACGAAACAAAAAATTACCAAAATACCCCCCTAAACCTAAAAAATGACAAATATACCTCCAAAACCTAAAAACTAACTAAAATACCCTTGAAACTTAAAAATTACCCTTGAAACTTAAAAATTACCAAAATATTCCCGAAACTTAAAAAATTACTGAAATAACCCCTAAACCTAAAAAATGACTAAAATATCCCTGAAACCTAAAAACTTACTGAAACACCCCTAATACTTGAAAAATTACCAAAATACCTCCAAAACCTAAAAATTGACCGAAATACCCTGTAAACCTAAGAAATGACCAAAATACCCCAAAAACCTATAAAATGACCAAAATACCCCCAAAATCTATAAAATGACAAAAATGCCCCTAAAACCTATATTATGGTAAAAAAAATACACCATAAACCTAAAAAATGTCTGAAATACCCTTAAACCTATAAAATGACCAAAATACGCCCTAAACTTGTAAAATGACCAAATACGCCCAAAACCTCTAAAATGACCAAAAATAACCCCAAACCTCTAAAATTACCAAAAATACCCCGAAACCTATGAATCGACCGAAATAGCCCTAAACCTCTAAAACAACTAAATACCCCTAGAAAATATCTAAAATGACCAAAATACCCTTGAAACCTTTAAAGTGACCAAAATACCCATAAACCTGTAAGATGACCAAAATACATCTGTAACCTTTTAAATTACCAAAATAGAGGTTTGAGGTATTTTGGATGTTTCGAGTGTATTTTTGTCAAATTAAAGGTTCTAAGAATATTTCAATCATTTTGTAGATTTTGAGCGAATTTTGGTAATTTTTTAGATTTCGGGGTTATTTTGGTCATTTTTTTTAGATTATAAGGGTGTTTCAATCATTTTTTAGATTACGGGGCATTTTTATCATTTTTTAGGTTTTAGAGGTATTTCGGTAATTTTTATATTTTGGGGCTATTTCGATAATTTTATAGGTTTTGGAGGTATTTTAGTAATTTTAAGGTTTCAGGGGTGTTTTGGTAATTTTTTAGGTTTCGGGGTATTTTGGTCATTTTTAGGTTTTAGGGGTATTTCGGTTATTTTTTAAGCTTTGGGGGTATTTCAGTCATTTTTTGGGTTTTGGGATCTTTTGGTCATTTTTTAGGTTTCGAGGTTATTTTAGTCACTTTTTAGGTTTAGGTGCTTTTTTATCATCTTATAGGTTTTAGGGGCATTTTTGTCATTTTATAAGTTTTTGGGTTTTTGGTAATTTTATAGGTTTCGGGAGTATTTCAGTCATTTTTTAGGTTTAGAGCGTATTTCGGTTATTTTATAGGTTTCGGGAGTATTTTTTTCATTTTATATGTTTAGGGGGGGTATTTTGGTAATTTCTAGGTTTTTAGGGTATTTCGGTCATTTTTAGGTTTAGAGGGTATTTTGGTAATTTTTAGTTTTCGGGGGGGTATTTTGGTCATTTTAGGTTTCAAGGGGTATTTCATTAATTTTTTATGTTTCAGGGGTATTTTTGTCATTTTTTAGGTTTAGAGGGTATTTTTGTAATTTTTAGGTTTTAGGGGTATTTTGGTAATTTTTCAGGTTTCAGTGGTCTTTCGGTCATTTTATAGGTTTAGGGGGGTATTTTGGTAATTTTCAGTTTTTAGGGGTATTTTGGTCATTTTTTAGGTTTTAGAGGTATTTTTGGTAATTTTTTTAGGTTTCTGAGGTATTTTTAGTAATTTTAAAGTTTCGGAGGTATTGTAGTCATTTTTTAGGTTTAGGGTGTATTTCGACAATTTTAGAATATTTTAGGAATACTTGGGTCATTTTCAAGTTTTAGGGGCAATTTGATAATTTTGATTATTGGCTAATTGGGTGGATTGAGGTTTACTCATAATAATTTAGTTGAGTTGGGTTTGAGTTAGATTTAACTAGTCATTGACCCGTGCATCGTATTGAGTACAATATATAATTTAATCTTTGTTTATTTTACTACAACACCAAAATTGAATTTGTAAAATAAAATCATATAGCTAAAATATTTGTTAATAGCTATACGTTTCAGACATTTATTAAACTATATTATTATTATCAACTTAACAGTATTTTAATATATGTTACCAACATGCTTCAAGAAAATGTCCAACACTGAAAACAATTTCGAAAACAAACTCAACTAAATAGTTTGATGAATAAATATATTACAATCTATAATATAAGCCAAGAAATAAACTTTGAAACCAATATGAACAAAATCCACGTCAAACAAAACCATTTCGATCATTAAGAATATGACTCACTAAAGTCATGAAAAACGCAGGATTCATTACAAAAAAAAGAAAAAAGAAAAAAAAGAAGCATCTTTAGTCTTTATAGATTTTGCTTAAGTACCCAGATACGATGACACATACTCACACAAAAATCATTAAAGAAAGAATCAAAGAACATTCACAACATGTACATACGCTATGAAAGTAAAAATAAGAAAAACAAAAGAGACGTAAACATGGACAATTAAAGAAAAAATATAGGAAAAAAAAGTTAGGAATAGAAATATAAGATAAAGATGGGTTACCCTCAAAAAGAATAATCCATGGATATTCATTGAAATCTTCTAGATAATTTCTGATAATAGAAAAAATAAAACCCAAAAGTTATGATGTTAAAACTTCCAAAAGGCCAAAAAAAAATTTAAAAAAAAAATCAGAAGATTCAAAGCTTCAAAAGTATTGAAATAAAACAATATATATATATATATATATATAAAATTACGCAATAGAGAAATACAATAGAAAGAAGGGAATCCATGATTATAGCTTTTCTACTATTGAAATTGGCCAGACAATTAAATGTATTGCAAAAAATGAACTTAAAAATGCATATGTAAACCAAAAAATTAGAAGATTTTGAGCCAAGAATTTATTAGAGAAATATGTCTACACAACATAGAAATATTAGAGAAATATGAGTTGCCTTTTAAATGTTAAAATTCAAAATACTAAAACTTTTAAAAGGTTAAAAAAATTTGAAGATTTAATTAAAAGATTCAGGCCCAGCAATTAAATAAACAAAACAACAATTGACAAACTTATAAGAAAAACCAACAAATCTATAATTTTTATTGAACAAATCAAATAACCCTAACCTTGATGCATTGACCGAAGAAGGAGAGGAGTCCAGTACATAAGTGGAATATGTGAATTGTGAAGCATGAGCTGCCCTCAAAAAAAATCTTGAAAAAAAATAAGTTTTAAGGAGAAAATTGTGTTGCGGCAAAAGAAGATAATAGCAGATCTAATCATAAAATCTAAAATAAAAAGAGTTTAAAATAAAAATAATAAAAAAATAGTGGTGACCAACGGCCATACATATAAATATAAGATATTGACCAACCTTTATAAAAAGATGTCAGTTTCAATATTCACTTTGTGGTGAGGGTCCTCAAACATCATCTTCTCCGCGAATAGTTTTTGGGGCTTAGGTTTTCTACGCAAGCAATTCTTAAATAGGAGAGAGTAGAGGCGGTGGGAGAGTGTCCTTATTTGCCTAGAAGTCTAATTTGCATTGGAAAAAGAAAACAGTGGTGAGGTGGAAAATTTAATTTAATTTAAATATTATTTAAATATTATGCTGACGTGGAAAATTGTGAGAGCTTCAAAAGTTTCGGTTTTATATATATATATAGATTAGTTAAATGGGTAATAATGGGTAAATGGGTAATATCCAAACCCTACCCAAAATATTTGGGTAATATCCAAACCCTACCCAATTACCTTCTACCCATTAAAAATTGGGTATTATCCAGAATAATTGGATCGGGTAGGGTTGGATATCCATTACCCAATGGGTATGGCCATCCCTACTTGCTAGCAACCAATTGTGTTAAACGTCATGAGGCCCAATAATGAACTTCAACTGCCAAAGCTATTGAATGGGCTTCCAAAGTGACAGAATGGGCCTTACTAGCAATCAAATGTGTTAAACCCCATTATGCCCAATAAAATATAATTTTAATGTAGATGCATGGAATGAAATATTCCATGTCCAAAAACTTCCCCAATTTTACATTCCTTATTATAACAGAAATAACTCTCAATCCGTGTTGACTCTACATATTGTTAGACTTGTGGTTAAGTGATTAAATTCACTATTTCCTAATAGCTTAACCTTTTGGGACAATCAGTAATTAACATGGTATCAGAGCAGGAGATCCTGAGTTCGATCCCTGACTTTACTCTACCTCCCATTTAAAATGTTAAATTCCCACTTGTTGGGCTCTTACTTATTAAGGGGAAGTTTAGACCCACAAGTGAGGGGGAGTGTTAAATTTATGATTAAGTGATTAAATTCACTATTTCCTAATAGATTAAACTTTTGGAACAATCGGTAATTTAACACATATATAGTAGCCACTAGATTAGTGTGATATTAAAAGGCCATACTAAAAAACCTCTTCAGCTAACACCAGAATGACACCAGATTAGTTTTGCTTCAGTGAAATTTTAGTAGTGTTCGGCTAATAAGAAAGGCCATCATATCACATTAAATTCTTATTTTTAAATTCTTGATAAGGGTGTTAAAAATATAGGGAACATGTAACATAGTAGTGAGATTTTTAAAATATTAATCCAATAAAAAGTTATTAAGTGATATAATATTGTTTAAAGTTACATCATGTATAACCTGAACTCAACTTGCAAGCCTGTGTGCACACAGAGTAACCAATAAAGTGCGTGGATAATACAACACCACAGAATAGACCATGAGGGATGTGAAAAAAGTAGCTGGCTGGAAAATTTGCTATGAGCGGACAAACCTTGCTCTAGATAAAAGGAATTGACAAGGCAATCCCTTGAAAGTGACAAGTGGCACGGCTAGAGTAAGGATTATAACATGGGATTGAGAACCACGGCATAGGCAAGATGGTACCTCCCCAATAAACTGGGCGTGCAGTGGGGGTTTGCCGACGAGGGTGTCAATAGCAAAATTACTTCTAATCATCTCAAAAGAATAAATAAATAAAAAAGTTGAGAAGATATTGCTGAAAATAGATTATAAATGGAAATGAAGTATGCTATTTAAACTTGGGATCAAAAACTCCAACTCATGATTAAATTGAATGAGGTTTGACAAGGTAGAACATAATTAAAAGTCAAATGTTATATCTATTTGTCTTATGTTAATACTAAAAAAAATAATAACAAACAAGTAGGCCTCTCACCTAGTGAAAAAAAAAAAAAATGGTTTCTATTGGCGAATAGAATGGCTTATATGTCTATCTTACAATATAAAATTTTTTATTAAAGCCAAAAACTTTAATGAATAAAAATTATTATAAAAGAAAATTTTATTCTTTTCTATTGTTGTACATTCTATTATTACATTTTACTATGGTTGCGATAGTTTAAGAGTGTAAAAATTTTCAATCACCGAAAAAATTATAGTTTTCCTTTCTCTTTCTATCAAAATTAAAATTAGAATTAAGTTCATCAAAAAAAAATTAAAATTAGAATTAATAGTTTTTCAAACAAATTCATTACTAAAATTCATTATTCAATACTTAAAGTCTAATATTGTCAAGAGAGACCGTGACCACCTCAAACACAATATTTATTATGCTACTGATTGTTTAGATTTATTTTGAAAATTTTAAAATATGTTTTATAAATATATAAAAACAGTTTGATTAATATATTAATTTATGTAAAAAGTTTAAATTCTTTTAGGTATCTAAAAGAATCTAGCCTTTTATGTGAAAGTAGTCCGATTTATTTGAATTTAGGTATCATTTTTTATAGAATAATTGGTTTCCATAGATTTCTGCTGAGGGTAATCTCTCCTCTCTTATATTTCTGTATTTTGTATTCATATATTTATTTGATTTTAGGTATCAATTTTTGTGGAATAATTGGTGTTGATGCCCATTTTGGCAAAAAAGTCCAATAACAAGAAGAAGCCCAACAATATGAAAAGGGTGAAGGAAGAAGAGCTAGCAAAATAAGAAAAACCATTAAACCCGAATGGTAGGAATAATGGTCCACAGCCCTATAAGGTAGTAAAAAAGGCCATAAAGAAAGCAAATGGGCCAGGAGAGCCTAGAGAAGGAATTAGCAAGCCATGGGAATCATAAGAGGTGGAAAGTAAACAAAGATGGGCTGGAGGAGCCCAAAGAAAGGAATTAGTAAAAGGGGGTTGGTGTGAAGGCCCACAAACTCTAAAAGGTAAAGGATATGGTAATTGGGCCGGGGAAGCCCAAAAGATTTAGCAAAAACTCATTGGAATGTAAGAATGGAATGGGCTAAGGATGCTCAAAGAAATGAAGCGGGCTAAGGATGCCTAGAGAAACAAAATGGGCCAAGGAAGCCCAAGATGATATAAGAACTAACCTAGCGAAAATGCCGAGCAATACACGGCAGGCCCAAAGGAAGCCCAACAAGCATAGATAAGCAATACATGGCAGAAACAATACAATTGGCGTGGCAAAAGTATCAGCCGACCCACAAATTAAAAGTAAGAGAAGACAAGAGCTGAATTGAAGAAGGAAAGGCCCAAACCCAAGCAAAACCTAGCTCAGGAAAGAAACAAGATGCAAAGAATGAACACCCAGTGACTCATCCACACCACAAAAGGTTAAAAAATGAGCAGTAGAACGTGCAAAAAGACTAGACATATCCGCAGGTAATGGCAAACGCATGAACAACAGGTAAGCCATGGACTCACATGAGAGTAGAGCACACACAAGACTCAAGCACCACCCACTTGTACCCAGCCAATATAGGTGTGTTGGATCATAAGTCAGAGGTAAGAGAGGGTATGATCTAGTGGTAGGAAGAAGGGGGAAGTCTATTATGGGCTTGGCGCTCAAGCTCTTTTGGGGGAAACGTCCTGCTGGGATGACATACCACCCAAAAGAGAGAAAACTGAGCTAGAATCACTAGGTACATGCCACAGGAGCTATTAAGAGAGAATACCCAACCCTTATTCGGATGAGAATGCCATGGAGAGTAAGAAAATAAAACAAAACTCTTTTATCTAAGAATGGAACGTGGCGTAGCTAGCATAGGGTAGTGGTGATGGCAGAGCAACCAGCAGACCAATGGGTGGCTTGGGAAGGACACCTACACTAGGCCAAAAGTAGTTGAGGGGAAAAACAGTAAAACTTATCACGACAGGCTATATAAAAAGGCCTTAGCAATGCATAGTAAAAAGCAATGAGGAGTAAGGAGGAACAAGTAAGACAAATAGCAAGAAAGTAAACAACGGAAAAACAAGGAAGAATAGAGGAAATATAGGAATAAGAAAGAAAATAAAAGGTAGAGAGAAACATAGAGGATAAAAAGTAAAGTGAGGAAAGAAGAGTGTGATAAGGCATGCACCAATAGACTACTCCATTCTCTCCCTCTCAATAACCTACTCTCTAGCAAGTTAAAGGACTTAAGATTAAACCATTTAGGTCAATTCTTTCAAAGTACGCAAT
The DNA here is from genome assembly GCA_035136125.1 of Quercus rubra. Taxonomy (NCBI): domain Eukaryota; kingdom Viridiplantae; phylum Streptophyta; class Magnoliopsida; order Fagales; family Fagaceae; genus Quercus; species Quercus rubra. Next base: position 33,479,372 of record CM068733.1, on the reverse strand, counting down.
TTCCATGGCAAGATTTCAATGTGAGATTTCCCACATTGGAGATTGGTTTCCTTCTTCGACTTAAATTTGCTAAGGAACCAAGCACAACAAACTAATCCCCCTTCCCCCCCTTTAATTATGATTGATTAAGCATTAATATTATTCTTTTTTTTTATTGTCGCTAACTTATTCCTACTATACTCACATTACTGTGTTTTCTTATTGAGAAAGTGGTTTAAATATTATCTTTGGTTGGCAATAAACATATCTCTTTTTATCTTGTTATATTATGTGCCTCTTGCTATAACATTTTTGTGACAACATCCTCTACCATGGGCACGTGACCAAGATCTTGGCAAAGGGGTCCTAGCTTGCACACAAGCTGGCATGAAGTGAGTTTCAATCAAGTCAGTCCTGACTCTCCTACCCTAGCGCTATTGGGCCACAACGCGGGGGAAAGTAGTCCAGCCTAGAAATACAAAAATGCCCACCACAATTGGTTTTCATAGATTTCCATTAAGGGTTATCTCTCTTTTCTTATATTTCTCTATTTCGTATTCATATATTTATTTTATTTTTGATATCGTTCTTTTGTGGACAAATTAATTTTTTGAAACTGACTAGCAAATTTGCAAGGGTAACCACTCCTTTTTCTTAGATTTTTCTATTTTTTGGTCATGTGTTTTGATAAACTTAGGTTTTTAGACATTTATATTGAGAAATATTTGATTTTAGGTATAATTCTTTTGTGGACTAATAAAATTAGGTTTTTAGACATTTATTTTAAGATTCATTTAATTTTAGGTATCATTCTTTTATGGACTAATTGGTTTTCTTAAACTAACAGATTATTTTTTCAAGGGTAACCTCTACTTTTCTCTTATATTTCTCTATTGGCAAATTTTAATAGTTATAGTCATGTATTATTCTTTTGAGAGTACCCCATCTTTCTATTTTTTTTTTTATATATATCCTTTTGGAAATTTCAAATTTTAACTACTGAATTTTTGGGTTAATTTTTTGTAACATTTGAAATTTTCTTGCAAATTTCAACAGTTATAGCACATTGATTATTCTTTTGAGGATAACACATCTTTCTTTTTATATTTCTCTATTGTGTAGTCACATATATTTTTTGTTTATATTTTGTTTCAATAATTTGTAGGCACCAAATCTTCTAATTTTTTAGTTTCAACTAAATTTTTAGGCTCATTTTTTTGCATTATTTCAAACTGTCTAGCATATTTCAACAACATCTTTCTCTTATATTTCTCTTTTATGTGTAGTTGTATATTTTTTTTTCCTATTTTTTGGATAATTCTAGGCTCAAAATCTTCTGATTCTTTAATTATTTTTTGGCATTTTAAAAGTTTTAACATCTAAATTTTTGCATTAGCTCTAGTAATATCTGAACATGTTTGGCATATTTTAACGGCTATATAATGGATTATTCTTTTGAAAATAACTAATTTTTCTCTTATACTTTCACTACAAGAAATTATACTATTGCAGCAAGTTCTTTGGGATGGGTGCAAAAACCGTCGTTATATGTCCATATTGCGGTGTTTTTTGGGACCGTTGCTATACATGGGGTCTATTGCAGCGTTTCATTGGACTGCCGCAATAGCTCTAGTCTTTTGCGGTGTCCTACAATGGCAGGACATAGAACCGCCGCAATATATATGTTTTAGCGGCGTTAACTTAGATATAGTGATGCTCCAAAATCTTGTTGCAATATGTAAGTTGTAGTGGCGATGAGATGACCGTCGCAATAGGTACTCATTTTTGCGGCACTTTTTCTTAGTTATAGCAGCAGGTTGGACCGCCGCAATAGACCTTTAAATTTCCCTCTACAGCCCCAAAATTTCCCTCTATTTTTTTCGCCTTCCTCCTTAGGTTTTCACACTCTCAAAATCTCTCTCACTCTCTCCAAACTCTCACTTCAGCCAAGCTTCCACTGTTAACTCCATCTCCGCCCCCGCCGCCTCGCATCCTTGCCATCACCACTCTCTTCAGGTTCGGCTCTGGCCCTGGCCTAAGCTTTGCACTTGCATTCTCTCCCACCGACGGTTTTAATCTGAGCTTTCAGTTTTGAAATTTGGTTCACTAAAAATCCCACTCACCAGAGACTAACCCGCTCATTTTTGGTAAGTTTCATTCCTTCATTCTTTGCATTTTATCTTTCTTAACTTTCCTTCTCGGTGCTTCTTCTTCATTAGATCGATCTGTATGTTTTTTTTTTTTTGGTTAATTAATGAGTGCCATTTTTTTTTATTTTATCTATCTACTTCTTTTATTTTTGTTGATTAATGAGTGCCATTGTGCAAGGAATGTACTGTTGGAGCTCCATGTGGAACCTTCCTAACCTTCCTAAAGCTAAAGCCTTGCCATAATAAACCACTTATTTCCATTCCAGGTACCTAAGGTTATGATACGAGCTGCCAACTTGAAATACTTTAGTACTTTTGTGCTGTTTTGGTTTTTGTTTATCTTCTAACTGAACTAATGTTGGCCTTTTTGTGCTTGTTGTAACTTCTTTAAATCCTATGTTAGTTGACTTGAGCCTTTTAAATCCTATGTTAGTTGTAACTTCTTTAAAATTAAAATCATAAGAGGCCATTTGGTATGCTCACCATATACCAATATGATGGATGATGATCCTACTATTTGTTCTACCATGTTGAGTTTTCAATATGGTTACGATGTATTATAGATTGCATTTGGATGCATGTATTTGGGGGAAAGGAATTTGGATTTCAATACTAGAGATTAGTTTATTTGAATTAGTTTCAGTTGTAAGGAACTAATTTAAGTTTGATGAAAATATATTTTTCGTGAAGAGAAATGCAATTATAAACGTATTATCAGCTCACTTACTTACTTAGATAACAAAGTATTAGCTTGTGAACTCTTATAAATATTTTATTGAGGAAAGACATAATGACAAAGCTGATGAAGGTTTTCTATATTTGTGATCTCCAAAGGTACTTCTAATTAATTTGAAAGTACCCTTTGTTTGGCAAAACTTGGACCCATAGACTAAGCAATAAGAGTTACATTGTTGACTTAAGCCTTTAAACTAAAAATTTGCATGCAATTTCGTCCACCATTATGGGCAAATCCAATTTTCTTGTACTCAGTTTTGGTATATAAATCTAAACTCTACTATTTCCTTGATCCCTTAATTGAATATTGCTTTTATAATTTTTCTACACCCTTTGTGAACCAATTTGTCTGATTTATGTAGTTTTTTTGGGGGAGGGGGTGGGGAATTGAAGCATGATTTTATTTTAAGTCTTTTTTGCTTTATCACAGTTCTACAAGAAGTATTGAGGTGCTACTATGTTCCTGAAAGTTTATTCAGCAAGGTTTGCATAATCATAGACAAGGTGAGCTGTGCAAGGTGCAAGTTTTTTTGAGATGTGATTGCTATTTTGGAAAACCAGATAGTGTTAATATTCTTGGTCTTTTAATATCCTGCTCATAATGCCATAACTCATTCTAGTCTTGATATTCAACACCCAAAAAAATAAAAAACTAGTCCTTTATAGTTTCCATTCTTTACAAGTTTATTAAAAGTTTCTTTGTTTTAAGATATTCTAATTTATTCTGTTAAAAAAATCTATGTTTTCTCTCTCCCTTTGTTTGGTTGCTCAGAAACCGTGGTGATTTAAGGTTTTGATTTCTGAGTTGGTGGTTGGATTCCCTGGTTTTGTGATTTTTAGGTTGGGCTTTAGCTAATTGGGGTTGCCTCTGTTTGTGATAATTTAAATGTATTTGTTGTGTTTTGATTCTCAGCGTTGAGATTGATGTTATGGTAGTTTGGTTGCTTTGTTTTTGTTAAAGATGGTGGTTTTGATTGTTTGTGCTGTGGCAATAACTTAATGATATTTCTCAAAATGTGAATGCAATGCTATTGTCATGGTTGATGCATAATAGGGTCAGTAATGCTAAATGTGGTAATTAGTATGGACCATTTCCACTGAGCCAGTTGCCACTTAAGAAAGAAACTAATGAAAACCAAATCATACAATTAGTATGTTAACTCAGACATGATTTCATTGCAAAAATATAAAAGCATAAAATTAGAATCTTGTCATCAAGGTGTACTAACTGACTTGGACGAATTGATGAACTTGTTTCCCATTCTACTTTCACCATTTGCTCAATATGACAAAGACCTTTGCTTTGGATGTGAAGTACCCACCAGGCAGTTGATTAAACAAAAAAACAAAAACTATATGCCAATCAAATATAGCTATGATGACAACAACATACAAGCCATCAATATTATTTTATGTTACTAGAATATATTACGCTTCTCTGACATAAGAATGGTTACCTCTCACATGTGATATATCCCAATGACTACAATTATAGGGCTGCAATGATATGCTTCTCCTCTTGCGTTGTTGTTGCTACTCTTTTATCTAGAGAGAGACCCATGGCAATTGAATCTAGGTATAATACGAATGGCTAAAACTTAGGTATTGTTTCTTAATCACACGATTGTAAACAGTGGTCTTAATTGTTTTATGAATTGATTTATGCTATTCCACATGTAAAAATAGTGTCACAACCATGGCACTTCCAAACATTTGATTTATGCTCCTGAACTGCTCTATTCCTTTTATCTTCTTCCCAATTCAATGTTGGATGGAACAAGCATGCAAAAGATTTGACCTTAGATTGAGGTTTGACCCCATCCACATGCTTTTGCATAAGGACAAGAGAGGAAAAGATGGTCCACGCTCTCTTCCTCAGATTGACATATCACACACGTACACTTTGTCATTCACTATGTTCTAAACAAGATTTGACAGGGAGTGCATTGTTTAACAGTATGCAAGAGAAGATTATAAGCAAGTAAGGGATCTTTAATTTTGGTATCTATTTCCAAACCTCTCCCTTCAAAGCCCTTCTGTTTCTATCATGCTGTGAGTGTTGCAAAATGTATCTGTAACCTTTTTCTAACTTTATAGTTTCCACTAGTGGATAGAGTCCAAATGTGTATGTCTTCACCCTCTGTCCTTGAGTGGGAATTTATTAAAGTAGTAACTCATTAACTTGTAGTTGGAGCAATTTCACTTTCATAGCAATCTTTCACTAACACTACTTTTATCAGGAATGATACTCTCATATCTACTTTTTTACATTTACTTTCTATGTTTTAAACCTGAAAATTTTATTCTCAGGTCCACTTTTTCACATCAAATTTCATGTGATCAGAGTAAGTGAAGTTGGTGAAAGACTTAAGGTACTCTCTCTCTCTCTCTCTCTCTCTCTCTCTGTTTGTGGTGGGTTGTTGAATTAGGGCAAGCAGGTGGCTTGCATGAAGTAATAAGGTGGTTTTAGCTGATATTGGGAGTGTTGATTGTTTTGTGTAATATTGGATGATTCTTGTTGAGTTTTTTTTTATTTGATTAATTCATTTTAGGCTATTGCTAGTAATGATGTTATAGTTACCAAATGTATTGATAACTTCTCTATGCGTTTAAATTCATTGTTTTCTTAGGAACATAGCTGAAAGTGAATGATTAAAGATGATTTTTTTCTTAAATTAAAGTGATATTGTGTAAATGAAATGTGTGTTAACTCTTACTTTGTGCTTTCATGAAATCACATTATAGGTAATTCTTGTAAACCACTTTATAGCAATGGATAAGAGTTGGATGAAAATTACCAATAGAAGGTCACAAGAATATTTAAATGGAATCCAATAGTTTCTAAATTTTGCATCTAACCATGCACACCCGGATGGAACGATTTCATGTCCGTGTAGAAAATGTGTGCATAAAAATTTGTGGCCTATAAATGTCATATAGGCTTACTTAGTGTCAAAAGGGATTTGTAGGGGTTATAAGAGCATCCACAGCAAATGTGGTATTTGTGCTAAATGCTATAATATGGCACATTTGACACACCAAACACCAAAAACGGAGCTTTATCAAATGTGTTAAATGTGTTAAACTTTTGCAACATTGAACAGTACCCTTACAATTTTGGCAAGGTATAGACACCGAATGGCATATGGTTTATTATTTTTTTATTCATCTTTCTCTCTCCTCTCACTTCTTTAATTGATTTTTCTCTCTCCTCACAATCTGTCTCTCTCCCAACCGGTGTTCTTTCCTCTTCAAATCAGATTCTTAGCTCCTCCCTCAACCTCAAACATCTTTCTCTCTCTTTCCACCTCAAATCAAACCCAAAAATGGAGTTGGCTGTGTCGCCTGCTGATCTCGATCTCGCCTCTGTCAAACTCTGCTCAATCTCGCTTGCCACCATCTCGTCGTCCAGGTCTCTCTGATCTCGCTTGCCACCATCTCGCCGTCCAGGTTGTCTAGGTCTCTCTGATCTTGCCCCCCACCATCTCACACACTGTCGAATCTCTCTTCTTTCTCTTGTGGTGGTTGTGGCGGTGTTTTTTAGGGTGGTTGTTATGGGTTGTGTTTGGTGGTTTTGTGTTTTTGGATGGTTATAGTGGGTTGTGTTTCGTTAATTTGAGTCGTGGTTGGCTAATTTAAGCAATGGTTGGTTAATTTTGGGATTTGTGGTTGTGCCAATCTCTCTAATTGTGTTTTATTTTTATTTTATTTTTATTTTTTTTAAGGTGGTGTTGGTGGATGCGGGTTTTTGCCGGTGGTGGCTAGTCGATGTTGTTGCTGTTGGTGGTCGTTGTTGCAGTAGTGGTAGATGTGCTATTGTTGTTGTTGGTGATGATGAGGAGGAGAAATATATTATTTTAATGTGTAGTAAATATTATTTTAATGTATAGAATTGAATAATAAAACATCTTATAAATGAGATGTTGTAAAATGATGTGGTAAAATAATAAAGTAGGCTTTTAGTATGTCAAAATAGCATTTTTTATACCACATCTGTTGTGGATGCTCTAACCCTTGGGTTTTTAATGGGAAATCATCATTTGCACAATCTTCTACTGAAATTCCTAATAGTCATGTCCAAGAAAACCCAATAGAATATGCCGATCTTCGTGACATGTTGCATAACATGTTCCCCATACAAGATATGGCATTTGGGCCAATGAAAGAAGTCCCTATTGTGCAACAACCCACAGAAGGTCCTGCAGAAGGTCCTAATGAAGATGCACTTCGGTTTATGAAATTGCTTGAAGATGCTAATCAACCTTGTTATGAAGGTTGTAAACATTTTAACAAATTGTCAGCCATTATGCATTTGTACCACATGAAATGTCTTAATGGTTGGACCAACAAATCAATTACCATGTTACTGTAATTTTTGCTTGATTTTCTTCCTTCAAATGCTAAGTTGCCAAAAGATTGTTATGAGACTAAGAAGATTATTAAGGATTTGGGCTTGAGCTATGAGAAGATTCATTCTTGTCCTAAAGATTGTATTTTATATTGGAAGGAGAATGCCAACCTTGAAACTTGTCCAAACTATAACCTTTCAAGATGCGAAGTAATGAGTCTAAAGGTCAACAAAGTACTAATGCTTCCTCCAAGAAAAGAAAGAAGAAAGCTACAAAGATCCTAAGGAGGTTCCCTTTAAAGCCAAGATTGCAACGACTATTTATATCTCCTGAAACAGCCAATCATATGAAGTGGCATGTCAATGGTCGAGTGAATGACGGGTTAATGAGGCATCCTGCTGATTCTAAAGCTTGGAAATCATTTGACTCTAAGTACATAGAGTTCTCATCTAAGCCTCATAACGTGAGGCTTAGATTAGCAGTCAATGGATTCAATCCGTATGGGAATATGAGTAGTACTCATAGTACATGGCTTCTCATTTTGATCCCATACAATCTCCCTCCATGGATGTGCATAAAAATATCTTTTTCATGCTATCATTATTGATTCCCAATCCAACCTCACCTGGGAACGACATAGACGTGTACTTACAACCCTTAGTAGAAGAATTGAAGGAGTTATAGGATGTTGGAGTAAAAAAGTTTGATGTGTCTTCCAAAAAATCATTCCAAATGCATGCTGCGTTATTGTGGACCATAAATGATTTTCCTGCATATGGTGATATCTCAGGTTGGAGTACCAAAGGTGCTCTTGCATGTCCCCCTTGTAACTATGATAGTCAATCTCGTTGGTTAAGATATGGAAGGAAATTTAGTTACATTGGACATAGGCGATTCTTGGATAGTAATCATAAATTCTGTAAGCAAAAAAAATCATTTGATGAGCATATTGATACGAGATCAACTTTTATTACAGTATCCGGGGGGGGGGGGGGGGAAATCATGTTACAAATGGATACTGTAGCTAATCATGTGTTTGGGAAGAAAACAGTTAATTTGTCCAATAAAAGAAAAAGAATGGAGGAAGCCTTAACTGTGTGGAAGAAGAGAAGTATATTTTTCACCTTACCTTAATGGGAGCACCATGTGTTGCGTCACAATCTTGACGTGATGCATATTGAAAAGAATGTAGTCGATAAAATAATTGACACATTATTGAACTTGGATGGCAAGACAAATGATAGCTTGAAGGCACGTCAAGTCTTAAAGGATATGGGTATAAGAAGTGAACTTCACTTGGAAAAGGTTGGGAATGATCGGACATGTATGCCACATGCCTGCTACCATATGAATGCTAGTGAAAATGATTGTTTTTTGCAAGTTTTGAAGGATGTAAGAGTGCCAGATGGATATTCTTCAAACGTCTCATGTTGCATTAAACTCAAAGAACGCAAGATTAGTGGGATGAAGAGCCATAATGATCACATCTTAATGCAGTAACTTTTTTCGATAGTAATACGTGGATCTTTGCCCCTTAAAATGAGTAGGCATTTAATTGACTTATCTTGTTTCTTTAGCGAGATATGTTCCAAAGTACTGAATGTGGAGGAACTTGGGGCTCTTGAGAAGAGAATTGCAGTGACATTGTGTGAATTGGAGAGGATATTCCCTCCCTCTTTCTTTACAGTGATAGTACATCTAGTCATGCATTTGGCTAGCGAAGCCAAAGTTGATAGCCCAATTCATTATCATTGGATGTATCCCCTAGAGAGGTAACACATATAGTAACTTGGTCTATTTGGTTTTGTTTAACTTATCAATTTCCCTTGTTGATCTTGGGTTTTATATAGATACTTGTCAAGACTTAAGTCTTACGTGCATAATAAAACTTATCCAGAAGGCTCCATTACAGAAGAGTATATAGCAGAGGAATGCTTAGCATTCTACTCATGCTATTTTAAATCTGTTGAAATTGCATTTAATCGGCATGTAAGGAATGTCGAGGAATCCATGGGTGCGGTGGTGAGCATTACACTAGATTCAAATTCATGGATCCAAGCACATTGTTATGTGCTATTCAATTATAAAGAAATCACCATATTTCACGAGTAAGTAATATGTTATTGCGTATCCTTTCATGGCATTCAAGTACAATACTCTAACTTAACACTAACATGTTTTTCTATATAGTGTACACATAGCGGAGATCAAGACTAATTTCCCCTTCCATATAACCGATGATGTTATTCAAAAGCAGCATATGGAGAAATTCTGCAGCTGGTTTAGAAACTATGTAAGTAAAGCGTATATATAAAACTTTATTGTCTATAATAGGTGATGTCAATATCTATATATAAAACTTGATTGTAACACTTTAGATAGCATACTTATAATAAACGTCATTGTTTATAATAAGTGATGTCAATGGATGCATCTGAGAAAAAGAAACTCTCTGACAAAGTAATATGGCTTGCTCGATATCCAGATAATGAAGTAAAACATTTTAAGCGTTATGTTATAAATGGTTTGAAGTTTCGCACCAAAGACTCTAAGGCAACTAGGAAAACTCAAAACAATGGAGTTTGTGTTGTACTGAAGTTGATGCTACTTTTATAGTGTACTAATCGATATTATTGAGTTGCACTACTCTGAAAAGTATCGATATTTACTATTCAAATGTCAATTGGTTGATGTTATTAGTAGGAGAGGATGCAAAAAAGATGAGTTTGGATTTTCCCTTGTCAATTTTTCACAATTGATACACACGGTTGATCGATTAATTGACGAGCTTTATGTATTAGCATCTCAAGCTTTACAAGTGTTTTATGTAGAAGATGTGAGACATAAAGATTGGGTGGTGGTGGTCAAAACAAAACCTAGGGAGGTGTTTGATGTTGGTTTAGTTGCTTCACATGATGATGATGAAGTGGGTTCCTATCTTGAGAATGTCCCTTATAATATAACTACTGATGATGCATGTGATGATGCAAATGATAGCCATGCTTGGGCTTGAGTTAATGAAGAAGGAACCATTTATGATACACTGTTGATCAGTGAGAATGAATTGCTTGAACAAGACTTTATCGATGATGAAGAGCTTAGCGATGATGTTTATGAGTCTAACGATGATGAGTCTAATGATGATGACTCCAATGATGATAAGTGTAGTTAATTTTAGAAGGTTACCAAACTGGTAAAGACTATGTAACTTAATAATCGAAATATAGTTAAGATGCTGAAGTGTATGTTAATGTTATTGAATTGTGGATATTAATTGTTAGAGAGGCATTGGGGACATACCCTTTTTCCCTGATGATATAGTTAAAATACTTAACTGTGTGTCAATGTTATTGCTATGTTTTCAATTTTAATCAATAGAGGTGTTCATGACTTGCCTTTTTTTCCCTTTTCATTACTAAGCTTTTATTTGGACTATGTGGTTCTGCCAAAGGGTATAATTTTGATTTGCTTTCTGGATGATGGTTTTAGATGCTTGTTGATGATATTGGAGACGTGACGATTACTAATGATGGTGTTAGAAGTTGAGAACCCTACTGCGAAGGTGGATAAACAGTCTCATCTTGCCCATACTTTGTTTTATAGCTACAGAGTTGCTATAATTTTTTTTATGGCTTTTGTGTACAAAGAACTACATTTGAACAACCACTTTTTTGGAAGTGTTAAAGGATTTGTTTAAATACTTTAGAACTTTGATTGTGGTATTAGTTTGGATCTTTGATGATGGTTATAAATAATGTTATGTATTTGATAATATATTTCTATGTTAATATAATGTTAGTTTGGAGACATTTGTGGTGTTATCTAGTTACATTTGTGGTATTTTCTTAGTGGAGCTAAAATTATTACAGGTTATTTGTAATAGATATGTGGTTTTAGAACTCAGGAGGAAAAAAAAAGCTATAGCGGTAGGCAAAAACCACCGCTGAAGGACTAAAATTATGATATAATTGAAAACCTACTGCGGCGTTTCTAGCCCGCCGCTAAAACTTCACACATATAGCGGCGGGCATATCTGCTGCTAAAAGGTGCATACGGTCTATTGTTTAATAAGCCCTATAGCGGTGCATATTGCCCGCTGCTAAAGGTTGTCACCTATAGCAGTGCACATATCCCATCGCTAAAAGGTCACTTGACCCGATTGGTAACCTCGTATGGCGGCGGTTTTCAGCTCACCGAAATAGACCAAAACCGTCGCTAAATGGCAAATATATTGCGGCACTTTTTGTTTCCGCCATAATAAATCTTCTGATTCTCTAATACTTCAAGTAATGACTTCTTCATCAAATTGTAATATAAATTCAAATTAGATAGGAGTGGTTAAAAAAAGCCAAGTCCTCTTCTCGCAACATCACCACTAAAGCATGAGAAAAGTCTATACCATAACAAAGTTTGTACCAACATATACGTAAAAAAAAAAAAAAAAAAAAAAAAAAAAAAAAAAAAAAAAATAACGAATAGACTGAATCAATTATGCCCTCCTTAAGCTCACCAATACCATAAATGAGAATTTTCAAATCTCATTGCACACATTGTGAGAGAGAGAGAGAGAGAGAGAGAGAGAGAGAGAGAGAGAGAGATGGTAACCATAAGGTGAAACCCAATGCCAAGAGCCATCCCATTGACCTCCAATTACCGGTCATTACTTTGAAAATCCCAAAAGCGCATTACTTTCAATTTAAAAAATATATATATATATATATATATATATATAAAATTCCATACAAAGGGGCTCTATGTTCTATGGCTTACAGTGAGAAGAAGGAAGAAAACAGAGAAATAGATCTGAGAGGGATTGATTTCAATTTAATAGGAAACAATAAAGCCTTTTCATAGCAGAATTCTTTTTTGGGGCTTTCAAAAGAGGAAAACATAAAAGAACACCAGCTTCTTGAAAAGAAGCTCACTAAAATTTGTGACGGTGGTGGGCTTTGAGGGGCTTCTCTTATATGCAGGTGATATTGTAGAAAGAGCAAATTACACCTTAACTACCTATAATTTGACTAAAATTTAAGTTGTCTATTTGTAATTTGAAATTTGATACTTTACTATTTAAGATTTGACTGAAATTTAAGTTACCTACCTATGATTTGAAATCTGTGATACAAATGTTTCATTAGATTCTTTTTAATCTTATTTGATTTTGTATTTTTATGTTTTTAGAGGAGAGAAACATAAAAGTGGAACAAAATTATATATTTAGTGATATTTTTAACAGAGGTGAATTATGAAACTTTAATTAAGTTCTTGTGAGTAAAGTGTCAAATTGAAAACTACAGGTCAAATAGACATTTCTTCATATTTGTTCTCTTCACCAAATACTAGGATTTAGTGTCTATTTGAGAACAACTTATTTAACTGAAATTGATTTTTTTTTTTTTACTGAAAATATTATAAATAAAGCTAAAAGGTAGTTGAAATAGTATAATGAGACTCATGAGTAGTACCAAAAAGTGTATTGGGACTCAAAATAATAGCAAAAATAAGCTTAAATAATGAAAAAAAAAGTTGGATTTTTAAGCCAATACTAAGCGTACCCTTAAACTCTCACTATAATTACAAAGGGAAATATTTCTAGGTGCACATCCACTTGCACAAAAGACAAAATGAAATTATTGTTGCTTGTTAGGAATGACAATTTTGCCGCGCCCCGCTTAACTTGCCTCTCCTCACTTCACCTAGCGTAGGTTTTCCCCACCCTGCAAAGGTGGTGGGGCGGGAATGAGGTAAGATTTTAGCCACGCACTACGGGGCGAAGCGGGGATGGGTTTAGACTTTTTAGACCGTCCCTGCCTCGCTCCGCCCTTCCCCTCCTAGTCCCGCCCTACCCTGCATTGCTAAGGGTTATAATTGTAAATTTTTCATGCCCTTAAACCCTACTATTTAAACAAACATATTAATATTAGCTTATTTTATTCTACCTAATATGGTTCTCTGCCTTTATTTTGTTATGTGTTATATTATGAGTTTTTTTTTTTTTTGGTGTGATTGTCTTGTTAAACATTTGGATATATTATTCAATTTTTTTTTTCTAAAAATTAATTTGATTTGATATGATAAATTTAGTTGTAATTTCAAGTATATTTTTATTAATGAAATAGGTTTCATTAAAAAAATTGTACTAATTATAGGGCAAATTAACAAAAAGTAGAGTTTTGCAGAGTGCAACAGGGCTTCATAGGGCCCCAAGGGGCGAGGATGGAGTGAGAAAGTTTTCCTCGTCATGCAAGATGGGGCGGGGATGGGGTAAGACAAAACCATATGGGGTGGAGATGAAAATCCCATCCTTCGGCCTTGCCTTGCCCCATTGTCATCCCTATTGCTTGAGATCTTCGTCCCTGTCCTGCCCCATGGCAATCCCTATTGCTTGTGCGGCACCTAAAAGCTGTTAACTTCCTTGCTAAGCTAGGCCATGGACAGTCTGATCTTTTTGTTTATTATGTAACCCCTTCTTTTGGTATATGGAGGTTTTATCTGATAATGCTAATGTTGTTTTCAGTGGCGAAGCCAAGATTTGAGGCTAGGGTGTGCAAGATTAAAAGACAATATTAAAAGAAAAATAATTTAAATATATTAATCCATAACAATAACAAAATAAATGGTAAATAAAAAATTGTAATTACAAGTATATTTTTCTTATTGTTAAAAGAAAGAAACAAAAATAACCAATTCATAGTTACTAACAATTGAAAGAAGAGATTAATGTAAATCTATAAAGTTTTTTTTAGAAGAATAAGTAAATAAAGTTTAGACATCTAAGTTGATTCCTTAAAATAAATTAAGAAAAAAATTCATCTATAGGTTTTTTATTTTATTTTTTGAAATCTAAAAATATTTAAAATATAGCAAATACTTGTAAAGTTGTATATATGTCTTATTGTTTGACCGCTTCTTAAAATATGTAAAATTCAACATTTATTTCTCTATCCTTCTAAGTATTTAAAATTTAAGTTTATAACAAAAATTTAGATTTAAAAATTGTAAAAAAGTTAAGAAATAATGGCATTTCATTATTCATTTATGGGATAAGTTATTTATAATTAAAGCAAGAAAGGCAAGTGTTGTGAATAGTGAAATAGGTAAAAAAAAAAAAACGTGTATACAATACAAAAACTAAGAAAAAAAATAATTTGAGATTTGGAGTTAGGCATGTCAGAAGCTAGGACTTTGGTATGATTCTTTAAGGTGGGAGTGGGGTTACTTTTTTTTTATTTTTTATTAGAGGAGTCAAAGTGGCAAATTCTTTAAACCAATACACTAATTTTAAGGCATTTTTAGAGAGTTAGAGGGGGCAAGTGCCTCACCCCACCCCCCTCACCCCATGCTGATTCCGCCCCTGGTTGTTTTGTATTCCCAAACCACCGGGTTTTAATTGGTTCTAATTAATATAATTATCCTCGTCACTTAAAAAAAAAAAGTTGAAAGAAAAGGTTGAGCTACTTGTCCACCCACTTGCATTATTGCATATAAAAAATAACTTTGAAAGGTTCTGCCGTGGTAGTAAATGGTTGGCCACGTGAACTTGAAAGACACTCATTGTCTAACAACTTGTCCTCATCCTAAATAAAATAAAAGAAGGAACAGACAAAGCAACTTTGCCTAGACGGCAAGGAGCATCTTATAAAAAGAATAAAGGGACTTTTTTATGCCGCGTGATGGAAAAAAAGAATAAGACTTTTTTTTATTTTATAAAAAAGTCTTTTTATTCTTTTTATAAGATGCTCGTTGCCGTCTAGGCAAAGTTGCTTTGTCTGTTCCTTCTTTTATTTTATTTAGGATGAGGACAAGTTGTTAGACTAAGGGAAAGTTTGGTTTGGGGAGAAAATGGGGGTGGGAAGTTTTTTCCTCGGAGTCCCATGGTTTTAAAAACCGAATCAAATATAAATTTTTTTTTTTTAATTTTCGGTTCAATCTCGATTTTTGTCCGGTTTTTGACCGGTTTTGGAAGTTTTAACCGGACCGCATTGGATCTCGATTTCCGATTGAACTGGTCAAATCGACCGGTCCGGTCTGGTTTTTAAAATAGTGCTTCGGACCCATCATTTAAGAGGAAAATATTTTCTTTCCAAATTAGAAAGAAAATCCAGAAAGAAAAGTGATGAGGGAATATGTTTGATGAGAAATTACTCATTTATCCTCCCCTTATTTAATGTTGCTATATTTTTTTTTTGGAAAATGTTACATCCACTTTTTTCTTGTTCTTTCTTTTTGTCTTTCTTTCTTTTTCTTCTTGTTTTCGCCCAAGTATGTTGCTGTCTTTTTCTTTTCTTTTTATTTTTCTTTTCTGCCAGGTATGTTACGTACTTACGTTTTAAGTTTTTTTCCCTTTTAACTTTTTTTTTTTTGAGAAATTTTTAATTTTTATTTTTGGTTTATCAGTTTATGTTACGTTTTATTTTTTTTCCCCCTTATATACTATTTTTTTATTGGTATTAAGGATTTAAGAGTAAATTTATACAATCTACATTTTCTATTATTTCATTTTTCTTCTTAACCAAACAAATGAGTTTTTTTATCTCTCCACTTTTCTATTTTCCCAACTAAAAACATATGAGAGAAAACTAAATTTCTTCTAACTTCCCAATTTTTTTTTATTATCATTTCTCTATTTTTTATTCTTCCATTTTTTACCTCTCCAACCAAACAAACCTTAATTAAAAGCAAGTCACATAATAACTTTAATAAGTGCAAAAGGTACAACAAAATTTTCACATTTCATGCCTAATGTATAAAAAGTGTGAGAAATTCTTGATACCTAACAATCATGGTCATTTGTCTTTGCCCAAAAGGAAGGAATCAATTACTCAACCTACACTATCAATTTCTTTGGAATCTAATTTTAAGTTAGCTTTTTGCTTAATTTATCAACTATTTGCGAGTTCATTGTGTGTCCATTTGAGAACAATTTATTTAATTTTTTATTGAAAAGAATTTTTCTAAAAGTACGCTAAAGTATAATCATAGTTTTAAAAACTAGACCAATCTGGCCAGTCTGACCGATTGAACTGAGAACCACAACTAGTTCAATTTAGAAATAAAACCCTCCAAAATTGAAGAAAATCAGCCAAAACCGATCAAAAATTGGGTTAAATTGAAAATCAGAGGCAAATCCAATTTTTCCTCCAATTTGGTTTTTAAAACCATGAGTATAATTGTATTTGAAAAATGTGAAGAAAAAAAGTAAGAATTTAAAAAATTGTAAATAAAAATTAAAAGTTAAAAGCTAACCTAGGAAACTCAGGTCAAATAGACACTGTATTGGCTGAGAATCCGGAAATGAGCAGAATTTTTTTATTTGCTCGGGTAACTTGCTCAACCAACCAACAAACACTGATTGCGGTCTTTTTTTTTTTTTTTTTTAATGTTTTTTTCAATAAGTTAGGTACAATAGCCACTCGCAGGTCTCACTGTTTGGTTTTTCTTAAGGAGAAAACGTTCTGTCAGGCTGTGGCGTAAAACCTGTGTTTTACGCCAGCCAATAAACTCATGCCACGTTGACAATCCACTTAAATCCCTCTCCAAGACTGAAAACAGAGAACAAAACGATCCCTCAGAGAACGAAACAGAGAACGAAGAAAGAACTCAGACGAAAGCTCACCGCCACAGCCCTCCCTCTTCCATCTTTGCTTGCCCAACCTCCACCACACCACACACCGGAGGTCACCGCCACAGAGTTCACCGGAGCTATGCGTGAGAACGAATTAAGAAAACCCATCTTCCATCTTTGCTTGCCCAAACCTCCACCACACCACACACCGAAGCTCACCGCCACAGAGGTCGCCGGAGCTGTGCTTGGAGCTTGAAAACATACCGGAGCCGCCGTGAGCCACGATCCAAAGGTTTTTTTTCATGATTTTCCCTTTTCCCCAATTTGGATTTCGAATTATTGATGGGTTTTTCTGGGTTTATGGGTTTTTCTGGGTTGCTGGATTTGGTTTGCTGAATTATTTGCTGAACGTTTTAGGTATCAATGTGATTTCTTAATTTCAAATTATTTTGGTTTTTCTGTTTTCTGATTGCTTTTTGATTGCTGTACGTAGAGGGTACTATTTGTTACAATCTTTGTCATCTAATCAGTTTCTTGGCATGTCCATAGTGCAAGAAATTAGGGAAAAGAAAATAAAATCTGTTATTAAAAATAAAATAAAAATAAAAATAAAAATAAACATTGAAGGGGAATGAGGAACGTGCTTTCTGGCATCAGTTTCACTGAAGAAGGTGCTTTGAAGGCATCATCTCCTCTGCCGACAGTCTTCTCACTTGGCATCTGGCCTGAAACAGAAAAAAAAAAATGCGAAAATTCAGAGAATAAAATTTACACATTGCTAGCTGAGATTCAAAGTAACTAAAATCTATATATTTCCAAGGGTGAATTTTCAGCAAATGAAATTCACACATAGCTTACTACGCAGAGGCCAGCTAAGGCTAATCTAGGTTCTCGAATTAGCTAAATCTAAATATTTCAAATTTTAGAACATAAATAAAACAACAATAATATACAATAATTATGATCTACCACAATATACAACGAGATCTAGCCATTCTGTGAAAAACTGAACTCGTTTCAAATCAGATCTAACAAATCGTATAACGGAAAAGAAAAATTATTACAATGCGAAAGGCAAAAATGAGAAAGCAAACCTGAATACCATGCTCGAGGCAGTAAAGTTCCCAGCAAGCATTGCCGACCTGAATACTAGGCAGTAAAGTTTATTTGCACATTTATTCAGTTTTTGTTGCTAGATGCACAAAATGATTGGGGCGTTTTGTTGATCTGGTTTGCTTGGTTTTTGTTAAATCATAATGGAGTAGAATGGATTTAAGTAATGGAAAGGAAAAAGGAAGAAAGGAATGGAAATGGGGTTCTGTGTTTTACATAGAAACGACATGGGGTTTATGTATTTTTCCCTTATTTTGTTATGCTATTACTATTAGTATTATGCCATTTTTAGATAAGTAATGGAACTTTATTGATACCAAAAAAATAGTTACCCAAGCTTATAGGATATATACAATTGGGGACATTACCCATGTTTCTAAAGGAAATTGTGATATCAAATTTATGGTTTTTGCTTTCTTTCTTTTCTTGTTGTCTTTGCCAAGATCATCATTTTCTTTCATTTATAGCACGAAATATTATGCTTTAATTTAATTTAATGCGTTAACTATAGTTGGTGTTAAGGGTCCCTCTGTTATTGTTTTTCTTTAATTTTTATTTTTGTGTACCGAACCCTTGGATCTCATTTTGTTTCAATTTTGATCAGTCTGATGACTAAGTTTTATTGTTAAGTATAAAGCTTGCTGATTTTGCTTGGGTTTTAAAATTGGGATATTGGCTATGGCCGAATGTGCAGTGATTGAACTGAAAGTGAACTGCTTGTAGTTGGTGTGTGTATAGGTCTCTTGGCTTTGGCAATAACCGAGAGTAAGTTCCAAATTTCAGAACATTGGCTGATTTGAATGCCTAATGTGAGCTTGGTAATCATCAAGATCATAGTTGCAACTTGAATGAGCTTTCATATGTAATTGTTTCTTATTAGGATACCCCTTTGCTTATATGGACAATAACAATAGAGATAAGTAACCACACATTTAATGGCTTTGAGTTATCAATTCTTGAGCTAAAATATTTATTTTTGTTGTAATTGTATAAGTATTCTACTAGATTTTGTGGTGTTTATATCATTTCCTTTGTAGACTTTGTTAATAATTTGAATTTTAGCTTGTAATTATTTAGAGGGAGTCTATGTATGCTGCTTGTAAATACTTATCCAAAAACAAAAAAAAATGTATGTTGCTTTTATATAGATTTTCTTGTTACTAATACATTTTGTATCACTTGTCAAATAATAAGTTTACTAATATAGTTTGCTGCTGACTTGAGTTTGTATGATCTCATGCTTGAAGGTGACTACTGATCTATTCCTAGCTCTAAAAGCCAGAGAAATGTCTTTTCCCCCTTTTGGAACATCGGTTGAAGACATCCAGTGGAGATCATCACACTTTAGAAAAGTTTTTAGTTTTACAAATTCTTTAAGTAATCAAGCAGCTCATGTAATAGCAAAGGAAGCTCTCAAGAGAAATTTTAAGGGAATTTGGGTGGAGGAATGCCCCCTTTCCTTCTTAATTTTGTATAGATAGACAAATATATGGTAGGCTAGGAAGATATTGTATATGCTCTAGAACATGTCTTGTATGCTAGAGATTTGATATTGTTTCAAAAGCCTTTTAGTCAGGCGTGTCTTATATTGTACTGAGCAAGTTTGCTCCTAGTGTATAGTTTGCTTTGTTTAGAATTTTTTTTTTTTTTTTTTTTTTTTTTTTTTTTTTTTGTAATCTTTGACATAGGTTGTGGACAAATGCTCTAATGATTATTTATATATCAATTGGTTTGGTAATGGTGTACTAGTGTTTTGAGTATACTTTGTATATTTGAATATATGGAATTAGGATACATTTCAAGTTCATAGGTTGTTTTGAAACAAAAGATCATAAATAGCAAAATAAAAGACATTTTAACAATTCTTTTATACAATCAAAATTACATGGATACTTGTTTAAATTCATAGACAGGTCATGAATTTTGAAATAATACAAGCCAACTAATACTTCTGTACCATACAAACTAAAATTTGACATAATAACAACTAAATTTAGAATAAAAATTGAAATAAAACCTGTCATGATTTAGAATGCAAGAACAAAATTATAAGATTACAAAGACATCTAAAATAAAACCTGTCACAATTATTTATTTATTTTTTTTAGAAAAGTTTCTAATTGAGAATACATTCATCTAAAATAAAACCTGTCACAATTCAATTCATAAAAGATCATGTGATTGACCATATATCTTGAAATAAAATTTGTTACAATTCTTTTGGGAAATTTCTAATTGAGAATACATTCATCTAGAATAAAACCTGTCATAGTTCAATATACAAAAAAAAGAATCCTACATTGGGTATACAAAAAAGAAGATGGTTCTATGTCTATCCACCAAAATGTAAACATTATATAACCAAAAAATATTTGCTTCCCAATCCATTCTCTGAACACAAAACTTGTTTGTACATCAACTTTCTTGAAATTGTTGTAATGGATCCTACATAAAAGAATGTACAACAAAATACAAAAAATAAAATTAGAATGAACACAGTTAAAAAAAATTCAATATATTCTAATTAAACGCTAAGTAGTCATACCGTAAATGATGACTGGTTGGGATATATATGCATAGTAGATGATGATGTAGAAGGATATGTCACAGTTGGCAAAGAGTCCTAAAGATGAATGACAAATAAAAAAAATGAATAAATAACAAAAATATCTATTATAGAACAATTTATATTAAGTAAAAAAATCAAATACATCATATACCTGTGCAAAACTTGTGGAGTACAATGTATTTGTTATGATTAACGGGTTCAACCTTGCCATTGAAGACTCCTAATTTAAAAAAGTAAAGGTTTATTTTTTAAAATATCAGCAAATGTATGTGTTATCTTGAAACTGAATATATTGTAATTAAATAACCTCAGTTTGACTTTGTTGTAGATGCACTGACTCCCAATGTGGTGTCAAGCTTGTATTTGCAACATCCCTACAAAAAGTAATTTTATAAACCAAAAATTTAAATACTAAATTAATACTACAACTCAATAAGGTCATGTAATTACCTGGAATGTTTATGTGTTGGACAATTGGTTCTCACATGGCCCGTTTCTTTGCAAATGCTACATTTTCGCTTCTTCATCAATTGTTTTTCTTTTGGATGCTTTTGTCTCAAAGTTTTAGGCCTCCCCTTTGATGGAACATGTGGAGGGTCTAGCAAAATAATTGGAAGATTTGATAATACTTGACTGTTTAATGTAGTATTATCAGGACTTCCTAAATCATCAACATCATGAACATCTTGCATGGCTAGAAGCTCCTCATGAACTTTTCGTAAAGTTTGTCCAAGATGCTTGTATTGCTGCTCTGATTGTGACCCTATCTCTGCAACTTCCAAAAATTGAAGCATCAAACTATTTCTCATCATAGTAGAAGAAACTTGAGGCTCCACCTGTATGACATCACTAGATATGTCATGTACAATGTGCTTTTTGGCGTTAATTGTCCATCTTTCTAAAATATAATGTGATGGAAGAAAGTGCACAAGAGATTTCTTCACAAAAACAGCTAGGATATGTCTACAAATAATACCAACAAACTCAAACATATGGCATGTACAAACAGCTTTTGTCTCAACAATGTCAAGAGACACCTCATAAAACGGACTTTCTTTCCCATGAGCTACCACCTTGTATATTTTCTTCACTCCTTCTTCATGATATTTGGATGCCTTGTATTTTTGACTACAAAATAACTCTTCTTGAAATTTCATAAACATCTTTCTTGTATAAACTTTTGCTGCCTCTGCTTCTAGCTTATAACATGTTTTCAAAATTGGCATTGAATTTTTTGTCTTCACATCTTGTTCTTTCTCTTTAAGATAACGTGCATTTAAAGCTAGCTCATATTGATATACAAAATCACTTATCGTTGTACTCGAATGAACATAATCTTTAAAAAATTTATTCATGCTTTCACTCCTTTGAGTTGTAGACATCCCGGCACAAAATGAGCTTCGTAAGTAAGCTGGAACCCATCTTTCACGCCGCATATAAAGATTTCCCAACCAATCATTATCCCCCAATCCATATTTCTCCATAATCTTACTCCATTCTAACTCAAACTCTTCAATAGTGATTGTATCATGGATGCAATAGTAAAATTCTTCTTGAAAATGTGGATATTTATTATATACATGAGACAACTGTTCTGGAACTTTCTGTAAAAGATGCCACATACACAATCTGTGAGTTGCATTTGGCAATACATTTGCAATTGCCTTAGCCATAGCCTTGTCATCATCTGTTATAATTGTAGAAGGAGGATTTCCAGGCATTGCATTAAGCCAAGTCTTCAACAACCATGTATAAGATTCTGCTATTTCATTGACAAGCAAAGCACATCCAAACATCACAGATTGATGATGGTGGTTAACCCCTGTGAATGGAACAAAAGGCATCTTATAACGATTTGTTTGGTATGTAGCGTCAAAGGTAACAACATCTCCAAAATATTGGTATGCCATTCTTGACCTAGCATCTGCCCAAAAGCAATTACCCATGCACCCATATTCATCAACTTCAATTGCATAAACAAAACCTGGATTTTTACATTGACTGTCAATAAAATATTTGTACATTCCTTGAGCATCTCCATCTTGAAGCAACTTTCTCCTTTTACTACCCAAATAATTTTGAATATCAGCTGGAACACATCCAACATTATAATCACCACCAGATTCTTTACTTAACACAGACATTATCTTGCTTGGAGCTATACCTGACTCATTGAGTGTATCTATAAGATTCTTTTGGGCACTTGTTATCACTCTATGCCCACGAAGCAAACTTGTACTCTTAGGGGTAAGAAGCTCATGATTATGACCCTCCACAAATTTACATACAATCCATGTATCATCAACTTTCTTTAAACCTACCATTGCTTTGCATCCCACTCTTGTTTCTGCACGCTCTAGACCTGTTTTTTCATTGTCTTCATTACATTGACGACGGAATCCTTCCTTCGAACAAACATATTCAATTCCAACCCTTATTTTATCTTTATTCTTTCGAGTATGATTTACTCGTATACTAAAACCCTTTCGCCTTGCATATGCATTATAATATGCACGAGCAGCCTCTAAGTTTTCAAATACCATATCAAGATGTGGTTCTGAATGCCTATTACATGCAAAAGGTTGATTTGAATCATCCAATGACAAGTCTACATTATTTTGATCTTCGTTTATTTCTGACTCATCATGTACTAAGTCATCCACCATATCAGAAAGTGAGATTGTTTCAAGTTCTTTGTTGTTCACACTCATATTTTCAATTCAAGTAATTTTATATTTCAATATGACCTATAAAAAACAAAAGAGAAGAAAAATTCAAAACAACAATTAAGAATAAAATTAAAATTTGTACTATTATAATACTAAACTTGCCCAATTTGGCAAACTAGTTCTATTACAAAATTAAAGTTTAATTGGAAAATTTTACGCTAATATTACAATTATCATTAACAAAAAATTGACATTAGTACATATAGCTCCAAGTACATAAAACAGCTATCAAATAGCTCCAAGTACATTGGTACGTTGGTACATATAGCTCCACTCAATAAATTTTATTACATAAAAAAGCTCCAAGTACATTGGTACATATAGAGAGAAAATTGAAATTACAAGTAGGAGAAAATTGACATTACAAGTAAGAGAAAATTGACATTACAAGTAGGAATAAATTATATTTGAAACTAAAAATATTTTAATAGTTATCGAATAAATGATACCAGCTGTGTCCCAGAGGCTAAAGTTGACAGCGGAGAATTCAATAACCACAGTAAGTAAACTTGTCGAAAAGGCACCTGTAAGAAGCAAAATTGAAAGAAATACAAATCCAAGAAAAAAAGAAAAAAGGAAACAATTCAGTCAAGGTTATAAGTCAAGGTTTTTTTTTTTTTTTTTTTTTTTGTTTTAAAAAAAGGAAGCACAAATTGAAAGAAATATATATAGGAAACAATTCAGCAATCCTATCATACAATAAGTAACATTCTTTTGAATCGTCTAAAATTGGGTTAGGTAACTACCAACCCAAAAAAAAAAAAAATCAAATTCAATTTAGTCAAGCAAAATTGTGCATAATCTATGTTAAATGATAGTCATCTCCTGCACCTTATGCCATGGACTTGAGTATTAAGCTGTCATAGTAGAGCCATACACAACAAATAGGACTACATAAAGATATAATGATTTGCATAAAAAAATAATCAAACAGGACAGCATAAAGATATTTGAGCAAACATACAAATGGTATTCATTAGCAAATAATAGAAACTATGGTCAAAATTTTCCCTGCAAAATTTTCATCGGTAGATAATACTCTCCTAAGTATCAAATCAGCTATTACACATCATTTTTATCAATATTCTGTATCTGCAGAACATTTTTTTTAGTGGACAGTTTGAAATATGCATTTATAAAGACAAAATTTATCACTATCTCAAATAAAGAGTGCAAGAGTGTTAGCTAATTCGAGAACCTAGATTAGCCTTAGCTGGCCTCTGCGTAGTAAGCTATGTGTGAGTTTCATTTGCTGAAAATTCACCCTTGGAAATATATAGATTTTAGTTACTTTGAATCTCAGCTAGCAATGTGTAAATTTTATTCTCTGAATTTTCACATTTTTTTTTTTTCTGTTTCAGGCCAGATGCCAAGTGAGAAGACTGTCGGCAGAGGAGATGATGCCTTCAAAGCACCTTCTTCAGTGAAACTGATGCCAGAAAGCACGTTCCTCATTCCCCTTCAATGTTTATTTTTATTTTTATTTTTATTTTATTTTTAATAACAGATTTTATTTTCTTTTCCCTAATTTCTTGCACTATGGACATGCCAAGAAACTGATTAGATGACAAAGATTGTAACAAATAGTACCCCCTACGTACAGCAATCAAAAAGCAATCAGAAAACAGAAAAACCAAAATAATTTGAAATTAAGAAATCACATTGATACCTAAAACGTTCAGCAAATAATTCAGCAAACCAAATCCAGCAACCCAGAAAAACCCATAAACCCAGAAAAACCCATCAATAATTCGAAATCCAAATTGGGGAAAAGGGAAAATCATGAAAAAAAACCTTTGGATCGTGGCTCACGGCGGCTCCGATATGTTTTCAAGCTCCAAGCACAGCTCCGGCGACCTCTGTGGCGGTGAGCTTCGGTGTGTGGTGTGGTGGAGGTTTGGGCAAGCAAAGATGGAAGATGGGTTTTCTTAATTCGTTCTCACGCACAGCTCCGGTGAACTCTGTGGCGGTGACCTCCGGTGTGTGGTGTGGTGGAGGTTGGGCAAGCAAAGATGGAAGAGGGAGGGCTGTGGCGGTGAGCTTTCGTCTGAGTTCTTTCTTCGTTCTCTGTTTCGTTCTCTGAGGGATCGTTTTGTTCTCTGTTTTCAGTCTTGGAGAGGGATTTAAGTGGATTGTCAACGTGGCATGAGTTTATTGGCTGGCGTAAAACACAAGTTTTACGCCACAGCCTGACAGAACGTTTTCTCTTTTCTTAAAATGCTAGATACGGTCAACATTTATTGGGTCCCACTCTATTATTTTCTGTTATTATTATTATTATTTCTTTTTCTCTTTTAGCTTTTTTCACACTATTTTTAGCAAAGAAAAAAAATTATCAAAAAGATAAATAAGGTTTTTGTAAATGAATGCTTAATAAAATCATGAGACTTGGGGATTTAATAATAAAAAAAAAAAAAAAAAGAAGAAGCGATTTTGTGATCTCTCACCTTGGATTTGATTTTGGATTTCGATTATAGTCGAATTTGTGAGCTTTATGTATAAAAAATTCTAGGAAAATTTTGTCACATTCTTTACTACAACATGTATACGTGTTAAGTGGTAATTATATTATTTTTCATTAACTATCAGTAATGGTCCCATGTATTAGTAATCTAATCCAATCACAAATTGATAAATGTGTAAGTTGTAACAAAATATGTGTCCTTGTAAGAATTTTGTTTATATTGATGGTTCTTGTGTAAATCTTTGTTTCAAAATACCACATCCTTAATTGTTTTTAATAATAATAACAATAACAATAAATAATATAGAAAAAATAAAGATATTTAAATAAAACGAATAAATGATGTATTATTATTACTTTTTAGGGAGGGGGTGTATTATTTAAAGTATAGAGGTTTTTTATTTTTATTTTATTTATTTATTATTTTTAATAGTAAAAATTGAAGAAGTAGAAAAAAAAGAAAAGAAAAGAAAGTAATTTTAGCACCACACTCTTTATCATATTATTTTAGGTTATAACTAACTACTTGTGATTTTCTTATAGAAGCAAAAGATTCTCCGTCACAATTGGCAAGTTTGAGACCTACTACATTAGAGTTGTTGTTATTTATTTTTTAATTTTAATTTTAATTTTTTGGCTATTTGCTAAAACCTAAACTAATATTGAAAAGAAACAGCTAACAAAAAAGAGCTACACAGACTAACTGCCCTCAGCAAAAGGCAAAACCCAAATACAAAATACAAAACAAAATGACTTGAGGCGTTTCAAAATTTTTTTATGGTGTGCCTAGGAGCACCATAGTTTTAAAGAACCAAACAAAGCAGGCCGGTTCAATTAGGAACCAAACACAAATGTAGTTCGATAAAACTTCTAAAACCAGTATAAAATCGATAAAATTAATCAAAAAAAAAAAAAAAAAAACCAAGAATCAGGACTTCCCCAACTGTACCATTTTTTTTTTTTTGAGCACTTTAAGAGCATTTGTAATAGTTTGTGTAAAATTTTTTGTTTATTTTAATATGAGAACCAACTTTTTTTCCTTTATATACTTACTTTTTAAAATTCTTTACATCAAATTATCTATTTTACAATATATTTTATTAAAATATAATTTTTTTAGTTATTTTAATTATTTTTCTTTGATCATTCACAATAACTACCATTTATTTTCTTTATATATTCCCTTCTTTCTTTATTAAGATACGTGAAAAAAGAATAAACAATCATTTTAAAAGGCTGTAATAATTTTAAGCATTTTTTTTATTATCCACGGACCGAACGTGTATGTTCTACTTATGTTATGAGAAAAATTCTTAAACAGTCCCAGAACATGGTGAAATGATACTTCCTTCTCTCACATTCATAATAAATTTTATCATAAATTTAATAAGCGGACTTCACAATAAATATGAAAAAAGAAAATACCTTTCCCTATAAAGTAGTTAAAAATTACTCAATACCATGAAAGCCTGTCTACTATGACAAAAAATTATACAAAGCAAAATGATGTCCTTCCTATCCAGGCGCACACACCCAGTTCCTTTCTTTTCCACCTCCCAAAGCAAGCTATAAACTTTCTTTAAAAAATAAAAATAAAAAACAATAAAAACTGTAACCAATCCATTTCTCAGCCGAAAATCATTCGAGCTCCTCCTTCACCGCTGCAAGCCGGAAAGATCTCCAATCCAACCATACTGGCGAGGGTCTCCGGCAAATTTTCATCTGCCTCGTCATCTCCACTTCGAGCCAGCTGTGTTCGCTGAGTGCGTGGAGGTAGCCCTTTCACTTCCACTCCCGGTCACAAAACAAGCTTCCATCTCCTCGCCGCCAATCGGACGGTAGAGAAAGCTGGGTTGCGAAGGATCTTGAAAGTTCCCAAAGTAAGGCCTCCTGGAATCAGATCTACAAGGGTTTTTGTTTATTCTCACCAAACGGAGAGGATGGCTTCGGAAATAGAGGAATCCGAGTCACCGCCGTCACAATCGCAGCGTGCAGATCCACTGCAATCTCAATCAGCGGCCAAATTGTACAAGCTATACGTTTTCTTCTGGCACGCATACAGTTCGGTCATGTATTCCTTGTATGAGATTGAAGTACCGAAACATCTTCCTCCTTCCCCAGACGAAGCCACCCAAGCCGACGAAATAGAGAATCCGAAGAAACTTCTGCCAGTCTTACAACTTAAAACTGGACAATACCCTGACGGCATGTCATGCGTTTCATTAGGCTCTAAATTGTACTTTTTTGGCGGCGAGTTCAATATGGATAACCCATACATTGATGAAGATGTAAAGAAAAATTTCAAGGATTCAGAACGTGATGTTTTCCCGCGACAGCTCCTTATTTTCGACCTCTCCAAGGTTGGTGCTTCTGGTGATGAATTGCACAAGTTGTTGGTCGACGGCGAACAGATGGGAAGTGGAAAGGCCAGGCCCCATGCCTTTGTGGCCGACAAGAAAATTTACGTGATTGGAAGCACCATCCAATCTAGCATCAGTCACAGATCTAAATTGAGGAGTTTAGAACTCAAAAGCTTTAAATATTTTGAAGTTTATGATACTGAAGTTGGTCAGTGGCACGACTTGCCAGACCCCCCCATTGGGAACGTGAAGACTATATGGGTGGGGCATGCTATTGTGAGAAGAAAGGCTCTCCTTGTAGCATGGCAGGGAGGTAAAAAGTGCCTATATTGTTTTGATCTCGTTGAAAGTCGTTGGACAGATGCAAGCATCCCTTTCTACCCTGAAAATTTCTCAGGGAGGACTGAATTTGTAGAGGATACCCTTTATGGATGTTA
Organism: Quercus rubra; assembly: GCA_035136125.1. Classification (NCBI taxonomy): domain Eukaryota; kingdom Viridiplantae; phylum Streptophyta; class Magnoliopsida; order Fagales; family Fagaceae; genus Quercus; species Quercus rubra. The sequence continues at coordinate 33,450,922 of CM068733.1, read as the reverse complement.
TCATAACACGATAGCTGCGATAGCCCCAGTAGAGGAAAAAAAAAATGAAGAGAAAAAAGAAAAGGTGAAAGCAGAGGAAAGAGAAAAAATGGAAGAAAAGAAAGTGGAAGCAGAGGAAGGAGAAAAAATGGAAGCAGAAAAAGTGAAAGCAAAGGAAACTGTGGAAGCAGAGGAAGAAGAGGAGGATGCAAATGAGTTTGGACAAGGATGGTTGCTTAAAAATCTCCATCTGCATGTACTCTCTAAGGAGATGGGTATGGATGCTATTTTTAATGTTCCTCCACAGTTGCAGTCCTCATCGAGCTTGCTTCACTTGGGGAATAGGTACTTCTGTTATGTAAAAAGTGGCATGCCTCCGAATTCAGATGATGACAGTGATGATGTTATAAAAGATGACAAGAAACGGTTTATTAGTATTGTAATTTTCCAGACCCTTGGGAAGAAATACGAGAAAGATGGCACTGGACTTTTGAAGGCACAGTATCTTTATTCCGCGCATTATGAAATCAATAGCCCGGTCCCAAATGAAGGCTTCATCAACGGTTGCTTCTTTCCTGGCTCGGTATATCTTTCATGCCATCTTGTTCTTTTCTTCATTATTTTATTATTTATTGTAGTCATGAATATTTTAATTGTTAATTAGGAAATTTAGCCCTTTCCAATATTAATGTTGTGAAAAACACACAAAACAATAAATAGGCTAATTTTTGAGTCTAAATCTTGTGTCTCACTCTTTCTATTCCACTATATACTTCATAAATAAAAATATGTTCCATGTCTATCTATTTTATTAAATACTAAATTTATGCCTCTTCAAAAAAAAAAATACTAAATTTATGCCTTCTATTATTTCTATTTCTTAAAATAAATAAATAAATAACTCATTATATTTAGGTAATTAAAATAATAGAATGCATAAATTTAGTATTTAATAAAATATATGAATATATGACATATCTTTATATATGGAGTATATAGTAGAACAGGAAGAGTGGAATAGAAGATTTGGACTCCTAATTTTAAGCATACAAATTCATTACTAATAATAGGAAGTACAACTATACAAACACTCACACAAACTCTCAAACATAAACTAAGGGTCCGTTTGGATAGAACTTATTTTGTTGAAATTGAAAATTGGAAACTGAAAATACTATAGTAAAATAATTTTTAAATGTGTGAATAGTATTGTAGGATCCATTTTTAATGAAAAAGTTACTGAAAAGTAAAGTTTATGGGTCACATGAACAGTGTACAGATGCACTGTTCAGGGGGGAATTGGTCAACAACTGCGGTTGAAAAAAAAAAACAAAAAAAAAAAAAAAAGGCTGAAAACGTGTTGAAGAACCAGACATGGACGCGGACGTGTATCCAAATGAATACTAAAGCCAAAACCTCAATACATCCAAAGGTACCCTCACACTAACTCACTAGGCAAAACTTAGTCTTTACCTGTCACGACCCAAATCCATTGAATATGAATTTAGATACATGACGAACTTGCTGAACTTATATAACTTACTAAACACAATTAAATTCAAAATAAATTAAAACTCCAAAATAAAAATACTCTTAAAAATCTCTTACAAAAATCCAAACTCCACAAATTTAGAATAATCTCCAAAATACAGTAAAATCTAAAGCGGAATAACAAAATAATTAATAATCTTTTAAGACTTCAAGTACTATTGACTTCGCCTAAAACTCCCACGCTCTACCTTGCACCTTACGAAGCAATCCAAAGATTCTGTTTCCCAACTAAACTTTAATCTGAAAATGGTAATTGATGGGGTGAGCCACACATCCAGTAAGCAATTATACACAATATACAACAGAATAGAGTCAAGTAAAGCACGAGTTTGATTTCACAATTTCACTCAAAATATTTGATATAGTTCTCCAAACATATAAAGAACCACTGAACACGTATATATAATCATATCTTAAAGTTATTCGAAAATACATACAGATAATTGATCAGAGCACAGTATCATATATACACATCACATATTCTCACATACAATCCTGTGAGCGGATACCAACATCTAACCCTTGCTGGTGAGGGATCAACACATATTCTCACATACAATCCTGTGAGCGGATTTACACACATATCTGATATATCTGATCAATTCTAAAAATACTTATTTTAAGTCACATATCACAAAGCAAAGTTTATACAAAGTACAATAATTTACTTGATATTAACAATTTATTTTCAAATATAGAGGCATATCAAAGATCACAATATTGAACAGAATATAAATCAAAGGATGCTTGACTCTCTTGGGAAACGAATAGAGACTGAGGAGTTTATATGAATAAATTACAATTCTTGAGTAAATTTCATAATTAAATTTGCTAAAAGAAACGTTTTAAATACCATTTGGAGAATAGAAATATGACCATGAAATCCCTTGGTTTTAACAAATTTAAAGAACAAGAACCTTTTTAGAAATCTTACATTGAAACTCAATTATTTGTGGAAAATAGATTAGTTTAAAAAAAATCATCTTTTAAGTGAGATTTGGCCATTCAAAACTTATTTAAAATAAGAAGTATATCCTTAAAACATTATTTAATAGTCGAAATTTCTTTTTCAATGATACAAAAATACTTTTGACAATCTTTAGAAAATATAAGTTTGAAACGCAAAACTTTTGAAAACTTCTAAGAACCTAATGAACAAAACTTGTGCACATTATGCATAATTACTTACCTCTCTCGCTACACTTCTGAACACAGTTGAACACTTTAATCTTCCGTAAGCTCTAAACAAAAGAATGCTTTAATCAGTAAGCATGAAATCTAATTCTTACAAACCTTTTCTTTCCTACTGTCCTACGGAAATCAGGTATGAAAACTACTTTTGTATATACCATTGAACTAAGCAATTTATTATTCCTTATCAAAGTCCCACCGCAACAATATATCCCCAAAACTAATTTGTACTAAAGGAGTTCAATAATGCTAGGCCAATAATGCTTCCTTGCATTGGGTTAAATCTCATATATTAGTGAAGCAGTAGCCAACTATTAAAGGTTTAATCATATATATATATATATATATATATCATGCTTGTTAGACCCAAAGTCCACGGTTTCAACAGGTAACCAATATAAGTACAAATCTACCATAAACCTAGAATTATAACCATTGAATCTCTTTGTGAATAACGCCAATCTATAAACCTTTATTCATGAATACCTGGTGCGGCAAGCTTTGGGTTTAATATATAACCATCCTAATGAAAACGTAAAAAGCCATCTACATGAATTGAGATTTTAAAACCATGAATTTTGTTCTTGAATACAAACCGTGGGCAACTAACTTAGTAATGTAAATCGTATTCTAGGAAAATACCCCTTTTAACAATCTACACACCACTAACATCACCAAGATAAAAATTCTAAATCTTTAATTCTTTGTTTCCAACAATGAGAAAATCATACCTGGAACAATTGGTTGCCTCTTCAAATGTCTCTCTTCTAAACTCCAAGAAAAACCTCTTAGCCTCTCTGACAAAACCCCTTTTTATGAAAATTCTGACTGTCTTTTCCTCTACCCTGTAGTTTGTATTAGAGATGTGGGCTTAGTGGGTTAGCGGGCTGCAAATACTAATAAAAGAATACCTATGGCCCATCAATTATTTTTTTTTAAAATAAAAAAAAATATAATTATAACCTCAAATAAAAGTATGTGGGGTATTACATTACCTCTTTCACAAGACAAAGTTTTGCTCCTAACTCTCTCTCACACAACAAAGCTACACCATATCACTATTATTATATGGAGTGACACACCTCACTTGTTTTCTTTTCAACGTGGGACTTACTACTTCAATATAATTATTGCATCTACTTATTATTCTTCTAATTGATGTGGGATTCCAAAACCAATAAGGAATTTCTAAATGTCATTTATCATGGGTTGGACTCAACAAATTTCTACCTCTAGCCTATGAGTTGTCTTCACTAAACCCCTTTGGGTACTCCCTTTGAACCCCTTTTGTGGGTATGGGTGCTCCACCTCATCCTTTACTAAGAAATACTCTAAATTGAGTTCAAACAATGTTTGAACCTCTTAATTAAACTTGGCTTCACAATCATGATAGTCACATTCTCCACAAATCTTACTTTGTTCTATTAATCACTATTTTTCCTCTGTGGTGTTCTAACCAAAGGCTTGACTTAACCTTTTAATCCAGGCATTCCACCTTTGATAGTCTCTCACCAATCAACTTGTACAAATTCTTGAAAAATCCCTCTCCTCTCATCACCGCCAAAGTACCTTTATTAAACTTTCATTATTCCTTCTCTTGCGGATATCCATAAACTAAAGAATCTAGTTGACCTAAAGAAATCAAATTTCTACCAAACTTGGGTAAATGTCTCACTTTACCCGAGGTCTTCCATCAAAATCTTAACTTTTACTATACCTATTCCCACAGTTTTGCATTCTACATTATTTGCCAACATAGCAAACCCCTCATCACTCTTTTAAAAAATTGTTTTGCACTAACAAGTTAACAAAAACTCATTTTTCCTTTGGATGAAAATTAACATCTCCACTTTGCCAAAATCTCATTGATCTACTATCACTGGCCGGCAATGATGATTCATAATCAACTCCACTTTGCCAAAATTAAAAATTAAATAAAAAAACACCACTACGGTTAGGGAATCTAATGTTTAAGACATAAAAGATGCTTCTACTATATGGTGGACCACTCGTTGAATAGTAGAGTATCCAATATGTGTCACCATTCCGCTCGTTTTAAAGACTTTTTCTCTCTAAGATAGACAAGGGTTCATATTTTGGAGATTTTTCTTTGGGAGAGAAATTAGATTTCTTTGAAGGTATTTTCAATAAAGAATCAAATTTTGTTTCAAGGTCTATGCAGTAGAGAATAGATACATAAAGGGGCCTTGATCGTTTTAGATGTGTAAGTTTCCTAAAGCCTTTGGGGTTAGTGTTGGTCGTTCATCCAAGACGTACTATTTCCGAAATCCTTTGTTTTTCCTAGTTAACAAATTGGTTGAAAGCTACTTCCACTCACCGACAAAGATGAATCAGGATAAATTTCACATTGCCAAAAGTAAACAGTCAAAGGGAAAATGCCTTACACCTAGGCACCTAGCCTAGCCAAAGGTGAAGTCTTTCTCTTTCTTATCCCACTTTTTCTTAATAATTTTTTCTTTCTTTCATCTCATAATCTAAAATGAATCATTTTTTAAAAAGACTTTTTTATAAAAAAATATTTCATTTTCTTAGGTTGAGGAGTGACCTTAAAATGAGTTTGAAAACTAACTCCTAACTTCTCTTGTTTAGTTTTGTGTGAAATAAAATTGTTTTTCTTATTTAGCTTACAAGAGTTGTTTTCCAAAAAAATTTGGAAAACACTTTATCTTATGCTAAGCTAAATAAAATAAATTAAGAAAGAGTTTTTCTTTGACCAAATTTTTTTATTACTAACATAAGAAAATTCAGAAAACAATTTTCACATAAAATTTTTCATTGAAACAAAATTTTCTTTGAAACTAACGGAAAATAGCTTTGACGGTTTAAGACAAGATGCTACATGCTATCACAAAGAAATAATTGTTTGAGTAATAATGTAAATACAATCCATTTGATTATAATATTTGTATTCGTCCTTTTTATAATTTTATCACAAAACTTTGATGAGATTATATAGAGACCATTCGATAATGAGAAGTTATAACCTGAAACTTACTATTTTATAATAATTCCTCTTCCTAATAATCATATGGTCAGGGATGGAGTCAGTACTTGAAGTTAGGGGGCAAAAGTATAAACCAAAAAAAAAAAAAAAAAATTAACTCCAAATAAACATTCATTTAATAAACCATCAACAAAGAAAAATACAAAAAAATATTGTTTTTAAAGATATTACAATGCAATTATTTATAAAAATGAGATATTAACCAACAAATTTTAAAGTTGTAAATAATCTCTTTAATTATTTACCTAAAAAATATTTTTAATTTTTTAAAAGATACTAATAGATAAAAACACAACCAAACAAAACTACAAATTTACAATAAAATGCACAAAACTGTCAGAACATCACATGGGCATCATGTTGTTTTACATAGTTCACAGTTGTTAGTTACCAGACTAGAGACAAGACACCACCTGACCACCATTTATTATAAAAAAAAAAATATAACTTTAGGCCTTATTAATTGAAAGAGAAAGATCAAAGATGGAGTTAGAGTCTACCTCTCTCTCTTTGACTTTTTTTTTTTTTTTTTTTTTTTCTAATCTCTTCTTCTATTTTCGGATGTGGTGGAGTCTCTCAGCGCTGCCTCTCTTTCAATTTTCTTCACAACACTATCAACACATATGATTAAATCTAAGTTAATCAACCAACTAACCAAGCATCAGAGATTAAACTGTGAGAGAGGGATAAAATGTTACCAGGTTTGGCGCCTTTGGGTGGTGCTGATTGCTACGGTGGACTGGTGGTGGCTAGTTGCATCAGGCATGGTACACAATCTGCTGTTCTGGCCTTTGTTTCTGCTACACTGCTGTTCTACTGCAGTGCCGCTACCAACTCCTCAGTTCTGAGGTCTTCTGTCGTAAGTTAGGTTTTATTTATTTATTTATTTGGTAGTGACTTAGAAATCCCAATCTTTTTCCCTTTTATTATATGTGTGTTTTGCCGTAAGTTGGCTTAGAAATCCCCTTCTAGTTAGAATCGGCTTTGAGTTTTTTTTTTTTTTTTTTTTTTTTTTTTTTTTGTTGTTGTTTGGGCCAAGGTTTTAAAAACCGGTACGGTGATAGAACTGAAAAAGGAGCTAATTACCGGCTTTTTGGTTGGGTCCAATCAGTGGTCGAACCAGTAACATCATAAATAATTTAATTATTATTTATTTAGATTATATAAATAATTAATAATTTTTTAATATACTAAAACTAACAAACCAATAGTAATAAATATGTTTTCTTAAAAAAAAATACAAGTATATAAGTATATAACATCTTTTTAAAGAATTGAACATAATAATATTACAATACAATCATCCTTAGCATAATAAACTTTCAACAAAACCAAACAAATGAGTTCATTAGTTATTACATTTACATCTAAATGGAAAATAGCAAATAAGTTTTAAAGTTTCAAAAAAACAACTATTAAGCTTTAAGACCCAAGCCTCATTTGTTATGAAGAAAATTGAAATCAATATTATCATGTGAACCAGATGCTCCACCACTAGCATCATTATCATCATCCTCATCCTCATCTTCTACATCTTTAACTTGAATAGGATGATTTTTATCTCTAAATCCGGGAGGAGCATCAAGTTCATCACCAAATGATTCCAAATTAATGTCATCATCATCCTCAATCACTTCATTTTCCATATCTATACAAATTTATCTGATTGACAGCAACCATTTATCAACAAATAAATTCATCAACACAACATACACAAACAATAGTATAATACTCTGTAAACTATATTTCACAAACACAAATGCCCTGTAAATCAAATCCACAACATACACAAAATCCCATGGTTTTAAAAACCGATACGGTGAAAGAACTGGTTGAGGAGTTAATTATCGATTTTCTGGTCAGATCAAGGTTCGATTGATGGTCGAACCAGTGACGTCATAAATAATTTAATTATTATTTATTTAAATTATATAAATAATTAATAATTTTTTAATTATATATAAAAAATATATATTAACAAGTGTGTGTGTGTTCGGCCTCTATAGGGAGAGAAAAATTTCTGGAGTCTTTTTTTGATCCCTTGAAAAGTCAAAACGTTTACACAACAAAGCAACAAATACTTAGTTCAAAACAATAACAACAACAACAAACAACAACAACCAAATTGGCCAATACCCTTTTGCTCTCTTTGTGAAATTCCAAGGCTTTGATTTTGAATCAAATTCACTTTAAGGGTTGGTGGGTTTGTTTTGTTTTTTTGATTTGAGAGAAACAGAGTAGGGAAAAAAAAAGTAGTTCTTTTCGTCTATGATGAGTCCTAATATGGCGTCGTCTAGCGCAGGAGTCGCTGGATCGGCTGATTCTGTGGCTCCCAGAAGAAATTCCAAGAAACCCAAATGTAATTTCTTTTCAAAAGACTTGATTTTTTTTTTTTTTTTTTTGGGTGGAGTTTTGGTTCCATCCATGAGTACCCACTTGCTAATTTGCTGAGTTTTCACATGGGTTTTGCTTGAGAGGTGAGAGCGTGAGAGTGAGGCGTGAGCTTGAGAGGCGTGCGTGAGAAGGAAAAAAGAAACAAATAACCCAGCACTTCAGAGTTCAGATCAGACTCGTGAGGATGAGAAGGAAAAAAAATGTTGGAGAGGCATAGGCGTGGCGTGCGTGATATTCAGAGAGGCAGAGATAGTGAGCTTGATTGCTTGAGTTGAGTGAGAGTGAGGCGGAGAGGGCGAGGCAGAGAGGCGAGATAGGCGAGAGCTTGAGATATCAGATGAGGCATAAAAGGCGTGAGAATTGAGATGAGAGTGTGAGAGTGTTAGGACTTAGGACTTTAGTCTTTAGGGTTAGTTTTTAGGCCAAAACGACCTAGTTTTAGGCTAGGAAAGGACAAAAAATGACCAACCGATCAGTAACCAGTTTGACCATGCTGGTTTCCGGTTCTCCGGTTGAACCGGCCAGTTTGTACTATTTACCAGTTTTTAAGCTATTTATGGTTTTTTATCAATAACCGGACCGGATTGAAGGCCAGTTCTCGTTTAAACCGATCAAACCGGCCGGTCCGGTTTTTAAAACCATGCAAAATCCACAACATACTCTGTAAACTAAAAATATAAAGGATAATTAATGGTAGAAGTTACCACTTACTAGTGAAGTCATAGAACGGAGAACCTGAGATGAAGCTGACAACATGAATGGAGAATCTGAGATGAAGCCAAGAGAAATGAAATGAAAAAAAAAAAAAAAGAAAAAAAAAAAGAATCGAGAAAATGATCAAAATCAAGTAATCAAAATCAAAAGAAAAGAATATTACCTGATGAAGTCAAGAAGCAGAGAACAGAGCTCAGAGGGCAAGGGCAAGACCGAGAAGGAAAAAAGAAAAGAAAAATCGATGGTGATGGCAAGATCTGAGGGAACAGAGAACACTTCAAACGCCATGAGGATTGAGAGGCGTGCCGCGTGCGTGAGGCAAAGAGAGTGAGGCAGAGAGCTTTGAGAGAGGCATGAGACTGTGAGAGTGTTTAGGAGTTAGGACTTTAGGGTTAGATTTTAGGTTCCTAGCCAAAACGACGTAGTTTTAGGCTGGGAAAAAGTCAAAAAATCCCAATCGGTCAGTAACTAGTTCGACCATGCCGGTTCCCGGTTCTCTAGTTGAACCGGCCAGTTTTCGAATTTTCCCAGTTTTTAAGCTATTTTCGGTTTTTATCCATAATCGAACCAGATTGAAGGCCGATTCTCAGTTGAACCGGTCGGACCAGTCGGTTTGGTCCGGTTTTTAAAACCATGTCATCAACCTATATTAATTTAAAAATCAATTTTTTTAAAGGAATGTATAAAAAAAAAAAAAAAAATAGAAATGTGAGGTTTGGGTGGTCAAGTGACCACCTTGAGTAAGACATGGTGCCCCCCCTGCACATGTGATCTTCTTATTGAGGGTTGAAGCATTTGACTCTAAACATGACTTTGTTCTTCCTAGGGCTGAGTTGGTTTGAGTTGGGTTCCTAGCCACCTACAACCCAACCCCAATTTTCCAGGAAGGAACCCGACCCAACCCAAAGATGTTAGTCTATGGTTGGGTCAGGTTTTGAGTTGGTATCAAGTTAATATTTTTTTTAAAAAAATTTTAATTCTCCCTTTTTTGTTATTGAAAAAAAATTCAACAAAGAACAAAACTATTAGATGAGAATTTTTAAGAATACTTTCTATCTATCTATCTATATATATATATATATATAGCCAAATCCCACTATTTTCTCCAACATATATGCATGTATATACAAGCTACTCTACTATCATCTTGGCACCATAACCTTTCTTGTCACTATACACCAAGTGTGTGTTTGGATCTCAGGTAAGTACGAACTAAGTACCTTAGTAGCCTGTCATTTTTTTTCTTATGTGAGTTGGTTGCTTGGTGTCAACATGGTTGGCTTCAATTTTTTTTTTCTTTTTTTTTCCTGATTGTTTGTTTATTTTTAGCCCATTGTCATTGTAACATACACACAAACACAGAAGCCTATGGTACTAACTGCGACATCTAATAGTTCTTCGGCTGTTTTTTTTTTTTTTTTTTTTTTGGATGAGAAACTCTGCTTCATATTATTAAAAAAGGAATGAAAAAGTTCAGTTACAAATAGAAGCATCAGAGACAATAGCAGCTTCTAAGAAACTGGGGGTTTCCTCAACCCAAGCCTCAAAGTCAGAAACAAACATAGTGTGATGCGCTAACAAATGTCCAGGCTTGTTGCCTACCTTTTTAATGTGAGAGAAACAGAAACTATGAAACAACTGAAGATGGAAAAAAATGCCCTCTAGGACATTTGCCACAGCAGGTGGGACTAATGAGTTGCCCTTCAAAAAGTTGCTGACTTGTAAAGAATCACCCTCAAACACAATATCATGAATCCCCATATCTCTAGCAAAGAGCATCGCAGCTTCCATTGCTTTTGCTTTAGCCTCTAGAGGTCCCAAAGGAGCATAAATCCTCTAGCACAAAGCTCCAATAACACTACCCTTGTCATCTCAAAGAACCACGCTTATACTAGTAGAGGAATGATCCTTGAAAATAGCCCCATCCACATTTGCTTTGTAGACGTCTGACACAGGGGGAGTCTATTGAGAAGGGGGGGTGGGGGGGAGGGGGAATTTCTGACGGGGAGGGGCGGCCTTGGAATGCTTGGTAAGCTGTAACAAATTGAATGGCTTCAGAGATTAGATTTTCTACTGTTTTTGGGGCCTTACCATGTCTAACTTCAATACTATTCTTCCATAAATTCCATGCAATGGCCATGAAGTGAGTGAGGTTCACATTTGTTGGTCCTGATTCACACAGCTTCCATAAACAGTCCACAAACAAAGAGTCCCTATCCACCACCAATCCACATGCTTTCCAAACTGCTGAAGAAAAATCACAGTGAAGTAATATATGGCTAGTTGTCTCATTGCACCTGTCACATTGTTCATAAGTATCAGAATTTATCACCGGTTGTTGGCACAAATTGGATTTTGTGGGGAGGATATTCTGACAAGCTCTCCAAGCAAATTTTTTTATTTTATTTGGCACCTCAGCACCCCAAATGGTCTTCCAAAGCTGCCTCTATCCATTAGCACCCGAAGTTCCCTCATGATCAGCCTTTGACATAGCCTGAGCTAACTAGTAGGCACTTTTCACTGTAAATTTTCCATTAGGTGTATCAGCCCAAACCATTTTGTCCCTAGGCATACGAATACTTAGTGGGATGCTCAAGATGGTTTCTGCCTCAAAATTTATGAACATCTCTCTGACCAAATCATCTCTCCAAGTGCCACGGTCTGCATCAATGAGGATATCAGCGGTTTGATCTAATGGCAACAAGGTCCTGGGAGAAATTACCCTAAAGGTGGATGGAGTAGGAATTCACTTATCCTTCCAAATCCAAATACTTTTGCCATCACCAACTTGCCAACGCATCCCTTGATTAACAATGGGCTGTGCTGCTAAAATACTACGCCAAACATATGAAGGATTCCTACCTTTCTAAGCATTCACAAAATCAATCTCCGGGAAGTATTTACTTTTAAAAACCTTATAAAATAGGGAATCAAACCCTTGTTGCAACTGCCAACCTTGCTTTGCTAAAAGGGCAAGGTTAAAAGATCTCAAATCTCTAAAACCCATACCACCACTAGCCTTTGGTGTACATAATTTTTCCCAACTCATCCAAACCATTTTACGCTCTTCATTTTTCTGCCCCCACCAAAAATTCCCACCATACTATTTAATTCATCACAAAAGGACTTCGGAAGAAGAAAACAACTCATATTGTGAGCTGGGATTGCTTGAACAACAACTTTGATCAAAACCTCCTTTCCCGCCATGGACAAGAACTTTTCTTTCCAACCCAATAGCTTGCTAGCCACTCTTTCCTTTAGTTTATGAAATGTGTTTCACTTATTTCTTCCCACCAAGGATGGCAAATGCAAGTACTTCTTATGTTGGTGGATGATATTTGCCCCAAAGCTTTGCTTTACATATTCTTGGATTTGTTCAGGTGTGTTCGGACTAAAAAATAATGAAGTTTTTTTGCATATTCACTTGTTGCCCTGTTGTTCTTTCATACATCATTAGCAATCTTTGGATTTCTTCACAATCAATAATAGTAGCATTACAGAAGAGTAAGCTATCATCAGCAAAGAAGAGATGAGTGATGTGTGGACTCCACTTGCAAACTTGTACACCTCGAAGAGTGCCCGTACCTGCTGCTTTTTGCATTAGAGCTGAAAGACTTTCTGCACACAAAAGAAACAAATAGGGAGAGAGAGGGTCCCCTGACGTAAGCCCCTAGATGGGGTAGTACTCCCATGAGGAACACCATTAATGCGAATAGAGTGTTTGACAAAGGTAACACAATTCATAACCATAGTAATCTATTTAGGATGAAAGCCCATATTTCTCATAATTTGATCTAAACAACTCCATTTGACCCTATCAAAAGCCTTGCTCATGTCCAGTTTTAAGGCCATGGACCATGTTTTCCCACTCTTCTTCTGGCTGATACTATTCATAATCTCAAAAGCAACAAGCACATTGTTAGTAATCAACCTTTTAGATAGGAAAACACTTTGATTTTCAGTGATAAGAGAAGGTAAGAGAGTTTTAAGCCTTTTAGCAAGAACCTTAAAGGCCAGTTTGTAAACAACATTAGATAGACTAATGGGTCTATATTCTGAGACCTTCGTGGGGCTCTTTACCTTAGGAATAAGAATAATATGGGTTTCATGGAAATTTAGGGGGGCAATACCATAATTTAAAAATTCCAGCACATAAGAAACTACGCTACCTCCTACAACAGGCCAGAAATGCTGATAAAAAAGAGGGGGCATACCATCCGGTCCCAAGGACTTTAACGGGTACATTTGGTTAAGAGCTTTTTTAACCTCAGCAGCTGTAAAACCTCTAGTAAGAATTTGATTCATCTGAGGGGTCACACCCGTATGAATTGCATCAAGGAACTCTGAATTGATAGTGGGCTAGGACATGGTGAAGAGTTTCTGATAATACCCTATGATGATTTCTGCAATCTTATCCTCATTCTTATGCCAAGTATTGTTCTCATCCATGACACCCAAAATAGTGTTACACTATTTTCTAGTTATGGCATTCTCATGGAAAAATCTTGTATTTTTGTCTCCCTCTTTTAGCCAAGGGTTACAAGACCTTTGTTTCCACATTCTCTCCTCCATATCCAACAAACGATTGACCTCTGCCCTTTGTTGGCATACCTCTAAAGTGTTCGACATCCCAACTGAACTTGCCTCTAAAGTCTGAAACACTTCTTGCGCCTTAGCTAGCTTTTTCCCCACGTGGCCAAACTCCTGCCTATTCCATTTTGTCAGAGCTTCTCTAAATCTATCCATACAAGAGGAGAAAATGTTTCCTCTACCCATAAGTTCTCCTTTAGCCCAAGACTCCTTCACAATATCACCACATTTTGCATCCTTGAGCCACATGGCTTTGAAATGAAAAAGCTTTGTAGTTTTTTTCTATCTCACCTTCGGATTCATCCTCAACATCAAGCAACAATGATCTAAAGCCGAGGAAGCCAAATGATAAATTCTAGCACCGGGGAACTGATTCAGCCACTCAATTTTTGCAAAACCACGATCAATTCTTTCCTGAATCCAACTCAAATCCTGTTGATACATACTCCAAGTAAACCAAGAGCCCACATAACCAATGTCATTTAAACCACAAGAATTGACACAGTGCCGAAAATTATCGATTTGCCTAAATGGCCTGTCCATCCCACCTTGCTTCTTTGTAACACTGAGAACCTCGTTAAAATCTCCCATACACAACCAAGGGAGATTACTTGTTGCAGCAAGCTGAGATAGGCGTGCCCAAGACTCTGTCTTCCCACAAGTATCAGGATTTCCATAGAATCCCGTCAGTCTCTAAACCCCAATGGAACCTCTAGAATCGATGAAAGCATCAATATGCCAGCGAGAAACCGTTTGTACATCCACTTTGACATCCGGCTTCCATAGAAGACCAAGACCACCACTCTTCCCTTCACTAGAAACAACCATGCCCTGAGTCAATCCTAAGGAGTGCTTTATATCAGACATCTGTTTCATGGCCTTCTGAGGGAGTTTGATTTCCATAAGAAAAACCAAACTGGGAGCTTCAGCTTGCACTATCTTCTTTAGTACGTTAACTGTATGGGGGTTCTCAAGCTCTTGACAGTTCCAGCTTAATGTATTCATTGTTTCTGGCGAGGTTGCTTAGCAGTCTCCACCGATCCAAACTTTTCTTCAAATACCTTCCCCAAGGACATTGCATTCTCCAATTTCGACTTCTTTGCAAGCACCAAAACTTATTCCCTTGTTTACTCAAGTGCCTCCAATTTTCGTTTTGAATCATCATGTTGATCTCCCATTACCACTTCCTCAGAGCCTGGTGATTTTTCAGTCGTTTCCAAGTCCCCTTAGAGTCCTTTTTAACACCTTCACCTTTGGCAAATTTACAATTCTTTTTCATTGTCCCGTAGACGTTCTTTTTTTCCTAAGTTTAGAGTTTTACTTATCACATCCCCAGGGCCCAAAACAAAAGCAGGAGTGGCCTTTTCCACCTTAGACAGAGGCCCATATTGAGTTGGCCCTCTTGATGGGGTGACCACATGCCCATTTGACTTTAAAAAAACAACAGTGGAATGTATAGCTAAGGAATCCGAAAATTCCTCCACAGATTGAGATGCCTTCGTTACTATTCCTTCCTGCACTGTATCAATCTCCCTTATCTGAGCCTCAAAATCCACTGGAATTGAAGTTTCTTGAATTGAAGGGAACTCTAGATTTGGTGGGATATACCTATCATGTGATGCATTATTTTTGAAAATATCAGGATCATGATTGCTCGGTGTTTCAGCCATATCCACCATATTCTGCCCCTGCATCGTTGCAATCTGCCGTATGCTTACTCCAGTAGTTGTCTCACGATTATCCTACGGCATATCATGACCTCGAACCCTAACCACTTGTGGTTTTTGTAGACGATCAGGATTAGCCTGGAGCCATGGACCATATTGCTACTCATCTCTACTCAAAGAACCATTACTTTGAATCCACAGGCGATAATCATTCTCATCGTGATGAAGTTTACCACACCAATAACAATAAATTGGGAGACGCTCATACTAGAAGGATACCCATCGTCTATCTGATCCGCCTAATCGGACCATTCTACCCCGACACAAAGGTTTAGTAATGTCCATGTGAACCCTTACACGAATGATAGTACCCCAGGCTCTGCCTCCCTCAGGGGCGTCAACAGAAATAACCTCACCCAAAGTGCTGCCAATGCGCTCTCCATTGTCCTTTGTCATATGGCTATTGGGAAGGTTGGAAATCTGTACCCAAAAGTAAGCCTTATCACACTTTACCGAATTGATGCATTCATTCTCTCCCCGCTTATGGAGGGCCAGAAGATATTTGTCAAAGGACCATGGGCTGTGAAGAAGGACTCTATTCATGTCAACCTCATCAGTGAAAATGATAAGGGCTCGATTATTCCCTAAATCTCTAAACTCGAAGTCTCCATCAGCCTTCCACACACTTTGGAAGGTTTGTGCCACCACCTCAAGATTGATCTTTCGTTTTGTAAAGAATTTCGCTACAACTGCAAAAGAGCCGTCAATGACACCATTCATAAGAGCACACTCTTCCCCCTCTATATCTATCAGAGTGAGTTTTTCCCATTGCTTTGTAACCTCATCCATGGAACTAGAGTGTAAGAAGGAGAGTAGAAGAAGTAAAGAGCGAAAAGGAGAAGAAAACAGAGTTTCACCAGAGCAGGTTGGGAAAAAAGGGCGCTTGTAAGGACAAGTGAGTGAAGTTCCACCGTCTAGGATTTCAAGGAAACCCTAGGAGCGAGGAAACGATAATAAAAGTGCCTCAGTTCTGAATTCCTTCAGCTATTAAGCTTAGAAAAGTTTAGAACCATTTCAATCGGTTGATAGTCTGTGAGTAGCATAAGAAGCCCATCAAGGATATCGTAACATATATGATACGACCAAATCTTCACTTTACTATCTTTCTGACACATTTTGGTAACATTTATAGGTAATATTGATAGATCAAATATGGAGAAAAAGCCTGCCTTGAGTGCCGTAGTTCTTGAAGCTCTTAACGAAGACACTTATTTGGATTGGAGTGTTCAGTTGAAGACATATTTGGTGGCTCAAGATCTTTGGGACATCGTCAAATCAACTAGTGAACCTCCTGCATCGGAAAATGAAGCTGCTTTTAAGGCTTGGAGTAAGATGAATGCCATGGCTTTACATGTGATCCAGATGTCATGCGAGCCAAGCACATTTTTTGATATTGGACGGAGCCATTCATTGGCTTTAGGGGGCCATAGCCCCCCTTCAATTTTTTTATTTTTTTCAAAATAGTAGGTATAATTAAGGTTATATAGAATTTGAGCCCATCGAAACAAAACTTTGGCCCCCTACAGTTTCCTCGACCCTCTAAACCCAAAAAATAGCCCAAATAGCAACCACAAAAATTAATCTAAATAGTCCAAACAACAACAACAAAAATTATCAACAAACCCATAGTTTAAGCCTTTCAGAAACAAAAATAAAAACAAAAAAATCTAGTCTGTAAAAACTCTTCAAATTTACCACACTAAAAAACCCTAAATTGAAATTAAAATCTAATAGCAAGTGAGACTATGAGAGAGTGTGTCTCATGAGTCACGCCTCCTTTGCTATGGACAGTGATGCCACGTTGCCACTAGCAATAGCAAGCATAGTCTTATCGTGCCCTAGACACCAAAACTGATCAGAGATATCTGATTAGATATGCCATTTGCGTCATACGTCGCAGTTGTCGCACAACTTGCTCTCCTTTTTTAGTATTTCATCTCTCCCATCTCTGACTCTCCTTTGTTTCTCATTTCTTTCTCTCTTAAATCTAAAGATCCTCAAAATTTGATATCTCTCCCATCTCTGACTCTATCTCCATCTGTTTTGATTTTACAACAAGTAAAGTTATTGCCTTTTGTTTTAACAGTAGAAATAGTAAAGTGCGGCCATTTGATTGGTTAATTTAATGATACAGTACAGTAGTGTATTATTTAAATGGGCGATAATGGATTTGTGGTGTGGACCTGTGGTTTTGTCTTTTAGTTGAGATTTTTATGAAAGATAAATACGAAGGCAAAACACATATATAACAATAACAACAATGGAAAACAAAACCTTAGTCTAATCAATTATAATATTTGATTTTTTTATTATTATTATTTAATATAGGAAGAGATGCTAGTTTGAATTTTATACATTGCAAGGAAAACTTCTGACATTTTAGTACGAAATAAATAATAAAATACTTTTGAGATTTAAAAGACATTGAGACCTTTTGATAAATAATTACAGTGCAATGTTTTAAAAAATGGCTATTTTGTATATTTTACTTTATTGTTTGTTAACACTAAATATGCTAGTTTGGAATTTCAGGATTTTTTTCCTTCGAACTTTTGCCCCCCCTTGGTTGAAAGTCTAGCTCCATCCCGGGATATTAGGGATGTTAGCTCGGCCAGAGTTGCTCGGGATACCTTGGTAGAGAATTACATACCTAAACTTAGTAGCAGGTAATTAATTTAGATCATTCAATTGGTTAAGTCAGCGTCTCTCTCTCACGTAATTTTAATAACCGGTTTTGCTTCGGACAGTGAAGAAGTAGAAGAGCTTTCTAACTCAAGGGCTAAGTCAGGTACCTCTCTCTTTCTTTTTCTATGAGGCCGTGTATGTCTCGTGTAAAATAGTTAAGCACTAGCTCTTTTAAAAATTCATGACTATTTTAGTATAAGAATTTGTATTTTATATTTTATACCCACTTTTCAAAATGCATAATATTAAATTATTTATTTTACATTATATTTTATTGATTTTTTTTTTTTTTCATAAAATACCTAACGTCCACTATCTTTATTCATTCTTAGAATACATATAAAATAATAATAAAAAGCTAAATAAAAAAAGAATAAAAAATTCAATATAAAATAAACAATACTAGTGTAAATTTATATTGATCCTATAGCAATCATGTATTTTTATATAATTGTATAACTTGATGTTGATGAAATTTTGAACTTAATTAAATAAATTGTGATACATTTTCTATTATACAAAAACTTATGTGGTTCTCTAAAAGAGTGCACCAAGATGATGGCAAACTTGAAGACATTCGTAAAAAGTAGTGGCAAAAATTAAATAGGCTGTCATCGCGTTAGAGCCTTGAGGTCACGTTTTAGGAAAACCGCCACAATGGAATTAAGGTCCAAATAGTTCCCATCGCCACCATCTTCTTCATTGTTTTGTTCATTTGTTGGTTTTGTTTAGTACAAATCTTACAAATTACATATTGCAGTTAAATGGTTAAAACTTAGGAAGTCCTCTCCATTTCATTAGAAATGAATAGATTCTCATATATTTATTGTCATATAAACTGTTTGATTGTTTAAAATTTTAAATAAAGTGACATTAAATATGCTTTAAAATTTGTAATATTCAATGTGTAAACTATGAAATTGATCGATTTTAAATGATGTAATTTATGTGATTTACAAAAGTTAAATTTATTGATGTAAAAATTCAACTAATTGAAAGATTAAAACAACCTTATTAATTTTTCATATATATTAGAAAAAAACCCTATTTATTTTTCAAGTTTAACTTATTGCAAACCATACAGTGGATGAACTTATAAATGGGACATTTGGAAGACAAAATAGTTGTGCGAGCTCATGCAGTTTAGGGGGTGTAGCTTCAGTGCTTTACGTATAGAGGAAAAAAATGTATCACATTGTCTAGCTATTGAATAGAAAACCAGTGGGTGGCTAAGTTTAACTGCCCACCTTTACTCTTGGGTCCTAGCTGTTAAGGATAATAGCTAGTTCATATCTATAGAATTGTAGTTGTTAAGGATTATAGCAAATTCATATATAGCTATAGTTACGGATGTATTAAGTCTATGGTATTCAAAATACAAATTCAGGATTGTGATAAGATAGGATTGTATTTCAAATTTGTATCTATAACAAACTCTTCTATAAATGAAATGCCTTGAATCGTGTAAGGAAAGGCTTGAAAACAAATTTCAATTACTCTGCTTTTACATGGTATTAGAGCTATTGTGACTTACGTCTTCCCTTTTTTTTTTTTCAATGGCTTCCTCGTCTTCTTCAACCTCCACTATCAACACTGCTGCTTCTCCTTCTCCCACCTCACTTACCACTATTCACCAGCAAACTTTCCTGTGACAACTACCTACTGTGGAAAGCTCAGATTGTTCCTTACCTTAAGGGGAAACATCTCTATGGCTATCTTGATGGAACCACACCTACTCCACCTCAGATTATCACTGTTGCAGCTGATGATGCCATTCAAGCTCTTCGAAATCCAAAGTTTCAGCACTGGCATTTGCAAGATCAAATGATACTCGATGTCATTATCTCTTCTCTCTCTGAGAAAATTTTGGCTCATGTGGTTAAATTAACCACCTCTCAGGATGCCTAGCAAGCAATAGAACACGTCCACCTCCCAATCTAGGGTTAGGACAATGCAAATCCACCATCAGCTCACCACTTTAAAGAAAGGAAATTCAACTATTGCTGATTATTTTCACCAGTTCACTACACCGGTTGACACACTTGCTGCCATTGCTTAGCCCCTGAACGATTTTGAAATCGTCTCTTTTCTTCTCGCTAGTCTTGGATCAGACTATGATTCATTTGTCACATCAGTGACTACAAGAGTTGATCCTCTCTCCATTGAAGACTTGTATGGGCATTTATTAGCTCATGAACTTCGGCTTAAACATCAACAACCAACCGTGGACCTCTCACTTGCAAGGGCCACTTTTACGGGGCAAGGGACTTCACGTGGTGGTCGTGGAGGTGGAGGTGGATCCTCCCCTTTAGCAGGCTGTGGTTCTTCCTCCAGCAATCAGCAGAATTCTCGAGGATGGGGGGTGTGGTCATAGCCCTTCTTCTTCTCCTTTACATAATTGTCCCGTCTGCCAGGTTTACCACAAGATAGGACATACGACCTTGAAATGCTATCACAGGTTTGATAATTCCTTCTCCACTAAAACTACCAGCAACATGCATGCTCTACTCACCACTCCACAGGCTTCACCCAACCTCAATTGGTACCCTGATTCTGGTGCAACTCATCATCTCACATCTCATTTTGCAAATTTGAATGTGAAGGCAAAGGAGTATCAAAGTCTTGATCAAATTCACATTGGTAACGGTATTGGTTTGAACGTTGAACATATTGGCTCTACTAAATTATCCACCCCTTCCGCTTCTTTTCTTTTACGTTATGTTTTACATGTGCCTCATATTACCAAAAATTTGATTTCAGTTCACAAATTCACAATTGATACTAATACCTCTATTGAGTTTCACCCACCTTATTTCTTTGTGAAGGATCGAACAACGGGGAGAGTCCCGTTGTGCGAGCTGAGTAGAGATGGGTTGTACCTTTTTCCTTCTTCTTCCAATAAATTGCCTTCATCATCATCTATCTTTGTTGGTGAACGTACTTCTCCAGCACAATGGCACTCACGCTTTGGACATCCTCCTTTTCGTATTGTTAATTACGTTCTTTCCAAATTTAATTTGCCTTTTATTTCCAGCAAAATTGTCCACCCTTGTACTGCTTGTTTCAGTTTTAAGAGTAAACAACTTTTTTTTTCATTATCTTGTACTCAAATAAATTTTCCTTTGGATTTAATTCACATTGATGTACAGGGTCCATCTCCTATTTGCTCGAAATCTGGTTTCAAATATTATGTCTATTTTGTTGATGCTTGCAGTCGCTATACTTGACTTTATCTCATGACAAATAAAAGTGATGTGCTATCTATTTTTATTGAATGGAAAAAATTTGTTGAGCATTATTTTAATCGGAAAATAAAAGTTGTTCAATCTGATTGGGGTGGTGAATATTGCTCACTTAACAAAATTTTCCAAAACTGTGGCGTTACTCATCGTGTTTCTTGTCCTTACACACAACAACAAAATGGTGTTGTTGAGCGCAAACACCATCATCTTGTGGAAACTGATTTAGCTTTACTAAATCATGCTCAAATTCCTTTTCAATATTGGGAAGATGTGTTTCAAACAGCTTGTTATCTGATAAATAGACTCCTTACTTCCACAATACAAAATCTATCCCCTTATGAAATTTTTTTTTCTTAAGCACCTGATTATAATTTCTTGCGTGCTTTTGGTTGTGCATGTTGGCCTAATTTACGGCCTTATAATTCTCACAAACTTTAACCACGCTCAACTCAGTGTGTCTTCCTTGGTTACAATTTACTTCACAAAGGATATAAATGTTTGTATCTTCCTTCAGGTCATGTCTATTTTTCCAGAGATGTTCTCTTCAATGAAAATGTCTTCCCCTTTGCTAGGCCTTGTTCCACAGATCTCCAGTCACTGTCTAGTTCGGATTTATCTTCTTTTCAGGTATAGTCACTGTCCACTGGGCTTCACGCAACTACTCCACTCTCTCTTGGATCGCCTCCTTCAAATTCTGTCACACTCACTTCTGCAGCCCATACTGAAACTCCACAAGCCCACACTGAAACACTTGCTAGCCCACAATTGCTGGCCCATCCTTCATCTACTTTACCCCACTGTGAATCACTCCCACCACACATCTCTCTGCCTCCCTTATCTCTCACAAATAATACCCTTGCCAACGGAACTACTCCTTCTATAGCCATTGAATCTCAACCCACTCACCCCATGATCACATGCTCCAAAAACTTGATCACCAAACCCAAAACCTTCACTGACAGCATTGTGCGATACCTTGTTTTGAGTGCTTTCCTTGTTGATGGCGATGTCTCCATCGTTGATCCTACTTGTTTTACCACTGTTGTGAAAGACTCAAATTGGCATGCTGCTATGAATCTTGAGTTTGATGCCTTGCTTAAAAATTAGACATGGGTTCTTGTTCCTCCTCACACTGCTCGCAATGTCATTGGATGCAAATGGGTGCTTCGAATAAGCATCACGCTGATGGCTCCGTTGAATGATACAAAGCTCGCTTGGTAGCCAAAGGATCCTGAAGTCGATTTTGGAGAGACCTTCAGTCCTGTAATTTTAACCAACTACAGTTAGAACAGTCCTCTTTATTGCTGTTTCTAGAGGCTGGGTCCTTCGCCAGTTTGATGTTTAGAATGCCTTTTTACATGGCCATCTATTTGAAGATGTTTATATGTCTCAACCTCCTGGGTTTGCTCACCCCCAATTTCCCAATCATGTTTGAAAGTTGAAGAAAGCTCTTTATGGGTTGAAGCAGTCCCCTCGGGCTTGGTTTTCACAGCTTTCTTCTCACTTACTTGCTTTGGGCTTTAGAGGATTGAGGTTTGATTCTTCTCTGTTTATTAATCATAGTGCCATTATTACTATATATTTTCTCATTTATGTGGATGATCTCATTGTTACTGCCTCTCAACCATCTACAATTGATGATGTTCTTTGTCATTTAAAGATTGATTTTGCCATTAAGGATTTGGGCAGTCTCAATTTTTTTCTTGGCATTGAGATTTTACCTAACTCCACGGGCCTTGTATTGTCTCAGAAACGTTACATTGTTAATCTTTTAAGATAAAAAAGAAAAAAGAAAAAACATGCTAGAGGCAAAGCCCATCAGCTCTCCCGTGGCTCAATCAACAAGTTTATCTGCTTTTGAAGGGGATCCACTTTCGGATATCACTATGTATAGAAGTACTGTTGGGGCTCTGCAATATCTCTCACTCGCTCGTCTTAACATTTCTTTCATAGTTAACAAACTCTCCCAATTTTTGCATCGCCCTATTAATATCCACTAGCAGTCTATAAAACGCCTCCTGTGTTATCTTAAGCAAACTATTCACTTTTGTTTGCAGTTGCAACGTTCTAAGTTCAATTCTCTTCAAGCCTTCTCTGATGCAAATTGAGCTGGATGTCATGATGATCGGCGATCTACTGGAGGTTTCCATGTATTTCTGGGTAATAATCTTATTTCCTAAGGTTGTAAAAAGCAATAGACAATGGCTCGATCTAGTATAGAGGCTGAATACAAAGCCCATGCCAATGCTATGAAAACTAATTTGGGAAAAATGATTTCATTACCTTGATTAGAATTACAAAGCAAATCTTATATACTCTGATACACACTGAAAACACGCCACTAACTCTAACTAACTCCCACGAATTGTGCTAACTAAAATACTAACAATTCTTGGCACGTGTATTACTAACAGTAGTTGGCACATGTGAACATATATACAATATTCTAACTAAAAACTACAAGTCGTATATAGCAACTAACTACATGTCGTGCTCTGCTCTGCTACACCTGGACTTCCTCTGTTGCTCTGTTCTTCCACATTTTGATTTCCTCTGTTTTCTGCGTGTATGGGCTTATCTGAATCAATTGATTCTTTGACAATAGCTTCAGCTTAACCAGATGGCTTCTTCTTTTGATACTCCCCCTCAAGATGGAGCGGGGGCAAATGAATATTGATCAGTCCCATCTTGGAAATGAGCTCTGAGAAGTGATTAAAACTCAAAGCCTTAGTTAGCACATCAGCCAATTGACAATGAGTCCTGACATGAATTAACTTAATCACCTTAGTCAACACCTTATCCTTGACCACATGACAGTCAATCTCTATATGTTTGGTTCTTTCATGAAATACTGGATTGGAACCAATGTGGAGAGCAGATTGACTATCACAAAAGAGCAAAGCTTCTCTGTCATGCCTTACTTGAATATCCTTTAGAAGATAAACAATCCAACCCACTTCACATGTAGCTACTGCCATTGCTCTATATTCAGCTTCTGCTGAAGATCGTGAAACAGTGGACTGTTTCTTGGATTTCCAAGATATTAAGGATTCACCAATGAAGATGCAATATCCAGTCACTGATCTTCGTGTGTCTGGACATGCGGCCCAATCTGAATCAGTAAAGCCTTTCACATGCAACTTTGAGGCAGCTGAAAAGAACACTCCCTTCCCTGGCTCATTCTTCAAATATTGCAAGACTCTATAGGCTGCTTCAAGGTGTGGTTTTCTAGGCTTAGACATAAACTGACTCAACTTATGAACAGCATAAGTGATGTTAGGTCTAGTGATTGTTAAATATAGCAACCTCCCCACTAATCTTCTGTACTTGCTGGGATCATTGAGCAAATCACTATCATACTTGCTCAACTTAAGATTCTGCTCCATTGGGACCTTAGAAGGTTTACAACCAAGCATACCAGCATCACTTAGTACTTCCAAAGCATATTTTCTTTGACAAAAAGCTATACCCTTATCAGTCCTTGCAACTTCTAAACCAAAGAAAAACTTTAAATCTCCTAAATCCTTGAGCTTGAACTTTTGATCCAATAAAACCTTGAATTGATCAACCTTGTCCTTGTCATTGCTAGCAATTAATACATCGTCCACATAGACTAATAAAGCAATAAAGGATTCACCTTGCTGTCTAGTAAACAATGAGTAGTCTGCTTTGGACTACACAAAGCCTAATTGAATCAAGGCTTCAGAGAACTTGGAGAACCATTGCTGAGATGCTTGCTTCAAGCCATAAAGTGATTTGTTTAATTTGCAAACAACCTCCCCCTTGCTGTGGAAGCCAGGTGGAAGAGCCATATAAACATCCTCAAACAAATCTCCATGAAGAAAGGCATTGTTGATATCAAGTTGGCTCAAAAACTAGCCTTTCACAGCAGCCACAGCCAACAAACACTTCACAAAAACCATTTTGGCAACGGGACTGAAGGTCTCAATATAATCCAAGCCTTCTTTTTGGGTAAAACCCTTTGCAACCAACCGAGCCTTGTACCTCTCCACAGAGCCATCAGACCTATACTTAACCCGGTAGACCCACTTACAACCAATGGCCTTTTTATTGGGTGGAAGAGGAGTAAGAGTCCAAGTGTGATTGGCCTCTAATGCTGCAATTTCAGCATCCATGGCAGCTTGCCACTTGGGGTCAGACACATCTTGAGAATAGTATTGTGGTTCAATAATAGCAGAAATAGAACAACAAAAGGATTTATAGGATGGAGACAAGTGATCGTAAGAAAGAAAAGAAGAAAGAGGATGAGATGTACCTGACTGAGGCAGATTAGGAGTAGGAACTGAGGTTACCTGACTGCAATGGTAAGCTTGAAGGTAAGGTGGAGGTTTAGAAACTCTAGTAGACCTCCTAAGATGAGGGTTAGGAACCAAAAGCTCATCTGGAGCCTCAGGCAGATCCTGAGGAAGATCTTCATCAACATCATGATGTATATCAATAATGGTGTCATCAGAAATGTTATGGGAAGAAGCTGAAGGAAGGGAAGAGCAGTGTGGAGAAGTATCATAAAAGGAAGGTGGAATGGGGTTCATGATAGGAAGTGGAATAAGAGCAGAAGAAGAAGAAGAAACGACATCAACCACAGAAAAGGGAAAAATAGTCTCATGAAAAACTACATCCCTAGACACAAGAACAGTGTGAGATAAGAGATCAAAGACCTTATAACCCTTGATATTATAGGGATATCCAATAAAAACACACTTCCTTGCTCTAGGAGAGAATTTGGAAGGCTTAGGACCAGTTGTGGAAGCAAAACATAGACAACCAAAAGTCCTAATAAGAGGTAACCTTCCCAAATAGAAGTTTATAGGGAGTTTTATGTTGTAAAAGAGGAGAGGGCAGTTTGTTAATGAGATAGACAGCAGTGAGCACACAATCACCCCAAAAATAAAGAGGCAGATTGGACTGAATTTGTAAAGCTCTAGCAGCAGATAGAATGTGTTGATGTTTTTTCTCCACAACAGAATTTTGTTGTGGCGTATAAACACAACTAGTTTGATGAATTATGCCCTTAGCTGAATAAAAATCAGAAAGCTTAAACTCAAGAGCGTTATCAGACCTAAAGCATTTGATCTTGACATTGAATTAAGTGAAAACCATGTTATAAAAGGAAACAATCAAGGCTTTGACCTCAGATTTTGCTTTCATGAGAAAAAGCCAAGTTGCCCTAGTGGCATCATCAACCAAAGTAAGAAAATATCCATGACCAACTGAGGTGGGAACAGAAAATGGACCCCATACATCCATATGCACTAAATCAAAAGAAGAATCACACATTGTATTATTAAAAGGAAAGGGCAATCGTTTCTGTTTTGCCAGTAGACAAACAGTACACTATTTAGTACAACAGTTTTGCAAGAAGGGAAAAATGTTGTTCAAAGACTGAAGCTTAACATCAGAGGGATGGCCTAGTCTAGAATGCCACAAAGAATACAGATTATTGTGAGCATTATTATAAGAAAAAGCAGTAAAAGACCTAATATTGTGCTTGGACAAGAAATCAACAAAGGAACTAGAAGCTGAAAATAAGCTTGATTGTTGCAGCAAGTACAAACCATCAGACATTTGACCCACTCCAATTGTGCTCCAGTTGGTAAGGTCCTGTATAAAGCAATGAGCAGAAAGAAAAACCAGACAAAGAGATTGTGTTTTAGTCATGGAACTAACAGATAAAAGGTTAAAAGAAAAAGATGGTACACACAGGACATTTGTAAGGGTTATATGTGAAGAAAGTTGGATAATGCCAACATGTGTGACAACAGCTGATTCCCCATTAGGCAATTGTACCATAGAATGTGAAATAGTAGTAATTAAAGTTAATAAACTCATAGAACAGACTATGTGGTCAGTAGCCCCAGTATCAATAACCCAAGTCTCCATATTGTAAGCCTTTCTATTAACAATCTGAGCAGAGAAGACAGAATGCTTGAAGTTCAAGGACATACCTGCCACTATGTTGTTAGGGAAACCCACAGTATTGGCCATGTGGTACTCCTGCCCTGTAGTATGTTGCTGATATGGCCGTGGTAATGCACCAATTAGGGCCAGCAGCTGTTGGAATTGATCTGTGGTGAAGGAAGGAGCAGGAGTATTAGCAGTTACATAACCAGGTACACTTTCTTGAGGAGTCATTGCCATATGATTGTGAGGTTGATCTAGGGTAGGAAAAGAGACCAAATGAGCCATGGACTTGTTCTTAGTTTTGTAACCTAGTGGAAATTCGTGAAGCTTGTAACATTTGTCAATGGTATGGCCTAGCTTGCCACAATGAGTACACATCGGTTTGTCTTTGCCTTTGCCATTAGAACCCCCATTAGTGAAATTCTGAGTCTTGGTGGCCAAAGCAGTAGATTCAACCCTTGTACCCATGCTAACACTCCTTTGCATCTCTTCTTAAATCAACAAAGGATGCACTTTGTTAACAGAAGGTAAAGGATCCATGAGTAGAATTTGAGTTCTAACTTGAGAAAATGAATCATTGAGTCCCATGAGGAACTTCATCACTGATTCTTTGGCTTGGAGAGCTGTGAGCCTTTGATTCACATTACACTGACATTTGCCACAAGTGCATAAGGGAAAAGGGCTGAGACTTTGCAATTGATCCCACAAAACCTTCAATTGTGTGAAGAAATCAGTGATTGAAACTTCACCTTGATGAAGCTCTGAGATTTGCTTCTGCAAATTGAATATCTTTGGTCCATTTTTGTGACAAAAAGTGTCCCTCAAATCATTCCAAATTGCCAAAGCAGTTTCCCTATAGACAATACTAGCCTGAAGTCTTGGAGAGACTGAATTGATTATCCATGTCCCTACCATACTATCTGCACGAATCCAAGCTTGGATTGCAGATGGAGAATTTACAATTGGAGATGACAAAGTGAGAGAGCCATCTATGAAGCCAAGTTTATTCTTAGCAATGAGAGATTTCCTAACAGACTGAGCCCAAGCAAGGTAGTTTTCTCCACCGATTAGAGGTTGAGAAACAAGAACAGCACCAGGATTTTCTCCATGGTGTAAGAACAAAGGATCATTCACATTCGATGAATCTTGTGTTGAAGATTGAGTTTCAGAGGCTGAAGCAGTAGCTGTAGCAGTGACAGCCATGGAAGGAGCTTCAAAGCTTGTGAAGAAGAAGAAAGTTCTCGAAGAAAAAAAAAACCCTAGGTTTTGCGCTCTGATACCATGTGAAAACTAATTTAGGAAAAATGATTTCATTACCTTGATTAGAATTACAAACCAAATCTATATATACTCTGATACACACTGAAAACACGCCACTAACTCTAACTAACTCCCACGAATTGTGCTAACTAAAATACTAACAATTCTTGGCACGTGTATTACTAACAGTAGTTGGCACATGTGAACATATATACAATATTCTAACTAAAAACTACAAGTCGTATATAGCAACTAACTACATGTCGTGCTCTGCTCTGCTACACCTGGACTTCCTTTGTTGCTCTGTTCTTCCACATTTTGATTTCGATGCAAAATTTCTACTAATTAATATGAACTACGTAGAATATTTTTCTTTTTTTTTTTAGAAATTTTATAGATAGAAAAAGTTTGACAAATTTTTTCATACTTATTGTGGCTGATTGATAGTGGTAAGTAAAAAAAATTTAGATGTAAGTATTACTGTTTAATCAAAAAAAAGTTTTGTAAGGTCAACAACAATCAGGAGTGGCTTGATGCATTTAGGGGTCTAAGGCAAAAATTGATTATCTTATTTTAGATGCAAAATTTCTATTAATTAATATGAACTACGTAGAATTTTTTCTTTTTTTTTTTTAGAAATTTTATAGATAAAAAAAGTTTGACAAAATTTTTCATATTTGTTGTGGCTGATTGATAGTGGTAAATAAAAAAGTGATGTTAGTAGTAGATTTCGATGAGAACTAGTAAAAGTTTGCAAACTCAACTCTTATTATTATTAATTTTTTTTAGAAGTGTAATATTCACAGTAGTTTTTTACAATAAATCCTAGTTTTTAAGTTACTTTTTGTTCTCTATTCGAAAATATCACTATAATTATTTTTTTTGTCATCAGTAATAATTTACTACTTAACATTAGTTATAAAAGTGTTGTGAAAAATATTGTAGACGTTACATTTTTTTCTCTCTTTTATTTATTTTTTATCTAGTAAAAAAATATTATTTTATTTATTGATTATAAATAACCTTATAATTAAAATTTATAGACTTTTTTTTTTTAACTTGAGGCCTCGACCACATTTTTTGCTATAATATTCAGCCGGCCCTGCCAACAATAAATTTGAAAGAGACGCAACATACTACCTCTTCCTCTCCTATAAAGTTTTTTTTTTTTTTTTTTTTTGAACTACACGCATTCCTTTACTGGTGGGAAATCCTAAACTTATCTTCAAATATATATATATATATATATATATTTATCCACTTGTTAATTTTATTTATTTATTTATCTCTCTCTCTCTCTCTCTCTCTCTCTCTGTGTGAAAGTTTGATGCAAATAAGGAATTTTTATTCTACATCTTTGAACTATATATACTCATTAAATTATGGTCATTGAATAGAAAAAGTCTTATATTATGTAATATATTAAAGTGAAAGCTAAGAGAAAATTCAATTTAAAATATAAATTAGATTTTTTTTAAAATCAAATTAGATTCTAATTGAATTTCAATTTTGTGCCAAATTTCATTTGAATTGTCATATATTGATGCCATGTGTTCTTATAATTGCCTAATAATTTCATGTTAAGAGTACTTTTGATAATACTCTAATTTTTTTTTAATTATATTTACATACAAAATCATTCATCTAAACCTAGAAATAGAAAGGTTTAATACAAATTTTTTTAATCTTTTATATAATAATATAAATAAATACAGTCTGTTACTAGATAGAAAGTTTTGTGTATATAATTATATTTGTGCATATGTACGGTATAAACTAGTTCTTAACAAAAGCGAGAAACATGCATTTAAGAGTGCAAAAAAAATGAAAGGGTTATTGTGGGAATTTTAGAAAAAATAATTAAAATGCATCTCATTTCCTTCCCTTTTTGGGGGGGGGGGGGGGTGGGTTCATTCAATTTTATTCTATTCTCTCAATCAAAAAAGTTGAGCTGACTCATTTGCTAAGGTTGGATAGCTGTAAACAGCTGTATATACACTAAAAAAACTAACACTATGTTTGGTTGGAGGGATTATAGGGAGGATGGAAAACAATGGGTGGAAAATGGTGTGGAAAACAGTGTTTTCCACTATTTGGGAAGCGAAGGAAAATAGAGAGGAAGGAAAATCCGGGAGAAAATTTTCCTCCCGGACCCACCAATTTTTTTCCTCCCAAATCGGGAGGAAAACTATGGTGAGAAAGCTGCTCTTAACATGAAATTACACAAATGCCCTCTCCCACCTACCTTCCTCACAAACACAACGGTTGTCCTGGAATCAAGTTAAGAAAAAAAAAAAAAAAAAACCCAGAGACCGAGAGCGGGAGAAAAAAAAAGGGGGAAAGCACTTCTTGAATGAGGGAGAAAAAGAAAGAAAAGAAGGGGGAGATAAAGAGATAAGGAAAAACGTGTAAGAAGGAAGAAGAAAAAAAAAAAAAAACCAGAGAGAGCGAGCTGGAGAAGATGAAGGGAGAATGAGAGTGCTGGAACGTGTGTGGAGAAAAAGAAAAAGAAGGGGTGGGGATAGAGATAACGTGTGTGGTGGAGGAGATAGCATAGGAAAAAAAAAAAAAAAAAAACAAAAACGTATGGTTGTAATGAAAAGATTGAAAAGAGAAATAATATAAAAAATAAAAAATCCTAATTGAGAAATGTTACTACAATATTTTCACAATAAATTTTAAGTAACAGATTGCTATTAGTTAATATTGGTAAATAAAAAAATAATTTCAGTGGTGTGTTCAAATTAGAACTAGTAACAACTTTTCACATAAATTTTGTTGTGAAAGTATTGCAAAAAATGTTGTGGACGTAACACTTCTTATTGAAAAATATAATAGTTGGTAAATTTTATATTATTTAATGAGTATAAATAAATCTATTTTTTACCAATTATGTAATAAGGGTATAATGGTCAATTTATATAAATTACTTTTTCTATCCTCCCACTTTTCTTTTCAATCAAACAAAAGAGTTTTTCATCCTCCCACTTTTCCATCCCTTCAACCAAACACACACGAGGTAAAACTAAATATTTTCTATCCTCCCACTTTTTCATCCTCTCACAATTTTCCATCTTTCCACTTTTCCACTCTTCCAACCAAACGGACCCTAAAAGAAAGAGAACATTTCGTAATAAAATTTTGTAATATTTTATTCAAATAATCTAAACACTAAACTCACCTTGGATGGAACATTTCGTAATATTTAATTCAAATGATATTGATTTAACACTATAAGACCGTCTAAATCATTTTTGCTAGTGGGGCATAAGGGTCTTTGTATTCACCCACCATTGTATACTTTGTCTGTTTGTCAAAATGGGGGTGTTTGTTTTCAAGATTTGGTAATATTCTTTGAGTCGTGTTTCTGATAAGTCGTTACTGTTGGATGAAGTCTTAAACTGAACTCAATGCATGACTTTCTTTTTCTTTTTGATTTGTTCAGGTGATAGATTTTCATTCATGATCAAAAACATGTCGATTTCGACAAGCTCCATGTCAGTAGAAAAGCAATTCATGCCTGAAAATAGAGTTCAGCAAGTTAAGCTACTAAATTCAATTCATGATTTACATGGAGGAGTTGTCGTGAACATTGAACAGCCTATGGACTCTAAGGTCTTTTCACCATTGCTTAGAGCTTCAATATCACAATGGAGGCAACAGGTATATATGGTATCTTTTAATCTTATCAGTTTATCTCCTCACCTCCAATACCCACTTGATGTAGAAATTTCTGCTACCTCCTATTATGTTAAAAACTTGGGATGTAATTTGCAGGGCAAGAGAGGTGTCTGGATCAAATTGCCTATCGAACATGCAAATCTTGTTGAAGCTGCAATTAAGGTAAGCACATTTATCCAATGTAGATTATACTCTGGGTTAGCCCAGGAACTTATTTTGAATGTAGAACTAAATATATTTGTGAGTAAATTGACAATAATTCTTGCATAATATAAATTAAAATGAAGCTGATTAGGTTAATGACAATATAACCTATTTATTTACATAATTTTCACGTCCATTACTATGAGAGTGGGAGCTTTCTGTACTAACAAATTGAAACTCTCGTACCTTTTCATTTACCATTGACAATAGGTGTATAATTTTTAATAATCTTGTTTGCTCATTTTACAGGAAGGATTTAGGTATCACCATGCTGAACCAGATTACTTAATGCTTGTATGTTGGCTTCCTGAAACCACTGATACTATTCCTCAAAATGCTTCACATCGAGTAGGTGTTGTTGCTTTTGTCATGAACAATCAAAGAGAGGTATTTTTTTTAAAAATTAATTTCTGGCTTTCCCTTTTCCCTTACCATGACATCAAAAAGAAGCAATGATTTGGGAATTCCAGTTTTGCTCTTCCAACAGTTTTCATATATATATATATATATATAATTTGAAAATTCAAAAGTAAAAATGTTAATGGTTATTAGAAAAGAATTCACTACATAATCAAATGATTAAAATTTACTTTTCACGACTTGAGGAAAGGGCTAACCACACCTATGATATACTCCAAAATGGCTAATTAAGTTAAAATTATACCTATTCGTAATCATTATAGCCCGTATCAGTTTAGTACATGCCTGAAGTAGGACTCAACACATGTTCCCAAAACACACTTATATCCAATCCAAAGAATTTGGTGTTTCACATTATTTATGTTTGAACTTCTTATAATTTATAAGTTGCTTTGTTTATACTTCATATATGCAAAACAACTTGCTCCAGTGTCTGACTTACCTATTCCGATACTTAAATACTAGAAATTGAATGGCTGTTCTGTAATGGATTAATATATCTGACTACTCAAATCGAATTATCTTATGGTAGGTGCTTGTAGTTCAGGAGAAAAGTGGCAAATTCAAAGGAACAGGTGTGTGGAAGCTTCCTATCGGGGTTGTTAATGAAGTGAGTACACTTTGAGTGCAATTCTTTACATATTCTTTAGAAACTTTTAGAAAATGTTCAGTCTGTATTGAAATTTTCCGTACGCAGGGTGAGGACCTTTGTACATCTGTAATTAGGGAAGTGAAAGAAGAGACAGGAGTAAGTGATAAAAACACAATTTGTGGACTTAAATGATTATGATATTTACATATGAGTACGTTTAAACATGAAACAGTAAATCTAAGACTTTTGCTTTTATTTTGTTTCAGGTTGAGACAGAATTTGTTGAAGTTTTAGCATTCAGGTTAGAAAATTGCCTATTACTATCTAATTCACCTGCATTTGAAGATATTATTGTTTTAGATGTGTGAATAGTCTTCCCTGTAATTGCAAGTCTACTTATATTGCATTCTGAAAAATTTATTGGAACTTGTTACACTAAAAGTTAATGTTATTATATTAATTGTTTTTAATAAAATTGTATGTTCCCTAATCTAATTGTTTAAGTTTTGGCTTCATTCTAATATCTCTCTCACACACAATACAGGCAAAGCCACAAGTCATTCTTTGGCAAATCAGATTTGGTTTTTATATGCATGTTACAACCACGTACCTTTGACATTGAGAAGCAGGATTTAGAGATTGAAGCAGCACAGGTACTTTTTGATAGCAATAATACTTCAAAGACAGTTTTGCTTGGCATCAACTTAAATTAGAGATTTGAGTATAAAATTGCATTAGTTTGTTAGGCAAAACGATGTTGGACAAGTTACATTGTGGAAATAGGCATTCAGAATAATATATTCTTTTCCACCATATAGTGTAGTCAAGTTATAGTTGATAAGTCCTATAGGGAACTTTTTAATTGTGCTTATTCTTAAATCAAGATATTTTCTTAACTCTATTTATTTATGGCTGAGACTAGTATGAACTATTTCACATCCCCCATTCTTGAAATCCTCCTCTCATTCATGTATCATTGAGGTAATTTTCCTTTTCAATTTAAACTTGAAACACATTTAGAGCCAATGTAAAACTATAAAAGATGAAAATACCTCCTTTTCTTGACCATTTGGTGGTGGAAGATATTACCTTGTCTTGTCTGTCTGCTTTATTGCGCTTTTGATTTAGTAGGAATAAAGTGGCTTATCTCCTATTTTCCCGTTTTGATTTGGAATGGCATAACTTAATATTGAAGCAATGAAGTTAAAGAAAGTTTGACTCCTATTAGGCCTTCTATAATTACTGAACTATGGCAAAATGGTTTTCTTATATATGTTCTTTTTCCATTCTTTAGTGGATGCCGATTGAAGACTATGCAGCCCAACCTTTTATCCAAAAAAACGAGCTCTTCAATTTTGTTGCCAACATATGCTTATCAAAGTCAGATAGGAATTATATTGGTTTTTCTCCTCTGGCTACAACTACAGGCTCTGGCAAAACAAGTTACCTCTACTTCAATGATCAGAATATGAAACACCTTGTAACTTCTGATAATCAGCAGTAGAAATTCTGATGTGATGTGTACAAAAATACCACATAATATTTGCATGAGTTGTGACAATACAACCCTAAGATAGAAACCCTTGACATACTGCATAGGATGCCATATACTTTGGCAATTACATTTATTTGTAATCTTATACCACAAAAAATAATTTTATTTACATCATAGTGAGTCAACAAAGATGTAATTTGAAATATATTTATGCAAAGTGTGTTAATAAAGATTCAATTTATGTTTGTTTATGCCCTATACCTTGCAATGTACAGTACAAAATACATTCAATTTTATGCCACTAAAAAAATATTGTATCATTTTTTTTTAGTACTCTATTTGACACATTGACAAGAAAACTTGTAGAACTAGATGAGAGGGACTAATTGCACTCTTCTTTTTTTTTTTTTTAGATTAAAAACACTCATTTGAAACATAATAGGTTAACTTAATATATAAAATTTAGGAACCAATAGTTGCCCTCTCTCCCTCTCGTCGCCCACCCCTCTCTCTCTTTTTCAGTTAGATAACCTTTTAGGCATTGTTCTAAAAAGTAGACAATTTAATATTGTTAATACTTTGGTTTTAAAGTGTATAATGTTGTGGGCTGTAGGCCCAGCTAGATTACTTGTATAGCACACATTCTTGTACTACACTCTTACTTGTATTACACACATATTTACTTGTACTGCACACATGCCTCCTATATAAAGGCACTCATGTATATTCTTTCATTATAAAATACAATACTACAGATTTCAGTATTTCTAACATGGTATCAGAGCCACTGCTCTAACTTTTTCTTAACAGTCTTGTCTTTATTAGTGTTACTATATTCTTAACATCGCTTTCGCCATCATAACAGTGGCCATAGCCTTTTGCAGTTGAACCTCCGACGACTTCCAGCCGTTGTCTTTGGGTTTCGGACCTGTAGCCGCTATCGTGAGGAGTCCCACACCGCACAGACCACTACACGTGTCATCATCACTGTGAATATTGCTCTAATTACATTTCTGCAGGTATCACTAAGATTGTCTTGTGCCAATCTACATGTTGGTGGAAGCCTCGCAGCCATCGAAGACCACACACGCCGCCCAAAGTTTCTACACTAAAGCTCACGTGGCCCACATGTTGTCATCAACTCCAGGTTGACTTCACCCGTGACGTCATCAGTGCCATGTTAACCCTAGCTTACATTAGAATCCAATCATTTGTTGACGTCAACGCCACATCATCTTGCTGACATCATCTTCGCTGACCGTTGACCATGTTGACTTTCACTGTTGACCGAGCCATTGACTTTGCAGTCCATGTTCTCCTTACCCAATTTTTCGCGTAGATTTCATTTTTGCAGTCTGTTTTTGCATATTGTGTCTCTAAATGGATAAAAATGATATTTTTCTTCCTTGCCCCATCAGAACTATATTGGAGAGGAATAAGAATTACTTATCTTAGTCTCAAGTTATGCACAGTTTTCTTAAGAGTCGCATGCTCTGGCAATATTGTACTAGTGCAATCACTATTCCTGTCAAGGGGGCAAGTGAAAAAGATGCTGCCTTCCTCTTCACATGATTGAATGGGATAGTCACAACCACATGATCCTCACATGGATTCGGAACACTTCCATTCCCTCCATCTCCAATCTATTGGGTAGCTTTGATGATGCAAAATCAGCATAGGATATGTTGACTAAAAGGTACTTCACTACTTATAGATCCATGAAATATCAGTTAGTGGTTGAATTACATCAACTTAGGCAAAAACTAGGGCAATCCATCAATGATTACTATGATCAGCTTCCTTTCATTTGAGACCAAATTGACCTTTCTGATACAACTTGGGCATGCTTAAAGGATGCTTAAAAATATGCTACCATTAGAGGTGAATTTCGTTTCTATGAATTCTTGATGTCACTTCACAAGGATTTTGAGCCCATCTAAGGTCAACTTCTTAATCGCAGTCCTCCTCCCTCTCTTGATACTGCTGTAAACGAGTTGGTTAAATAAGAAGCTAGTCTTGCAACCCTTCAAGCCCAGAATAAGCTTAATGTTTTGGCTATTACTCCTTCTACTCCACTTATAGAGCAACCTCGGCAATTAGGTTATTCCTCTGGCTTTAGCAATCATCGCAAGCAGACCAACAAAAAGTTCTACAAGTATTGCAAGTGTCCTAGCCACACCATTGAGACTTGTTACCGTTGCAACAAATCTACTACTGTTGTTGCTAATATTGAGCCTACTCCGCTAATGCCTTCCATTTCAGCTAAGTCCCAGTCTTCTGGATCCACTATCAACCTCTCCCCCACTGAACTACAGAATATCATAGCTCAGGCTATTCGTATGGCTGGTAATGCATTTCTTTCCACTGCTCTCTCAATTCTACCTGGTAAGTCTCAAACTTGGCTTTTTGATTCCACATGTTACAATCACATGACACCTCACTCGTCCTTATTCTCCAAACTTGACCCTGCACCACATCCTCTTAATATTCTTATAGCTGATGGTTCCACCATACATAGGAATAGTCTAGGTTTTATTTCGACCTTCAACCTCTCTGTTCCTGAGGTCTTCCATGTACCTAACCTATCCTATAATTTGTGCTTTGTGGGACAATTAGCTGAACTAGGATATCGCCTTATTTTTTACTATTTTGGGTGTATTGTGCAAGATTCGAGGACGGGGCAAGAGCTTGGGACCGATCCTAAAGTTGGGCATATGTTTCCCATGGACAATCTTCATCTTCTACCTGTTGCTCCAATTTCTGTTGCTGCTGCAACTGCTGCGATTTCTTCCTTACCTTCTCTTGCACTTTGGCATTCTCGTCTTGGTCATGCACCATCTTCTCGGGTACAACAGTTAGCTTCTAAGGGTCTGTTGGGTTCTATGAGCACAAAAAACTTGAGCCTCAATCTAGACTTTGTTGTTTCCTTGGTTATGGCAAAATTCAAAAAGGGTATCGGTGTTTTTGATCTTGTCTCTCATCGTCTTCGTGTTTCTCGTAATGTTGTCTTTTGGGAACATCGCTTGTTTGTTGAACTCTCTCACTTTCGTTCTTCCCTGACTACCTCATCTGTTTTTGAAATTTTTCCAGATGAGTCTCATGTTCCTTCTACAAACACTCTGGATCCTCCTTTAGACTTCTCTATCCAACCTTCAGATATTTTTGATGTTTCTCCTAGATAAGTCGAAGATGAACAGGTTGATGACAAGCTACCCCACCTTGAGCTTAGGTCCCCTACTCTTGCTCCATCTGAAGATCCTTCACAAGACATTCCACCTCACCACTCAACTTAGGTAAGATCCATTCCTGCACATTTACTTGACTATCATTGTTACACTACCTTTGTTACACTCCATCAGTCTTACACCTATCGTGAGGTCTCCATTGACCCTTTATGGCAGATTGCAATGATAGAGGAACTTGATGCATTAACCAAAAACCATACTTGGGATCTGGTTACTCTCCCTCCTAGACAGTCTGTGGTTGGCTGTAAATGGATCCATAAGATCAAGACTCGCTCTAATGGGTCCATCAAGCGCTATAAGGCTCGTCTTGTTGCAAAAGGTTTTACACAGGAGTATGGGATTGATTATGAAGAAACCTTTGCTCCAGTTGCTCGTATCTCATTTGTTCATGACCCCTTAGCTGTTGCCTCTGCTCGTAAATGAGATTTTTTCAAATGGATGTTAAAAATGCCTTCCTTAATGGCGATCTGAGTGAAAAAGTCTATATGTAACCTCCTCTTGGTCTTTTTGTTGAATCAAATAAGGTTTGTCACCTTTGATGTACATTTTATGGCCTTAAACAAGCTCCACGAGCTTGGTTTGTCAAGTTCAGCTCCACCATTTTTCGCTTGGGTTACATTGCTAGTCCTTATGATTCTACCTTATTTCTTCGTTACACTAATAAAGGCACCATTTTGCTTCTCCTATATATGAATGATATTATTATAACTGGTGATGACCTCAGTGGCATTCAAGAACTCAAGGATTTTCTCAGTCAGCAGTTTGAGATGAAAGATCTTGGATATCTTAGCTATTTCTTGGGTCTTGAAATCACTCATTCCACAGATGGTCTTTATATTGCTCAAGCCAAGTATACTTCTGACCTTTTGTCTTGAGCTGGACTCACTGACAACAAGACTTTTGATACTCCAGTTGAATTTAATGCGCATCTGACACCCTCGAGGGGGGGGGGGGAAACCATTGTCTAATCCCTCTCTTTACAAACGATTGGTTAACAGCCTAGTTTATCTCACAGTTACTCGTCCAAACATTTCCTATGTTCATTAGGTGAGCCAGTATCTGTCTGCTCCACGATCGACGCACTATACTACTGTTCTGCACATTCTTCAATACCTGAAGGGCACTCTCTTCCATGGCCTTTTCTACTTAGCTCAATCTCCTCTTGTACTCTGTGCGTTCTCTAATGCTGATTGGGCAGGAGATCTCACTAATCACAAGTCCACTACGAGTTATTGCTTTCTCCTTGGTTCTTCTTTGATTTCTTAGCGAAGTAAGAAACCAACTTTTGTGGCCCGCTCCAGTACTAAAACAAAATATCGTGCTCTTTCTAATACCACATCTGAGCTCATTTGGCTACAATGGCTTCTTAAGGATTTAGATGTGTCCACATCCTCTGCTACACCTCTTTATTATGACAACCAGAGTACTATTCATATTGCTCACAATAATGTCTTCCATGAATGGACTAAACATATCGAGATTGATTGTCATTTTATCCATTATCATCTTGTCCATGGTGCTCTCAAGCTCTTCTCAGTCTCCTCCAAAGATCAACTTGCAGATATTTTCATCAAGTCACATCCTAAAAAAAACACAGAAAAACAGATCCTCACCAACCAAACTGTACCGAGCTTTGGGCCAACTGAACGAGCCGATGCCGGCGAACGGAACTTAATGACCTTTCCCACACCGGTGCAGTGACACAGT
Organism: Quercus rubra; assembly: GCA_035136125.1. NCBI lineage: Eukaryota > Viridiplantae > Streptophyta > Magnoliopsida > Fagales > Fagaceae > Quercus > Quercus rubra. The sequence goes on along the minus strand of CM068733.1, from coordinate 33,411,298 downwards.
CGGAGCTGATTTTCAAAACCGACCCATATATAGAAATAAAATTAAGGGAAAAAAGAGAAAAACCTTCTTTGTAAATTACTAGAAAGAAATCCTACTTATGTTCCCCAACACAGAAGGTAATATTTTTTTTGGTAGATTACATCTTAGCATTGCCGTTGATGCTTCTTCCGTATCTGCAGAAGAAAGAGTAGAGTTAAACTTAGAAACTAATGAAGAGAAAAGAAAAGACTGAAAACTGAAAAGTAGAGAAGAATGAGGTAATCAGATAAGATTAAAAGAAAGTGGAGGTAGGTGGGGAATTAAAAGTAGAGAAGAATGAGGTAATTAGATAAGATTAAAAGAAAGTGGAGGTAGGTGGAGGTAATCAAATAAGATTAAAAGAAATGACAATGCCACGTTTTGATTTCTAAGTTATTCAATATATATATATATATATATATATTTTTTTTTTTTAGTTTTATAAAAATTAGAGTGCCACATTGATATGAAAAATATAAAAACAGAAAATCACTACACTTTTTTTGATAATAAGTCCATAGTTAACCAAAAAAAAAAAGATAATAAGAATACTCCTCTCTTAAGTTTAATTAATTTATTTATATTTTAAATAATTATTAAATTAATTATGACGTCATCACGGTTCGACCTCGGTTCAACCTCGGTTCAACCTTAAAAACCTTGAACTTCTCCCTTTTACGGTTCAATGAACGGTCCGGGTTTGAAAACCTTGGTTACACGGGACTTTAACTAAAATCCATTTAGCGTTTTAAATATTTAACAAATTATAGTGAACAGTGTTTTAAAACTCTAAATTTAAAGCATGAATTGTAAATTATAGAGGTTTTCTTTAAAAATCCATATTCCAACTTAAAAAAAAATAAAAATAAAAATAAAAACTCGTTATTAAAAAAGGTCCAAGAGTTTTATGGGCTTAAAAACCATTTTCCCCACTTTTACCAAACATCATTTTCTTTTCTTTTTTCCTAAAAGCACTTTAAAGCTCTTAAAGCCCTGTTTTGCAAGCCATATCCTACACAATAGACTTGGCAATATTGGATTTACTACCAAAAAATGGGGTCTATAGTGGCGTTCATGAAATGCCACTAGAAGTCCTAAAAACGCCACTATAAGTCTTTTTGTGCTATAGTAGCATTTATGAACGTCATTATTGTATCATGACTATAGATCTATAGTGGAGTTTATAAAACGGTGCTATAGACCCTTATTTTTTAATTAAAAAAAAAGAAAAAAGAAAAAGAAGAAGCTATAGCAACGTTTTTAAAATGCCACTATAAGCTGCTATAGACCCTTATTTTTTATTTTTAAAATTGGGTAGCATTTCAAAATGCCACTATAGCCAAAAACCATCAACCAAAAAAAAAAAAAAATTTTGATTACCAAAAATTAATTTTCGGTAATGAAAAGTTTTTTTTTTTTTTTTTTTTTTTTTTTTTTTTTTTTAATTTGAAAGCATAAAATTATGAAACATAAAACTTTGAGTTAGAGGCATTTGTTTATGATTTTAGCATGACTAGACTTCTTGATCTGAATTCCTCCAATCAAACTTCAATTGCCGAGACTTATGGTTATATTGCACTTGATGAATTATATATAATTTTCGTAATACTCCTAGCTATAATTTTTGCAATACTCATGCTAGTTAATTAGAAACAATTACTTTTATGATGGAAGTTTTCTGCACTAGCAAGTTTTGTCCAAATGTCCAGAAAGAAAAGTAAAAAAAAAAAAAAAAATTAAAGATAAACAAAACATCTTACATTTTTTTGTACCTATATTTTGTCCAATATTTGTAGAATTGGCCTATACTATGAACGTGACTGAAAAAAAGTGATGTGTATAACTTTGGAGTGGTGGCATTAGAGATGTTAAGGGGAAGACATCCAAACAAACTCTTGACATCATTATCATCATCTCAAAGTGTGATTCTAAATGAAATATTAGAAAGCGTCTCCCACCTCTGAATCGTTCGGTAGCGCAAAATATTTCTCTTGTTGCTGCAATTTTATTTGCTTGCTTATGAACTAAGCCAAAGTCTAGGCTAACAATGAAACGGGTGTCCCAACAATTTCTTTCTCACAAGAAACCAACAATGAACTCCTTACAAGCAGTTTCACTATGGCAGTTGAGGAACAAAGATACTTAAACGGTTGGAGAGAGTGAAACTTAATATGGAAGTGCTTCTTTTTCAGTTGAGAACTATATTGTTTAATGAACTCCTATGAAAAAAATGTTGTGTATTACAATAGAATTATCTTAAAATTCCTGTTTGTAAGTTGTATTTGTTGTTCTTTATGATTATTAGCATGTTTTGGTTGTTCTAATAATCATATCATATGTAATTGCGGAGGTTGCAAAGGCTTATCTTTATGCTTGATGCCTGACTCGAAGAAATAATTGTCCGAGTTATTCCATAAGATTCAACAATAGTAAAGACAAAAATTTAATGAGTACACATTTAAAAAAAGTCCACCTCCCTTGCTATCTGCTCCCAACCCCATGCAATCCTCTCGTCCCCACGACCTCCTAAATTCGTAATTCAATTCAACCCACTAGTGATCAAGAACTTACTATGAGTTTTAATTTTAAAATTATAATGTTAGTGTTGAGTTAAAATAGATTGAACCTAGTTAAGTAATTCAATTATCCAAGTTAATTAATTAGATCATTTTACATGGAAATCGTGGAGGCACCAACAAATCACTAAATAACTAATATGCAGCAAAAAATAAATTAATACGATGATTTTTTGACAAGTGGAGAAAACCTCTTGCAAAGCAAAAACTCCACCAAGTGAATTTAAGGTCACCACTTCCAAGAATACACTAATCAATAATCAAGCAGTTACAAGTGTTGATGACCACTTTGGCAAGGAGACCCAATAGCAAGAAGAAGCCCAACAATATGGGAGAAAAATAGTTAGTAAATTGAGAAGAAAACCATTAAGCTCGAATGGTAGGAATAATGGATCATAGGCCTAGAAAATAGCAAATGTGCCTCAAACAAAGCAAGTGAGCCTAAAGGAGCTCAAAGAAAAAGTAGTAAACCCATGGGAATTATGAGAAATAGAAAGCAAGCAAGAATGGGTCAAAGAGGCTTGAAGTAATGAATTAAGTGAGTAAGGGGTTGGTGGGAAAACCCATAAACCCCAAAAGTAAAGGATGTGGTAATTTGGGTCGGAAAAGCCTAAAAGACTTAGCAAAGGCCCATGAGAATAAAGAATTGGAATGGGCCAAGGATGCCCAAAAGGATGAAATGGGCCAAGAAAGCTTGGAAGCAATGGAATGGGCCAAGGAAGCCCAAGATAGTATGAATACTAGCCTAATGATAAAACTGGGCCACTGGAATTAAGTAAAGGGAAAGCATACAGCAGGCCTAAAAGAGGCCGGGCAAGCATGGGTCAAACGATAGCATAGCAGGAATGACAAAATGGCATGGCAGAAGTGATAATAGACTCGCAAAAGGGGCAAGGAATTGATTAGAGGAGGAAAAGCCCACAATCAAGCAAGGCCAAGTCTAGGAAGGAAGTGAGACATAAAGAATGAAGGCTCAGAGACCTATCCATGCCACAAGAGGTCAAGAACGAGCAGCAGAATGTACAGACGAGCCTTCAGGTCATGACATGCGTATGAGCAGTAGACAAGCCATGTACACACATGGAAGTGGAGCACTTACAAGGCTCAGGCACCACCAACTTGTACCCAGCCAATACAGGAATGGTGGACCATGGGTCAGAGGTAAGAAAAAGTATGGTTCGACGATGAAGAGAAGGGGAGAGCCTATTCTGGGGTTTCCGCTCAAACTCTTTTGGGGGAAATATCCTATTAGGATAACATACCACCCAAAAGAGAGAAAGATGAGTTGGAATCACTAGGTGCATGCCATGAGGGATAGTGAGAGAGAATGCCTATCCTTATCTGGATGGGAATGCCACGGTGAGCAAGCAAATAAAATAAGACTCTTTGTCTGGTAATGGAATGTGGCACGACCAGCATAGGTAAGTGGTGATGGCTAGGCAGCTGACAAACCAGTGAGTGGTCTGGAAGGACACCTACACCAAAAGAAAAGCAGTTAAGGGGTAAAATAGTAAAAACCCGTCACAGAGTATAAAAGGGTCCTCCGTCGTGCACAGGAAACAACAATAAAAGAACAAGAAGGCAGGAGAGAACGTGACAATACCAGAGAAAACAATGAAACGAGAGAGTAAAAATAGAGTAGAAAAACTTAGAATGGAAAAAAGAGTTAAAGAGAAAAATAGAGAGTAGGCAAGAGTGAGATAGTAGGCATGCACCAATAGGCTAATCCCTTCTCTCCCTCTAGCAAGGATTAAGGAACTTGAGGATAAGCCATTTAGGGCCATTCTCTCAAAGTGGGTAATTTCTTTGGCAGGATCTCCCCGAGAGGTTACCTACATTGAAGAGTGGTTCCTTTCCTGGACTTAACCTCAAAGGACAACCAAGCATGGCAAACCGACCATTCTTTCCTTCATTTCATTGATTAAGCATCGACATTATTTCCTTTTCTTTATTATCTTATTTACTTTTCATTTATATTGCTACATTGCTCCTTCTTTTTATTTCATTTAGTATTTCCTATTTTCTTGGCTGATAGTAAAGCATATTTCCTTTTGTTATTATCATATTACACCTGCCTGCCATAACTCTTTTGTAACAGTTCTCTCTGTCATGGGCATGTGGTTAAAGTTTTAGTAAAGGGGCCATAGTTTGTGCATAAGCTGGTTTTAGGTGTGTTGCTGTCAAACCGGTCCTGACTCTTTAACCCAGAATTATTGGGCCGTAGTGTGGTAGGAGGTAGCCTAGCCTGCAATTGCAAAAAGGCCTACCACATTCAAATTGGCGACTCCACTGGGAAGTCAGGAAAAAGACAGGGATAGTAGACAAAATCCCTCGCAAGTTATGCCCCCAAGATCCAAAACAACGTAAAACATGGGTAGCGTGCACTCGCAGGCAATGTCAAGGCCAACAATGCCTCACCAACTCGAGCCTAACCAGGCGAAAGGTGTCAATAGAGCAAAGGCTGAACCTTAGCAACAGCAAAGAGTCCCTATTGACAATGCCAATGTTTTTATTGAAGTGTTGAAGTCACTGCAACATTCGCAACAGCAGACCAGGAGGAGACCCCAGTTGGAGGTGCTTTGTAGAATACAGAGTAGCGTTTTATCACTATGGCTGAAGTTGCAACTCTCCTAGAGCAAGAGAAGGCCAAAGCACCTAAGGAAAGGTTCTACGCATGAAGACCTCCTTACCCATTAAGAATACTCAGCAAGCCATACCCTGAGAGGTATGAACCTTGAGCTTTTGCACAATATGATGGCAGAAAGGGAAATGCTATCGAGCATGCGAGCAAGTTCATTGATATTCTTGGCCCTTACACGGTAGACAACAATGCTTGCGACTTTGCAAGCAACTAAGCAAAGAAGCGGCAAAGATTTGATAGAATACATCAAAAGGTTCAGAGACATAGCCCTTGATTGCTATGATCATTGTGAAGAAAAGACATTAGTTGAAATGTGTATGGCAAACATGATCAAGGAGTATATAGCTGTCCTAGAGAATCTAGAAATCTCCCAGTTTGCACAATTGTTGTAGAAAGCCAAAAAAATCGCCCAATTAGTGAAACCAAGTTCCGACAAAAGAAAAACTCCACAAGCTATGGTAGTATCCACTGGTGAAAGAAAGAGGAAGTCTGACGAAAGGGAATATGATACCCCTCCACCACTACCATGTACCCTAAAGGAGCTAGACATGCTCCTAGATAAATGGATAACAAATGAAGTCTTTAAGCCTAATCAAGTTTCTAGAGAGCCTACCGAAAAAGAGTGGAGAGACCCACATTTCTACCGCTTGCACAATTTCGGGTAACATCCTACTGCAAAATGTTGGGCGCTTCGCAGACTAGTGCACCAAAGAATGAAAGAAGGGACTCTAGAGCTATCTTAGCTGGAAGTTCAAAGAAACCCACTCCCGAACCACAAGGGGAAGGGTATAGCAATAGTTGTCATTTACGCAGATCTAGGGGAAGACAAGGAGGAAAGGTCAGCCCTGCTTGCCGCAGCGATTACCACCTTGCAGAAAAGTTCCAAGTTCAAGAACTTATTTTGATTAGTTGGGGCTCACAGTAAATGAGCTAAGGATAGCTATAAAGGCCTTGGTAAGCATGGCCTCTAGAGAAGGAATAGAATGTTTGACAGAAGAAGTCATTGATGGTAGAGCCCTTTTACAAGAGGCAAGTGAGATCACTTTCAGTGATGAAGACATGGAAGTGGGGTACTCAGATCATTGGAGGCCCCTTTACTTAGCAGCATCCATAAATCAAATCCCCATCAAGAGAGCCTGGGCAGATATGCGTGCTTCCATAAATCTCATCCCACTGAGTACCTTACAAGCAGCAAGAATTTCAAAAAAAAAAAAAAGATTCAAGGATGCCCAATGGAAGTAATAGGATTATGGGGAAGAGGTGAATACACCACAGGCCACATTTAGTTGTGGTTGAAAGTGGGACCAATAGCCTTTTTGGCCCACTTCCACGTGATGAAAACGGAGGTCTCGTACCACGGGCTATTAGGAAGACTGTGGTTGCATAAGCACCTATTAGTCCCATCAACTTATCACCAATGTGTGGAAGGAAGGTTGAATGGAAGAATGATACTAATAGTGGCAAATACATCACCCTTCGAGCAAGCAGAGGCTCATCTGGTATAAAATATGTTCTACGATAAATGGGTAGTAACTAGGAAAATCTTAGTATCAAAACCGCAGGGCACCTTCGTGCCTAGGTGGGAAGACATCCAAAATGACCTAGAGCACGACCTAAGGAGGCTATTGATGTAGAAGAAGAAAAGGAAAGAAGCGCCCACTTTGGAATTAAACGATGCACCACATGTGTCAGGGTTTGGGCCCCTGATGGCAAAATCGTCTACAAATTATGAAGGTACGCGGGGCCCATATACGATGCACAAGTAGGCCTTAGGCAAGAATTGTAGTATAAAAGTTTGGTGTGTTGCATGGCTCAAGAAAGTTCAGAGGAAGAAAGTAATATGGAGAGAGAGGAGGAAATTACAGCAGAAAAGGATGTACCATTAGTAGCAAAAGAAAGATTGGAAGAAGTTGACTGGGGATCTAATCCATAGGAATCAAAACCCATCTTGATTAGTTCAAGACTATTAGAGGAAGAAAAGTTAGAACTAATATTGTTGTTGAAAGAATTTGAGGATCTTTTCGCATAGGATTATAGTGAGATGCTCAGGTTGAATCCCGGACTGGTGGTGCATACGTTGAATGTGGAGCCCAAGGCCAAGCTAATGGCTCAACCTGCTAGAGTATTCCATACTAAAATAGAGGAGCAAATAGTAAGGGAGGTGTAGAAATTGCTAGCCGCAGGTTTCATTAAGCCCATCTAGCATCCACCCTGGCTGTCTACATTGTGCCAATAAAGAAGAAGAATGGACAAATAAGGTGTTGTGTAGATTTTAGAAATCTCAACAAAGCTTGCCCAAAAGATGAATTCTTGCTGCCAAACATGGACTTATTGATAGACTTTGCAGTAGGAAATGCCATGTTTTCCTTCATGGATGGATTTAGTGGATACAATCAGATTCGAATGGTGCCAAAGGATGTGAAGAAAACTGCTTTTAGAACACCCATAGGCAATTTCTACTATACTGTGATGCCTTTTGGGTTAAAAAGTGCAGACGTAACTTACCAACGTATTATGACGGCCATATTCCACGACATGATGCACCGTGAGTTGGAAGACTATGTAGATGACATAGTTGTGAAGTCAAAAAGTCGAGAAGATCATGTCCAGATATTGAGGAAAGTGTTTGAAAGATGTCGGGCTTTCAAGTTGAGAATGAATCCCTTCAAGTGTGCCTTTGGAGTATCTTTTGGGACATTCCTGGGTTTCTTGATCCACAACAGAGGAATAGATGTAGACCCAGCCAAAACCACAACCATAGTAACCATGTAGCCGCTTGCCACGGTGAAAGAATTGAAGAGTTTCTTGGGGAAAGTCTCATACATTTGAAGGTTCATCCTTGGTTTGGCATTAATCACTTTGGCCTTCACCAGATTACTCAAGAAGGGGAAAAGTTCTGAGTAGGGAGAAGCACAGCAAATAGCCTTTAGAAGGTTACAGTAGATTATGACGAACCTTCCTATAGTGCAAGCCCCAATCCGCAAAAGGCCGCTACTACTCTACTTAGCCACCAGCTCGTATGCCATAGGTGCATTGATCACCTAAGAGGATAAAAGCGGCATTGAGCAACCAATCTACCACATTAGCCACACTTTGAAACACGCGGAGACTCGTTATCCAAAAGCAGAAAAAGCATGCTTTGCAATAGTATATGCTTCACAAAGGCTACACCATTTCTTCCTAGCTTACGAGGTATGGCTGATGACAAAGTCCCATGCAATCAAAGCTCTTTTGCGATAGCCAGTCCTCTATGGAAGGATATCCTAATGGTTACTACAGTTGTCACAGTATGATTTAAAGGCAAGAACGTCCAAAGCAATAACAAGTTAGGCCATAGCAAACTTGTTGGCACAATTCCCAAAAGAAGAGGAATTGTTCAAATTAGCTTGTAACACAAAAACAATTTCTGATAGCACATCTTCCATCCAAACATACAAGGGTGGGGAAAGATTTTTTTTTTTTTTTTTGGCAAATGAATGTGCAACCTTATTACAATGCCTACATACATGAGATAAATTGAAAGTTAAAAAGTGTGAGGTAAGGAAGTGAATATCGTTTGCTGCTAGTTCAGGTGCTCATCTTGTTGCCAAAGTTTCCACCTCAATGACCATGGGAGGCAAAGGTATCAGTTGTGACAAAGAAGCCATGACCAAATAACCTTCATTATTCCAAATGACAACACCTAAACTTGCACTGTTATCTTTATCAAAGATAGCTCCATCGAAATTTATTTTGTAACAAGGAGATTCTAGAGCTGTCCATGAGGGTACTTGTCGAGTTGGGTGTACAAGTGCAATCATCGGGTGGATTGAAAATTCCAATATTCATTCTTTCGCTTATTCCAACAATTGGCTGAGGGTGATAGTTTGTTTACCCAACCAGAGATTAAATCATATTGTACTTTGCTTGAGAGTATTGTGGTTTCACATTGGAATTGTATTCCAAAAAACCGCCAATTTTGGGAAAAGGAAGAGAGTATGAACCACGTACTCTTGGTGATTACAGATTTCCTTGTGAGAATTGATATTCTATTAATAAAAAAATTTGCAAATTAAACCGTACATCCAATTGATGGTTAAGAAGTTGCACAATGCATGAGACATAGAAACTAATTTACTAATGTACTCCCTCTACCGATTTTTTTTTTTTTTTTTGGATAGGAAACCACACACTTAATATTAATCAAATAACAGTAGAGTTTACATCATGAAGAATTGCTAATTCTAAGAAACTAGGACAATTCTCTATCCATATATATTGATGAACTATGCCCTTGGCATACTTTGCTAGTAAATGAGTTGGGGTATTTTCATTATGTTTTACATGAGAAAAATAGACATTATGGAACTCCAAGGCAGTTGATGTAATACACATAATCATTGCCCTAGAGACAATTAGCGAATCACCCTCAATTATGAAATCAGAAACTCCAAGCTGCTTTGCAACCTGCCACCCAACTTCAATAGCCTTTGATTCTGCTTTAAGAGGCCCCAGTGGTGCATGAATTTGCTTGCACATTGTTGCTACAAATTTGCCATTCTAGCCTTGTGCTATGAATCCAACTCCCATAGAGTGTAACTCTACAAATATTGCACCGTCAACATTGAACTTTAAAGACGATGCAAGTGGCGAACTCCATCTCATAACGTGCTGGATAGACTCCTAGGCAACCGGTAATAAATCCATAGCAGTTCGATATTCCTCCAGGTATTGCGTTGCCCAATGAAGAAGCATTTTTCCATCTTTATGCATTCTATTATACCGAATATCATTCCTGTTACCCTACATCGCCCACACACAGGTCAATATCATCTTAATGTTTTCCGGTGAACACTTTTCATCCATTATTAAGCACCACAACATCTCTTTAAAAGAGCTAAGTTGGTCCAACATGAAGGGGAAAACCAACTTTGACAAAGGCCACAATTCTTTAGCTCGGGTACATTTCCTTAAAAAATGGATTGAATTCTCTACCTTCACATTGCATCCATTGCATGTATCAACTTGCAAAACATTTCTTTTAACCAAGTTAGTTTTCAATGGTAGGATGTCCCGACAAGCTCTCCAAGCAAAGTGCCTGATTTTATGAGGCATATTGATTTGCCATATGCATTTCCAAAAGCTTCTTTCTTGGTTGCCATCAGCTAAAGACATTTGAGACGCAACCCAGTAGGCATTTTTTACTGAAAAAGCTCCATTAGTGCTCCAAGCCCAAATTTGTTTGTCTTCAAGTAGATTAGAACTTATAGGTATAGCTTTTATAACCTCTGCTTCATGTGGCAAGAACAGGGCATCAATAGCCCCTACCTTCCATGAGGCCTCTTCCTTATCTATCAATTTTCCAAACTTCATATCTTGTGGCATAAACAACCTAGGAGATGAAACCATAAAAGTTGAAGGCTTAGGCATCCATCTATCACCCCAAATCCAAATTCTCTCACCATTACCAAGTCTCCACCGTAAACCATACTTAATAAGAGTTTGAGCACACATAATACTCCACCAAGTAAAAGATGGATTATTACTCAAAACAACCTATGAAAATTTAGTTGTGGGGAAATATTTAGCCTTCAAAACCTTGTACACCAATGAGTCATGACCCTGTTGAAGTCTCCACTCTTGCTTTACCAATAAAGCCAAGTTAAACTCCTTAAGCTTTTTAAAACCCATCCCACGACAACTCTTTGGAGCACATAATTTCTCCCAACTCATCCAAGCTATTTTCCTCTCATCATTTCTTTGCCCCCACCAAAAATTATGAATCATACTAGTCAAATCCTCACATAGAGAGTCAGACAATTTGAAAACACTCATAGTATACGTCAGAAGTGCTTGTGCCACAACTTTTATCAACACTTCTTTCCCTGCCTTAAGCAATAACTTCTCTTTCCATCCAGCAAGCTTTTTTCTTAATTTTTCCTTGATAGAATTAAAGGTAATCTTCTTATTCCTTCCCAACAATGATGGCAAAACAAGATATTTTTCATGGTTCTTAATCACTTGGGCCCCAAACCTCTCTTTGATGATTTCTTGAATGTCAATAGGAGTATTACTACTAAAAAATAGAGAAGTTTTAGCACAATTTAACTGCTACCCTGAAGCACCCTCATATACCCTCAACACCCTCTGAAGGGCATCACACTCCTCCAAGAAAGCTCTACAAAATATCAAACTATCATCAGTAAAGAAAAGATGAGATATTTTGGGATCCCTATGGCAAACTACAACTCTCCCCAACCTTCTATTCTCCACCTCTTTCTTAATAAGAGCAGAAAGTCCTTCCGCACATAACAAGAATAGGTAAGGAGATAGTGGATCACCCTACCTAATTCCCCTACTTGGAACAATATGCCCTTTAGGCTTTCCATTAATCCTCACAGAATAAGAAACAATAGTGACACACTTCATAATCAAAGCACACCATTTATTATCAAAACCCAACTTTTGCATAATTTTTTCCAACCATATCCACTCTACCCTATCATATGCCTTACTCATATCAAGCTTTAGAGCCAAATCACCCACTCTTCCACTCTTCTTTTGACTAATATGATGCATCATCTCATATGCTACAAGAAAATTATTAGTGATTAACCTACCATGCACAAATGTACTTTGGGTATCACTAATAATAGAAGGAATAACTTTTTTCAACCTATTAGTAATGGCTTTTGATGCAATTTTATAAACCACATTGCAAAGACTAATGGGTCTATAATCAGTCATAGGTTTTGGCTCTTTACATTTAGGAATAAGGACAATATGTGTATGATTGAAGTTTCGAGGAATGATACTTAAATTGAGGAAATCCAAAACTGTTAAAGTAACCACACCACCAATCTCAGGCCAAAAGTGTTGATAAAACAGTGGAGACATGCCATCTGGTCCAGGGGACTTCAAAGGGTACATTTGCTTAATGGCATTTTTCACTTCAACTTCTGAAAACTCCTTTACAATTACCCGATTCATCCTAGGGGTGACTTTATGTTGAACTGCATCTAGAATTTCTTCAAGCTCCACAGGATCACTACTAGTAAAAAGCCTCTCATAGTACTGCAACATCAATTTCTCCACATGCTTATCTCCCTCCAACCACCTACCATCTCATCCATTAAACCCTCTATGAGATTCTTTTTGTATCTTGCTGAATCTTTCTCATGGAAAAACCTAGTATTCCTATCACCAGATTGCAACCAGCTAATTCTTGATCTTTACCTCCACATATCATCTTCCTTATCCATCCAACAATTCAACTCAATTCTAGTGTTCCTCAAAGATCTAATCATATATAGAGTTGAAGGTTGCAGCTCTAACCATTCTAACTTTTTCTGTAATTCAACCACTGTTTTCCCCACAGTACCAAATTCTATGCTATTCCACACCTCAAGTCTAGCATGACAACTCTCTAAACATCTATTCAGAACATCACCCGACCCTCCATACAAGCCTTCATCCCAAGCTTCCTCCACAATGGCCTCACATCTTGGATCTTTTAACCACATTGATTCAAATCGGAAAACCCTACCCATCCTCTTTTTTCTTGGTTTTGCAAACAATTGAAGAACAAGAGGGGAATGATCTGAAGCCGATGATGAAAGATGAGTAAGCTTAGCCATTGAAAATAAATGAAACCACTCCACCATAGCCAAAGCTCTATCCAACCTTTCTCTAATTTGAGATCCATCCTCTTTTAAATACAACCAAGTAAACGATGGCCCCGTGAACGGAACTTCCTTAAGACCACAACAATTAATAATGTCAACAAAACATTTCATTTGCTGTCTAGTTCTATTACTTCCCCCCTCCTTTTCAGCCATGCTAGTAATTTTATTAAAATCACCAATTGTTAGCCACGGTAAAGAGGATGTTCCATGTAAATGTTTGAGTTTTTGCCATGACTCCCATCTCTTAGAAGTATCAGGTTCACCATAAAAGCCTGTAAGGTGCCACCAACCAATACCATCCCCCCCATCTACCCATGCATCAATATGTGAATGAGAATAAGTCTGAATATCAAGCCTAATCTCTTGTTTCCAAAATAAAGCTAAGCCACCACTACTTCCCCTACTAGGCACAGTAAGACCATTTTTATATTTACACCAATCACGAACCTTTAACATCCAATCCAAACCAAATTTTGTCTCAATTAAAAAGACAATATTGGGATCTTGTTTATTGATTACCTTGACTAAGGCACGAACTGTCCAAAGGTTTCCAAGCCCTCGGCAGTTCCAACTTAATAGACTCATAATGCCCGACGGGGTTGCATGGCAACCTAAGCCGATGTAATTTGATCCTCCCCAGGATGAACATATAAACCTTCATTGTTACTTACCATGGTTTTCTTTTTTGCCAATTCTGCCTTCTTTGTCTCACGTGAAAACTCCTTGCGACTCCTCTTTGCACCCAGTACATTATTAAGAGACAAAAGTAAGCTAGACCGTGACTTAGTATAAGCCTTCTTCCAAGTCCCTTTCTTCAGCCCATCCAATTCAGTATTGCTTGAATTACTAGCCTTTGAAGTGGGCCTTTTGGCTATAACACCATCTGAACCACTAGCAGGTGGGCCTTGTAAAGTGTGCGACCCACTTTTAATTTTAAATCCACTTCTCTTGGGCTTGCCTCTAACCAGGTTAATGCCTTCTACCCCACTTCCTTTGCCAGCGTTAAAATCACAACCATCTCCCTAAAGAGTCAAAGAATCACATGACACCACTTCTTTACCTGATGAAACACATTTGCAAAGAGTTAAATCTTCATCCATCACTTCAATATCAACCAAACCCGAGTAAAAATCGCTTTTATCCATCAACTGCTCCTCACGGATAGAGTTTGAATTCGAAATAATTGGTTTTGATTGGATAGCTTGATCAAGCTCAGAGATTATCGCCTCAAAATCAGGAGTAAGTTTCCCAACAACAGTTGTGACAGTTCCAACCTTCGTAACCGGTTCAACCACAACACCACCCTTGGACGGCCCACCAACAGAAACTCCACTAACAACTTCATGGTGATTTTGCCCTAAAACTACTCCCATAGTATCAATCTCCGAGTTTACATTCTCCCTAACATATGGCATAAACAAACTTCCTCGACTTGGCCCCACTTGAGAGTTAATCTCCCTACTTTCAAAATTGCCACCATTGTTTGCAGAAGTATTGGTTTTATGAAACCCAGCCTTCAACCATTCACCATAAGGAAGTTCATGCTGATGGTCATCGTGAAAAGAACAATATCTGGCTTCATGACCAATCTAGCCACACTTGAAACAGAGCCCCACTAATCTTTCATATTTAAATCCAATACAAACCTTATCTCCTTCAGGACATGCAACAACATTACCTCTACGTAGCGGTTTCTCCAATGGCAATTCAACCCTAACACATAGAAAACGAGCTTGATATGATGAAAAGGCTTTCAAATCAACCTCCACAACCTTACCCAGTCCATTACCAATATCTCTTCCTACTTCCTCAGACAATAGATCAAAAGGAAGTCCCCAAACCTGGACCCACATTGGTATTAAAGTAAAACGAACAGAGGTAGCAGTCATACCCCGCTCCCATCTACATAAAACCAATGGATGATCCTCAAAACTCCAAGGACCATTTGCTAGCACCCACTTCAACTGGCTCTCCATGGAAAATTTAAATTGAAATACACAATCTCCAACATCAACAATACGAACATTAGAACCCATCTTCCACACAGATCACAGTAAAGTCTTGGCGGCACGTTGGTTAAAAGACCTATTGATGAAAAATCTCCCCAACAGATCGAGAGAGCGTTCTTCCAACATCTTGTCCCTATGCACAGTTCCAACCCTAATAACCACTCCTTCATCTTCCATCAACTTAATGTCTTGTAGTTTTTGAACAAAATCTGAATCCATAATTGAAACATGCAAAATATAAAGAAGTTTAATAAAACTAAATTGCTAGAGAAAGACCAATCACACTACACGTCTCACCAATAACGTGAGAAGGATACTCCCTCTACCGATTTGAAATACTGATAACTTTTCCAAAAGCCTTATAACTCAAATATCATATCTAGGATATAAATTCCCACACCTCCAATTATAAAATTAAAAAAAATAAAAAAAAAAAAACAAAAAAAAACAATGAAATTAAAAACCCTAATATAACCTTATAAATTTTCCTCATAAACTAAAATACCATGTTCATTGTCTTCTGTAACTCTTCTGATTTCCCTAAAAATTCCCTAACTCTCTTAAGTCTTAACCCACAAGGCCCATTTTATTGTGCTTGACCCGACCCACGCTGGCAAGACCCATTGCAAAGAACACCGGATCCAACGAAGTCATACATGGTGAGATTTTGTGACACACCTCGTTGTTTGTTGTGCAAAGCCTTTCATCATCGTGGCTCCGACCTCGACTCAAATAACAAAAAATAAAAAAGAACGAAATCTTGGACTCTACTTATTGAATTTATAAGAAATCCAATGATGTGAAGTTCCAAGCTCCTTCAATCAAAATTTAAAATAACTCTTTTAAGTTTTGAGTTGTAAATATAATTAAACAAAAAATAATAATAATAATCTCCATTGATAGCCAGACTCAATTCCATGCAAATATTGTGTGGCCTGAGAGTTCGGCACTGAAAGCCAGACTCTCAGTTCAATGCAAAAGGTAGCTTTATTGGCGATTTGGCACCTTATGAAGTTCCATAGGCGTTTTGCAATCTAAGAATAGGAATAAAAGAATTTCGTGGGTTGTGATTCCTAATATGGTTTAGTCAGGAGGAATATGAAGGGATGATTTCAGTGCGTTTATATTAAGTTGAAGAATTTGTCAAAATGCATCAAAGTTTTTATATTCAAGTATCATCGATACATATGCATTTGGACTTAAGATGTGTCTTCTGCTCTTCATGGATCGACAAGATACTCAATCTCTATGAAATTGCTGAAATGGTTGAACAATAACTAAGTGAATTCTATTCTTGAATGAACATATGAGCAATCAAGAGACTTTATTACAAAGTCCTTGTAAAAATAAGATGGAGGGTGGTGGTAATGAATTCAATACTTATACAGGTTGCCCCTGTGATTTATCGTCAAACATTAACTTTAGTTTGTTTATTTTGAATCATCAAACAAGAAACTTTAGTTTGGTTTTGAATAAATCAATTAAATCTTGAAATCGTAGTTATCGAGTCACCATCACATTCAACTTCAATTAAATCTTGAATAGTATATCCAACAATCTTAATTATATAATTTTTGACATTCTTAATCAATTCAATCTTCTTCGCTTTTGACCAATCACACCTTACCCTAAACTTGGGTTAGCTATTATAAACTTCAAGCAAAAATTAACAATTCTGTCTTCTTTTCCACTTATTTCAAACCACTGTTCAATTTCAAAAGGAAAAAACCAACCTATTCCACACGTAATTGCCAATAACCACAAAAATGCAAGAACGGAGGCTAGCACGAATCCAAACTGTATAGTAAGTAGACTGATGGCCGTATTGACTGGAGTCAGTCTATGCAAAGGGACCCATGGAATGGAAAATTAGCTTGCTTTGATCGTGAGATGATGGCCGTATTGACTGGAGTCAGTCTATTCAATATTTCGTTGATAGTAATAGGATCTTGAAGTTTATATGAAAAATAGAAAAATGTGCTAGATGCTGCTGCATTAGGCGGAAAATCGAACTAAAAAAAAATCCAAGATATATGCTTTTACACTGGACTAATCTTCTTCAACTTTTTATTACTCGTAGCTTTACTCCTAACTTCCATTGTTATTGTATCCTTGGTTCCAACGTGACCCAATTATATTTTATCAACCACTTACTCTCGTGATAATTATCCAATATGAGATTTTTAAGAGTTAACAAACTGCATTACTCCCATGCGAATAATC
This sequence comes from Quercus rubra, assembly GCA_035136125.1. NCBI lineage: Eukaryota > Viridiplantae > Streptophyta > Magnoliopsida > Fagales > Fagaceae > Quercus > Quercus rubra. Next base: position 33,394,167 of record CM068733.1, on the reverse strand, counting down.
TAGCAACATTTGCTAGAGGCTGCAGTAGAAATAGTCATCCAACTACAATGCAATCTTAAAATGTTTCAAGGATTACCAGTGTGGTTTTCACTTTCTTAGAATTAGCCCTGCTTACCCGTTTTCATCATGATACGTAGAATACTTACTGTGCTTTGTTATTTCCTACACCATGCAAGTGTATATAATATACATGTCAAATTTTGTGTCAATCGAATATTATTTACTATATAATCTATAAGCTAATATTTTATACATAATTTTAAATTACAAAAACTTGCAATTTAAAAATTCTATTAATGACATAAATATTGATTTTTAATTTTCTTTAAATTTTGCAAACATCAAGGATATAAGAAAAATAAGTAATCTAGTGGTGAATTTGTCAAAATTCACATCTTATAAAAAGATATTAAGTAAGGTTATATTATAAGATTACAATTAATTTTATAACTAAATTTTGTTCTAAACTATATATATATATATATAAATATATATCTCCCAACCAAAAGAAAATAAAAATGCCCTGTATGGTCATGTAGCTAGGACAGCGCAAAGTGGAAATGTTAACTTCAATTGCATTGTGTGGAATAATCAACAAAAATTTCCTAGAAAATTCGAGGAAATTCTACACTTCAATAATGATTCAAGAGAGAATATTTCGTGAGAATCACGTTGGTATTTTTCCGAAGTCTAAACAAATAAATGTACTGCGATAATGTCTCTTGGACATGCATATCATAATATACTCACAAGTGAGCTACCTCTTTTACTCGGAAATCTCACTCAATTAGTGACATTTGTAATTTCTTTTAATCTAATCAGTGATTTCATTCCCATCCTGTCGATGTCTCGCAGCAGTCGACCACCTATCGTGGCGACGCTTGTGCTTCCAAAGCAGCTTTGAGGTCGGGTGCTGTCAAATGAGGGTGAAAGGACCACTAGTGTGTGACTTGAATTGAGTCAATTTTAACCTATTATTAACAAAGGTAAATAGAGTAGCCACCAATCATTAGATTTTTTCTAAGATGTGATTGGTCACTTAACTCTATTTGATTTTAATACCAATATTTGACTAAGAAAAAGGTCTTTTTTCCTAATCTAATAGGTAAAAAATATTGATTCTTGAGTTCGGAAGTCTGGTTACGTGCGGGGAATGTGTTAGGCACCCCGTAACACCTATTCGAAGACAGTCTTTTCTTTTGGTAAAATCTTAATTTTCGAACATTGGCAGTTAAAACAAGCTGTTAGCATTAGCTTTTTGGGCTTTAAAAGAATTGGGCATTGAGGTTTGATTTTGGAATGGGTGTGGTCTTAATCAATGCTTTGCTAGCACATTTTAGAATTGTTGCCAAATTTTCCTGACGAAAATTTGGCAGCATTACGCCTTTGGTGTGTCATAACACATAAAACATTATTCTCACCAAGCTTTCGTTGTGAGAATACGGTAATAAAGGTGCCCCATTTTCATGGTGAAAATTCGGTAGAGTTTCGCGTTTGGTGCATCATGGCACACTGGCAGGGTTTCGTGCCTGTGTATATATACAGCACATGTTAGTGTGCTCATACTAGGGCGAGCCGAAGCTCACCAAAGCACCAAACTCATTGACGCATGTCGCATATACATAGGGAAACCAATGTCATTTAGCTGACATGGATTGAGACAATCACACCGCGATGATCATACACACAATATAACATGAATATGCACCGTCAGCGGTCGCTTTGAGTGCATACCAATACTACAAGGTCAAGAACACCCACAATTACAAGAAGGTTGCTCTCCTAACCATGAGAGTCCACCATACAGAATGCACAACCATCCACAAGTTAGCATATATATATATATATATCTTGCACAATGCTAGCATACAAAGCAAGAAAATAAACCAGACATTGCCATACCCAAGGAACACAGCTCAAGCAAGGCACAAGAAAGGTAAAGCAACATGCCTACATCCATAGGGTATGGCCCAATAAGGTACAGGAAATGTAAAACAAGCATTGTCATACCCTAGGAATGCGGCCTAAAGCTAGATACAAGGAAAGGAAAGCCTAGCCTAGATACAAGGTTCTAAAGAAGAGGCTAAGAGAGAGAGAAAGAGAGAGAGAGAGAGAGAGAGAGATAACCACAATGGGAGGGGGCTAAGCCCTCTAATCTATAGAAAATTGCCCATTTTGGGCTTGCATCTTCTTGCTTGCATTCTTGCCCTTCTTAGCTTGCATTTTGGAAGTTACGCCCTCGCTCCAAGTGTGTACATGCAACAACAGAGAAAACACAAAGCTAGTAGACAAGCAAAAGAGATAACAAAGAAACAAATGAAGCACACAAAGGGGAAAACAAGTAAGAAAGGGTGTCCTAGGAGGAAAAATGTAGGTTTGGATTTAGTGTCCGTAGTTCCATTATGTTGGAGAACGGACATCATATGTGCCATTAATCAAAATTCCTAAAGGAACTTGGGATCTTGTTTACAAAAGATGGGTGTGAACACATAGGACATTGTAAGTAGGAACTAAGCTTAATGACACAAACAAGCATATAAAGACACATGAATGAACATATAGACACGGATGCAAAGATGCAAACAAACAAAGAAAGCCAAACAAGATGGCACAAAGCAAGCATAGCAAGCAAAGCATGTTTTCACACAAAACAAAAGGGTAAACATGTTATAAAGCACATAGAAAGGCTGACATGGGTAACCTTAACATGCAAAGCTAAACAAAGGAGGAAAAAGGCAAGAGACAAGCTAGCGAAACATCACAAAGATGTATCTTCACACATGGTTGCATCCAAACAAGCCAACAAAGGGGATGGATGCAACCAAACAAAGCAATTGGCCCCAAAGACCAACAAGCGACAACCCACAAAGGGAAAACATACAAGGAAATGGCAAAGAGGCTAAATCTAAGCAAACAAGTATAGAAAAGGGTAAAAATCATGAAAAATGGCAAACAAAGCACAAACATACACAAAGGAGATAATCCAAACCATTTATTAAAACATGGGTGTGTGGATGTAAGCCTAGACCACTATATCTACATCTACATCCTACCCAAAAGCCAAACACAAGAAAGAGGCATAAACAAGAGACATAAACCTATAAAGCACTAGGTATAGCATCCAGACAAGGTTTTAAACACAAACATATATATCCAAACACAAACATGGCAAAAAGCACCAGTAGATACCGTATTTTTTTTGCCCTCGGTTTGCATGTCGAACCCCTAAAAATCCAAAAAATATTAAAGAAATCCTGATTTCTCTGGCCTTTATTTTCTAAAAATAAATTTATTTGCTTATAAAAGTTACATTCTCCATGTTAACATTTCTCAAGTCAACGAACCTTAAGCCTTAGAATTTCAACATCATAGGGGAACGGAGGCCTAAGCCATAAGGGGTACCTAATGCAATGTCTACAATTTTATTCATAAGTTGCCACCAATTAGATTAATAATAAAAATAGAGCTAAAATGCAAAACACACACTTTATATTTCAGTTTCATCAAGAATTCATTTCACTCTTTTTACTTTGTTTTCATTCATTTTAGTCCTTTAATTAAATTTATTTTCTCATAAAAAGTTATATTTTCCATTTTAACATTTCTCAAGTCAATTTAGATTCTGCTTGGGCACTAAACGAACCTTGTGCCTTAGAATTTCAGCATCATTGGAGAACGGGAGCCTGAGTCGTAAGGGGTACAAAATGCGGTGTCTATAGCTCTATTCATATGTTGTCACCAACTAGATTAATAATGAAAATAGGGCTAAAATGCAAAACACACACTCTATATTTCAGTTTCATCAAGAATTCATTTCACTCTTTTAACTTTTTTTTTCGTTCATTTTAGTCCTTTAATTAAGTTTTATGTTTATTCAATTAAAGTCTCTCCATCAACTTTTGTTAAATTTTGCGGTTAATTGTTCAAATTTTTAAATATTTTCTTCAAATTTTTTAAATTAAAAAAAATCCAATTAATGATTGAAAAACATTTTCCTTTATTTTTTTTAATAAATTTTAATAGAAGTTAATGAAAAAGCCTTAATTAAATAAACTTGAAACTTAAAGGACTAAAATGAACTAACGCATAGTTAGGAGACTAAAATGAATTTTGGTGAAACATAGAAAATGGATTTTGCATTTTAGCATATAAAAATAGTTACTTCTATTGCAGCTTTTTATAATATTTGTAATAATAATTCCTATTTACATGGTAATCATCATTATATTATACCAAACGTGCCCATATAGTAATTGGACTGATGTGAATAAAATTAATTAATTCCATACATAGAAATGGGTTCAAGTTACATCATTAGATTTAAGTAGATCTAACGATCAAAAAAAATGAACTTATTAATGTTGAGTACCGGTTCCCTATAAAATCTGCAGTAATTCTTCAGCATCATTGCATCCTCGAAGAAAAGAGCAAAAAACCACCTCTCCAAGTCATACAAAGTCTTGAAACCAATTCAGAGACTTCTATTATGATCTTAAAGTCCTCACTTTTAAATTTATTTTGCAACTTATACAAACAAAACAAATCTTTATAACTCAAACTATAAACTCAATAACGGCTTTTCGTGATGACTATATTGGTCTTTTGATTAATAATTCAGTAGCTTGTATATCAGTCTTTGGTCTTTGGCTCTTTGACGAATTCCAAGGGTTAGGTTCAACCGTTCAATGGCATCATGTGGACTATTCAGCAAAATTTCCAAGATAATTCGAGGATATTTCGTGAGAAATATGTAGGTATTTTTTTCAAAGTCAAAAAAAAGAAAAAGTGACTTTGTAGTCTTCATCTATATCCATATCTCACTTATAAAGGTGTCTTGAGTCATGAATATCACAATCAACCATTTTCCCTTGTATTCATCAATCAAGTAAACTTTAACATGGCTCCCTCTGTCTTCATTTCCATTCTGGTATTAGCATGGGCACTTTGTATCTTCATGCATGCTACAAATATGGTTATTGCGCTGGATTTTGAAGCAAAGGTTCTGCAGGAGAGTGAGTGGTGGAGTAGCTATTCCAACGATACCTCAAATCATTGTGAGTGGCGTGGAATTAAATGCAATGAAGGCGGAAGCGTTACAAAGATTGACATGACTGGGTTCTATTTGGGAGATAAGTTTAGAAAATTCAACTTCTCATCCTTCCCAAATTTAGTCATGCTTTATCTTTATAATACTGGACTTCAAGGGAGCATCCCACAAGAGATAGGTAATCTTTCAAAACTCATGTATCTCGATTTGGCTTGGAATAAACTTACAGGAAACTTGCCACTTTCACTTGCCAATCTTACTCACTTAGTGGAGTTTTACATTTCTAGTAATCTCATCACTAGTACCATCCCCAAAGAACTAGGAAATTTAAAGGATCTCTTTGAATTAGATCTGAGCAATAACAAATTTGTTGGACCAATCCCTTCAGCTCTTGGCCTTTTAACTAATCTTTCTCATCTGGATTTGTCTTTTAATGAAATCAATGGTTCTATAGTGTCAGAAATAGGAATGCTAAAGAAGTTGTTAGTGTTGAAACTGGAACATAACAAGCTCACTGGACCGATACCTTCGTCTCTGGGTCATTTAACCAGTTTGACAAAAATTGTGTCTCAATTCAAACCAAATCAATAGTTCCATTCCACTAGAAATAGGCAACATGAAGAATTTGAAGCTCTTGTCCCTCAAAGATAACAAGCTCATTGGTCCGATACCTTCCTCTCTAGGTCATTTGACCAATTTGACAGAATTGGATCTCCATTCAAACCAAATCAATAGTTCCATTCCACCAGAAATAGGCAATATGAAGAATTTAAGTTACTTGTACCTCAGTAATAATAGAATTACGGGTAAAATACCTTCAACTATATGTTATTCGAATCGGTTGAGCAAGTTGATCCTTGATTGGAATCAAATTTGTGGTTTCATCCCCATTGAAATAGCTAATTGTCATTCTTTGAACACTTTGACTTTGAGCCATAACTACTTAACTCAAACCATTCCCTCTCAGATTGGTGGCCCTTGTTCAATTCATTGGATTGACCTTAGCTACAATAACCTTACAGGAAAAATTCCTCCTTTTCTCAAAAAATTTTAAGTTAACTTGTCGTACAATTCATTGGAGGGTCAAGTTCTGGATGTTTTCAAAAATTATAGTTATGACACACTTATCGGCAACAAGGGTTTATGTGGTGACATCAAAAGTTTCCCTCCTTGTCTTTCATCTTCCCCAAACAAGAACACATCTTGACTACAAAATAAAAATTCTTGTTCCATTGAGTTTTTTTCTTGTGCTTTCACTTCTTGGGTATTTTTTCATCTATCGATGCGGGGTTAGGAAAATTGAATCCGAGTCAATGGAAACAAAAAATGGGGACATATTCTCGATATGGAATTATGATGGAGAAATTGCATATGAAGACATCATTAAAGCAACAGAGGACTTTGACATTAGATATTGTATTGGAATAGGCAGTTATGGTAGAATTTACAAAGCACAATTGCCTAGTGGTAAAGTAGTTGCCTTAAAGAAATTTCATCGCTTAGAGACTAAGGAACTAAGTTTTGACAAGCGTTTCAAAAACGAAGTCAAAATGTTAGCAGAAATTCAACATCGAAATATTGTTAAACTATATGGCTATTGTTTGCATAAACATTGTATGTTTTTGGTCTTTGAGTATATGGAAAGGAGAAGCTTGTTTTGTGTCCTAAGCAATAATGTTGAAGCAGTGGAATTGGATTGGATAAAGAGGATGAATGTCATCAAAAGTATAGCACATGCCCTGTCTTACATGCATCATGAATGTGTCCCAGTAATTGTTCATCGAGATATAAACAGCAACAATGTACTATTGAACTTTGAGTTGGAGGCATCTATCTCTAATTTTGGCACGGCTAAACTTCTTGATCCTAATTCCTCCAATCAAACTTTAATTGCTGGGACTTATGGTTATATTGCTCCAGGTGAATTATTCTTTCCATATTCTACCTTACACTTTCATTTATTATTTAAAATGGTCAATTATGCAAGGCTTTCTAGATAATCATGCTACTTAGCTCACTTTGTTGTTTATTATATGAACCGAACCATGTGGTGGCAAACAATTTCTTTCACACTTGAACTAACATTTGCATAAAAAAGCATATAAAAAGACATGTAAAAAAAAAAAACAAAATTAAAGAATAATGAAAGGCATCGCATTTTGTTAATATTATTGTGTTTTTTTTCTTATATATGTAGAATTGGCATATACTTTGGAGGTGACCGAAAAATGTGATGTTTATAGTTTTGGAGTGGTGGCACTAGAAATACTAATGGGAAGACATCCAAGAGAACTCTTGACTTCATTATCATTATCATCACCATCATCATCAACTCAAAATCTTATGCTAAATGAAATATTAGACCAACATCTCCCACCTCCAAATCGACTAGTTGCACAAGATGTTTTCCTTGTTGCTACAGTTGCATTTGCATGCTTACACAATAAACCAATGTATAGGCCAACAATGAAATGGGTGTCCCAAGAATTTCTTTCTCACAAGAAGCTAATAGTGAATACTTCACATGCAGTCTCAATATGGCAGTTGAGGAGCCAAGCAACCCGGCCATACAACTAGAGAGAGTGAAACTCAATTAGGAAGTGCTTGCTTTTTGGATGTAAACGATATTGTGTGATGAACTTATTAAGAAATAAAAAAATTGTGTATCACAATAAAAATACATTAAAAAATAAAAACCATGTGTAATTTGTATCTATTTTTCTTTATGACTTGTGAGCTGTATTTTGTCTTCATCACTTTTCTAATGTCACACACTTAGAATTCTCATATGTAATCGTGGAGGTTGCAAATGCTCATTCACATGCTTAATGCTGTTTTTTTTTTTTTTGGTAGAGAAGGAGCATAATGCTTGACTTAAAAGATTTACTTGTGCGAGCTATTCCTTATTGAAGATTCAACAATAATAATACAAAATTGAACAACTCATTAGAACCAAGAACAGAAGCTCAATCGATCCGCCCAGTGTCTAGAAGCTATCAACGATGCAGACCCATTCTCGATCGATCCACCAGGTATCGAGAAGCTATCGGGAATGCGATAAGAAAAAGCTGAAGAAGCTCGACAGGCAGCAAGGTATCGAGGAGGTACCAAGCCGGCTTTTAAAACTAGTTTTTCGAGATGTGAAAAACATAGACATGAATGCAATCCAACATTCAACTCAACCAATGATCCAATCAACATATTAAGCTCTCAAAATCATCTCTCAATAAAAATTTTAAGCACATGGATCTCAAAAACACACACACACACACACAACAAGTCTAACCAATTTTTATATTTCAAAAAACAAGTCAAGACAGTTTAGTGAGCATACATTAACACATGTAAAACCTTGTGATGACCAAATCACATTGTACCTGCACATGTATCAAGCATAACTAAGAATATTGTGTGTTGTGTGTGAAAAATATCGCAAGATTGCATAAATGTATACATGTTATGATGATTTGAGATATGATAAAATCACTTTTAACTCACACACAATCATAACTGGTTGATGGAGACTATCACCTTCAAGATACATCTTATAACTCCCACATCTCCTAGGATACATGCTTGCAATCATTTTTAAAGCATTTTTGATCTTTTTGCTTTTGATTTTTCATTGCATATTTTTCTTTTAACCATATCATGCATAGGCATATTAGAGAAAGAAAAGAAATACCCAATGATATTTGACATTCCAATTTTGCTATGCCTAAGCATACATTTGTCATTGACATCGCACTTTTGCTATGCTGAAGCATACATGTGTCATTTTATGATTGCCGGGCAACAGTGGTGAGATGATTATTAATGCCTTTCTCTCGAGATTTTTTAGTCATTCCCATCAAAAAGAGTGATACGAGTGTTAAGTACAAAAGACAACTTAATCTTATTCATCACAAACAAGAGCCACAAAGCTCACTTGCTTAGTTGTGCATAGAGATGCTCATCTAAGCTACACATGATACAAAGTTTAGAAAACTTTGTTTCAATGGCCATCCAAGGTACACAAGTACTAATGTACACATAACACACACTATTTTTGTTTTTTTTTTTTGTTTTTTTTTTTCAAATATATATATATTTTTTATATATATGAAAAAAAAAATAAACAAAACTGAAAAAACAAACAAACAAAAATATGTTAAAAAAACAAAGCATAAAACTAGATAGACTAAAAAAAAATAAAGCAAAACACACAAGAAATGCAAACAAAAGCAAGAAGATAGAGAGGAAAATGATAGCATCACTTGGAGCCCTTTTCCTTCCACACCTTGGAGGAACCTTTCCTTTAATTAAACCTTTGAACCGGTGGTAAGGGGGAAGAGTTGAAACCGTTCAAGTTCGAGAGGAACATGAGGGCTTTAAGAAGATCTCTAAGAGGAGCAAGAGAGGATTGAAATTGATTTTAGTTCCCGGATGCTATCATGCCATTACTCTGTTGAGTGGCAAGCCACTTGTAGCAATTTGGTCAAGTATGATCGGCAGTCCCACAGTGATGACAGAGATGCTGCTTCTTTTGTTTAAGCTTTTGAGAGTTAGTCTTCTTAGCCCTAGGGTTTTTAACATCTTTCTTTTTAAACTTAGGGGGTGCTCCTAAGATAGATTTACCCTTATCTATGTTCTCACTGGCTAATTCAGTTTTAATCTCATTGTTCTCAATTTTAACATTATTAGTAGGAGGAACAAAAACAGTAGTACTAGAAGAAGCAGTATTAGAGGAAGAAAGACCATACCCTAAACCCGTTCGATCTGAAACAGATTTCTGAATGCTAAGCATATCATCAAGCTTTGTGCTTGAAGTCCTTTCCAATTGAGTTCTAACTTGAACCAACTCTGCTTCAAGCTTCTTGGTCTTCTTAGCCAAGAAATTGTTCTCGAACCTCAGTGCTCCAATAGTCTGATTAGCCTTATCAAACTTTATGGAAAACTCCTCATGATCAAGTTCCACATCACTAAGCTTCTTGATGTTTAGCCTATATAATTTCTCATGCTTCTTAGAAAGCTTGTACAGCTTCTCATAGGCTGTATGAATTTCATCTTGATCATCCATCTTCTCAAATTTGGATTCCACCAATTCCTCCACTTCAATCACATCTTCAACAATCCCATTAATAGGATCAACAGTGATAGTGAAGGCATTCGAGATTCTATCATCCTCAGGCTCGGTGTCACTCAAGGTAGTAGCAAGTACCTTGCTCTTCCCAATGCTCTTGAGATATGTAGGACACTCATGTTTAATATGACCGAAGCCTTGACACCCAAAGCACTTAGGTCCTGTGGGAACAGTGTACTGACCACCTTCCTTAGCATCTTTCTTCCCCTTGTCTTGCCCTTTAAACTGAGAAGAACTAGATTGCCTGCAGTCCCTGTTGAAGCCTTTTCCATTTGCATTCTTCATAAACTTCTTGAACTGCCTGGTGATGTAGGACTTCATTTTGGAATCTTCATCATCAAAAGACTCATCTGTTTCACTGCTCTTGGCTTTCAGTGCCATGCTCTTGCTTTTACCTATCTTGCCAATCCTTGTCAACCCTAACTCATAGGTCTGCAAGTTTCCAACTAGCTCAGTTAGAGGAATCTTATCAATATCCTTTGATTCCTCTATTGCCATTATCTTGGCATGAAATCTCTTGGGTAGAGATCTAAGCACTTTCGTCACAATCTTGGGTTCAGGAATGGTTTCCCTAAGATTGAAGGTTGAGTTCACTATGTCCTTTAGCTTGTTATAGAACTCATCGAATGACTCATCCTCCTCCATTTTTGTCTCTTTAAAGCTTGAAGTAAACCTCTGAAGCTTTGAGTCCTTGACAGCCTTAGTACCCTCATAGGTTTTCTGAAGGATGGTCCATGCTTCCTTAGCAGTTTCAGTAGAGGATATCTTCTTGAACTCCTCATTGGTGACTGCACTGAATAAGGCATTCAATACCTTGGTATTGAAATTTGCCGCTTTGATCTTGGCTTCATCCCAATTGGCTGGCGCTTCCTTTGGCTTAGTCCAGACAATCTAGACAGTTTGCCACACTTTTTTATCTAAAGACTGCAAGAAAACTCTCATGCGTACTTTCCAGTATGCATAGTTAGTGTCATCAAATAAATGAGGTATGATTAATGACTGTCCTCTATCCATGACAAACAGGGGTTAATGGATCAATACAACAAAGATTAAACTCTAATTACATTGTGCCTGCTTTGATACCACTTGATAGACCACAAACTGAATGACCCCTTGTGATAGAAATTAATTAATTAATTAATTAGCCAAGTTATTAATTAATCAATTTATCATGCAAATGCGTGGTAGTACAAACAAATCACCAATAAACTGATTATGCAGTGAAAATAAATAACACAGTGATTTGTTTACGAATGGGGAAAAACCTAATGGTAAAAAACCCCACCGGGTGATTTTCAGGTCTCTACTCCCGAAACTCCACTATTATCACAACAAGCGGTTACAAGTAAAGGAATCTTAAGTACCTTGCCAACTTACAGTTGAACTCTTACCCCAATACCCAATTAGACTTGTTCTGTAGTGACAATTCCCCTTTCTGATGCACGACTCCCAAGTACGTGACTAACCAATTGCGCGGATTCCAGTACGCGACTTCAATCACCAACTAAGAAGATTGTTGGCTGCAAAGTTCTTCAGTTCATCCACATGATAAAGATCAAGAAGATGCTTGGTCACAAAACCCTACGGTGCAAAATACACAACAACTTCTTTAAGAGAAAGAGATGAACTAGGGCAAGAACTTTGTCTCTGGTCACAATTTGCTTGAACAAAGTTTGCTCAAAATTTGTGCAACTTGTGTACTGTTTGACGGCCTTAAAACAATCTTTTTATATGTCTAGGGTTAGGAGAAAAGAATGCCCAAAGACATATTCACGGATCCCAAGAAAATCATATTTGAATTCTGGAATTCTTAAACCTCGACAGATAGGAAGTGTCGAGAAGCTATCGAGCACACCAAGCTTTGAATAGCTTTCTTAAGCTCGATAGATGCAGCTATCGAGCTTCAATGAATTTGCACTATCAGCTTGTTTTCTTGGACAGACTTGAAAGTTTCAACACTTGATCTTGAAACTTGGTTTTTTGAAGTATTTAAACACATCATAAATCTACCCAAATACAAGTAAAGTGCGTTTTGTCAAAGGATAAGCCAATTAAATAAAATCATGAAATATGTTCTTAATCATGTGAAACACATATGTCCTAACAAAAGTCACAAGCAGATGAGCTTGTGTTGTTGCAAAGGCCAAGGAAAGAAGTAGTCCATGGACTTGGAGTTATCATAGGGTCATGGTAATAAGTTTTCTACTCGAGGTAGTAATAGAATGTTAGTGGTCTAAGTCATTATCGTAGAACTTCAATTCTTTCATAGTGATTTTGCTTTTTACCTTGAGGATAGTTAGGTTAAATTCTCCCCAAGGTTTTTACCCGTTTGGTTTTCTTGGGTGATCATATCTTTGTGTTATTTATTTTTCGCTACTTTACATGATATGATATATTTGTGTTAACCTAGATTTGAATAATTTGACTAAGTAATCACTTGGCTAATTAACTAGGTTAATTTGGTTGTGTTTTAAAGGGTCTAAAAATGTGCAAGTGGTATCAGAGCAAAACATTTTAAAACCTTTTTTAAACAGGATTCCCACCACATTTCATCTATTTCTCCCCCTTTTTGTCACATATTGACAAAGAAAACTCAAACAAAGAGTAAACAAAAACATACACAACAAAAGTCAAGAGCAAATAGAGAATCAAGGAAACAAAAGAATCTAGCTCTATAAAGAATAGAGGCAACTCCCCCTATGAAGAGCAACAACTCCCTCTAAGAACAACAAAAAAAAACTTTTCTCCCCCTATAAAAATAGGAAAAACAACTTTGGGGAAAATTCAGGAAGGTGGGGAAAATAAAGACACACAAACCAAACTTGAAAACAAAATTAAGTTGAGGATACACATAAAGAAAACTATTACCTCTTTCAACAAATGCAAACTTGACACTATGTGACCCATAAATAGTTGCATGAGTACAAAAAATATTTGCACATTGATTATCCATCATATCTCTTAAGAAAAATATTTTCTACAGTTTATAAATAAAAATAGCATATACTAAAAAGTACATAACTCAAAAATTAATCAATCAATTTTTAAATCAAGTCGAGTACCTAATTTAGCAAAGTGTATGCATGTTATGTGTGAAAACAATGAGAAGTATGATTGCAAAACTGCAAGATTGATACAGAAACAATGCAATGCATGTGAATCCTAAATATAGATGATGCATGAAAAAAAAATAGATTGGTTAAATACTTAGAAATTGAAAATTTTTCAGTTTCGATCGGTCAAGCATCGATCGAATACCAATCGAGTTATGCAGAATCAAACCAAAAATTTTTATCACAATTTCGATCGGTTGAGAGACAGATTCGATCGATCGAAAATCTAAAAAACTCAAATGTTTGAAAAACAATGCAATTTAATGCAGAAACTCCTCAAAGCACAATGTTTCATGAATGAAATGCATGAGTATGAGATTAAAAGTTTTTCAAAAACACTTGAATTCAACCCATATCTTCCAAAAACAAGATTTTCAATCAATTTGTCCTAAAATCTCAAACTTTAAACACATTTTGCATCAAAATCAAGGAATTTTCAATCTTGGATGGCCAAAACAAAATCACACACAATAACGTGTACCAAGTTTAGCAAAGAGTAAATTGTGTAGTGTGTGCAACTAGCAAAAGCTTGAGATACATGTGAGGTGATATGTGAATAGTAATCAAGCACAAATTCTACAAAATTCATCACATAGAATTTGAAAGAGACTATCACCTAAAGAGTTACATCATATAACTCCCACATCTCCTAGAAAATAAGCTTGCAATCATGTAAGTTTCTTGATTTGCCTCATAATGTACACACCAATTTTATTTGCTTGTTAATTAATTATAGCCCAATAATGTACACACCAATTTTAGCATTTAAACCAAGGCTATACCTTATGTTCTTTTTATGCATCTGCTATACTTTCTCGAGCACAAAATCTTACGATATGCACTAAGGTGTTCATGATTGGCTAGTAAACAGTGGTGAGATGGTTATTTATGCATTTCTCAAAAAGTTCAAGTTCGACAATCAAAGACATGTGACATCAAGATCAAGAACAAGTGATCAAAAACTATAAACATCTTCCACACAACATGCACTACAAAGCTCAAACTAGTAAAGTGTAATAAATAAGCTCATCCAAGCTAAACAAGGCACATAAACTTGTTATGTAAAGATGATATGGCCAATCATTGATTATAAATCCAAGATGTGAAATACAAAACAGAAAAATCTTTTTGTTTTAAAAACATTTATGACCAAAAACAAAAGGCACACATCATGCTAAATGAACATTACAAATGCAATGCATGATAGTGCTTAACTAAGCTATAGAGGATACACAAACAAAAAATATCAATTTCTTAATTAACCCTTGAGTACATGTACAAACTAATACATACTCACAAAATCAGAAATAGTTTAGAACATATATAACCCATACTAATCAAGTTTCTCCACAATGTCGAGCATGTTCTAAATCAAGAGGGAGATATTATAACTTATGTAATCCTCAAGAAAAATAAAACTAGACACAAAATAAACTATTTTTGTCTTTTTGAAAATTTTCAATGTTTTTTGGAATTTATTTTTTTTTAATAAAATGAACAACTTAAAATATATATATATATATATATATATATGTCCACAAGCAATTGAAATAATTAAATCAGGGACAAGGTAGCAACATTCACCTTAGACAATCTTTTCTCCCCCATATAGCACAAGTCTTCGACTTTGTAGGTGAAAATCCATGAGAAACAGAGTGTATTTGAGGGATTACACAAATCTTCTAAGAAAGACCGAAATTTTGCAAATTCCTTTCACAAGCCAACATGCTTAAATTTTTCAAAAGTATATGAAACAATTTGTATGGACTTAGGGCAGGAGACATCATCATATATCCTAGACTAAAACACATAGTGCTTAAATTTCAAATTATGAAAATTAGGACGAATGTGACCAAAGACACCACAAAAGTGACAAACATGAACAAACTTAGGAACATTAGTATTTCTAACAATAAATTTTGTCTCAGATTTCGGTTTTTTCCTCAAAAAAGAACAATTTGGTCTAATATGACCAACAACACCACAAAGGTGAAAGGTAGGCACAAAAACATATTTATTATGCTCTCTAACAGTAGGTTAGACATAGGTTTAGAAACTTCAGCATCTATATCAGAACTTTTACCTTTGTCTAACCTAGCAAAATAAGCCTTTTCTTTATTATTTCTCTCTTGAAATGAGGGATATAAACTTTCTCAGTTTTAGGCTTAAGAGAAACAAAAACACTTCTGTTATCAACAGCAAGCTTGGTACTAGTCAAAATTTCAATTTTAGATTTAGATTCAACTAACTCTTGTTCCAAGCTTTTCATCTTCTCATCTTGAGAGGAAATTTGATTTCTCAAAAAGTCATTCTTTTTATTAGATTCATCTAATCTAACAAACAATTCCTCTTTTTCAAGATTAGCCAATTTTAACTATTTCTTGAATTTCTTAGCAATTTTCATAGATTTCAATAATTCCTTACGGAGAGTTTCACAAGCATCAATAAGATCAACATAAACATGAGTAGAAACATGATCAGAAAGACACTTCAAATTATCCATGACAACAGGGGTCAAGGATTAGCTTTTAGATCAAAAGATCTAAAACAAAAGAGCTACCCGCTCTGATAACACTTGTATGTTTTTAGATTCCTTAAAACACAACCTGATTAACCTAATTAATAAGCCAAGTGATTACTTAGTCAAATTATCAAGTCTAGGTTAACACAAATATCATATTATTGTAAAGTGCGGAAAATAAAGAACACAATAATATGATAACCCAAGAAAACCAAACAAGTAAAAAACCTAGGGACGATTTAACTTAGCTATCCTCAAGGTAAAACTGAATCCACTATGAAAGAATTGAAGTTTACACAATAGCGACTTAGACCACTAACATCCTATTTCTACCTCAAGTAGGAAACTTACTACCACAACCACATGATAGCTCCGAGTCCACAGACTACTTCTTTCTTGGATTCCCAGCAAGTACAAGCACACCCACTTGTGTATCTTTAAGCTCTTGAATTAGTGACTAAATTGATCAACAAGTTCTTGACATAATCTTGAATCTTGGAAACCCTAAGTATGTATGAAGGCAACCACTTCTTGATCTCACAAAAAGATTCACACACCCAGCATAAGGAGCAACAAAGACCTTAGAAAGCTTTTGGGTACAAAACCCTAGATACAAAAAGAGGCACACTCTTTTCTCTCTAAAAAGCCTTATCAAAACGTGCTTAGGGTTTCCTTTATATACTCTGAGTAAAACACTTAACCCTACACGTCATATGGGCTTAAGCTGAGTTGGAAAATTCTGCAAAAAAATAATCTGCACGAGCTTCGATCAATCGAGTCTAATTCTCGATTAATCAAGCCAGGTAGATTTACACAGCAAATCCTGCAGAACACTCAATTCCAACTTTACACATAAACATACTTTGAGCAAGTCTAAAACAAGACTAAAACGTTTTGATTATGGTTTGCCAACATTACAAAATGAAGTCCTAATGCATTAGTTCCTAATTCCTTAGAACCTAACAGTTGGTTATATGAGCTTGAAAATAAGGACTAAGCTTTCTTGCTACTGTCACCAATGAAAATGTGAGCTTTTCCATGGGTGGGTATCGTCCTTTAGCTACTCTTAAAGCTTTGCTGGTGTAGTAGACATGCTTTTGTACTTTTCCTTCCTCCCTAATTAAAGCTGAACTTACTGCATGAGGAGACACCATTGATAGAGATACAACTCTTCTCCTAGTTTAGACAGGCTTAATAGCGGAGTTGAAGTAAGATAAGCCTTCAAGTCTTCAAATGCTTGTTGGCACTTGTCCATCAATTCAAATGATTTTCTTAATACTTTGAAAATGGTAAACATTTGTCAGTAGCTTTTGAAACAAACATGTTAAGGGCAACTACTCATCTAGTGAGGCTCTGGAAGTCCTTGATATTCTTTGGGGGCTCCATGTTCAAAATTGCTTGGATCTTATTAAGTTTGCTTCAATCCCTCTTTGTGAAACCATAAAACTAAGGAATTTCCTTGACGCAACTCCAAAGGCACATTTTCTTAGATTCAACTTCATCTTATATCTCCTAAGTGTATCAAAGGTTTCTTGAAGGTTGTCCATATGTTGCATTTCCCTTGCACTCTTAACCAACATATCGTCCACATATACTTCAACGTTTCGCCTAATTTGTGGATGAAACATATGATTAACTAGCCTTTTGTAGGTAGTTCCTGCATTTTTCAGAACAAAGGGCATCACTTTGGAACAAAACAAACCTTGCCTTGTGATGAAGGATGTTTTCTTTTGGTCTACCTCATCCATGAAGCTTAGCAATTGATGTCCAGTCGTTAAATCCACCAATTGATCAATGCGTGGAAGAGGATAGCTATCCTTAGGACATGCCTTGTTTAAATTTGTGAAATCCATGCACATCCTCCATTTGCCATTGGCCTTTTGATTATTACTACATTAGCTAGCCAGTCAAGGTAGTAAACTTCATGGATGAACTCTGCGGTAACTAACTTATGAACTTTTTCTTTGATGGCATTATCTCGTTCTGGGGCAAACACTCCCTTCTTCTAACAGACAAGCTTGTAAGATAGGGACACATTTAAACGGTGAGTGATTACACTTGGGTTAATTTCAGGCATGTCTTCATGACTCCAAGCAAAAACATCTGTGCTCTTTTTGAGGAATCCAACGAGATCCTGCTTCGTCTTCTCCCCCATACTTGTTCCAATCCTAATAAATTTCGCTGGGTTAGACTCGTCAAATGGTACATCTTCCAATACCTTAATTGGCTCAGCCAATATTCTTCTTTCTTCAATGTTCATTGTCTGCATCTACTCATCCATGGCTAACATGGCTAAATAACATTCTTTAGCAACTAATTGATCTCCTTGTACTTCTCCAATGCCATACTCTATTGGGAACTTGACAGATAAGTGGTGGACATTGCAGCCTTCCAGCTATTCAAAGTTGGTCATCCAATAATGACATTATATAAGAACGAACAGTCTACAACAAGGAAATTCACTTCCTTATTAATTTGCTAGGGGTAAGAGCCAACCACGACTAGCAAAGAGATGGTGCCTACCAGTAAAACCTTCATTCCTCCAAACCCGATCAATGGCACATTTACTGGACGAAGCAATTCTTTGTTAATCCTCATTTGCTGGAAGGTTGGATAATAGAGGATGTCTACTGAACTCTCATTATCTATTAACACCCTTCTAGTTGTATAATTTGCAATCGTTAAAGTAACGATAATCACATCATCATGAGGATGGTGCAATCGTCTTGCACCTTCATCCATAAAAATAATGGCAGGATCATCTTCTTGAATCCTTGGTGGTCGTCCAGATATTTGAACATTATGGAATTCCCATAGGTAGGTCTTCTTGGCTTTGGACGAGTTTCCTATTGATGTACCCCTTACAATGATCCTTATTTCTCCAAATGGTGGACATGTTGGTTCCTCTGCTTTATCCTTCATTAATTGTCTCTTGTCCTTGGGATTTCGCCTAAGAAAATTTTTCAACTTTCCTTGCTTAATAAGAGCTTCAATCTGCTGCTTCAAGTCATAGCATTCGTCCGTATCATGTCCATAATCGCGGTGAAAACAACATTACTTGCTTTTGTTCCACTTGCTAGGATCTCCTTTCATCCTCTCAAACCACTTCAAGGAGGGATCATCTTTGATCTGCATTAATACTTGATCAAGCGGAGTGTTCAAGGAAGTGTAGTTGGAGTATCGTCCTTGTGAGAGACCTTGAAAGTTGCCTCTCAAAAAAGAGAGATTTTTGGAGTGCTTTTTAGGGCACCTTTCTTTTTGGGTAAGTAGTGTGGAGTCGTCATTTATTTTTTATACCAAAAAAAAAAAAAAAAAGATTAAAAAAGCTAAATACATGACTGAATTATTCTCTTCATTGATTGAATAAAAAATTACATATTTGGAAAATTGAAAATTACATGGATTTGGGTCCTAGTT
This sequence comes from Quercus rubra, assembly GCA_035136125.1. Classification (NCBI taxonomy): domain Eukaryota; kingdom Viridiplantae; phylum Streptophyta; class Magnoliopsida; order Fagales; family Fagaceae; genus Quercus; species Quercus rubra. The sequence goes on along the minus strand of CM068733.1, from coordinate 33,374,947 downwards.
TACAAACTACCAAATAATTACATGGCTTTTTGTCCTAGTTACATTCTACCCAAAATAAAAATAAAGACAAGGCTTAGGAATGGGAGGGTGTTAGGCACCCATTCCGCCCAAACATAATCTAGTATGTGACCAATGTACCTTTTTATGCATGTCATGAATGATATGTTGAACATGTTAAATAAAGATTAAATCACATAAATTTATTTATGAATGAAGTCTTTTCTTTTGTTTTAAAAATTCAGATCTGTTTTGATTGGTAAAAAAACTTGACTTTGATTTGTCAAAATACCAGATCTATTTTTTAGGATGTAGAAAAATGTGTTTTTTGGAGATAGAAAAGTCAGATCTGTGTTTATCACATGAAATAAAGTCTTTTGATTTAAAAAATATCATTTTTTTTAAGTACTAAAAAAATGGTTTTTGATAACAGAAAAATCAGATCTATTTTTTTTTTTTATATGTTTTAAAGGAATGAAAAAGATTTTTTAAGAAGAAAGTTTCACTCATAATTTAAATTTATGCAACATGAATTAAATAAAACAAACACTAACACAATCATGTTTAATATTTTTTTTTTTATTTCAAAATCTACATATGTTAAAACTTCAGATCTACATCTAAGAAAGATGCAGATTCATTTTTATTTTAAGAAAAATTCAGATCTACATCTACGAAAGATTTTAAGAAAAATTCAGATCTATACCTAAGAAAGATGCAGATCTTTTCTTTCTTTTTTTTTTTTTAAGAAAAAGAAATATTCACATGCAGATTATTGGAATTAAGAAAAAGATCGTAACAATTGTATAAGAATCATGATCATGCTTTAACAAAACAATAAATAATAATTCATGGATAAAGAAAAACATTCATCATCATAAACAAGAAGCATAAAAAGAAAAGGTGATTTAAAACAACCTTTTGCATGAGCACTTCTTGTTCTTGAGAGGATGTTTTAGGGTTTAAAGAAACTTATTTGGTTATCTTTGAAACCTAAAAACCTTAATTTTTGCAGCAAATCTCAGAGAGGATCAGCAAATATCAGCAATTTGAGAGCCTCAAAACGTATACCTCTTAGTGCTTAGAAAAAAAAAGGTGCTAAATTATGAGACCCAACCTCTATTTATAGAGGCCAGAAATCTCTAAAAAATAGCTTCGATGTGCAGAACACAAATCGGGACTTATCCTTTTGCGAAAAGGTCGAAAAAGGTATGTCTTATCATCACCAGAAAGGCGTTAGGCCAAAGCCCAAAATGGGGAAATTCAACCCTTTTAAAGTGATGTTCAGCACTCCAAAAGTGTCGAATGGGCTCTTGGACACCGAATGTTCTTCTGTGTTTGAGTGCATTTTGGACCCTCCTTTTAGGGTTTTTTTATCCAATCCCCGCACCTAGACGTGTTTTCATCCTTAGTCTATGATTTTTTTTTATCTCTTTTATGGATAATTCAGGCTTTTTCAGGAACAATTATCTTGTAGATAAATGCCCTAAAATAAATCTTGATAAAGTTTAGATTATCCACAATTTTATTGTTATCCAATCATCCCTTTTATTCCTATGCATGCATCCTTATTTTAAACACTAATTATCAACCAATCACAAAATTATTTAATTAATTTTAATTGCTTAATCAATCGGAATTAATTTAAATTGATCATGTGGGGTCGACTCTACCTAGACACAATGCATGTTGACCGTGCAACTTAATCATGCGATATCTTTCGATCCGATGGTCCGATTTGGAAACCGAACACACCATTATGACTGTTAGAATCTCAAGATTATTCTTATGATATGCAATGAATGAATTAATGCATGTAATGCAAAGACAAATTGATGCATGTAATGCAAGAATGATTTTTTGGGGCACGCGGATGGTCATTCAAGTCATTCTCCTTGATTAAATCATGGGTGCAAAATCGAGTGTTAACAGTCCTGAAAACAACCCTGCTTTCTTACCGTTGCGATCCTTTTTCTCCCATATTTTGGCTTTCTTTGGATAAGAACCTTGCTTTGGATGGTATATATAGCCATTTTCCAGTCATTCACCTTTCTTCTTCTCCTTGGCAATAATTGCGTCTTTTGCGTTTATGAAACTTTGGGCTGAATGTATTAATTTTGCCATTGTCTGAGGCTCCTGGTCGTACAGCTTGTGAATGAACAAGTCTGAACTGACTCCATTATAGAAAGCTGCTAAAAGGATCTTGTTATCCATCTCGTCCACCAATAGAGCTTCTCTATTAAAACGACTGATAAAAGTATGCAAGCTTTCATTTTCTCCTTGTTCTATGTTCAACAAGCTGGACAAGGAATGCTTTTGCCTTTGTCCCTCAAAAAAGTTGTTGACAAACAACTTACTTAACTCCTAAAACGAAGTTAGGGTATTTGGCGGTAGCTTACTAAACCATATTCTGGTTGGGCATTTCAAGATGGTAGGAGAGGCTTTGCACATGATTTCATCTGGAACACCTTGGAGATGCATGGTTGTTTTGAACATGGCAATATAATTGCAAGGGTCATGCGTCCCATCATATGAGTCTAGGGTAGGCATCTTGAACTTGAAAGTCAAGGGATGATTTGTGATGGACACAATGAAGGAGGAATCAGTCTTGTGGATGAGATCATCCACATGGTTTGCTCCTCATGGAATCCTTCATCTCTTCCTCGGCTCTTTTCATCTAGTCCATCTCCCTCTCCAAATGTGGTACTCTACGAGTGACAGTACCTCTGGAATAGTCTCCTTTAGCATTGTTCTCAACCCCTTCATTCTCTAAATTTTGGCCTCGTTCTCCACCATGTTACTGATGATGTTGTTTATTAACTTCTCTAGTTAACTCCTAGTTCTGTTGTGTCAGTTCTGCCATCGCTGCTGCCATGGACTGTAACTGTTATTGGATGGTTATGAGGGTGGTGGCGCACAATTTGGGTGACTGGAGGCATTTCCACTCTCTTGGACTAGTGACTATTGACCCAGTCCAAGCCACGCAGCCTCTTTTTCTTGGAAAGAGTGGAGAAGTTAACACTTAGAAACTTTTTTCCTTATCTTTCCCCACAGACGGCACCAACTAATGATATACGAAAATTAGTAGGCTGGAATGCTTCGGGCTATGATGATGCCTATGAGTCCTGAAAAGAAAGAAAAAACTGTTAAGGGTGACCGGTGTAACTCGGCCAAGGACCTTCTGACGGTTAAGTCAGTTTTCTTTTTAGAACATAAGGAAGGCAAAATAGTCATGAATGGTGATACTTACCTTGGGTGAATAGGACTTGTTCCTTTTGTAGAGAGTTAGAAGTGGGTCTACTTGTTTGGATCCACCACCATCGTGGGTGATGTGAATAGTTAATGGAGAAAATGGGTAAATGGAATACGTGGAGCAAATTACAAGGAACACCTTCCACATTTTGAGAGTATTACACTATGGTTAAATCATAAGGGAGTTTATGAGAAGTCCTTTTGTAGAATTCACCAAGTATTATTTGGTCGTCCTTATGTTTGTATTGTGGATGACCCACCTGGTCTTGTTACAAAGGGACTTGTATTGTTTCCTAAGTACAATGTTCTTGTTCTTCTCTTCTTAAGGTTTCTTGGACATGGTCAAGTTATGGATGTGGTGACTGTGGATGATCATTATGGATAAACGTCCTTAACTTAGTCCCCATCAATAACAATAATAATAATGAAAGGGTTCTCCTAACCATGAAATCCACATTTATGGTTCTTCCAAAAGGAAGGAAAAAAAATTATGTATATCTAATTTTTAAAAAATATTAAAAATAATGAAATAAGAATTTTATTAAATATAAGGTAAATTGCAAATTACACTCCTAAAGTTTGGGGGTGATTGAATTTTACTCCATGAAGTTTCAAAATTTGGATTTTATCCCCTGACGTTTGAGGGTGTTTGAATTTTACATTAAAAGTAACTTTAAATTAATGAGTTATATATGGTGTAAAAGTAATTTTAAGAAACAAAAATGATGTATTATTCAAATCTAGGAGGCCATTATTTAAATTTATACATAAATTTTTATATTTGACCAAAAATAGAAGAAGGAAGAGCAGTATTATATACATTATACACATTTGCAAAAATATGTACAACATTGTAAATTTTACACTGTAATTACAATGTAAACTAATAATATTCCTAAATATGTATTCAAAAATAATATTCCTAAATAAAATTGTCATATACTCGTATGTCACTCTATAGTCTATTACACGAGTGAAATTAAAAATGATGCAAACAGCTTGCGCCCATAGATACCTGTCTCTGGTTTTGGCTATAGTGAATTGTTTTGAGTTAAATTAAAACTTCTTTTTATATGTGTCGTTATCTATATCCTAAAATGAGATAAAGTATTTCATTAAAAAAAAAAGAAAAGAAAAAAAAAAAAGAGAGAGAGAGATAAACTAAAAAAAGCATATCTTGCTAGATAAAGAAGAAATCAACAAATGCACCAGCACAATTGTTTTTATTTAAGAACCTAAATTACTGGGGTAGGTAATACCGAGCAAAGATTTGAGTTTGATATTATAAAAACCTTAATTTCATTGTCATATTACGAGTACCTTTGGTCTCGGAGTCCAACTAGACTTGATATTATCAGCAAAGGCACAGCACAACTAAGGCCTTCCAAGAGAATATGAATTTACTATTATTAGTTTATAGTTTAGTTTAGTTTAGACCATCATGCATGACAAACAGCCTTGTCTCTTATTACTGACTTTGATTTGTGTCCACGTTCATTTTTGAGTTTGATGTGGTATGTTTGCAATTTCATGCTAAATTTTGGGGCTATACTAAAAGTAGTGGCCCAAACCTTGGTACTTTCACCTATGATATATATATATATATCTAATGGCCACCAAGCTTTTTCAGGTACAAGCAGTCTTGAAGAGAAAACTGTTTGCAGTTTCCACTCGGAATATTCCTCAGCAGAAACCAATTCGAACGCTCACTTTGGCTATGGCTTTGGCTCAAGGCAAATGGGTCAAGGTTTGTTTCTTAACTCAACACTTTAGTTTTGCTTCAATTGTCTGTTTTTGCTTTCTTAGGCTGACTCTATTTTTTAGATGCACTTTCATATGATTTCACTTGTTTCATACTTATCAATTCATAGAGAAAGAAGAAAAAGTATGGTTGGTTTGGTTAATTTCTTTGTGTTTTCTTGACAGAAAGGTTTTGTTAATCTTTGAAGGATTCACATTTGATTATTTGAGTTTGGTCTCCTTATAAAACCCAGAAATTGAAATGGTCTCCAGGTGGATTTTTTAAATCTTTGAATGATCTATGAAATGCAAAACCATACATATGACACCAAAGCCAATTCCTTTATTATTCAATAATATCATCTGATTTAATACCTTCTCTTAATCTTTGATATTTCTACCCAGATGGACTCCTTAATCTGCAGTCAAATTCTGTCCTGAGTACCTTATTTTGTTTTCTTCCAATTGATTACTTTATTGATCTGGATCTTCTTTATTCACTTTAATGTTGCTGATTGCCCTCTTCCTTAAGTATCAATGTCCTCCTCTTTTTTTTTTCTTTTTTTTTTTTTTTTTCTTTTTTTGTTGTTGTTGTTGTTGTTGTTGTTGTTGTTGAATAAGCAATAGAGTAATTTTGTTGTACCTTACGCTCATAGACGAGTATAAATTCCATGATATTAAAATTTGCACAATCTATTTAAAACTGATAAGTTATTATTGGTGTAATAATTTATATATATATATATATATATATAAATCCAGTATAAATACGACCTATACCTTTATTAATACCAATCACAACATGCTAACTCAACAATTATGAAAAAAAAAAAAAGAATCGTGAAAATTTTGTGTTTGCAGACTTGTTATTTGTAGTTTTCCCAAAACTATGAAAATTTTGTGTTAAGATTTATTTTTTATAGATTTACTGCATGTTCCTGTTTCACCATTATTTCATACTTTCATTAAGATGCACGGACAACAGCTTTTGTTACGTTGGATGGCAATTCTTGATCTAAATCTACAGTAAATAAGAGATCTTTTAGCACGTATGCCCCTAGTTATTGTCACTGCTGATGCTGGTGCTTTCTTTGTTTATATTTGTGTCACTTTCTTGATCATGATAAAGACTTTGTCATTATCACATTTAACATAAAGTTTGTTGTCTGCATTTGTAAATTAACTTTGGATCAGCTTGATCAAAATGGTACTGGGCCTGGAGCAAGAAGCTCACATGCCATCTCCATAGTAGGACAGAAGGCCTATGTTTTCGGTGGTGAATTCTCGCCACGTGTCCCCGTGGATAACAAGGTCCATGTATTTGACCTTGAAACCCTAACATGGTCTGTTGCTAATGCTACCGGGGATGTTCCACCGCCACGTGTTGGTGTCACAATGGCAGCCGTTGGGAAAACAATTTATGTTTTTGGTGGTAGGGATAGTGAACACAATGAGCTCAATGAGCTCTACAAGTTTGACACATCTACTAGTAAGTGGACCCAACTCTCCGACGGACCCGATCATCGGAGCTACCACTCTACCACCTCCGATGATCGCCACGTGTATATCTTTGGTGGGTGCGGTGTGGCGGGCCGGCTTAATGATCTATGGGCCTATGATGTTGTTGATCAAAAGTGGATCAAATATCCAAACCCAGGGGACAAAATCAGGGGAAGAGGTGGACCTGGGTTGGCAGTGGCCCAGGGAAAAATATGGGTTGCGTATGGCTTTGCTGGAGAGGAAGTGGATGATGCACACTACTTTGATCCAGCCCGTGAAGAATGGGCCCAAGTGGAGACAACTGGTGAAAAGCCCACGGCCCGAAGTGTGTTTTCCACTGTTGAGATTGGTAAATACATATTTATCCATGGTGGGGAAGTAGACCCTAGTGACCTAGGTCACTTAGGTGCTGGGAAATTTGCCAATGAGGTTTATACATTGGACACTGAGACATTGGTGTGGAAACGGTGGGAGGATGGGCCAAATTCGGGTGATCATCCCGGGCCTCGTGGTTGGACTGCGTTTGCCGGTGGTCACCGACACGGCAAGGAGGGACTTTTGGTGTATGGTGGCAATTCACCAAGTAATGATAGGTTTGGTGACATTTTCTTTTTCACTCCTTACTTGTAGAGCAGATGATAAATAATCATAATCATATGTACCTTGATATTTTCATAATTATATCATCATAGGTGGTTGTGAGAGACTGGCAGCTAGGATTGTGTGGGTGTGTAATATGACAACCTTCTTTCTTGTAATATAGTGTTGTGACTTTGTACAAGATGATTTGGGAATTGAAGCGCTGGTTTTTGTGTCCCATCGTGAATAGAAGACAAACTTTTGGTGTGAAGTTCTAGTTTTTATCGATTTTTGTCAATATCAATTGATCATTCTCTTTATGCTCGTTTTGTTTATTTAAGTCAAGCAGTTGACAGCAGAAACATTAAATAAATAGCAAGTTACTTGATATTGAATTAATTTTACGTAAATATTGAAATAGTAATTGAGCAAAATTAGGTCAGTATTGGCAGGTGGCAACACTTGTCAATCTAGCTAAGAATGGCAGGTTCAGCCGAAATAAAAAGTACAATTCAGTAGCAATGCTCTCTATCTCATATCTCCGACACATTCAACATCACTATTATATTGTGAGTCTCACTTATTAGACTTGCACGATATGAGAGTGAGATCCACGTAATATGAGAGATATGCTACACGTAGTTGATATTTAAAATGATTTTTTCTATTGAAATATTAAATGATTTTTTGTATTATTTGGTGAGATTTACACAATATGAAAAAAAACGCTGCATATAACTAATACATAAAATACTTTTTCCTACCAAAATATTAAATAATTTTATGATTATTCGGTACTTTAGGGAGCAATTAATGCTCATTCTCACATATTTTTTATTTTTTATTTTTTTGAGAATCCTTCCCACATAGTTGGTGATTGTTATTATCCAAACAAACATGTGCGTGGAGCAAAGGGACTCTAGGCTGGTCGAGAGTGAGGATAGACATGAACTCAGCGTGAACAACTTGGATGAGCATGAGTAATGGTGTGGTTTCCTTAATTCAGGGAATTGCTAGTGGTAGAGTAGCAAGTGCGTTCAACAGATAAAATTCCTAGGTTTTTGGAAGAGTTACCAGATTTTTTTATTCCTAGTTAATTGTATTTCGATTGTTTTCAGCTTATAATCAGCAGTCAGCACTGTCATTTAAGCAATGAGACTTGAATTATAAAGTGATGATGCAAAAAATCAGGGGCTGATTGTTCAAACCAAGATGTAGTGGAAGACCCGAAAAGATGTAATAAATATAATCGAAGTGCACTAGTATGGTGACAACCAAAGACCCTCTGATAGTTAAATTATAACTTCTCTAAAGATCTCTAAAAACTCTTTTAAGTGTTTAAGAATTGGTATTTCTCATGTACCACAAATTTGGTGATCTCTGGCCTTTTTATGGGAGATCATAAGTGGAACTTCGTATTTTATGTCACTTTATTCATGAGAAGTATATTAGCATAGAGGAGATAGTGGGAGCAAATTTTGGAGGAAATAAATTTTGAAGAGATTACTCCCACGTTGTGAAGTAGTTATCTAATGTGGTAAATCTCATTTGTGTCAATTTTGGTGAATAGCAATGCTTATGGATGAGCATGCTCTCTAGACTATTGTCATACTGTGGATGGTCCTTACAAATTTTGGCTGGCCAATAAGTGCAAATCAATTGACCACAAAGCGCTATATAAAGCCCTTAAAAAAATACTAGCCTCATCACACGCGCTTCACGCGTGCAATGAGACTTTTTTTTAGCAAAAAGAAAAACTCCGTGTTTTTATTTTATATTTATATATATAATTTTTATTTTGACAGTCTAATTTATAAGTGAATAAAACAATTTGAAAATTAATAGGAAACTTGTCCTATTTTTTAGGCAATGTTTTAGAGGGAGTTAAAGTTACATTTTTACTGGATTGTCCTTTAGTTTTGTCTCTATATAAATATAGGGGTGTAAGGGTATTTTTGAACTAAAAAATGAGGAATTCAAACAGGGGAAGCCCCTTAAATAGTAACTAGTCTCATCACACGCGCTAAGCGCGTGTGGTGAGGTTTTTTTTTTTTAGAAAAAAAAATCTTGTATTTTTATTTTGAGAATCTAATTTATAAGTGTTTTTTTTTTTTTTTTTGGAAAAAAAGAATCTAATTTATAAGTGGATAAAGCAATTTGAAAATTACAGAAGAGTAGTCTTATTTTTTAGGCAATATTTTAGTGAGAGTTAGAGTTGTATTTTTTATCGAAATGTCCTTTAGTTTTGTCTAGCTTAAATATAGAGGTGCAGGGGTATTTTTGAACTAAAAAATGAGGAATCCAAATAAAGGAAACCCCTTAAATAGTAGTATAGATATAGAAAATAAAATAAAAAATAATAATAATAATAATTACAAATTGGAGCTTTAATGATTCAGAAAGTCTGATTAACTCCCAAGCAACCAAATATAAAAATATAAAAAGATGCAAATGAAAAGCTTCACATTATAACAAACAATAACTTTTTTTTAATTCTGTTTGCCAATTACTTTCTTGCTTGCTCATTAAACAAATCCCTTGTGACCATCATCGAATTTAGCACCCAATTTGGTTTATATTTCAAGTTGAGTGGCCAATTGCAAAAATTATTTGGGTTAATTCTCCTTGGTCCATAAGATTCTTGGAAATGAATTTCAATTCCATAACTGGGTCGATGAGATTTGTGCTTCAGTCAAAGGAAAGGTTAAAGCTCTCAAAACAAGAAGTTAAAAAGTTCATGTGACATAATATGGATGACAAGAAATAGAATTTTGACATAAACTTCAAGGGAAATAGTTGATCCTTTACACTTAATTAGACAAATCAACAAAATATACACTAATCATTTGATGTCTTGGAAATATGCAGTTGAAGATGATGCTGATAATGAAGAAAAAGCATGCTTAGCAGACTTGAGGATTCACATTTAGTGACTTTCCCCCTTTGTTCCTTTCCTCCTTCCTCTTTTGTAATTAATTTTCTTCTTCGTTTACTTTTTCCCTTTTTTCTTCTTTTCTTTGCAATTTTTGGTTTGCCTTGTGCTTTTCCTGCACAAACTAGCCTTTTGAATATATATCTTAGTTATTAAAAAAAAAGTTAGTAGAAACGTGTCTCTGGAAAGAAAATTTAAGAGAAACAATGCGCACCTGCGTAGAATCAAAGAGGACAAAATAATTATCTCAAAAAGATATAAATAATTAAAAAAAAAAGCACAAAACTGTATCCTAAAAGCATAATCCTTGGGATGACCACGAGTCAAATTTGGTTTCAGGGAATCCAGCGCTTACCTGCAAGAGAACCAAATCAAAATTAATTAGTTCTCGTTATTTTAGTAGTAGAAATTCTTATAACAAAAGACATGCAAGAGAGTAACCTAATGAATAAAAATTCTTTATTTCACTGTTAGTATTTCACGTTCTATTAATGGCAGTATGTTATATATGTTTTTTTAATGCCACACTGTACTTACTTTATAAGGAACAGAACACATAGGCATGTATCAGAATAAAATGTTTTTTTTAGCATATGTTGTAGTGAGGTTCTACTAAATAAGTCCAATTGGGAACTTTTTAAGCAGATCCTTTGGATTGATTTTTAGTACTTGTATGATGGTTGTGCTTAATCTTAATTCAAAAGATATTTGTTGAAATCTATATATCTATGCTACTGACTAGTGTGAATTATTTTGCATCTCCCATTTCTTGAAATCCTCCTCTAATTCATATATCTATAAGGCATTATGCATTTTCAATTTGAATTTGAAACGTATTCTGAGGAAAGAAAATGCATTTAGAGCCAATGTAAAACCATAAAAAGGCGAAAAATATCTACCTTTCATGACCATTTGGTGGCAGAAGACATTAACTTATTATGTCCTATTTTCCCATTTTGGCTTGGTTTGGTATAACTTAATATTAAAGCAATGAAAAATTCAAGAATTTTGATTCATATTGGACCTTCTATAATTACTGAACTTTGGCATCATGGTTTTCTTATGTTCGTTTTTTCTTTTCCAATTCTTTAGTGGATGTCAATTGAGGACTATGCAGCGCAACCTTTTATCCAAAAACAAGAGCTCTTCAATTATGTTGCCAAAATATGCTTATCAAAGTCTGAAACGAATTATACTGGTTTTTCTCCACTGGCTACAACTACAGGCTCTGGCAAAATAAGCTACCTCTACTTCAACAATCAGGATGCGAAGCACCTTGTAACTTCTGATAATCAGCCATAGAAAGTCTGATGTGATGTTTAAAAAACACTGTATACTATTTGCATGAGTTGTGACAATTAGAACTCTATGATAGAAACGCTTGAAGGGTTAGTCATACTGTATAGAATGCCTTAGGTAAATTTCTTTACAGTGATATAATTCAAAATGTGGATTTCTTCTCAGTAGAGAGTGAGTCAATAAAGTTGTAATTTGCTTATTTTTTGGGTGGGGGGGGGGGGGTGTTGGGGGCTAATAATAAAGATGCAATTTGATATTTATTTAATACAAAGTGTGATAATAAAGATTCAATTTCTTTTCGTTTATGCCATATATCTTGCAATGAACAAGAGTACGAAATACACTCAATTTTATGCCCCTTAAAAAAAAAAAAAAAAAAAACAATATATGTAATGTATTGATCAAGAATCTCATGGTTTAGTAACATTATCCAATTTTTCTTATGAGAATCACTTGTAAGGAAAAAAAGAAAAAAAAAAATGAAAAACGTGCATGCAATGTACCGACAAACAATTTGCATTACTTTAGAATTAATGAAGGTCCTTGATACTATTGATAAATTCTGTTTCACAAACCAAAAACATTTCGTTTTCTCATATTGAGATACTGATAAATGCTTATTCATTATTGTATATGAGATCCAGGCAAACAAGCTAAACTAATGGTATTGGACCAGGAGCTATTGTACAACCCCACAACCCACAAGACATTATCAGCTTTAAGTGAATGCTTGCGTGAACGCGTGTGCATAATGGCATGCACTACTTCTAAACAAAAAGGAAAATAATTATTCACATTTCTTTTTTTGTTAGGTTCTTCCTTTAGGTTTATCAACTTGCACCCACTACCTAAATCTTATGCCCCTTTTATCACCTAAAAATAAAAGATAATTATAGGTTTACATTATACTAGTAATGTAAGTCTTATATTATGGACTAAATAAATGTGTAAAATCAGTGGTAGACCAAAAAATTTCCTCAAGGAGGCCTAGCTAAATATATATGAAAATTTTAATCCAAGGAATTTCATCTATAATAAATAATAATTGATGATACATGAAAATTAGTAGGCTAGAATGCTTCGAGCTATGGTGATGGCTATGATTCCTGAAAAGAAAGAAAGAACTATCAAGGGTGACCAGTGTAACCCGGCTAAAGACCCTCTGACGGTTAAGTCAGTTTTCTCTTTAAAACACAAGGAAGAGAAAATAATGAATGGCAATACTTACCTTGGGTGAATTGGGCTTGTTCCTTTTATAGAGAGTTAGAAGTTGGTTTACTTGTTCGGATTCACCACCACCATCAGTGATGTGAGTAGTTAATGGAAAAAATGGGTAAATGGAATATGTGGATTGAATTACGAGGAACTCCTTCCACGTTTTGAGAGTAATACACTATAGTCAAATCATAAGGGAGTTTGTAAGAAGTCTTTTTGAAGAATTCACCAAGTATAATTTTTGGTCGTCCTTATGTTTGTATCATGGACGACCCACCTGGTCTTGTTACAAAGGAACTTGTATTGTTTCCTAAGTACAATGTTCTTGTTCTCCTCTTCTTAAGGTTTCATGGATGTGATGACTATGGACAAACATCATTAACTTAGTCCTCATCAGTTGCCCTATTGTCCTTGTGTTGTCCACACCATTATCTTTTTCTTCAACTATTAATTATTTATTAAAAGACTATTCGGGGAATGTACCAAGGAAGTTGACAGGTGGCTCAATCTTATAGGCCTTTAGGTCACGTCGCTTCGTTTTTCAAAAATGTGCCATATGGCACATTTTAATTGGTCTGCGTTGCTTCAATGTCCCATCCAATTGGCTATAAATAGGAGAATACCCCTCTTACCCTCTTACATTTTTCATATTTCCTTCCTTGACATCAATCGTCCTACACATCGTCTGGAAGTTTCCTCCCGTCCTTAGTCGTCTTCATCTAGAATTAAGTATCCTCATTTCTTTGTCTATGGGTTTTCTTAAGTTATTATTTTACAAAATGGCTATCGTAGTGTCCTTGTCTAGTAACAGCGATGAGAGTGATGAATATCATGAAGAGAGTAATAATAGTAGTAGTAGTGGAAGTGACAGTAGTGCAAGTGGATCTTCGGACGAGCACTACTTGTCTGGGGTTCTTGGGGTCCCATTACAAGTTTTCCAAGAAGAGTTAAGGCAGAAGACGGCGTTAAGTTCGTCAGCTGGCCTGTCCTTTCACATACCAGCATCCATCTCCTCTTTAGATGAAGAGGAGGATATCTTATATTGTTTCACAGTAGGTATTCCTTTCAAGATAAATGAGAAAAAACTAGGTTCCATTAGGAGTTAGTATCAAATCCCAGACGATCTAAATCCTCGTCAAGCTGTCCAAGGTGAATTGTGTTGTTCCCCTTGTCTAGGAGTTGTATTTACAAAGCTTATTTGTTGTTAGGGGGGAAGGGGGAGGGGGTCTTAGGTTGCCTCTCAACTCTTTTGCTAGGGAAATTATTCACAACCTAGGTATAGGTATAAAGCAGCTTAGCCCTAATGCATGGAGGCTTATTGTGTCTATCCAAGTGCTGTGGAGAGAAGTTTTTTGAGAGAAACTGTGCTCTTATTGTGGACGAGTTTCTTTACTGTTATAAGCCCTTTGAGATTAGTCAGTCTTACGGCTTTTATCAGTTTTCAGCAAGGAGTTCCAACTGTAGGTTGGTTAAGTCTCTCCTTACATCTAATAGGAGGTGGAAGACGGAGTTTTCCTTCGTCTCTAGGTTCTGGGAAAAGAACCCTGTTGAAGTAGGTAGGGATCCACTTCCTCCCTATACTGGTAAAATGGGTCATCTTCGTCCAAAGGGTATGTTATTTCCCACCCTTTGCTTTATTTCTCTTTATCATACTTGTCTAATTTATTTTTTTTATTTTTTATTTTACAGCTATGAGACAACCTGCTCTGTCCAAATTCCACCTTGACCGTGTCGAGCGAGCTCATTCTTTTGTAGATAGGACATTTCACTGCTTAGTGACACTACGCTGTCTTGCGAGTTAGAGACTTGGCCCTAAACCCATTGAAGAAGCGCTTGCCCACAAACTTACCACTTGAAGACGTAAGTTTTTTCCTTTTCTCTTTTCATTTTATATTTAAGTTGTCCAAATACAGAAACTTTTTTTTTTTAAAGGAATGGCAACCATGAAGGAGAACAAAGGGAAGGGCATTGCTAGAGATGAGATTAAGGAGAAGGCTATTAACCAGTCTCGTCCTCCAATTTCATCCACGATGAAGGTCTTCCCTCATGCTTCGACAGATCGAAAAAAGACAATGTCCAAAAGAGCAGATACTGGGAACTTTCCTAGTTGTCGGGGCAACAAGAAGCAAAAGGTTGACCCTTCAACAAAGTCCACCCCTATTGTGGTTCTTGACCACCCTACCCCCACGACCAAATCTAGAGCTGGCACTTCTCCTTCTCGTCTTGGTGTTAACGTATCTAAGCCTTTCAATGCTGCCCCCATGACTCTTCTTGAAAGTGAAGACCTGGCTTGGGAGAAATTTAATCAGGCAGTCACTAATGAAGACGTTGCCATTTGCTACAACATGTCCATGAAAGAGTTTGAACATTCCACTGTTCATGATCTCTTCAAGGTATTGTAATTAGTCCTTAGCTTGATTTTTGTTTCTTTGGGTCTAAGTTTCATCACTTTCTTTTGTCTATATTCCTTTGATATAGGTTGTGTCAAAGTTTATGGCGGCGTCTAGGCAGGCCTATGAATTGGACCACAGTAGGGTTAGGCTTGAGGCAAAAATCTGTGATATGGAGAAGTCAAGTTGTGGGACAGGGGAAGGGATGAAGCTTGAGGCTGAGGTGGAGGAGTTGAAGAATTTAGCAGAAGAATTAAGGACAGACATTGTGGAAAAGGACACTCGTTTAGACCATCTGTAGAAGCAAAATGAAGAGCTCAGATTGTCCTCGAGTCAAGCTAAAGACGAAGTGATTAGGGAATTCAAGTCATCCAAAGTGTTCACTGATCTTTTGGATGTGAACTATATAGAAGGCTTTGAAGATTTTCGTACTTATGCTCATGAGCTATTCCCTGAGATGAACTTTGATTCCATCAAGCTTCGTAGGGTAGCTAAGAGTTCCCTGCTTCAGAAAAGTTTAGAAGATTTGAATGTTAAAGACGATGCTTCCACTCATTTTCCTGCTAAAGAAGGCTTTAAGTCTGGTGGCGATGCCCCCAGTGGTTTATCCCCTTGAAATGATTTCTATTTTATCTATTTCCTTGTTTGTTGTTTTCCTTGTCTTTTTTTTTTTTTTTTTTTAGGGTGTCCATTGTTTTGGACAATTTTAATTTTCTGCAAGTACATTAACACGTCCATGTTTAAGGACAAGTATTTTATACAATTGCATTTATTGGGCTTGATACAATAGGGTTTTTGGACAATAGTCGTCTACCTTTTTATTTATGAACATGGGTTTTTTTTTATATTTTTATTGCTAACTTCCATTCCAAGTATTCTTCATCTATAGATAAGACTTTATTTTGGAATATGAATATTTTCCTCGTCCTTAGACTTGTTCTTGAAGTGGTACTTAGCTATATATTTTCTTATCGTTTGGATTACCTATCAAATTGGACATGTCGTCCACAAAAGATGTATTGCATGCATGCTTTCTTTTGTCTTTTATTTTTGGACGAATTTATTGGGAGGTTTATTCCTTCCCTTTACACTTATCACTATTGCCTTAGATTTTATGGCAATTTGTCTTTTCCTCGTCTAAGGATGGCTCATGATGATACATCTCTACATCTAGATATTTTAATTTCACAATCAACACTTAAATTAGAGAATTCAAGCTACTTTATATACAATAACTGTACAAAACATCGTCCATAAACATCAGAGAACTTAGTATGTAGCATTGTGCAAAGACATCATCCATGCTAGTACTTAGTCCTTTTTTTTAGGGAATTCAAATTGCTTTATATACAAGGACTTTCTTCATGACACCATTCATATCACACACTAGAAGCTAGTGTTTTTTAGGGAATTCAAATACTAGAAAACATAAAATACTGTTGAAAAACATAAGTGCTAAAAGATAACATAAATGAACTACTAGAAATCACTAAAAATCTTTAGACTCATCCACGCTGACTTTCCTGACAAATCTACTTTACTAGTAGTACTTCCTCAAATGCTCACATTCCACGGGTGCTCCAGCTTTCATCCATCTAAGACTTCGAAGTAGTATGAACCTTGTCTTTTGGAATTGATGACTTTATATGGTCTTTCCCAATTAGGCCCTAACTTTCCATGAGTGGGGTCCTTTGTAGCTAGTGACACCCTTTTCTGGACAAGATCTCTAATGTTGAATTGTCTTGGCTTCACCAGCGCATCATGATGCTTGGCCATCAAGTTTTGTAACGAGCCACCCTCTATTCTGCATCCATCCTCACCTCATCCACAAGGTCAAGGCTTAAACGAAGCTATTTTACATTCTCCTCATTGTTGTAATGAGCCACCCTATTGCTAGTTTAACTGACCTCCGCAGGTATAACTGCATCACTTCCATATGCCAACTTAAAAGGAGTCTCTTTAGTTGGAGTCCTTACTGTCATCCTGTACACCTAAAGGGCGCTGGGTAACTCATCCGGCCATATCCCTTTTGCCCTCTCAAGCCTAGTCTTGATGATCTTCAACAAGGATTGGTTTGCAACTTCAGCTTGTCAATTAGCTTGGGGATAGGAGGGTGAAGAGTAATGATTCTTGACTCCTAACTGCTCGCAAAATCCTCTGAAGGGTGTATTATCAAATTGGCATTCGCTGTTTAAGACGAGCACCCTAGGAATTCCAAAATGGCAAATTATGTTCTTCCAGACGAAATTTTTGACATTTCAATTTCGTTCAGCGACCACAGGCTCTGCTTCCACCCATTGGGTAAAGTAATTGATCCTTACTATCAAGAACATTATTTGTCTTGTCCCCATGGGGAAAGGACCAAGGATGTCAAGTCCCAACTGGGCAAAGAGCCAAAGGGCCACTATTGGAGTAAGATACTTCGATGGTTGCCTAGGTATGTTACTGTACCTTTAACACTTATCATTTACTTTAACATAAGCTTTAGCATTTGCTTGCATAGACGACCAATATTATTCTACGTAGATCATCTTATAGACGAGGGATCTAGCCCCTGAATGGTTTCCATAAGCCCCTTCATAGACGTCTCTTAAAACATAAAGAGACTTGTCTGGATTTAAACACCTCATATAGGGTTGAGAAAAACCCCTCTTATACAGCACCTCGTCCAAAAGGACAAGCTTCACTACTCTTACCCTTAGTTTTCTTGCCTCTTCTTTATCATCTAGGAGAACTCCACCCTTGAGATAAGACATAAGTGGGGTGGTCCAATTGGTAACTCCATCTACTTGATTCACTTCCAGCATGTCTATGCTTAGAATGTATTGGATTTTAACTTGATCACCCACTATCTCATCTGTAGATGCAGTCTTGGCTAAAACGTCGGCTTCTATATTTTCTTCCCTTGGTATTTGTTGGAACTGGATTGTTGCGAAGCTTTTTACACATTGCTTTTTATGCATTGCTTAACTTTTCCCTTCACATTTCCCATTTACTTAGCCTATCACCAATTGAGAGTCTCCTTGGACAAGAACTGAGTCTGCTTCAAGTGATTTCACTAGCTACAAGCATTAAAGTAGGGCGTTATATTTTTCTTTGTTATTGGTTGTTTGGAACTGTAGATGGACTGCATACTCCAAATGATCTCTTTCAAGTGAGTGTAGAACAAGCCTAATTCCTACTGCATGATACATGGACAAGCCATCTACACGGACGACCCATTACTTTGCCCCTTGTTCCTCACTATGTTGCTCCTTAGAAGGAGTGAATTTAGTAATGAAATATGTTAGGACTTGAGCTTTTTTTGAGTCTATTGGTTTGTACCGCACATCAAACTCACTAAGTTTCACTACCCACTGGATCAATCATCTAGTGGCCTCTAGCTTGTTCATGGCCTTCTTTAGTGGGTGATCTGTTAGAACGTTGGTTATATGAGTTTGAAAATAAGGCCTAAGCTTTCTTGCTGCTATCACCAATTAAAATGTGAGCTTTTCCATCAGTGGGTATCGTCTTTAGCTCTTCTTAAAGCATTGCTGGTGTAGTAGATAGGCTTTTGTACTTTTCCTTCCACCCTAATTAAAGCTGAACTTATTACATGAAAAGACACCGCTAGATAAAGATACAACTCTTCTCCTAGTTTAGACGGGTTTAATAGTGGAGTTGAAGTAAGATAAGCCTTCAAGTTTTCAAATGCTTGTTGGCACTCGTCCGTCCATTCAAATGCTTTTCTTAACACTCTGAAAAATGGTAAACATTTGTCAGTAGCTTTTGAAACAAAGATGTTATGGGCAACTACTTGTCCAGTGAGGCTCTGGACATCCTTGATATTCTTTGAGGGCTCCATGTTCAGAATCACTTGGATCTTATCAAGGTTTGCTTCAATCCCTCTTTGTGAAACCATAAAACCAACGAATTTCCTTGACGTAACTCTGAAGGCACCTTTTCTTGGATTCAATTTCATCTTATATCGCCTAAGTATATCAAAGGTTTCTTGAAGGTCATCCAAATGCTACATCTCCCTCGTGATCTTAACCAACATGTCGTCCACATATACTTCAACATTTTGCCCAATTTGTGGATGAAACATGTGGTTGACTAGCTAGGTAGCTCCTGCATTTTTCAAACCAAAGGGCATCACTTTGTAACAAAACAAACATTGGCTTGTGATGAAGGATGTTTTCTTCTGGTCTACCTCATCCATCTTAATCTGGTTGTACCTTGAGAACGCATCTATGAAGCTTAGCAGCTGATGTCCAACTGTTAAATTGACCAAATGATCAATGCGTTGAAGAGGGTAGCTATCCTTAGGACATGCTTTATTTAAATCTATGAAATCCATGCACATCCTCCATTTACCATTGACCTTTTTTACCATTACTACATTAGCTAGCCAGTCAGGGTAATAAACTTGGCGGATGAACTCTACGATAACTAACTTATGAACTTTTTCTTTGATGGCATTATCTCGTCCTAGGGCAAACACTTTCTTCTTCTGACGGACAAGCTTGTAAGATGAAGACATGTTTAAATAGTAAATGATCACACTTGGGTCAATTCCAAGCATGTCTTCATGACTCTAAGCAAAAACATCTGTGCTCTTTTTGAGGAATCCAACGAGATCCTACTTCGTTTTCTCCCCTATACTTGTTCCAATCCTAGTAAATTTCTCCGGGTTGGACTTGTCTAATGGTACATCTTCCAATACCTCAATTGGTTCAGCCAATGTTCTTCTTTCTTCAATGTTCATTGTCTGCATCTGCTTGTCCGTGGCTAACATGGCTAAGTAACATTCTCTAGTAGCTAATTGATTTCCTTGTACTTCTCCATTGCCATGCTCTGTTCTTTATTACATTCCCCTCCAATTTTTAAATTTTTTATATTTCCACTTGCTTTTTCTCAAGTAATGACAATGAAGAATACAAGTGGATAGAATTTATAGGTAATTTTGTTAAAGCTCACCTCAAAAATAATACTCTTAAGGGCCTGATTGGTAGGAGGATTTTTGTTTTTGTTTTCAAAACAGTATAAAACAATTTTTAAAAAATTGAACTTAAAACTAGTTAATTTTCAGATAATAGTTTTTATATTTTACGTGTTTGGCTCCAACTTTTTAGAACAATTTTCAAAAAAAGTAACGTGTAGAATTTGTAGATTACTTTTTTTTGTGGATAATAATAAGGGAATAGAGTTCATCATGTACTTTTTTTTTTTAATAATTATAAGTTTTAAATTTGAAGTAGGAATTCTTTTTGTATCCTAAAAACACCCCCTTAGCCATTTTCAAAATCTTGTTCTAAACTAGGAAAATATCATACAGTTTTTTGAAAATTGTGTTTAGAAAAATATTAGCCAAACAATAAATTCAGGTGTAAGACTCACTATTTTATAGATTGCAAAACAAAAAACTATATTTAAATACTCTTACCAATCAGACCCTATCTTATTAGGTAATTTTGTTTTTTATTATAAGCACACATGGTAACTCACTTCTTTACACTATTAAACTAAGTCCATGGGATCCGAAATTGTTTTCTTTTTTACCAATTAAATGAAGGAGACAAGTAAATGAGACTTTCAGGTATTAATCTCAAGCCCACCTTAAATGGAGTACGCTAATCTTTAAGGTAGCTTAGATAATTACAACTTTACAAGAAAAAGAGATAGTAAGGTTTTTTATTTTATTTTATTATTATTATTATTATTTATAATAGTTATATGTTCATCTAGTTAAATTGTCAATGTTTTGATTATTAACCAAGGTATCGAGCATCTATATGAAATGAAGTTGGCCCATTTCCTATCCCGTGAACTCCTCAGTCACATGAAGGACCAGATATTGATTTCAAATGAGCAACAATGGAAAACTGGTTGCGTTTATTCACCCATCGTCCGTGCATGCAAGGAAGGGAATTTTGAGCTTGTTTTTGAGATAGTGAAAGCGAATCCACAAAATTTGTGGACCCATGATAACAAAGCCCCCAGCATTTTTTCGGTTGCAGTCCAATATCGTCAAGCCAAAATCTTTAGCCTTATCTATGGTCTTAATATGAAAAACTCTTTGGCAAGTGCTATAGATTCCTTGTACGGTAATAACTTATTACATATGGCAGGGATGTTAGCACCTTCTACTTCACTTAATCACATCGCAGGTGCAGCTTTACAGATGCAAAGAGAACTACAATGGTTTAAGGTTATCTCTCTCACTTTCAATTTCTCGGTCTTTTAAATATTGGCTATATGTTCACTTAAACAACTATTAAAGTCTTTAATCAAGCGGTAACAGTAGGCTACAAAATGTGACTGTGACCCTTTTAAATATTTTTTGTTGTTTGGTTGCAGTACTTTCGCTGGTACTAAAATTTACAAAAAATTTCTATATTTTTATGTAAATATTTTATAATAAGTTTTAAATCATTACTTTAAAATATTAATACCGAAAACTAAAATCAAAGAAAAAAACACAATCAAAATAAGAGTACAACAACAAATAAATGCTAGAACAATTAATAAAAACTATCAAATAAACTTATACACTCACATGCCAAATTACTAACACTTCAAACCTATGAAAGTACACTTGAAATTACTCAAGGTTCCTTACTCAACAAAATAACATTACTACATATTTGAAAATCTAATCGTTGAATTGCATATTCTTTATACTTTCAATACACATGTCAAATTTTGTATTAATCAGATATTGTTTATTATATGATTTATAAACTTATATTTTATATATAATTTTAAACTACAAAAATTAAAATTAAAACAATTTATTGATGACATAGCTATTGTTTAATTTTTTAAAAAATTTTCAAGCAAGTTGGATATTAGAAGAATATGTAATCCAATAGTGGATTTGTCAAAATTCACCTCTAATAAAAAAATTTATTGAGTAAGGTTATACTCTTATGCTACAACTAATTTTGTATCTAAATTTTGTCCATTTTAAAATATTGGGGGCGATTCTTAAAGTTTTGAGGAATAGCGTGATCATTTTGAAGATTTCATGAGACATTTTTGTCATTCAATGATCTTTAAGTTTTTTTTTTTTTTTTTGTAGCTGTAGGGGCATTTAATTGATTTCAAAGGTTTTTGAAGGTATTTTTTTGGCCATTTGGAGGCTTCAAGAATATTTTGGTCATATTTTTTAAGTTACTTTCATTATTTTGGATGTTTTTATTATTATTATTTGGTTATTTTGAAGATCTTAGACGTATGTTTGTCATTTTATAGGTCTTATTCTAGGTCTTATTCTAGAGGATGATTTCAATGGGTACTTTTTTTTTCCTCATCATGTTAGTGGTTTTAAGAGTATTTTGGTTATCTTAAAGGTTTTAGGGGGATTTTGAAGGTTTTGAGAGGGTAAACAAATAATTTTGTAAAATTTAGAGGAATTTTGTCATTTTGGAGATTTTAAGGGGATATTTAGATCATTTAAAGGTTTTAGGAGTATTTTGATTATTTTGAAAATTAAAAGGGTATTTGGTGATTTTGAAAATTTTAGGCAATTGTCTAAGGCCCAAAAGTAGAAAAAACCCCCAAATTTTATATCTTGTTACTTATGAGATTATTAATTAACTCAGATCTTACTAAGTTTTTAATTAATTGGAAATTTAGACCATTGTCCAAGTCAAAAAGGGCTTAATAATATGCTTAATATGGGTCTGATAATATACTTGTATTGGATCATGATCTCAAAAGCTTGAGTTTGAGATTAAGCTCGATTTGATTAATGAATCAAGTCAAACCAAGCCTAGCTTAAGCATTTGGATTTTCTGATGAGTTCAAGCTCAAACATTGTTTGTAGGCTTGGTTTAAGCTCAAGCCAAGTTTCAACATTTCATATTTTTTGTCAAATTGAGCTTAAACATTCAATACTCAATAAAGCATAGCTTGCGTGTTTACAACCATACTTTCGAATAGTAGTAACAACAAATTAAAAAAAAAATTAAAAAAAAATTAGTACCAACTAGATACTAAAACAAAATAAAACAAAAAACAAAAAACAAACAAAAAAATAAAGAGAAATTTTCTTATAAATAAAATTAGCAAGAGTCTATTGCTAATCCCTAAGCCAAGTTCGAATAATTTATATTTGTTGCCAAGCTGAGCTTGAACATTCAACACTTCACAAAACTAAGCTTGCCCCTTTGTAGCCCTACTTTCAAATATTAGTACCAACTAATTAAAAAAAGAAAAAAAGTAGTACCAACTAGATACTAAAAAATAAAAATAAAAAACAAAACAAAAAAAGGAGAAATTTTCTTATATTAAAAAATTTTGAGTAGGAGTCTGTTGCTGATCCTTAATTAGTGAGAATTACCTAATCCAACCTAGGTAATGATTTAAACCCCAAAATTTAAATTTAGGCTTAATATAGGTTAAAATGCAAATTGTGCCTTCTAAGTTTGACTAAAATAAATTCCAGTTCTCTAAATTCATTTTCATTTAATTGAGTCCCCTTAGTTTTAAATTTATTCAATTTAGGCATTTCGTCCAATTTCGTTAAAAAATTTCCATTAAAGAATATTGTTCTCTCATGAAAATATTCTATAAAATTAATTAAAATATGTTATAGATTTTTTATGGGAGAAATTTTTATCAAAAATTCTTTGCTATGTTCGTTAGTTAATTGCGGACTTAAAAGTAATTTTTTTAAACATAATTAGACGAAAGATTTTAATTGAATAAATTTGAAACTTAAAAGACTTAATTGAACAAAAGTAAAGTTAAAGGCATGAAACGAATTTTAGTTAAACTTAGAAAGTGCAATTTGCATTTTATCCTTACTTTTAAGCTAAATTAAAAATTAATGCCCAAAGCAATTGAACTTTGAAGTCCAAATTTGAGTTTTACAATGATAAGTTCAACTGTATATAATTTTTTTTTCCCTTTTTAAGGGTTGAATTATCATTTTTATCGTTGCTGACAGAAGAAGGGAAGGAGAGAGAGTAAGAAGAAGGGAAGGGCTTCAAACTTAAAATACGAAGAAAGTACAGAACAAAAGTATTGAGTACTACTAAAAATAAACCTTAAAAAATTAATTAAAATATTGATGTAGATGTGGAAATTTGTGAGAGTTGCAAAACTTACGTTTCAACATATTATGAGGTCGACAAAAAATCAAAAGTTTTGGTTTTATAGTGTGTGTGTCTATATATATATATATATATATGAATTATAGTTAATGATATTTAATTATGAAACTATTAAATATTAATGTTAATATTTACTTTTCTTAAATTTTTGTCTTTTTTAATGTTGAGCTATTTTGGCTTCTAAGACTTTGTTTAACAAATGTAGGAGGTGGAGAGCATAGTCCCTCCATGGTTCATGCACATTTAAACAGAGAGGGTTTGACTCCCCGAGAATTGTTTACGAAAAACCACAAGGACATGAGGAAAGACGGAGAGCAATGGATGAAAGACACAGCAACATCTTGTACTGTGGTGGGTGCTCTGATTGTTACCATTATGTTTGCTGCAGTATTTACCATTCCAGGTGGTAACGACCAAAATAAGGGCTTCCCAATTTTCTTAAATAAAAAATTATTTATGGTCTTTATTGTATCCGATGCTCTCTCACTCTTTTCTTCCTCAACTTCAATCATGATGTTTCTGGGAATCCTCACATCTCGTTATGCAGAAGAGGATTTCCTTGAGTCCTTGCCTAGAAAGATGATAATAGGCCTTTCCACCCTTTTCTTCTCTGTTGCAACCATGATGACAGCCTTTTCTGCTTCTCTTTTTCTTATGCTACATGAACAATTATGGATTTTCAAACCTATCATTTGTTTCATTTGTTTGGCTAGTGTTCCTATCACCCTCTTTGTATTGATGCAATTCCCTCTTCTTGTTGTCATGGCCATTTCAACTTACGGACCTAGCATCTTCAATAGGAAAATGAAGCGTTGATTTTGACAAATTCATTAATGGTGATATATGATGTACTGGTGTCCTGTTAGTAATTGGCATATATCAGCCAAAGATGAAGTTTTTCTTTCTTTTTTCTTTTTTTCTTGGAAGGTAATTGTTGAATGTTCAGCTCCAATTGAATACTTTTTTATTTTTTGGTTTTGGACATATAATAATTCCATTATATAAGTCATGCATCTATGTTGCTATTCTTATATATATGTATATATATTTAGTTACTTTGGGGAAGGATAGAATAATGCCTAATATTTCAATAGATTACCCCCTCAATATTAGGATTTTACCTACGTTGCAAGGCTATCAATGTCCATCATTTAATAACTATTTTGTTTATTAATATAAAAGGAATCTTTGATATCATATATTGCTTATGGTCAAATTTAATATGCTACTATTCTCAATTTTAAGAGTTTTTTTTCCATAATGTAATAGTTTTAATAGAGAGGGAAAATTTGAACCCTAAAAGTGCCAACTAATTGAGTTATAAGGCTCTTGGTAGGTCATTTACTACTATAGTGGCTAAAAATTCACTTATTTGTTTGCTTTGGTTCAATGAAGTTATTGAATTTAGTGATAACAAAGTGGAAAACTAAAGAATTTTTTTGATGGAAATACCACTTCGAGGACAAAATCTTGTAGAATATTCACTATTGAAATAGTAGTTAAAATAATCTACCTACAAAATATTTGAATTGCTAGACTCTTTATTACAAACTCTACAAATTCCCCGCTTGCCTTTTTATTGAAGTAACCCTAAAACATCTACAATCTTGCTAAGCAAATCTTCTCCATGAACTCTTTATTTGCACAAACCAGAAACTCTAGCACTCCAAAGAATCTCCTGAAAGATATTGTTGCAGAGAACCTCACCATAAAGGATTTTAGTTTACATCTTACAATTAGAAGGTTTTTCTTAGTTAAGCACAAGGAGATAAGGAACGCGATTTTCTCTAAAAGCTCAATGCGTGGCTTCCTTTTATCTATAGAACAATTGTGCATAGTATAGATTGGGTACACAAAGTGAGGTAAAATACCTTGTTGGAATTTCTAGTCCAAATGGAAATAAAAAAAAATATGGTTTCTTTAATCTTACACAAACAAGCCTTGAACAAATGATAGGTGAAGTATCGAGTTCCTTTATTATTTCGCATGACCAAAGATTCACTCATTTGAGTGAAGTATTTTTATCACTTGAGCAAAGATCCACTTTTACTAGAGTAAAATTCTCTAAAATATACTTCTTCAAAGTAGCTTTTATTTTAAGGCAATTTGTAACAAACTTTTACTTGAAATAAAATACATCCTTATGACATGAATGATTATAACCAATGTCATGGAGCTGACCAATATTGAAATCCAAACTATTAGGCTTCAATCACTACTGTGCACAGACTGGTGCTTGAAGAAAATAGCTACTGTAATTTATTTTAATAAATGATCAGGATTTTACCCTGTAGATACGCAATTTATTAGCTGGGAGGTGGGCTCATGTTGGAGTCATTTGTGTGTAATGTTAACAAGCCTAATTAAAGTCGACACTTTTTCTAGTTGCTTGTTTTTGCGTAGTGTGTTTTTTCTCTTTTTGGACAAACTACAATTTGTCCGGCTGCATTTGAAAATAATAAAATATCACAGAAGTATTTGTAGCTCCATTGACACTTTTTAGTGTTTTCAAGAAAATCGCCCAAAAAATTCAATTCCTCTTCCCAGTTATTGTTACTACCAAATTATTAAAAAAATAAATTAAAATATATATATTTGTACATAACAAAAGTACATAACAAAAGCATTATAGCACATCAATTGATTGTTAAATTCACCTCTAGTATTTCATTTCATAAATTTTTTTTTATATAACAATTTAATGTTTCAAAAAAATTTAGCAAAAGAATCCACATGCATTTGTTGGTCAAGACAAATTGGCCTTTTCACAACTGAAATCGCTCTTATATGACAACCTATGTGGTAAATAACTAAATATATCTGGTAAAAATATATACTTGGATCACCACCAAACCAAAGTACACAGCCATTTTGTGAAAGAATGAAGAGTCGCACTGTTATTCGGTATTTTACATAGCAAGCATACAGTATAATCTGCTTTCTTTTATTCTTTTCACCAACTTTTTCCAACAATAGGTAGACACATACATGTGATAACCTATAACACAGGTAGAAGCATGGCACTGTAAAAAGAACCTCTCAAGAACTGAACCACAACTCTCTACAAAAGGAGAGTGATGTATACCACCAAAGCAGAGGTTAATGGCCCGTATCATCTTCATTATCACACACACAGAAGGAGAAAGAGATCAAATCTACCACTTAGGTTCATTCAAGTTCTTTCCCTCAAAAAATTCACCCAACATTCATTCAAGATCCTCCGCTCCGTACTTGATGTACTTTTGAGGGTTCTTGCCACTCACAACTAGAGGCCTGTAAAACATCCAAAAGCAAGTGTAAACAAGAAAGTAATGAAAATTGGAGATATAGTCTCAAGAGATTATCACAGTACATGTAACAGCCCCAAATTTCCAATAATTGTGCAGTTCTAAAATTCTAACACCAACCTAGCACCGAGTTCAAGAAACCAAAAGAACAGCTACCACTGCAAAATCACTAAACAAGTTTATAATAGATTCTCAAAAAAAAAAAAAAAATGATTAAACAAATATATAATATGACAGACAGTTTTGGAAATTTGCAGTTACAAAATGTAAAATAACAAACTAAATAGCATATGAAAAGCATTAGAAACTTCAAAAGTAGAATCCTGATAATCACGTCTAAAAGTTATTTCTCACTAATCACATCAAAGCATAAAATTCTGTAGTACTTTTATCATTTGAACAGTTCTGAATGGACACCTAAGAGCAGAGCAGGAGCAAAACTGAGGTGAGGACCCATGCATGTGGATGAAATTTTTAATTTTTTGTAACTTATCAAAAAATTACAAAAGCAGGTAAGGCCCTTACATAAATGCAATTCCACAAAATTGAATGAATAGTAATTACACCTTAAAAAATGGTTACAAGTTGATATTTCAGTTGTCCTGGGTTTGATAAACTAATCCTCAGCTTGGTTAATTCCCTAAACTGAATCTGACCTAATCTAGTCTCAGTTGCAGCCTTTCACCATATATACCTCATCTAACAATGTATGGCTGTATCATATGCTCACCACTTCTGTGCTTGACCCTTCTAGTCTGATCCCCTTTGATGTTTAAGCTTTTGACTGACTTCAGGTGGGAAGTCATATGTCAACCAATAAGGTACCTGCCTGTGAAACATACTGGAATTGAATAGTAAGATTAAAATGTGATCCAAAGTCTGTTTGACACTGATTTTATAAAGTGCATAACGCATATCTGTTACTCAAGCTTTAACTTATTGCTAACAATGGAATTGTAAGATTAGAATATCATGCATGAGTTGATAGACAACCGTGGAGCATTATTAAAAATACTGACAGACTTTTTTTTACTTAGGATGTTTTTTTTTTTTTTAACTAATAATTTAATATATATATATATATATATAAATAAAAAAATAAAAAAACGTAAGCACTTCTCTGGTAAATACAAACTATTGTAATAATTCTTGGTTCTAAAAATTAGGTAGAACCTCTGAGTATTTAAGCATGAGGATATATCTGCAATTTTTTAGCTTCTGACTTTAGTTTTGTGTAACTCATGCGTCAAGGAAGGGTAAGATTTATCAGTTTTGTGTTCAGCAGCAAGTATGTTGACTTTGACAAAACATGGACACCAAGTTTGGTTGGCCATCATTTGTAAAAGTTATCGATTTACATACTCTTAAAGAAATGAATGAAGAAAACATGGGAAGACCAGCTACCGATTGATGTGTGATGGCCAAGAACCCTAGTTGATGTTCAACTCATCTCTCCTATAGTCCTATAATTACTTTCTTTTTTTCTTTCTATGCACTTTTAGATGTATTCCAGCCCCAAATACAAACAAAAACTTGACATTTTAGCCATTTTTCAAAATTCTTGACCAAAGTCACGAAACTAGTCATTGTGCGCAGCTTGGTAAGATTGATGTGGGACAGAGGTGGTGATACCAAATCTAATGTAGGAGTTTCTGGAAAGCATTTGTTGTAGTGTTGAGGAAGACCTAGGATTAGGGTTTCAAAGTGGGAAAAAAAAGGAGGTTAGATTAAGGTTTACTTACAGAGTAACATGATGAGTATGCTCTGAAGCTCAAAACAGGTGATTTACTGAAGATCAGATCTGATATGGGGCTGCAAACAGTATATCAGAACTCTACTAGATCTGGTTTTGTGAGCTTGGAGGCTAATAAAAGGTGGGTTGTGCTAGGCTTTTAACTATAATCTATGGAGTTCAGGGTTCTAAGAGTGAGGAATCAAGGTCTGGTTACAAGGTTTAAACTGTCAAGTTGCTGAAAATTAAGAAGAAAAGCTTCTAGGTATCAAAGCTAGTTTTCCTATGCATCAAGCTCAGGGTGTCCTTGGCATCACACCTCATACAAGAAGGGTTGCATCACATAAACTTCAAAGCATACTTGCTACAATATTCTCATACAACTTGTTCTGTCCATTGAATGAATACTGTAACATCAATATATGTAGCCAGCTAAACCTAACACTATCAGACTCCTGGCTTGACTACTAATTCCAAGCTATTAGAACCCACAAATAAAGCCTAACAACATATGAAAACCCACAATAAGACCCAACCGACGAAAAGTTCAGCCCATACCCTGAAACCTGAAAATTACAAAACACCCTAGACTTTTTTTTTAATTAAAAAATAACACTAAGTTATACTAAACCAGTAACTTTCTAATGTAAAGAAACACCCAAAATACAACTCAATAATATCTAATGTAACCTAGAGGAGTGTGCTCCTTAAGGCCCTTAGACCATATTTTTGAAGAATTTTGGTCTTTATATTGCTCTTTCAAAGATATTGGATCAATCTCTCACACTCCACAGACACAGAAATAAACAACTAAGCCTTAAGCCCTACTAATTGGAAATGGCTACATGAGTCATCTTTTGCCGTTCAACTCTATCTAGGGTGCACAAACACCTATGGGATAGATGATTGAGTACAAATTGCCAAGATATAGTGTCAAGTAGTAATGATTCTAAACAGAAATATATCAATTTCCTTTTAAATTTTTAATAAAAAAGCAATTAAGTTCGATGCGTTTCAGCCAAAGGCAACCATGTCCTTTCACATGCTTTGTTGAGTATACAAGAGGAGAAGTTCTTTGGTTTTCCCCTTTTGTGGTGTGTGTTGGAGGAAGCAATTAAGTTCTCTGTGTTTCAGCCAAAGGCAACCATGTCCTTTCACATGCTTTGTTGAGTATACACTAATACATGAAAACAAGATTTTTCAGTTTTCCCCTTTTGTGGTGTGTTGTGGGGGGGGGTGGGGGGGGGGGGGGGTTGTGGTGGGGGAGGGGGGCCGCAAGGGGAGGAGGAGTAAGGTATTGAAGGTTCTGAATCGAAGGAGATCAGTCATGCCAAAGCAGTCATAATACCATACGAGGAGTTTTATTAAAAAAAAAAACTAAAAAGAGGTTAACAAATCAGAAACTTTGCCAGAAAATGAAGATTAGTTCAGGAATAGTTATGTCTTCCTATTTTAATTATCCTCCATCAAAGCTGATTAGTTTCTTAAAACGGTAAAACCTAAGCATAAAAGACATTCAATTCAGATCTCCAAAGGAAAGCTTCAACAACTTTATTAAGAAATTTCTACTGCAGTCTCACACTTTCCTCAAGCAAAACGCAGTCTATAAGCATCCCAAAAAATGATAATTTGAGGAAGGAAAGTCCAGAATTCATACCTCTGCAATAACTTCCGCTGATGGCAGCCCTTCTAGGATCTTCACCCTCATCAACACCACCCTATTAAATTAAAATTTACAAAATACCAATAATAATCTCATATAAAAGAAATTAATCATGAATAGAAGGAAATACAAGTTTAG
Organism: Quercus rubra; assembly: GCA_035136125.1. NCBI lineage: Eukaryota > Viridiplantae > Streptophyta > Magnoliopsida > Fagales > Fagaceae > Quercus > Quercus rubra. The sequence goes on along the minus strand of CM068733.1, from coordinate 33,344,122 downwards.
CAAAAACTACTATACCCTTTACTATAAATTCTAGTTCAACAACCACAATCACAAATCATTAAAATCTTAATAGTTTGAGTTATGATGCTTTTCTCCCATCACATATTCAATTGAAGATGGACTGAGAAGTTTCAGTTTTGGTTTTAGATCTCCAAAATTACTATAAATAACTACAAACAGGCTCACTTCATTCCAGAAAACACTTAGGTATGCCCAGTTGTTAATAGACCCAGTGGCAAATGGCTTGAAGTGGTTGCTTAAATCAAGCAATGAAAATTGGAGATATAGCCTCAAGAGATTATCAAAGTGCACGTAACAGCCCCAAATTTCCAATAATTGTGCAGTTCTAAAATTCTAATACCAACCTAGCACGGAGTTCAAGAAACCAAAAGAACAGCTACCACCCACTACAAAATCACCAAACAAGTTTATAATGAATTCTGAAAAAAAAAATTATAAAATTAATATATAATATGACAAACAGTTTTGGAAATTTGCAGTTACAAAATATAAAAGAACAAACTAAATCGCATATGAAATGCATTAGAAATTTCAAAAGTAGAATCCTAATAATCACGTCTAAAAGTTCATTCTCAAGCATAACACTCTATATTACTATTATCATTTGAACGGTTCTGAATGGAGAGCTAAGAGCAGAAAAGAGAAGCACTGAAATTTCGAATTTTTTGTCACTTATCAAAAACTTACAAAAGCAGGTATGTCCCTTACATAAATGCAAATCCACAAAATTGAATTAATCAGTAATTACAAATTAAAAAATGATGAACTCATCAACTTTCTCTATGATCCCAATCAGTATACAGTTAATACCATATGGATACTATTAACGTTTTGGACAGACTATGGTGATAAAATTATGCTAGCTTGTTCCTGACATGAAGATGTCTTTAAAATCTTATTAAATTGCATTTGGTACTAGAATATACTTCATATTTGGCACTTCTTTTATATAAAGAAATAAACAGTGGTTTTCTGGATCTGAAAGTAGTAGCATATCTTAACATTTTCTATTAAATATGGTGAACTCTTTTTAACTTCTACATTCCCCTTTTATGACTTTGAATCTTTTATCATCAGAACACCCTTCATTTCAATTCCCCAGATTTCCTATTTCAATAATTCAGAGTCCAAATGCCAGCCCCATATGCAGTATTTGCATTCAAATTCAAAAATGCCACAGTTACATGCTCAGATCAGACTTTTTTTCCTTAACAAGTTACATGCTGAGATAAAAAATAAAATAAAATAAGCTTTCTACATACAAACACCATCACATGTCTCCACAATAAATTTTGCTTTATAGTTCAAAATATTGAGGTTGGGACGTAAAATTGGGATTCCTTTTGTTAACACATTATATTTAGCATTCCTTCTTCCATCGTTGTGCGTCATTATCATTGTATCACTCAACTAAAGTCACCAACTCCTCACACAAGAAAGATTTGAAATAGTGGTTCCATTTGTTTCAATCGAAAACATATCAAACTAAAACAGTTCCAATCAGAATAAAATAAAACATGCTGATTGAAGAGACGTCATTCATCAACAAAGTCTTAAGAAGGTTGCGTTTGGATTGGGCTGAAACTGAAACGCGCGTTTGCATTTCAGTTTTTTTTTTTTTTTTTTTTTCACGCGTTTCAGGCCAGTTTTTTTACTGTTTATTTACTGTTGCGACTACTGTTTTTGAATAGTAATAGTAAAGTTTGACTATTTTCACTTTTCAGCACAAATTTTACTGTTTACGGACCCACAAATTTCACTTTTTAGTAATTTTTCATTAAAAATGGACCTCACGATACTATTTGCACATTTAAAAATTATTTTGCTACAGTGTTTTTCAGTTTTCAGTTTTCAGCTGTATCCAAACGGACCCAAAGTTACTTTTTTTCCATAAACCCATTTATCCAAAAAAATAAAAAGAAAAACTTTAAAAGAAAACTTGGAAAGAACATAGGTCCATAAAATACAAGTGGGTACCTGTCTACTATTTCTTATGTTATTTTTAATATCATAAAATAATCACAGCAAGCAAACACAGCAATTTAGTTTCAAAAGCAATCAAATTACAACACCTCAATATAAAACCCAAAAAGAAAAGAAAAAATTACCATTTCATTTCAGGAGCCGTGCGCCCCCTCGCTTTCTAACCCATCCTATTGCTGTCCTGTCAACACTGTACAGTTCCTATTTTTACCCCCAAAGACAAGGAAAGGTTAACTCTAATAAATTTTTTTATTTTTTATTTATTTATATTTTTAGAAATTTAACAACATTTAAAATATATATATATATATATATGTATATATTTGAAAAGAAAAGAGTAATAATTTTTTCAGTAGTTTTTTATATTTCCTATTAGAGAGTTATTATAACTTTCCTAAAACGTTTTATTAACAAATAAACTAAGGTATCCATTAACCCAACCTTAATAAATAAATAAATAAAATCCATTATATTCTTGTATATTTATTGGATATAGGTCAATTTTTTTGGTATTAAAAAAATAATAAAATTTAGTTACAACATTGGTTGTGACTTAAGGTTATAGTTTTACTCAATATCACTAACATTATTACATATTTCAAAAATCTAACCATTAGATTACATGTTCTTTATGCTTTTAATACATATGTCACATTGTGTATTAATCGGATATTATTTACTCTATTATCTATAAGATTATATTTTATACATAATTTTAAACTACAAAAACTTGTAATTTAAACAATTTATTGATGACATAGCTATTGATCTTTAATTTTCTAGAAATTTTTCAAACATGGAGGATATAAGAAGAAAATGTAATCCAATAGTAGATTTCAAAATTCCCTTCCAATAAAAAAATATTGAGTAAAATTGTAATTTTAGGTTACAATTAATTTTGTAGTTAAACTTTATCCTTAAAAAAAAGTATATATCTAGAGGCTATAGTTAAAATAATTTTAAAGAAAAAAAGTTAAAGAAATTTTTTCCACTAATTTTCTACCATATTTTTGGGTGACAAGTTATGATTGGATCTACCATTAACACCATCAATTACGACAATCAAGAAACCAATCCACTGACCAAGAGCCTTGTAGCTCAACAATCAGCACCTCCTAATATGTCTATAATAGTTGGAGTTTAAATCTTTCCTCTTCATTATAATTTTTGAATTATCATTAAAAATAAAAGAAACAACCCACATCCTCAAGCTACCAGGGGTGTAGTATATTTTGTAACTAATATTTTTAAACTAGCACACACATAAGAAAAAAAGGGAGAGATAGAGAAAATATTTTGAATTCATTCCAATATATCATAGTTTAAATATGGTGAGTCAATATAAAATTTTTATTTACAAAAATAGTTTTTTTATTTTATTTTTATGTACTTAAGAATGAACTAGTTTAGATTATTGTGTTATCAACTAGAGGGTTGAATATGTTGGGTATAATGCATGAAATATTTATTATTTGCCAAGAACAATAAAATATGTTTATATGTGAATAAATAAATAGAACTTATAGACTAGAGGAAGACGTAATGAGAAACTCAAATCTAATTACGACTAGTGTTTAATACTATGTTTTTAAGACATATTTCATCTCTTACAATGGTGTTTTTTTACTCTTGGAAATCTATCTCCTAGGATAAAATAATCTACTACATACAGAAGAATCATAGCAATCTATGTACAAAAAGGTGTTTCCTCTCTCTAGACGACTCTTATATAGGAAAATGAGGAAGGAAAAGTTGACTAGATTGAATGAGGGAACTTATATTTATACACATACAAGCACTAATTCAGAATAGGTCCAAAGCGAATAAACATACTGTTCAAGAAAAAAAATACACACAATATACTAAAATTAAAAATTTTTAAAAAAAAATTACCAACTAACACCCAACCTAACTTGATATGTAGGTCACTTATGTAGGTCCTCCCCTTTCCACTAAAGTGTAATTGATTAGAAAAATATCAACAAAACCATTACACTTGTATATAAGCCCAAAAAAATGTGTCTTTCATTTCTTATGTGAAATTCAAGTAATCTCACTTTCTACCAATGTTTAGGTAGACACTTTATGAGCCAGTTTCACATTTACTCCTTAACAATTTAGAATAGGTGATTTCATGATATTATTCTCCTCATGAAAGAGAACACGATCCAATTCTAACTACCCTCAAAAGATGTGTGGGCCTCACTTTTGTTTTGGCTCAAAGATGGCCACACAAATAATTGCAAACCCCAATTTTTTCACAATCCCTCTTATTAATGGAAATTGATTGAAAACAATGTAAGTGATAGTGCAGACATAGAGATAGTAGATTGAAAAGTCATTGTTTTGGGAGAGAGAGTTTCTGTTTTGAACCTTTGTGAAAAATTGTCAAATTTATTGACTAACTAGTGAACATGATTTGTTGAACTATTATGGTCTTTTTTGTAAACCAATATAATAGAATTCACATATTTTCTTTTCAAAAATAGTTTGTTCTATGATTGTATTCATTTTGGTCCTAAACAACTCTTAAATTTCATAAATGCTCTAGAGAATTCAAACTTAAATTTGTCCACGGTGATACTACTAAGTTATCTAGAATTTGGTTGTCCCTTTGAACGCAAGTCTTGGGATCTCCAATCAACTAGGTAGATTTTCCATCATGGCAACTTTTAAGATATAAACTTTAAACGAACTCCTCTCAATGTGTAGTTTACTTGCTATCTACTCAAACCTTTAGATAATTTATCTGCTACATTATCTTTTGACTTTATGCAGTCAAAGGATTTTATTTCTCTACACTTCAAGGATTGTGCTTGATCTATGATGGTTGACGTTTGCACCCTTTGTATTTCCCTTGGAAACTTGATGCTTCTAAGTGAATATTCACTTCTTTTAGTGTTGGCTCCATGCCTTGGCCTAAGGCCCCCGTTACCAAAAGGTCCTATATCCTTTATTAGTAGGCTTCACCCATTATAAAAAGGCCCAAAATTTATTAAAATAAGTGGTTTTAAAAAATTAGGAAAAAAGGGTTGTGCATTATTTTCCTCACCTATAAAATGCCTCTAAAATATTAGACCAATAGAAATTCAACCCAATTAAAACCTTAAACTATTTGGAAAAACAAATGTTGCAAATGTGTTGAATTATAAATGATAATTAATTTTCCTTAACGGTTTGAGGCTTTAATTTTTGTATACTAATATCCTACACAATAGATTGTTTATATTGGTTATCTAAGTCTAACCTCTCACATGACCACACACCGAACAATTTCATATCTCTCTTTACATCAAAATCAAAAATTAAAAACCATACTACAACTTTACTTAACCATGCATCACCTTATCCAAGATAAAGTGAATCCCACCAAAAAAAAAAAAAAATCCATTTCTTTTTGTTAAATTTCCTACTTTAACCACGAAATTTGATTCTTTATATGAAATTAACATTAATTTAGTTAGCATCAATTCATCAAATTAGTGTTTAATTCATCAAATTAACCTTGATTTGGATATTATTAAACAAAATTATTTAATTAATATTTAAATACAAAATATCACACTTAATTTATTGATATTTATTCCAAGATTAAAATTACTAACCAAAATTATTTAATATTTCAATTAATATTTTTATGGACCAATTAAAATTAATCTAGGATAATCCTGTGCATGCATGCCTATGGTAGGATTATGGATCAACCAATTAAATTTAAGCATTAATAAAATGATGATATGGACACTATTTGATAACATAAATAAGACTCATTATTCAATACTCTGAGAGCATCGTAAATGTGTACTCCCCTTCTCTCACAAAATATTTGAATGAAATAATTTTGTGCTTTCATGTCTTCTAGGATTAAAATTAATAACCAACATGATTTAATATCAATTAATATTTTTATGGACCAATTAAAATTAATCTAGGATAATCCTATGTGTGCATGCCTATGGTAGGATTATGGATCAACAAATTAAATTTGAACATTAATAAAAAAAAAAAAATGATATGGATGCTATTTTGATAACATGAATAAGACTCATTATTCAATACTCCGGAAGTGTCGTAAATTTGTACTCCCTTCCTTTCACTACTTTAATTTATGGTGGATTGCACTATTGAAGTGAAAGAGAGGTTCACACTTTTATTGTGCTTTCAGAACACTGATAATCACACTATAACTAGTAAACTTTCTCAAAATTACATTATGACCATTTAAAGTAAGGAATTTATGGTTAAGGTCATTTTTTGGAATTTTTCACACGTGTAAAGTTACTATTTTGCCCTTGGTTCAAACATGATGAAACAAAATAAATGAAGGATTGCAAAATGAGGTGTTTATTATGCTTGTTTCTAGTGGACGCCTATTAGGGTCCACTCAACTTTGCTAGAGTGGGCTTGTATCTACTCAATCCTTGCTTGAGCAAAGTAAATAGAGTGTCGAAAATACACTTTATGTCTCCAATCAACATCTAAAGAATATTGATTGAATTGCAAATACACAGGCTTCGCTTAAGCACGCCACTACAAAATTTAATTTTTATTTAAAAATTCTCTTCATCCTTTTACTTTTCAAAGTAAGATTACTTACACATATTACAACCAACATTTTTATATACCAATATACAAACAGTTGAGGCAATACTATTTTCTTAAACCCTATGGATAAATAATGGTACGAATAAATTGTAAATTGCATCATTAAAGTGTGGGGTAATTTTGATTTTTCTCCTAAATTTATAAATTTTAGTTTACTCCCTCAATTGTTACATAATGTTCGGAAAAAAAAAAATCCCTTTCGTTTGTGTACAATGTTGATGTATCCATTAAGGGCCACCTAACTGCATGTGTTACATTTGCTATTTGCCTAATGAAATCATGTCACCTCAATTTAATTTTTCCATGTAAGTAAAAAATCTAAACCAAAATTAAAAATAAAAATAAAAATAAATCTTAAATCTAATAAAATAAAATATTTGGTTTTGCTGAATAAATAAAATAATTTATTTACTTTTCTGTTTTCAACATTTTTCTGGGATGAATGAACTTCTCCCCCAAAATCCTTTTCACATTCCATTACACTACATACTACGAAAAAAGTAAAAAAAAAAAAAAAAAAAAAATTCACCAAATTGTTCCAAATCGATCTTTGTACACACGGCTGCTCAACCCCTTGACGGAAACAGATTCCTCAATTTCTTCCCCATCTGTCACCATGGAGCCCCTGTGACTCGGCTTGATTATTAAATCCTATTAATTTTTTCTTCCTCATTTTAAATATTCACCTGACCATATTCGGATGTTTCTTCCCCATTTATCACAATATATTCAGAAATTAATATTCAAGTAATTTTCAAACCCTCCTAGAATTAGTCCTAGTTCTAATTCAACAACCAAACATCTAAGAACTCAATGTTTGGTTGAGGAGGAGGCCTTTGGAGGTCAATTTCTATCTTCACTAACTATTGATTTTTTAATATAGCAAGAAAATAGAAAAACTAGATCTTAGCCTTTAACTTTGTTGCAAGAACCTTATGTCAATTTATATTTATACAGGGTAAATTACAAATTTGGTCATTATCCTTTACATCATATTTCAATTTAGTTTTTAACCTTTTAAGTGTATCAATTTAGCCATTGTCATTATTCCTTGGATGAAAAAATCTGATGTGTCAAATAAAACAATAGAAAATTATTTTTGATACCATGTCATCTACCAATTGTACTATCATATTAGTTCAAGAAAAAAAAAATTATATATATATATATATATATGTACACATGAGATAAGTTTGGGGAAACTAATAATAGGTTCCAAAATCCCTAAGTACTCCATCTCTTCTCCCTCGTTAGTCAATATTCCATCTCTTTTTTCTCATCTCCATCCCTAAAATCCTTGAAGTTGTAAACAAGAGAGTTAATTTGCTTACTTGTTCGGAGTCAGAGAACCTAGCATTTATAGAACTATAGAAATTGTACCCGTTTGGATTGTGATGAAAGCTGCGGTGTGTTTTTCTTTCGCATTTTGCCTTTTTTTTTTTTTTTTTAATTCAGCCGCAACATTTGACTAAGTCTTCCGTAAACAGTGCATTCGTGCACTGTTTATAGACCTACAAATTTCACTTTTCAGCAACTTTTTCATTAAAAATGGGTCTCACGACATTATTCACACATTTAAAATTTATTTTGCTACAGTGTTTTCAGTTTTAGTTTTCAGTTTCAGCAACAATAAGTTCAATCCAAACGGACCCATTGTGATGGGAAACTCGATCTTGTTTGCTCCTCAATTTTCCATAGATTATGCAATTGGTTGGGCGAAATAAAGCCATTATCCTGTCTTAAGGAAAGGTATATGGTTAACATGGTGTACAGTGTACTACATCTACACCAATGATATCACAGGGGTTTTCCATAACCAATTCCAAGATTTTTTATAACTGAATATCAACTAAAAACTAAAAACTAAATAAATTTAATCTGGATTTCAGACCCATAAATTCGAGAAATTATGGAGTCCTTTGGTGGACCATGTCACTTGTCCACCATTCCACTAAAAAACTTTCACTTGTTTAAAATTGCTGAGTCAGTAATTAATTTTTGTTTAAAAAAATTTTATAATTAACAATTTTAAACAGGTGGAGGTTTTTTAGTGAAATGATAGACTATATCACTTGTCCACCATGTGGATTTTATAATTTCCCCATAAATTCAACCACAATTTTTTTTTTTTTAAGATAGCAACTAAAAATTTAAATCTAAATTTTCAATGTAACAAACGAAATGATGACAACTAAAGAAGTGAGAGAATGAAGGTCTTCCAATCTTCGACCGACAAAATCAAATTTGCAACCCATTGCCAACGATTTTGAAGATTCAACACTGCCACTGTCGTGAGGAAGAGTTGAAGAAGAGAAGTTTTCTTGTGACCTCATGTTTTTTTAAGGATTTGGACAACAATTCATGGTGAAGAGGGTGTGTTTATTATTTTGCAATTTGAACTATGCAATGCCATTCTTCTTATCTTTGCCATTAAAACACCTTAAGTTTCTTAATTTTTTGAGTTTTTCTTTTTCTTTTTGTGAAATTAATCTAACGTGGCAATATATGTGGCACCTAGTTGTCATAATATTAATATTTAAATATCATCGTTTGATGCATCAGCTTTTTATATCTAAGGATAACGGTAGAGATTAAATTGACATGATTCTGAAAATGTTCAACTTTATAATTTAGCCATTTATATATTTGTCTTGGATTCGTTGATATATATATATATATATATATTGGTAGAAAGTGCATCCATATATACTATGATTCTGTGTGCTCATCAATTTATTTATCTTGTTTCATTTTGATCTAATACTTGTCTTGTCTTGTCTTTTTCTCGTGGGGATGCTCGATGATGATTGATTCAGAAATTTACGGGACTCTGTAACCAGAGAGTGAGATTTTGAAAGAAAAAATTGCACAGACCTCGTTAAGGATTTCTATTATTACATTAACTTTTCCTCTACTTTGTAATACACTCATTTAACATCTAGTTCGAAATAAAACACCTCACTTAAAATGTAAACTATTTACACTAAGTTCCTAAGAATGACTTCAAAAAAGATTTTTAAAAAATCATGAATTTCCTATTTTACCCTCAACTAAAACTGTCATCCACACCCCTTTTAATAGGAAATTTGAGATTTTTTTAGACCTTTTTATTTTGGGATTTTTTAAAGCTTTTTCAATCATCAAAAAAAGTTATAGTGTAAATAGTTTGCATTTGATGAGGCCGTAAATTCCACCAGTGAGTCACACGATTCTATTGCTCGAATGAAGTACCTGCGCAAAAGAAAGAAAGAGAAGACCTAATAGAGAGCACCGGTGTGGTGCCGGCCAAGTACCCTCCGAAGGTCAAGTTAGATCTATTCTCATAACTCGAGAGTGCTAGAGAAGGATAAATTATGCCTCCCTTGATATGTGAGGGTATTGGGGCTTTTATAGTGGTCGAGAATTGATCTCCCTTCGTTGGAGTCCAAGTCCTCTCCTTATAGGAGTCTTCTTGAGTAATCCTAAACGTGATGGACAAGTCATTCCCTTGTGGAGAAGACCTTCATTAATGTGCGTATCTTCCGTAATCTCCCATGCGTATTGGGCTCTATTTTCGTTGGGACCCTATTTTCTTGTAGTGCTTATTCACCATGGACCTTTACAGGAAATGGGTTTGCCTCTCCTCAACCCAAGGACATGGATCCGTCAGGCCTATCTTACAGGGCCCGTCAGGCTTCATTTTTATCATCTTCAGTTGCCCCCTTCACCCCTTTTGGTCCGTCGATATTTAAGAAAAATGGCCAATTGGGGTGACGATTAAAGTATTATAGGATGACGGTTCGATGTCCATGAGTTGAGGGGTGACTAAGTGGATGACGGTTGGAAAAGTAGAGGTCGTCAGGAATACAAAGGGTCTGACAAGTTGTCCGGAAGTAATTATGGTGCACGACACGTGTCGTTTTTTGATAGGTTTTTACCTCGGATTGAAGCGTCGCTTCGTCTTCCATGCATTTTTCCTATAAAAACCACTCCCTTCTCCTCTCATTTCTCCACTTTTCTCAGAAATACACTGTCAGAGCACGTTCGTCATATTTGTCATAGATCTATCCGTTCAATCCTAGCATACTTCATTCTCATTCGTTCACTCCTTGGCTCAGTAAGTAATTCCTTCCTTTTTCTTTGTTTCATTTCCGTTTTTATTCTCTCTATGAAAACCACTTTTATTTGGATTTCGTGCCCTGTCACCCTTTACAAACCCGTCAGTTTTAGGTTCTATCACTATGTGTAGGCAATGTCTAGTGCGTCAAGTAACCAGTCGTTCGTCCGCGACGGAGCGGGTTATGAAGACGTGTACCCATCGGGATATAAAGATCCAGACAACCTAAGCGAGGAGAGGAGTCCGTCTGCCTCTTCCTCGTCCTCAAGAAATGAGGATGTGGACGTGGTTAAACTAGAGGAAGGTTCTGAGGACGGAGAAGACCAAACAATTAAATCCATCATAAGTGTTGATGGACTTAGGGAGTTCGTCATGCTACCAGAATGGACAATTAATGCCTTTACATCCACCATCAAGGAGCCACATTTCAAAACCCTTATGGCCAACTACTAAATCCCAGACTACATTCCCATCCGTCAAACTTATAAGTCAGAAAAATGTTATTATGAAGGGTAGACGGCGTAGGAGTGTATGAATAGGTACTCAAGGTAGGCCTTAGGTTTCCCCTGAGCTCCCAGCATCGTGAGCTTCTTAAGTACTTGGGCTTATCTGTCAGCCAAATATCCCCAAACGCCTGGAGGGTCTTTATAGCGATGGAGATCCTGTATGGAGCCATGTCGAACGGTGTTAGAGCGTTGACAGTTTAGGAATTCCTCCACTACTACCGTCCAGATGAGATAGATAAATCAAGAGGAATGTATAGTTTCATTCCTAGGAAGTCCATTTTGAAAGTGATCTACGAAACCCCGGACTCCAATAGAGACTGGAAAAACCGTTACTTCTTCCTGGAAGGCGACGGTTGGATGTGTCGTCCAGGGGAGATAAATCATATGCCTGCTGACAAGACTTGGGGAATATTAAATCCGTCCGGTATTCATACCTGTCATATAGTATATGTAGACTTTCTTAATTCGTTTGATTCTCTTTCATTGTTTTTTTACATCCGTCTTCTTCTTCTTCTTTTTTTAATAGTCCGACGGCACCCCCAGATTGACATTGAGGAGTTTAATTTTCTTGAGAAAATTTTCGCTAAGTCTAAGCCAGAGGAACGGACCTGGGCTAAGCTCGTCAACCTCAATACCATCCATTGGTATTGCGACGGACCTGAACCTACTCCAACAGCCATTAAATATGAGGAGCGAACCCGTTAACGTAAGTCCGTCGATCCTTTCTGTTTAATTAGTTTGTGTTTATGGCCAACTTACCCGTCTTCTTTTTTAGAAATGGATGATGCAAAAAGGAGAGCAGCTATCAGACTTTAAGCCGCCAAAAACAAAGAAGCTGACGTGGATCCTATGAGAACGGGCTCAAGCAAGCCGTCAGCTAAAAGGAGACCGTTGTCCAAAGGAGATCGTGCACCCAAGAAACCCAAGGTCTCATCAGAACTCGTCCTCGATCTAATGGCCGAGGGTGCTAAGACGGTGACTCTGGCAAAGCATGGAGGCGGTAAGGTCTAATGATCCCTCCGTCAGGCAGTCAAAAGAACCCACCTGTTTTACTCCGCGAAGATCCCAAGTATGCTTTGGAAAAGCTCTTGTCGATCATTGGCTCTGAGGATTATGAAAACTTGGGAAATCATTCGACGGAGGCCATGGGGGAGATGGGCTTTTTTAGTATTGCCCAGGTAAATGTCTGTCGCTTTCTCACCCGTCTATATTCCTTGTTCGAAATTAACTCCCCTACTCTTTTCAGGCCATGCTCATGATGAAGGGATTGATGGAATAGTCTCTCCATAACGAGACGGGGTTAGGTCAGGTACGTGAGAAAGCCAGGCTGATGGAAGAAGAGTTGATTGAACTAAAGAGTTGGAAGTTGGTGACAGAGCAAAAACTCAAGCTAGCCGAACAGGCTAGAGACGAGTATTATAAGTTGACGTAGGATTTGAAGAAAGCTTTGGAGGATAAGGAGAAAGAGGTCCGTTAAGCCAAGGAGGTAGCCGTTCTGGAGTATCGTGACTCTGATGCCTTTATATCAGAGCTCGGAGTCTCTTACAACAACGGCTTTGACGATGCTCTCCGTCAGGTAAAGGCCTTATATCCAGAACTGGGCGTGTCCTCCGTCAACATTAGTGTCCTAGAGCAAACATTTGTTCTTCCTGCCCAGTCAGAGGACACGAACAAGCTTTTTGGAGATGATGTCCCCATCACCAATGCCCCTGTGGACCTGACAGTTGAAGGAGAATCAAAGAATGAGGAAGCCCATCAAGTTAAGGAATCCAAGATCCCTACTGCAAGTTGAAGCAATTTTCTCTAATCGTCATTTATTTTTGACGTTATAAATATTTTAAGAACAATTATGGTTTACCCGTCATACTTTGGGTTATGTAGACATTTTTATTATTTGCTTATTATTTGCTTAAACTCTCTTAATGCAGCCCCTACATTATTTTGTTGGTACTTTGTTTGTGAATGTATCCGTCTGCTTTATTTAAGCATGCTTTTTTTCTTTTAGTGGACTATAGACTATCAATATTGATAGACTTCGTCCACATTGAAGCCCGTTCACTTTTTGGGCTATAAATTTTCTTACTCTTGGGGTAATCCGTTTGGTTCGGGGGCCAAGCTCATGCCCGATCATTAGCACTCGTAGAATCCGTCCATTTTGAGGACTAGTCAATTTTTCGATCCTAGATGGGTCCGACTACCTTGTGTGTCTGCTTAATGGTTAACCCTTATAGGGTCCGTTCATTTTGAGAGTATGTTGAATATTGAACCCGTCGTAAGGTCTGTCCACTACGTAAACATGTTGAATGTTGAACCCATCGTAGAGTCCGTCCACTTGTTGGATTATGTTTGAGTTTTTTAGACCTCTTTGGGTCTATCCTCTTTGTGGACTGATCCAACAGTTAACCCTCATGGAGTCTGTCCACTTTGTGGATTCAGTAGCTGGAATGCAATAGTAATAAAACATAGTTGAGTGTGAATGTTCCTGCATAAAATGTAAAGCATGTGTGTAAAAAAGTACCTGCCCCCTTGGACTTAAAAAGGGTACTGAAAATTATTGTAGCAAAATTTATCTAAAAAAGAGGAAAACTAGTAGAGGTGAAATTAAATAATCTGTGAAATAGGGGGAAATCGCCGTCCCTGTTTCTCTACTGGTAATATTTCCGAATGTGTTATGTGTTCCATGGGTGCTAAAGCCTCTGTCCGTCCAACGTCTCGAGATGGTAGGTGCCCTTCCTTTGCCACGACATGATCCTATAGGGTCCTTCCCAATTCGGTCCAAGCTTTCCTTGCGAAGGGTCTCTAGTAGCGCCCATTACCTTCCGTAGCACCAAGTCTCCAACCTGAAAGTCCCTATGCCTGACATTGGAGTTGTAATGTTTTTCCATGAGATTCTGGTACCATGCCAACTTTTGTTCTGCCGCTGTTCGGACCTCATCCACCAAGTCTAGCTGAAGGTGCAACCTTTCTTTGTTCGTATCTTCGTTGTAGCTATCCACTTGATAACTTGTAAGTCCTATCTTTGCTGGGATGACTGCATCAGTTTCGTAGGCTAATCAAAACGGCGTTTCTCCAGTTGGTGTCCTTGCTGTAGTCCGATACGCCCATAGGATGTTTGGTAGTTCGTCAGGCCAGATACCCTTTGCCCCCTCGAGCCAGGTCTTGATGATCTTAAGTAAGGACCGGTTCGTGACTTCGACTTGCCCATTAGCCTACGAGTGTGCTGGAGATGAGTAGTGATTCTTAATACCTAGCTCTGAGCAGAAGTTCCTGAATGCGCTGTTGTCGAATTGTTTTCCATTGTCGGAGACGAGTACCCTCAGTATCCTGTACCTGCAGATGATGTTCCTCCATACAAAGCTACGGATGTTCTTCTCCATGATAGTGGCTAGGGCTTCTGCTTCCACCCACTTGGTGAAGTAGTCGATACTAACTACCAAAAACTTTGGTTGTCTTATAGCCGTTGGGAAGGGGCCCATGATGTCTAGTCCCCATTGGGTGAACGGCCAAGGGGCCATCATGGGTGTCAGCTCCTCTGATGGTTGCTTGATTAGATTACTGAACCTCTGACACTTGTCACAGGTCATGTCGTAAGCTTGGGCACCCTTCAGCATAGTCGACCAGTAGTATCCGGCTCAGATTAACTTGTGCACCAACGACCGTGCCTCTGAGTGATTTCCACAGATACCCTCGTGCACTTCTTTCATCACGTAGTTTGCTTCGTCGTGGCTTAAACACCTAAGGTACGGTCGAGAGAATCCTCTTTTATATAAGACATCCCTGATTAGCACAAATCATGAGGCTTGGACTTTCATCTTCCTAGTAGCATCTTTTCCGTCTGGTAGAATGCCTGACCTCAAGTATGCTATCAAGGGCATGGTCCAATCCTTGTTTGAATTTACTTCCTGCACATTTGCTTTGTCAACGATAAGAGAGGAGATTTGGACAAAATATAATACCTGTTCGGAGGAAATCATAAACTCCGCGGAGGCCGCTTTGGCAAGGCGGTCAGCACATTCGTTCTCCTCCCTTGGGATTTGAATGAATTTGACTTCGAGGCTGTCGATCCGATTCTTTACTTCTTTCAGGTACTTCTTCATCCTTTCACTTCGGCACTCGTATTCACCGTTGATCAGACTTGTTATCACCTGTGAATCGCAATGCACGATTAAATTTTCAGCCCCTGTTGCCTTCGCAAGGTCTAGCCCTGCCACTAATGCTTTATATTCGGCCTCGTTGTTGGTCGTCGGGAAATCTAGTCGTATCATACATTCAATCTTATCCCCTTCTGGTGTCTGTATTACCACACCGTTACCCCCTCTGTGTCTGTTCGAAGACCCGTCAGTGTAGATGATCCATTGTTTGAGGCCATCTGTCCCCTAGCCTTCTAATTGGGTATATTCTACGATGAAGTCTGCCACAGCTTGTCCTTTCACTGTGGTTCACGGGCGATACTGTATATCGAATTCACTCAGCTCTATTGCCTATAGAGCCATTCTTCCAGCTGTCTAGGGCTACTCATGGCTCTTTTCAAAGGCTAATCCATCAGAACTACAACGGTATAAGCCTAGAAGTATAGTTTGAGCTTCCGCGCCACCGTTACTAGTGCGAAAGCTAACTTTTCCATCCGGTGGTACCTCTCTTCTACGTCCCGGAACACCCTACTTACAAAATATATAGGTCGTTGTGTTCGTTCCTCTTCTCTTACTAGGGCCGCGCTAACCGCTGCTTGTGAAACCGCTATGTACAGGTAGAGGTCTTTTCCTGGTTTGGACGGGTTGAGCAGTGGTGGAGACGAAGGTATTTCTTTAAGTCCTCAAATGCCTTCTGGCACTCGTTCGTCCACTCGAACGATTTCCTCAAAATGCGGAAGAAAGGTAGACATTTGTCCGTCGCTTTAGAGATGAACCTATTCAGGGCCGCGATTTTTCCATTCAAACTTTGCACTTCTTTTACCGTCCTTGGTGGCCCTAACTCCATTATGGCCCATACCTTCTCCGGGTTGACTTCTATGCCTTTTTGGGATACCATGAACCCCAAGAATTTTCCGGCTGTTACCCTAAGCACGCATTTGCTTGGATTCAGTTTCATGTTGTATGACCGAAAGGTGTTGAATGTCTCTTGGAGGTCGTCCAAGTGGTCATTTTCGCGCAGACTTTTCACCGGCATGTCATCAACGTAAACTTGGACGTTCCTCCCAATTTGGTGTGCAAGCATTTTATTCATTAATCTCTGGTACG
Organism: Quercus rubra; assembly: GCA_035136125.1. Taxonomy (NCBI): domain Eukaryota; kingdom Viridiplantae; phylum Streptophyta; class Magnoliopsida; order Fagales; family Fagaceae; genus Quercus; species Quercus rubra. The sequence continues at coordinate 33,327,674 of CM068733.1, read as the reverse complement.
TCGCCCCTGCGTTCTTGAGTCCGAACGACATCACCTTATAGCAAAAAAGTCCTTGACGGGTGACAAAGGAAGTTCTCTCTTGATCCTCTTCATTCATTTTGATCTGATTATAACCTGAGAAGGCGTCCATAAAGTTTAGGAGCTCGTGTCTAGTCGTCGGGTCCACCAAAGTATCTATCTGAGGGAGGGGATAGCTGTCTTTTGGGCATGCCCTATTGAGATCTGTGAAATTGACGCACATTCTCCATTTTCCATTAGCCTTCTTGAACATGACAACATTCGCCAACCAGTTGGGGTAGTATACTTCTCGGATGAAACCAGCTTTTAGCAGCTTCCTAACTTCTTCTGCTATTACCTTGTCTCACTCTTGTGCGAACACTCGCTTTTTCTGTCGGATTGGCGAGGATGCTAGGTTAACATTCAGCCTATGAACTATGACTGAGGGATCGATCCAGGGCATGTCTTCATGGCTCCATGTGAACACATCCTGATTCATCCTAAGGAAGGCTGTGAGGGCTTGACGTATTGGCGGGCTAGCCAACGTCCCCATCCTAGTCATTCGTTCAGGCCTTGATTCATCGAGAGTTATCTCTTCCAACTCCTCAAGCGGTTCCGCCATGGTCCGTTGCTCTCCTATACATATGGTTTGCTGATGATCCTCCATTTCTAGCATGGCAATGTAGCACTCGCAAGCAGCCACCTGGTCTCTTCGTAACTCTCCAATCCCATATTTTGTAGGGAACTTGATCATTAGGTGGTATGTCGATGTTGCTGCTTTCCATGAGTTTAGTGTGGGTTGTCTGAGGATACCATTATAAGCAGACAAACAGGAATGTTACGTCCCTAGAAATCTGCTGTGGATAATCCCCGACTGTCACCGAGAGTGTGATAGCTCCTAACGGGAGTACCCTTGTTCCTCCAAAACCAACCAGCGGAGCATTTGTTGGTATCAATTGTGTTCTGTCAATCCCCATCTGCTGGAACGCTGGGTAGTATAGGATATCTGTTGAGCTGCCGTTGTCAACCAGCATCTGGTGCACATTGTAGTCTCCTACACATATATTGACAACAAGTGCATTGTCATGTGGGTGATGAAGACGTCTCGCATCTTCCTCCGAGAATCCAATGATGGGGCTTTCCCTCCGTGCTATCTTAGGTACAGAGCCGGTTAGCTGGACGATCTGGACCATTCTAAGGTAGGTCTTTCGAGCCTTTTTGGATGATCCTATAGTTGCGGTTCCTCTTACGATCATCCTTATGTCTCCAATAGGGGGTTTCAGATGGTTATTGTCTCATCGAGGGGCCTATTCTCGAAGATTTGTATCTGTTTTCTCCTTGCTAACAAACTTCTGCAACTTTCCTTCTCTAATAAGGGCCTCAATTTGCTGCTTTAAGTCATAACAATCAGTCGTGTCTTGACCGTGGTCACGGTGGAAGCGGCAATACATGTTTCTTGGTTGCTTAGTTGGATCACTCTTCAATTTTCCCGGAAACGTCAAAGTCCCTTCATCCTTGATTTGCATTAAGACTTGGTCTAATAGGGCGTTCAATGGTGTGAAGTTCGTAAACCTTCCTCCCGGGGTCTTGGGACGCCTTTCATCCTATCTGTCTCCCGTCCTTGGTTTCTTCCGCCCTTGATCGTGCCGTGTATCTTCCAGTCTCTCTTTTTTTCTAGTTTTCTCCTCCTTGAATAACAGCGTGTCCTCCGCATTCATGTATTTAGTGGCCCTATAGAGTACCTCTAACATGGTTTTTGGGTCGTTTTTGTATAAAGAGAACAAGAATTTCCCCTTCTGCAGGGCATTCGTGAATGTTGCTACCAATATCTTGTCGTCTGCCTCATCGATCGAGAGTACTTCCTTATTGAAGCGAGTTATGTAGGATCTTAGCATCTTGTCTTCTTGCAATTTGATGCTCATTAAGCATGCTGTAGATCTCTTGTACCTATGCCCTCCGATGAAGTGCGAGGTGAACTGGGTGCTCAATTTCTTGAAAGTGTTGATAGAACTTGGTGTCAGTCTACTGAACCAAATCCTCGCAGGTCCTTCAATGTAGTAGGGAAGGCCCTACACATGATCTCGTCCGGTACTCCTTGGAGGTGCATCAAGGTTTTGAAGGTTTCTAAGTGATCGAGAGGGTCCTTGACCTCGTCATAGCTTTCAATCTACGGCATGCGAAATTTCTGAAGTAGGGGAAAGGAATTGACGGCGGGAGTAAACGATGAGTCGGTTTTGTTTACTAAATCATCAAGGTTGCTGGACACTCTTCCCTTGAGGGCATTCATCATAACCTCCATTTGTTCCTTCATCGCCTGCATCTCTACAATAATAGGTGGTGGGGTTGCGTCTATGAGAGACAGAAGGCTCAGGTTCTGCCGTTCTGGTCTGCTTGGTGGGTTACTGCCCTCTGGCCTCTCTGGTTCCCCTCGTTCAGAACTGTCTTCCTGGTTATCCTCTTGAACGTCATGTCCTGCGTCTCTTTGACGTAGCTGTTCCTCTAGATCATGGTTCTATTTTGTGAGACGCTCCACTGCGGTCATGAGGGTTTGAACCTATCTCTCTAAGGCGGTGGATCGCGGTGGCTCGTCTCCTTGAACGTTGTTGGTGGTGGTCATTGAGCGTGTGAGTACCAGGCAACTCTTATGTCCGGGAAGTGATTGGTCTGGCTAAATAGTCACTCGTTTCCCATAGATGGCACCAACTGATGAGGCCGTAAATCCCACCAGTGAGTCACACGATTCTATCACTCGAATGAAGTACCTACGCAAAAGAAAGAAGAAGAAAACCTAACAGAGAGCATCAGTGTGGTGCCGGCTAAGTACCCTCCGAAGGTCAAGTTAGATTTATTCTCACAACTCCAGAGTGCTAAAGAATGATAAATTATGCGTCTGTTGATATGTGAGGGTATTGGGGCTTTTATAGTGGTCGAGAATTGATCTCCCTTCCTTGGAGTCCAAGTCCTTTCCTTATAGGAGTCTTCTTGAGTAATCCCAAACGTGATGGACAAGTCATTCCCTTATGGAGAAGACCTTCATTACTGTGCGTATCTTCCGGAATCTCTCATGCGTATTGGGCTCTATTTTCGTTGGGACCCTATTTTCTTGTAGTGCTTATTCACCATGGACCTTTACAAGAAGCCCTCCTCGGCCCAAGGACATGGATCCGTCAGGCCCATCTTACAAGGCCCGTCAGGCTTCATTTTTATCCTCTTCAGCACTTTAGAGAAGATGAATGTCTTGTTCCAAATTAGAGAGGAGGTGAGTGTAATTAGAAATCCTTAGAGGAGATTAGTGCAATTTTCTTGATTTTGAAATATGATAAAGGAGAGAGAAAAAGAAAAGTGAAAAAAGAAAAGAAAAGAAACCAATAAAAAAGAAACAGAAAATAAAATAATGTGATAAATAATGTTTTTTTAATATTGATATTATGTCATTTTGAGATGAGGTGGCATTTAATGGCCACTTCATCAAAGGATATCTAACGTTAAGAAAAATGATCAAGATTTTGATATTTTATAAAGAAAAAATCAAATTACTCTGAACTTGAGGGTATGATTTAAAATTTAATCTAATGCTAAATTAAAACACCAAGAGGTTCGTTTGAGAACAACCAAAATTCAAGGTTCATTTTGCATTTTTACCAAAAAATGAAATATCTACTGGTACGATATTTTCAACGCTGGATTACTGAAGTTTTGAATCTCATTTTTTTTTATTAATACAAATAAATTTATTTTCACTGACATAATGCAAATCTCTAATCAAACTACAATAGTAGTCAGATTCTTTGGGAATGGATATGGCACTAGTAGTTTCTTTGTAAGGTATTCGGCAAAAAAAAAAAAAAAAAAAAAGTCTCTTTGTCAGGTTCTTACATTCTTTAACTGAGCATGAAGAAAAGAATTGTAAGGGTACAGCTAAGCTAATAATTCCCACCTTCTTAAAGTAAGGAAAAGTTCACAACTACTTTCAAATGGGTATGTTGCTATTCTCCCTTTTCTTTGTTGCTAGATTGTTTACTTTAACTGAGTATGAAGAAAAGAATTGAAAAGGGTACATCTAATAGTTCTTCAGTCAATAAATTTTTAGGAAAATTCAAAACTATTTCAATTACTTCGTAGTTCCTTAACTGAGTAACAAGAAAAGAATCTCTTTTGATGGGAATCTCTTTTGATGAGATTAGTAATTGAAATAGTAATCTCTTCAGTTAAGGAACTACGAAGTAATTGAAATAGTTTTCTTGTTACTCATCAAAAGAGATTCTTATTCACCAATAAGAGATTAGTAATCTCTTCAGTCAATAAATTTTTTTATGGGAATCTCTTTTGATTCCTGAACAAACTTAGTAGTCCTTAAAAAAATATCTATCGTTTAACTTAATTAGCTTATATATAGCTAGGATTTCAACCTAATTTTTTAAAATCTCTTTTGGTAATATTAATTATAAAATCGACCCAAAATAGATTTACTTAAATACCCTTCCATAACATTTTTTTTTCCGGGTATTACAAATATATCAACTGATAGTTGACATGTAGATGTTAGAATGGTTTCATTTCATTTTATTCTCTGAAAAAAAATATAAATAGAGCTTGGCAGGAGAAAGTGACATTAATGATGGCGTTGAGATTTATAATTGGTGATTGGAATGAAAAGCTGCGGAGTTGCTTAACGGCCCTCCCCATGCAATAAGTGCTAAAATCACAATTGGGGGCAAAGATGGCTCCTCACGTTGCGGAAATGTGCATACATTGGAGGAGTTAAATTTTCTGGAATTTGTGTAATTAAAAAAAAATAAAGGTAAATTATAACTTATTTATATGTGATTTGATCGAAAATTAAGTTGCCTGTTTGCAGTTTGAAATTTGATATTTTACCTACTTGAAGTTAGTTTAGTTAGATTTCTTTAACGAACCTCTATAAAAAAATATGGCTAAATATGTGATTTCGTTTTACTTTTATGTTGCTCTTCTAAAAAAAAAAAACCAAAATCAAATAAGATAAAAAGGAATCTAATGGAGGTTATAAAAAAAAAAAAAAAAAAAAAAAAAAAACAACTTAAATTTCAAATTACAGATAGACAATTTAAATTTTGGTAAAACTTCAAACAGATAAAGTGTTAAATTTTAAACTACAAATAAACAACTTAAATTTCAATCAAATTAATAAGTTATAATTTAACCATAAAATAAAGGAAAGTGGAAACAGCATGCATGTCAGTCATTTTTTTTTTTGTATAAAATATTTACGGCCATACACATTTTATAATTCAAACAGCAAAAAGAAATTTCCAACCCCGCTCTCTTTTCCCACTATTTTTTATCATCAGCACACCTAATCCCTTTTCTGAACCTTTCTTCGTTGGTTCCCTTTCAATTTCTCTTTGCCCTTTATTTTTTCCCAACTAGTGTTTTTTCCGCTCAATGTCATTCCACAAACTTCAAAAAAAATAAAAACAAAGTTTCTGTCCAAACTAATTTGGAGAGAATCTCTTCAAACTTCTCATATATTTCTTTTTTTGGTGTGAATTTTGAAAATTCAACCGTTAAATTTCATGTTCCTTATATTCTTAATATGCATATCATATTACGTTCAAATCGAATATTATTTACTATTTGATCAATTAACTTATTTTTTATATACAACTTGAAATTACAAAAACTTGAAATTATAACATTTATTTGATGACATAGCAATTAATTTTTGATTTTCTTGAAATTTTGTAAGCATTAAGGATAAAATAAGAATATGCAATCTAACAGTTAGATTTTTAAAATTCACACTCAATATAAATATATATGATGAGTTTGTAGGGTTTCTCTCCAAACTAGTTTGGAGATAAACTTTATTCAAAAAATAAAAGGGCAAGTGGTAAATAGTCTTTCACCTTAATTGATTAACATTTGCTTCAAGATTCAAATGCCCTTATAAATTTATAACTATCGAATTATTAAAAGAAAAGGGTAATTGTACTATTTTTCTTGAGGTTTAGTGGAATGATTCCTCTTTGACATTCATCTGATTGAATTTTGTTAAATTAATATTAAAAATGCTATGTATGAATGTGCTCTTCATTATAGAGCAGGTTTCCAAAGTTAAAAAGAGTATTTTAAATTATTAAGGTTGCGTTTGGCATGGTTTAAAAACCCAATTTATTTTATTACTATTTATGAGTCTTATTGCACTTTTAGGTACTATTTATGGGTCATACTGTACTATTTCAATTAACTTTTACCTGCAGTACTTTCAGTAAAAAATTTTCAGTTTCAGCTAAATAAACTATTCCCAAACAAATACTAAGTATGACTTTTGCTTTTTTTTTTTTTTTTTTTCAAAGGATTGTAGAGAGATTTGCTGTTTCAACTTTTAAGTCTTTTGATACTTGACAAATTTTACATTTTTATTGTAATGTTATTAATTACGTTTTTATTAACCATGGTTAAATATTGGTAAAGAGAATTTTATAAAAATTCAAAATATTTAATTACTAGTATAATCATAAGGGTAGAGTGTTATCTGTATATATTAAGAGGATTTAGAAAGTTAGTTATTGTTTTTTTTTTTTTTTTTTTTTGGGTCAAAAATACCCTTAAATTAATTAACCAACAACTTAAAAATGAGGTTAAAAATAGTAAATTGGAAAAAGAAAGTTAGTTATTGCTTTTTTTATTGTAAAAAATACTCTTACCTAAAACTTAAAAAATAGGGTTAAAATAGTAAATTTAGAAAAATAATAAATTTCTACTTTTACGTTGAAATATTTTCCTACTTCTAATAAACTCCTACTTTTACGTTGATTTAAATTCCTACTTTTGCTCACTAACTTCCTACAAAATAGAATTACTCTTTTGTTAGTTTTAAAACTCCTTTGATATACAAAACTCACCCCACGTATTCTTTTTTTTTTTTTTTTTTTTTTACTTTATCATGATGAATTTGTTTTTTTATGTCCTTTTTTTTTTCTTTTTTTTTTAAAGTTTCATTACACCGTTAGCTTTTTATTTTGTGATCGGAAAAAGTAGAAATCTCAAATTATAATAAATACAAATTATTAATTTTTACTCAAAAAATAGAAAAACCTTTAAACATGCGCGTGCTCAGAGACTAATTATTATTATTATTTTAAATTTGAGGTTGAGTTTCATTATCTAAAATTTCACGCGTGTGCTCAAAGACTAATTATAATTATTATTTTAAATTTGAGGTTGAGTTTCATAATCTAAAATTTTAAAAGGACAATGTATTTAAAAAAAAAAAAAATTGGAAACACCATGTGTGTCAGCCTTTTTTATTTTATATTTTATATTTTATGGGTTTATGCAGTTTGAACGCCGAACGCGTAGAAATGTCCAACCCTGCTCTTTTTTCGTACATTTTTTTTTTCATCATATATACCCCACCCCGATCTCTCTTTCTATTTTCTTTCTTCGTTGGTCCCTCTCAACCTCTCTCTCTTTCCATCAGTGACTCTTTATTAATAATCTCTCCTTCTCCTTTCTTTTTTGGGTTTCACACCAATTCTCTCTCAATCTTCAAGAGTTCCTCTTGTCACCTGTTCCTTTCTAGTATCTATACAAGTGCGTGTTTGGATCTTGGGATAAGTAAGTTAGTAACTCCTCATTTTTGCACACTGCCCACATTCTTGTATTATTCTTTACATGGTAACAATAATTAGTCTTTTTGCTAGAATATTATTTTTTTATGAATTTTTGTGTTTGTTTTTTAGAGCTTGCCTCATGACGGGTTGTATAAGTAGTTTGTAATGCGTAATATTATTAGACAAATGTGTAAATCTAAAATTGGGATGAATGAAAAATTATGACACTAAAAAAAAAAAAAAAAAACCTCATTGTACACACATAAGAATATGCTCTTTTCGAATCACACAATATTTTTCCATTGAATTTGTATTTTCCTTTCATTATGGTCACCCATAGGAGTTTTCAAATAAAGTGCTTGGCTAATTTCATAAATTTGACTAATTTCATAAATTCATGTTAAAGTTATTTGTGATATTTATGTTGTGATATTTTGTTAAAAAAATACTAGTCTCTGAGCACGCTTGTGCTCAAAAACTCTTTTATTTTTTAGGTAAAATTTAATAATTTGTATTTATTATAATTTGGAATTATTATATTTTCCGATCACAAAAAAAATCTAGGAGTGTGATGAGTAATGGATACAAATAATTAGGGGGTGTTTGATACATGCGCTTAAAAACATGCGTTTTGTTGTTTGAAAACGTGTGTGGAAATACGTGTAATGTTATTTTGAGATTGGTTTGATTTGGGTGGCTGTAAGCGTGGGTCTGTGGGAATTCTGATTTATGGTTTTGGTTTGATTTGGGTGGCTGTGAGCGTCGCTTTGTAGCGATGGTGGTGAGGTACTGAGGTGATGTTTGTGGTCTCAACTAGCAGATCTGTGGGCTGTCGGTTTTTTTTTCTTTTTTTTTTTTTTTTTGTCTGAATTAGAATGAGAAAGGGGCAAGAGAAGCAACAAAGGAGAGAGAGTCAAGAATAGCTAACGTTCTTGACGCCGTTTAGGACCAAATAGTGGCCAGAGATCAAGTTTGGGTAATTTTAAAAAGTTTTGGAGTGCCCAAACCTCAGGTAGTTAATGAAATTTACCCAATATTTTAATATGTGAATTTTTCAAAAGAAAAAATTTAAATGATTTAAAATTCAATGCTGGTGATCGATGCAGTACTGCCAACCACTAATATCCATGTATCCCAATCTCTAAACATTTCGAAATCTCAATTCCAAAAATTGTCGATACTGACTTCAAAATTATTATCAAACAAAATTTTAAAAAGTTGATATTATTAATGCCGTGATAATTTGTTAACACCATGCTAAGTTGCATTGATTTCTTTTTTTCACACTTCGGCCCCCTCAATCAAAATCCAGGTTCGTCCCTGGTTATTGTTACAGAAACACACATAGTTCTCAAGGAATTCGTAGCATATACGATATAGCCAAATCTTCATTTATTTTCTTTCAGACACAATTTGGTTATATTGACAGATCAAACATGGAAACAATGCCTGTTCTAGAGGTTCTTAGTGGCGAAGACAACTATTTGAAATGGAGTGTTCGGGTGAAGACATATTTGATGGCTCAAGATCTTTGGGACATTGTAGAAGCAACGAACGAACCTCCTACACCAGAAAATGAAGCTTCTTTTAAGGCTTGGAGAAAGATGAATGCCATGGCTTTACATGTAATCCAAATTTCATGCGGGCCAGACACATTTTCTGATATTATGGAGATTACTTCGGCCAGAAATGCTTGGGAAACGTTGGCAGAAAAGTACAAACCTAAAGGTCCTGACCCAAGTAGCAGGTAATTTAGATCATTCAATTCGTTAAAAGTCAAGTATCTCTCTCTCACATGATTTTAAAAACCGGTTTTACTTCGGACAGCATGGCTTCGGTTCCTTTAGAAGAAGACAATCTTGACTCAAATACTAAGTCAGGTACTATCCAGATTTCATCTGATATTAGGGAGATTACTTCGGACCGTATGGCTTCAGTTCCTTTAGAAGAAGACAAACTTGACTCAAGTACTAAGCCAGGTATCTCTCTCTCTGTCTCTTATATTTTCTGTGTGTAAAATAGGCTGAAAGATAACTAAGACGACGACAAACTTCAGGAAAAAAAAAAAAAAAGAAAAAGAAAAAAGAAGAAGCTTGAAAGCATTTGTAAAAAGACAGTGACGTGCCACGATGAAATTAAGGTCCATATGGTTCCCATTGCCACCATCTTCTTTCATTGTTTTGTTCATTTGTTGGTTTTGTTTAATTCAAATCTTACAAATTAAACTTTGCGCGCAGTTAATGTTTAAAACTTTGGAAGTCCTCTCCATTTAATTAGAAATAACTAGATTCTCATATATTTATTGTTATGTAAACTGTTTCATTATTTAAAATTTTAAATAATGTGATATTAAATATGCTTTAAAATTTGTAATATTTAATGTGTGAAACATGAAATTGATCAATTTTAAATGACGTAATTGATGTGTTTTACATAAATTAAATTTATTGATGTAAAAATTCAACTAATTGAAAGATTAAAATAACCTTATTAATTTTACATATATATTAAAAAATAAACCCTATTTGGTTTCAAGTTTAAATTTAACTTATTGCGAACCGTACAGTGGATGAGCTTATATATGGAACATTTGAAGGCAAATTAGTCGTGTGAGCTTATGCAGTTTAGGAGGTGTAGCTTTAGTGCTCTATGTAGAGAGGCAAAAAATGTATCACATTGTCTAGCTAAACAGCATGCATTGAATAGAAAACTAGTGGGTGGCTAAGTTTAACTGCCCACCTTTACTCCTAGCTGACTTGTGTTATAATTTAATAAACATGAGATTATCTTGAAAGAAAGAATGAAAGCATTTATTTTTTAAGTATAGGGGCATTTTAGTGTATTAAATATTAGGAGATGTAATAGTCAATATTATAGTGAGATTTTTATCTCTTGTTTAAAATACAAACCCAACAATGCTCTTTCTATCATCCATAATTCCACATTTTTAGCCCTTTCATTATCGCTATATCCCAAAAGTTTAAATTCTTTAAAAAGTGAATAAGGCAGTCTAACATTAAGTGTAAAAAATTCAATTAGCAATAATTCTATTAGCAATCTTCAAATGTGTCCTAATAAGGGCATTCGGTTTCATGTTGTGACTTTCGAGGCCAATACCAAAGAAAATGTCCTCTGTTGTACGTGTTAGATAACTCAGGCCTTTAACCAAACTATTTAACAATTTTGGGTTTACTTTCTCTTGTTTCTCATTTAAATATATATGGAATCTTAATTCCTTTTGAGAGTATAACCCATGGAAACGATGTAGAAAAACACTTTGTTAGGTTCTAAAAGTTTAGAATAATTGGCAAATTGTGAACACAAATTTGTTTAAATATAGATTACTGAGTCTATTGAGTATATTAGACAATACTTAAGGTGTTACAAATTAGAACACAAGAACAAGGAATCTGTAAGTTCAAGGAATTCAAAACATGTTAGGTTGAACCGATTGAAACACAAATCTGCAGAATTTAATGCAAAATTTAATTAAGGTCCAACAACACATTAAGCTCATCAAGTGACTAGGGTTTCGAATATATTTCACTAAGTATTTAAGAAAAACCATAAGACATGTTTGTTATGACTTTGAAGGTACTCTTTTGAGATCTAAAAGGTATTGTGCCATTTCCTTTCAAAGTCACTACCGAAATTCCTGCTACACATCATTAGAACCGGTAGATCTGAAGTTGCTGCAATCAAGATCAACTACTACTAATGATCTAAATTTTTGAGTGCGATCTCAAAGTCACAAACTTAAGTGTTCGTGTTCAACAAATTCAGAATAGAACAATCCGGATTTGGAGATGCGTGTGGTTGTGTAAGTAAGTACTACAAGAGGTAGCATTAGATTTATGGTTAAATCTATTGTAAACACTTCCATTCTATTAGTGAATGGTTGCCTTGTGGATTGTTTAGGTTAAATCCTCCCTAGGTTTTTTATTTTGAAACTGGACGGTTTCATTAGTTGTCATCATATCTCTTGTCTTATTTACTTTTTCGCTTTATGTGAAATGATTGTTATTGTTTAACTTAGATTTGCATAGTAAACCTAAGTAATAACTTGGTTAATTAATTAGGTTAAACAATTTGAGTTTACAGGGGTCTAAATATACATAACACACTTCTTTTGCCAGATAAGCATTCAAAAAGCATATTTATCATATATTTGATATCTATATATTTATTTTACGCTATTCTAGTAATTATTAGTGGTATAATTTCCAAACAAGAAACTAAGGGAAATATCTCATCCCAATTAATACCCAATGTTGGGCGTACCATTTTTGGTTTGTATCTCCCTTTTTCTTTTTCTTTTTTTCACTCTTCTTCATCCTATACACCATTGTACATCAATAGCCTTTCTTCCATACAACAAAGTTGTTACTTCCATTTATCATTCTTTTCTATTTCCTTGATCTCTTTGTTGATAACATTTCTTTATATTCTATAGGTCCTCAAACAGGAAAAAAACACATTTGATTATTGATATTCTCTAGTTGAATCATTGAGATCTTGTATACTTCCCATTTACCACAGTATTTCACTAGAACTTCTTTCTAGAATTGATAATGAAAATATTTTTATGAATAAGAGATGTTGGAGATGGATGTGGATAGGATAGTTCTTCCAAACTTAATTAACATTTTCTTCTCTAGGTAAAGAAAAAAAACTAGATATTTCCATTCTTCTTGGGTGTTCCTATTTCATGTTGATTAATTGGTCCAATTATATGCAATGTCCAATTGAAGGTACAACTACATTGCGTGTCTAAAGTTAACTGTAGTAGAAAATAAATTTGACATAGGCAATATGGTTACGATAGGAAAACCTTCACAGGAATAACCTAAATGGGTGATGTTTAGGGCACCACTCCTTGAATAATCCACTAACAAATATTGAGTTTACAAATACAAGATTTATTACCTAATCCTAAAGTACCTACCTACCTATAGTAGAACCTATTGACCTATCCAAGCCCATATCTAACCTAGTTGGACTATTCTTTTTAGCTAACTTCTTCAATGTACGCGAATCTACCAATGTGTGGTTGAATCTTACAACAATCCTTGTATTCCATGATTACAAGAACTAGCCTCTTATACTCAAGGCTTGGTTAGAAACAACTTCTTCTAGAGTACTAACTGTCGTAACTAACTCTATCTTTCTCCTAACAGCTATCAAACTACTATTATAGCTCATACTAGCACATGTCCTAATTGAAATATGCATGTGACCTAATTGAAATAAGCATGTGCGGATTACAATTAACCATATGCCACTAATTGCACATTAACTACATGCTGTTATTGAGCTGATACTGCTGTTGTACTACTTGCTGCTGCACTGCGCTTGCTGCAACAATTACTCTACAGCAATTGTCCAATCAGTTCATTCTTGACATTTGGCCTAGTCTTAAATAATAGTTTTCAAACTGAGCATATAAATATATAATAGACATCATAAATAAAATGGCGATCTATATTTTCTAAGCAAATATGAACCTTTACTTTTTTGTTTCAAAGGAACTTCATTTGAGTTATTGAAACTTTGAAAGTAACATTTTCAGTTATTGGTTCATCAAAATCTAAAAAAAGCATTTTACTCCCACATATTTGGTTCGTAGTGCCAATGCCAAAGATGACATGTATCATTCTATTCTTTCTCTACTCCTTTGTACACTAACAACAAAGTTGACTCCACTTCTTTTTCTTTTTATTTTTTATTTTTTTATATCTATATCATCAATATATATAAAAACTAAAGGAAGGCCTGAGAGAGGGGTTACTCTTGGATTTAGAATTTCATGATATATATATATATATATATAAATAAAACTTAGACCCCATAAAATTAATTTGGCTTTGACATTGCCCCTAGCTCTCTTTGTATACTACTTAATTATTCATTAGTAGCATTACATTTATCTTTATAATTATTGTGTTAATAAGAATAATTTTTAATCATTTTTATCTTCACCATACTTTATAGGGATGTTTTAATCTCTTATAGATTTTTAATATTGCACTTGCTTTGACACGGTATGGCTCTTGTCTGTACTAAATTGAATGTCTCTAGGTATTTAATTATTATTTAAAAATAGAATCAACAAAAATATCAACTGATAGTTGACATGTAGATCTCAGAATGGTTTCGTTTCATTTCATTCTCTGAAAGAAAAAAAAAAATAATAATAAAAAAATAAATAAATAATCAAACAAAGTTTGGCAGGAGAAAGTGACAAAAAGGGAAACATTGATGATGGCGTTGAGATTTATATGGACTTATACAAAGCTTTGCAAATTGGTGATTGGAATGCTGCCAAGGAGTTCCTTAATCGCCATCCGCATGCAATAAGTGCAAAAATCACAGCTAATGACCAGACCGCACTTCATGTTGCTGCTGAAGCTGGACATGTGCATATAGTGGAGGAGTTGGTAAAGCAAATGTCTGAAGAAAATTTGGAAATAAAAGATATTTATGATTACACAGCTCTAGCTCGGGCAGCTTATAATGGAAACTACCGTATAGCAGAATGCATGCTTGGAAAGAGTGAGAACTTGATCAGTATTGGAGCTGACGAAGGAATTATTCCAGTTGTTCTGGCTTTTTTCAACGGGCATTTAGAATTGGCTCGTTATCTCTATTCGCTCACTCCGCTAGAAATTCTAGAGGCAGAAGAGGGCAAGATGGCGGCTACAGTTGTTTGTGAGGCAATATATAACAAAGCTTTAGGTAAGAATTAACTCTTCGTCTTAACTATCCATTGATGAGTATTATTTCCTGCTTGAAATTTTCGCAATATAATTCTGTATGATTGATTAATTTCTGTGTCCATATGGTACAACACAATATAGATATTGCTTTGGATTTAGTCAAGCGTAGTCCACGTTTGGTTGTTGCTAAAGACAGAGGTGGTTCCTCTCCTTTTTATGCACTGGCTTGTATGCCTGATTATTTCCTAAGTGGAAATCGGCTCGTATTTTGGAAACGATGGATCTATTCCGGTTAGTACCATCCCTTTTACTCATCACTATTGTTTTTCGTTGACTTGTTTTAGTGTTATGCAAATAATGGAGGAATTTAATTATATCAATGTGAATTATGTGATGATATTCCTTAAAAAAAAAAAATCCATGAAAAAGGGGGCCCTTGAGGGCCAATCCCATATCCTTCATTTGTAGATCCAATATAGCCCAAAGGAGAAGAGAAGAGATGGTGCAAGGCTCTAAGCATTACAAGATAAATTTTAAAAAATTAATTTACACCTTCGTTTGTAGATCCAATAGCTTCGTTTGTAGTTTGCACCTTCTCACCTAAATACAAAATAATAATTCTAAAAAATTAAGTTAAGATTAACTGTCTTAAACATGATTCAAAATTAAGAAAAGTAAGATTTTCCATTGATAACTTGATCTCTTCGATAGCATTGGAAATGAAAAATAAGTATATCAAAATATGAATTTTAACATGCTTATGGAAAAAACATGCAAGAATTAGAAAAATTAAGAGGATTTTTGTAAGAAATTATTTCTATAGTTTGTGAGGATCTATTTTTAAAATAGATAATCCTAATTTAATATTTTAGGAATGACCACTTGAACTAAAAGACTCTTGGCATATGATCATTCATATTTTAAATTCGTTAGAATTTTTAGAAAATCATTGCACTCAAAGGAATACAAGTGAAATGACGTCATTTTCATTATTATAGTATACGAATGCTTATGCAAAGTATTGGTTAACTTATATGAAAGATATAGAGAATATTTTAATAAAATATTTGAAATTAAAAAATTAAATATATAATAGAATTATAAGGTTTAAAATATAATTTTTCCAAATTATTTAAATAATATATTGTGCAAGTTTAGCTTTTATCAAAACCAAGAATTATTGTAGATTATAATTTATAATAAATGGTGAAGCTTCTTTAAAATTCTTGATAGATTTTGATAATTAAAATTTAATTGAAGTTTTTTTTTTTAATTTTTTTAATTTCTTCAAATTTAAGTGGATTTAATTTATAAAAATCTATCTTAATAATTTAAATTTTATAGTGCGGGATATCGAGAAAGCATGTCCTACAAAGAATAATACTTAAGCCAAGTCGCATGGCACAAGCACAATGCCCAATTTTTATTATTAATACAAAAAATTATTAAAAATAATCAAAATTAATTAAAAAAATTAATGATTTCTTAGATATATAGATTTTTTTTATAATAGAATTTTACTAAGAAAAGCATTTCTAAACCTCTTAAAGCTTTTGATTATAGAGTTTCTATAATTTTAATGTGCTTATAGTGTGTCCACAAAGTGAAAGTATATTTTATGATGTGTAACACTTACATTAGACCAAAAACACATTGCACAAGAATAATGTATATGACCCAACTTATATCAATGTTGAAAAAAGAAAAACTTCTACTCATATATAACATTCTAATAATTAACTAATTTTAGACATGAAAAAGAAAGTGACAGAAAATGTGAGTCAACATATACAGAATATAATTAAGATTTATTATAAATTAGCTTGTTTATATCTTAACGTTGTAATTATATTACTTAAAAAAATTTGGATAAATATATTACTTAAAAAGTTGATTCTCAAAATAATAATAATCACTTAGAAAGTTATATTAATACGTCGGTTTGATTTGCTTATTCCTAATAACTTATTTTCATAGTATTTATAAAAATAAAAATAAAAATTTGGTACTTTTATATTAAATGTGTTGTAAAAGGCTAAGGCTGCTTTTATTACCAATTTTTTACTGGCCTTTTCTGAAACTTATTTATTGTTTGCTGGCCCATGCAAGTCCCAAAAAAAACCCAAGCTTATTTTGATTTAAGTTTACGATTCCATGTTATATATATTTTACTACAAAGTTTTAGTCAAAAAGTTAACTACAATCAACAATCTATGGGTCCTATTTTATAATTTTTGCTAAAAATACCAAGTCTTCTTTTGCTTATTGTGGGTCTAGTGTTCCACATTACTCTTTTGCTATAATACTTTCAGCAAATAAACAATTAGCTTTTTTTTAAAATAAATAAATAAATAAATAAAGTTTTTAGCTTTTAGTTACAGTACTTTCATAAAAAATCTTTCAACAACAACTTTTGATTTTTTAGGCTTTAGCTTTTAGTTACAAAACTTTCAGCAAAAAGCTAGATAAGTTGTTATTATAAAACAGACACTAAAAACTTCTTTATTTCAAAAAAAGTAGAAGATAAAATTTAGATTATTTGCAAAAAAAATTTGAGACAAAAAATAGTTTGTCTATATGTGCCCATATATGTAAATGGGCAACGTCATTGGATTGTATTAATTTTGACTGATTTTAAGAGATGTATGTCTTATCTATAAATTTATTGAATTAGTTTTGTACCAAAAACAATTCCAATAGTACATGTTAAAATGGGTAACGTCTGAGCCAAAAGATTTATAGTTTTGACTTGTACCTTCTTATATTTCCAAAAAAGACAATTAGGATTTAAACTTCCCTCCAAACTATCAAAATTTACAAAAACAAATAAAAATTAAACATAAAATGGGTAACACCCCAAAAATGTTAATGAGACGTTCCTACCAGTACCACAACTATAATGTAAGTCCCTTATTTAAAGATTTTATTATTTTTTACAGTATTACTTTTGTTTCTAGATTTCCAATATTTAAAGTGTGTCAATCAATTGTTTGAAGAAATCATTTCCCATTAATCCAATCCGTAGTTTTCTTGATTCTATATGTGTTGCCTTTTGAATGTCGCTAGTAATATAAGATAAGGGTTAAATTTGTTGTACACAAACTCAAGTCATTATTCTAGTTAATTTTGGGGGTGTGTAAAACTGTGTAAAATAGTTTGTATGTAATAAAAATTACTCCTAGATAAAGCCAAATTGCAATAGTTAGTCGAGCTTCAATTATATAATTGTGCATGTGTATATATTTTTTTCTAGGTATTAATATTCAATCTGGTGGTCCCATCAATGATGTTCGTTTGAACATTCAAAAACCTGCAGGAAACAGAAGCCGAAGCAACGGTAAAGAAATTATTGGATCAGGTATGTCACTGTACAAAGTTCCTTTTCTCAAGATTTGGGTTGTAAGAACATTCACAGTAATGGTGCTAAAAAAGCTATTTTATCACCTAATACACTGAAAATACCCACAACATCAAAGATATTATACTTAAAATTTTTTAACTCTCATCTACAGTATACCATCTTTGGTAGCTAACTGTAGCTGGAAGTTAAACACAAATAATGTTGTTTATTTGGTTCACGCATGGTATTGCTCTCTCCCCTCTTTTCTCTCTTTTTGCTTCTCCTCAATTTCTAATTTTCTATCAACTACGCCTTCATGCCCAGCCTCTTCTCTTCTCCCTCTCGACTGAAATCAACTTTCTCACTCTATCTTGTCCCTCTCTCGTCTCTCGAGTTTGCTTGTGGCAGTTGGGTTGGGTTCCAATCGGATTTATGGTGGTCCAATCTGTGCTTCGGTGGTTCGGTCGGATTTATGGTGGTTTGATATGTGCTTTGGTGGGGCTTTGTGGGTCTGATTGATTTTGTTTTGCATTTCCTATCCCATATGATGGTGGTGATGTGGTTGTGATTTTAGTGGTTGGGGGTTGTGGTTTTGGGTGGTGGTCACAATGGCAGTATTTGTTGCGGATGTGATGGTGGTGGTTGAATGGGTTTAGTGTCTAATGAGTTGTGGTTTTTTTTTTCCTTGGTGGTGGTTGGTGGTTGAGTGGGTTTTATGGCTAGTGGGTTGTGGGTTTTTTATTTTTTTATTTTATTTATTTTTTATTTATTTTCGGTGGTGGTGACTAGTGGTGGATAGCGGTGGGTGTGGTTGTGGGTTTGCTAAGTTGAGAGCATTTGTTCATCCCAATCTTGGATGGCTCAAGTACATAGGGACATATAGGCTTGGAGGGTTTATAGTCATTCATGTACTGCATTATTCATACTAGTGGTTTCTGACAGGTGGTCGGTGTGGCAGCCCCAAAATTTCTTTTGGTTGGTCGCACATTGGATCCTTGGCAATGTGACTCTTGTATGCTTGTGTCTCTAGAGTGGGGGTGTGTGTATGTGAGTCCCTTTTTCTTATTTTTATTTTAGGAGTCCCCACCAACCATTTTTTATGTATTAGGTATGATTGGTTACCTATGTGTCTAATTAGTTTTAGGTTACCTAATTAACTAAACCAAATTTTAAGGGCTCATTAATTAAGGCAAACCAAAAAGTCTCGAATTAAAGATTATGGACTCGGAAGTTTGGTTACATGTGGGGAAGGTGTTAGGCACCCCACAACGCCTATTCGAAAATAGTATCTCATTTTAATTTATTTCAAACATCATCTTTTTGTATAGAAATAGAATACTTGACATTTTGATTTTTGAAAAAAGAGTTTTAAAAACAATATATACATATATACATGTGAGTAATTATTTACTTATAATTAGCATGTGAATATTAACTCCAATGAATATTTACAAACAAGCATGTGAGGTATATACATAGATAGTATGTGTAAGGATATACAAGAACAACCATATGAGTAGAATATTTAATACGTAGGTAGCATGCGAGTACTAGCTATTATAAATAAACAAACTACAACACACACACACACACAAAATGGAGTTGGAAGAGTAGCACCTTGCTGTCATCCACCATTTTCTCATTTTTGTCATGCAAAAAAAGATAACAAATAAAATTCATTATTGCCAAAGAAAGTGATAGGGTCAATGTAACTTAAAGGGTGTTCAAGGACTCAAGGGAACAAGCCATGAACACAAATCTTTAACTACAACAATTCTAAGAAAAGCTTGAGTTTAGAATGTATGAAAAAAAGTTTACAACGTTAAATTTTTATTGTTTTGAAAAAGCACATATTTTTTGGAAAAGATTTTATAGAGGAGTTTTGAGAAAAAACCTTTTTATTTATTTTTTTATTTATTTATTTTTTTTATAGAAGGAATTCCAACGCATTAAAGACTATTTATTATTTTTTTTAAAGAAAAATTCTCTTTTATTTTCATATTTAAAAAAAAAAAAGGAAAGCAAGTTTTTGAAAAATTCCTTTTTTGAAAACATTTTCCAACGTGGTAAAAATGTATTTTTTGGAAACCCATTTTTTGTTTTATTATATGTTGACAGGGCAAAAATGTATTGACCCTTTGCAAATTAATTAATTATCCAAGTTAATTAATTAGGTTCAATTACATGCAATGGCATGGTAGCACAAACAAATTACCAACTAAACTAAATACAACGGAAATTAAATTTGACACGGTTATTTGTTTACGAATAGGGAAAACCACCAAGGCAAAAAACTGGGTAATTTTAAGGTCATAACTTCCAAGAATCCACTAATCAATAATTAAGTAATTACAAGTAAAAGGAATCTTACTAACTACCCTTAGCCTATCCCAAATTACCAACCTATAGTTGAATCTTCACTTCAATACCCAATTGGACTCGACCTTGTAGTGACACTCTTTTCGTTTAATGCATGAATCTCAGTACATGACTAACTAATGATGCACGAATCCCAGTATGTGACTAACTCCAGCAACTTGAAGAAGGTTGTTGGCTGCAAAGTTCTTCACTTCATGCACAATGAAGATCAAGAAGTTTTTTTATTACAAAACAATTTGGCATAAAGACGCAATAGTTTCTTTCAGAGAGAATAAGACACTAGGTCACTCAATGCATATACGATGGCTTTTAAAATAATCTTTATATATGTTTAGGATTGTGAGAAAAGAAACCCTACACAAATATACCAAAATCTGCATGTAATTAGATTTAAAAAGCTTGATTTCATAAGTCTCGACAAAAACAGCTTGTGTCGAGCTTCAACATTAAATCTTGATAGAAAGGATTTTGTCGAGACTTCTGTTGAGTTTTAGTGAACAACTCTTTCTTCACTTGTTTCTTAATTAAATTTTCATGGCTTTAACATTTGACTTGAACTCTTGTTTCTTGAAGTACTAACCCCATCCTAGATTTACCAAATTACAAGTAAAGTGCATTTTGTCAAAAGATTAGTCAATTACAAAAAATATGTCCTTAACACACCTTTTTTTTTTTTTTAAACATATTCTTTTTTTTAAGAACCATTTTTTTTGAACACCTTCATTAAATTTTTAAGAAAAGAATGAAGGAGATTTTTTTTGGAAACTTTTTTGAAAGGAAGAGAATTTTTTTAGCAAAGCATCTTTTGGAAAAACTCTCTTTTTTTTTTTTTTTTTTATAAAGAAAACTTCATTAGTCTTTTTGAAAAGGGCGAAAAGGATTTTGAGAAGCACTTCCTTAGAATAGTTGTGTAAAGAAGTTGTATTACCCAAGCATATTTATTTTATGGCAACATTATTAATGAGAAAAAAAAAAAGGACAACAATAATAAAGTGCAGAAAATAAGTTGCAAGGAAAGTAAAGTGCAGAAATTTAAATGGTATAAAAGTAAAGAGGTGAGATATTGTAAAGGTTGATTGAAAAGTTTCTTTTTGTCTCTCTTAAATAGATTTTAATCCCTTTCAAGCCCCATGGGTCTTTCATCGTAAAGAAATTGGAGTTCTAAACCATCAACCATTATTATGAGACATACCCATACTGTGCTCAAATAGAAGTTTAAAAACCGTTTAAAAGAGAGGGAGTAGAAAATCTTTTATTTTTTATTTTTAGGTGTATATACAAACATTAATAAGTGCAAAAAAGTAAAGGGGGATGGGGTTTGTGCAAGAAAATTAAAGGGATGGTAGAAATTAAAAGGGGAGGGGATTGCTTGGAAAATAAAATGGATGACATTAATATAAAGCTAGGACAATAAAACCCTAGATGCCTAGGTGGGATGGAATTTCTTCCCCCTAAGGGTACTTCCCATACAAACCCTAGGAGATGATTCAATACACATCTAAGAAACAAGCACAATATCATAAACAAGCAATAGCAATATGGACATAAGGATAAAGAGAGATATTTGCACAATAACAAAATAAAGAGACAATATAAAGGAAAGCACTTCATATATAAATAAATATGATGTTTACAAGATAGTAAAAGAAAATGGGATGGGTGTAGTTATTAAGAAACTACCCCATCCCTACAAGCTTACCTACAAAATTACAAGTAAAAAAAAGGATAGAGGCTTTTTTGTGGTGGGTTTCCTAGAAAGGGGGAAAATAATTTTTTTTTAGAATTTCTAGGGCATTTTTCTCAAAATTTTTCCACTATTTCTCTATTTTTTTTCCTATTTTTCTCTCTTTTCGCCCTATGTTTTCTAATAAATGAGGGCGTATTATTGGCAGGTGAGGGAAATGGGTGGCTAGCTAGGTGTAACATGTTACACCTAGCTAGCACCCCAATTTTGCCACCTCATCGGCCTATTTTGCCTTTTTTTTTTTTTTTAATTTTTAATTTTTGGTCCAATCTTCGTACAACTGTTTGACGGCCTTTTTGAGCTCTATTTTTCTCAAACTTTATATGCTTGGAAATTTCTGGATGTCTAGTTTCCAACGTTCCTAACCTCGCCTGATTTGGAGTTACGGTTGTCGAGATATCATGCTTGGAAGGAAGGTGATGCAGTGCTGAAATATTTTGTGATTTTTTTTCTTAAAAAATTTGTATCTTTCAATCCGGGGTAGATATATTTGAGCCATTTTTATGAAAAATAGATAAGACCTTTTTATTCAAGATGGTCTAGCCAACTTGCTTTAGTTCTTGCCCAATTGGTACAATTGATTGCACAAAGTCGGGCCAAAAACTGTCTCTTTTCCTGTAAAAAAAAAAAAAAAAGAGTGAAGATTTTATTAGGGTTTTTGGTATTTTGGTGATATCTTATCTGTTTTACCTTCGATTTTGGCCTGAAAACTATTGTTTCAAAAGGAAAAATGTGCTCTATGAGACGGTCCAAAATTCATGCGATCTAACGATCGAATCAAAAAGTCAACTTTTTTACTATACCCGATTAGGGTTTTGGTCTTAATTGCTGTAAAATGGATTTTCAAATATTGTGACCTTTTGATTTGCCATCCATTCGTGTTGTATTTATTTTTACCCTTTTTGGCTTTGAATTGTAATTTTGCTCATTTTCCAAATTTTTAGAATTTTTGGTCTTTGTTTTGATGCGTGAATTGGTGCCGGACAAAATACGGTATCGACAATCGGCAGAGAGGTTTTTTTGCCCGGGTGATCGAGTTTTCCTCTTTGAAAACACATCTTGGTGTTTTCAAGTGGTTTACATATTGCTCTTTACATGCTTTAGATTGTTCTTAATTTGTTGCAATATGAATCTTGACTAAGTTGTTAGTTTAGTACTAAAAGTGATTAAGTCGTGAAACTTTGATTAAGTCGTCTAAATATTGTGCTAATGTTAATATAGTATATTTCATTAGGGATTTTCTTTTCCTTCATCACCCCATTGTCATTTACAATTTTCTTTGGAGTGAATGGAATTAAAAATTGTTTTAAGAGAAAGCTAAGAGGTGGTTGACTAAGCAAGAGTTTAAAAATTAGACTTTTATTTAGAAAAGAAAAAGAAAAATAGTAGACATTGGAGACTAGGAGAAGAGAAACAATATTGGGCTTGAGAATAACGAGCAAAGAGAGTGGAATTTGGCTTGGAATGATACCTACCATCAGCACGTCCACAATTGAGCCTCTTTCTTAAGGAATCATCTAATGATAAAAACTAAGGACAATGCTGGTGACAATTAGTCGAATTCGTCATCTCTTTCTCTCTCAAAACTTCTTTGAAACGATGGTTTTAATGGGAAAATGTGCCAATGTGGCAAAGTCTAGCTCTCGCTTTCTCTCTTACTTGGGTCTGTTCTTGATTTTGACACACTTTTGACTTTTTGATCTTTATTTATTCATCTTTTTATTTATTTTTATGTTTATAACAGTAAACTAATGAGGTGGGTTATGGAGGACTAACGAAAGTAATCTTAGATAGATAAAGTGATGAAGTCCAAACCACAAATAGACACTATTAAAATGGGTCTAACTAGAAGTTGGTTCTTTTTTTTTTCCCCCAAAGGTGAAGGAAGACAATGAACAGTGGCTATTGTGTGTAAGTAGAGAGAGAAACAATTAAAAAAAGGCAAAAATACCATTTTAGTCCGTGCGTATTTTAGTCTGTGCATTTTGACTCTATTCCCATTTTGATTCCTACATTTTAATTTTATTGCATTTAGTCTCTAAAATAAAAAAATGATTTGTTTTGGTCCCTACTATCATCTCACTAACGGAAATCGTCTATGTGATAGACAGAGTGCACTGTTGGCACAGTAAATGCTGATGTAGCCATTAAAATATTATTTGAAAAAATTTATTTGGTATTTTAAAAATGCCATGTCTACAATTTAATTAAAAAAGCAAAAAATAAAAAACTTCTAATTTCTTAATTTTAATTTAAATTGTTTTTTTTTTTTTTTTTAGTTTAAAGATTAGGAAAAAATTGGTTGCAGTAACTTTCTCAATTTTTCTTAAACTTTCTTGGTAACCAAACAAAACATTAGAACTCAAGCTCATATTAACTCCTAGTAAAAAATCTGACCCAACTCATATTTTCCAAGCTCTCTTTCTTTGAAATTCTCCAAGCTCTCTCTCTCTCTCTAAGTTCATGGCCAAAAATCCTACCCTTTCCCTTTCTCTCTAAATCTTGGCCAAAAACCTAGCTCTCTTTCTCTCTCTCTCTAAACCTATTGCTGAAAACTAAACTTTCTCTATCTAAATCCATGGCTGAAACCAACAGTGGCTTTCTCTCTTGATAGGCCAAGAATGTATTGACCCTTTTGAGAAATTAACCAATTAATTATTCAAGTGAATTAATTAGGTTCAATTACATGCAATAAGCGTGATAGGATAAACAAATCACCAACTAAGTTAAATGTAGCGAAAAATAAATTTGATACAGGTGATTTGTTTACGAATGAGGAAAATCACCGAGGTAAAACCCTATCGAATGAATTTAAGGTCACTATTCTCGAGAATTCATTATTATCAAAACAAGTGATTATAAGTAAAATGAATCCTAGTACCTAATACCAACCTAGATTTGAATCTTTATCCCAATACCCAATTGGACTTGTAATGTAGTGACAATCTCTCCTTTCAATGCGTAGCTCTCAGTACATGACTAACCAATTGATGCATAGATCCAAGTATGTGATTAACACACCAACTTGAGAAAGATGTTGATTGCAAAGTTTTTCAGTTCATCCAATGATAAAGATCAAAAAGTTCATTGGTTACAAAATCCTTGGCTTAAGACGCAGCAGCTTCTACAAGAAATATGATAAATTAGGACAAATTCTGTCTTTGGTTACAATTTGCATGTATAATCAATTTGCATTGAGTTGTATTACTTTGCATCTCTTTGACGGTCTTTAAAAAAATCATTTTATATGTCCAGGGTTGTGGGAAAAGAAACCCTTCACAAATACACTTGGATATGCGTGAAAACAGATATGAAAATTTGAATTTCGTAATTCTCGATAGATACTGTTTCTGTTGAGCAGCTGTCGAGCATCAGTCTTAAACCTCGATAGATGTCATCTGTCAAGCTATCTATCAAGTTTTAATGAATAACACTTCTTCACTTGTTTTTTAGACAGATTTGCATGATTTCAATACTAAACTTGAACTCTTGTTCCTTGAAGTAGTAAACCTATCCTAGATCTATCCAATTATAAGTAATGTGCGTTTTGTCAAAAGATTAGTCAATTTACATATGTCTTTGACAATATCCACATATGTCCAAACAATCTTCCCCTTTGGCAATCCGTGACAAAACCACAACAAACAAATGAAATATAAGAAAAGTTATAAATCACTAAACTCATGATCACTTGTTAAATACAATAAAATCTAATCCTAACACAAGCTTTTGAAAAATTTTGCAAGAAGAGAGTTCATGGCATGATAGACTTTGATAACTTGCCTTTCTGAAATACTTTAAACAAAACTTATCAAGGCATCTTAGTATGAAACAGAAATAAAGGATTGCATACAAAAAGAAACATGTGTATAAAGAGAGAAAAGAAACAATACATGGAGAGATAGGTGAATAACTACATACATCATCATATATAATAATGAGAAATAAATACAATGTATGTCATCAATAAATGGTCACAAGACTGGTGTACAAGAGGATAAAGTAACTAAGATAAAGAAAAGAAAAGTACATATAATCCTCACTACATCCCTCAAAATATAGACACTCCCCTAACAAAAAAATGTCATATGCTAATACTCCCCTTAAGTACATGACTACTTTCATCATCCGAAAATTACTCCCTCTTTTTGTCTCGAATGACAAATGGTAAGTCACTGAGAGGTCATCATCTCATCATCACTGGAAGAGTTAGCATCCTCATCCTCATCATCATCATCATCATCATCATCATCAATACCATCATCAGCATCCTCATCCTCAGAAGCCTCTAGATGGAGATGGAGAAGCAACGAAGCTACCAAGGCG
Organism: Quercus rubra; assembly: GCA_035136125.1. Lineage (NCBI taxonomy): Eukaryota > Viridiplantae > Streptophyta > Magnoliopsida > Fagales > Fagaceae > Quercus > Quercus rubra. The sequence goes on along the minus strand of CM068733.1, from coordinate 33,301,574 downwards.
AGGCAATTGTCGTGTAATACGACCGACGCTAAACTTGAATACTAAACTTGAAGTCTTGTTCCTTGAAGTACTAAATCCATCCTAGATCTACCTAATTACAAGTAAAATGCGTTTTGTCAAAAAATTAGCCTATCTACATAACATATGTCTCTAATAATATCCACATACGTCCAAACATCTCTAAACCCATGGACTAAATAGATAGAGGCTTTCAGACTTAGGGTTGGAGTGGTGTGGGTTGTCGTGTTTAAGGTTGTGTGGCTATTTGTGGTTTCTAATCTAGGGTTTTGTTCATTGATTTGAGATTTGAGTTTTGTGTTTGGTTTCTTAGAAAACATAGGAAAATATGGGTTGAGTATTGTATTTAGTTGTGCATGGGTGCCGAAAATCTGGGTTTGAGTGTTGTGTTTTTGTGTTTGGTTTTAAAGCCTAAGAAAATCTTGTTGAATGTCTTTTTGTTTTGTAAATTTTTGTGGGCATGTCTTTATGTTTTTTAAATCTGAGTAATTTTATGGGTTTGGTTGCTAAGAAAATGCAAGAAAAGAAAAGAAAATCTAGATTTTTTAACTTTATGGGCAAGGTTAGTTGAGGAAGAAAATGAAGAACATGATTTACTGGGAAGAACACATGTTCTGAGTTCATCATGTTCTTTAGGAAAAAAAAAATTAATTTAATTATTTTCTTATATTTTTTTAAAAAATAAGAAGGTTAGAAATTATTATTATTATTTTTATCTGATATGGCTTTTTTTTATTATTAAATTGCTGGCGAGGCATTTTTAAAATTCAAAATAAAATTTTTTAAATATTTTTTTGTTGGTCACGTTAGCATTTACTGTGTTAATAATGCACTCCGTTTGCTATGTAGATAATTTCCGTTGGTGAGATGATGGTAGGGACCAAAACTAGATCGTTTTATTTTATTTTATTTATTTTTATTTAGGGACTAAATACGGTAAAATTAAAAAATAAGGAACAAAATGGGAATAAAGTCAAAATGTAAGGATTAAAAAGGTATTTCTACCTTTTAAAATTATGATATTTAAATGAAATAGAGTATATGATAGAAATTAGATAATGTGGGTGTTATGAAAAATGGTTAGCTGAAATAGAAAAAATAGTGTTTATTCTAAAATAAAAGTTTTGCATAAAATATTGTAAATGCTAACAAAATGTTTATTTAGGTGATGTGTTGGGAAGTCAATGTAAGGTTTTTTGGGGTTTCATTCCCTAAATTGGTCTCTTATCCTAGTTTAGGGAGACCAATGTGAATGCTTACATTGACAATCAAATTTTGTGAAATCCTTTTTTTCTCCGCGATTCCCTTTTGTCATAGAAAACAAAAATAAAACAATTTCATAACAATGTGAGATTACAAGATTGAAAACAATGGAATTTAAATTTTAGTACTTAATTTGAAATTAGGATTAAAATTTTGGGTTTCACATATATAATGCTTACCTCATTTGTTCGTTTTATAGTACATAATAATTTTCAAATACACAATTAAGCAAGGTCTTTACATTGCAGGGATATATTCATTGAGCCAGCTAGTTTCAAAACTCCGAACTCTCTTGGGTATTGTACTTTACAACTCAATTTATTAAATTTCCTTAAGTTCAATAATTTAAATTATTTAATTAAATTCAAACATATAATGATATTGAATTATATTATTTTGAAAATAATAACATTATTTATGTTTTATTAGTTAATATAAATGGAAACCTATAAACCTAAAAAACTAGTATCAAAGTTTTACACATTAAGTGTTTGACAATTCATATAATCACATCAATTAAGAATTGTTCCGCGTTTGTAGGTTTTTCTTTTGAAAACCCTACGACGGTGAAACAACTTGTTTGTCTCTTAGATAGACCATCTTTTCCCCAGTTTTTGGTGGAATCTTTATTGTTTTTTTTTTTTTCTTAGTTTTTTTGTCTACGCATGCTACGGACGACCTTCAAGGGAGATGGGCGAAGTTGTCGCTCAATACAAAGGAAACCTTGATGGTAAACCTTTCTACTAATGTTGTGGAAAATAGTAGGGTTTAGGTTGCTAAGTTCTTTACCAAACAGAGGATAAATCTAGAAGCTATTACAAGAACACTAAAGATCATGTGGGGGTCTGGGAGAAGTTTTGATATACGCGACCTTGGGAACAATATAGTTATGCTTTTATTTGATGATGAAGATGACTCAAAGTGTATATTCGATAAATACAATGGCTTGTTTCATCTTGGTGAAGTTGCAACAATGGAGGATACTAGGTTTGATACAACATCCTTTTGGGTATAGATTTGTGGGCTACAGATTAGATGTATGACAAGGGAGAATGTTGAGGCCATTGGAAGCACTTTGGGCAAGGTTGAATACATTGAGGAATCTGCCAAAGGTGATTGTCATGGACGTTGTATACAAGTCCGAATCAATATCAATATTACGTAGCCACTGTGTAAAGGTTGGCTAGTGAATATGGGAGGTCCTAAACCACAATGGATCTCGTTTAAATATGAATGCATGCCGATTTTTTGCTATTGGTGTGGGGTCATGAACCATGATGAGAAGGAATGAAGCTATAGGTGAGTAGTCTAGGTACTTTACAAAAGGAAGAACAACAATATGGGGCTTGGATGTGTGCCACCATAGAGAGGTTTCAAGTACACCATGTTGTGAAGAATAAGGAGGATTACAATCGAGAAACATCTGAATCTCACTGTATGTGCAAGTTAAATTGTCAAACTTGTAAAGAAAGTGAGTTATAGATCTAACAGTACATTTAAGTGTAAATTCTCATGAACAATAAAAATTGGAACTTCAACACTTTAACATCTAAAGAATGTAAAGGCAGAACAAGGAAAATAAAGAAGGCATGTGACATACGTGGAAAACCCTTAGGAAAGGATGAAAAACCACGGCGAGTGAAGCTTTTTATAATGTGAAAGTTTAAGGTTTTACACATGGTGATGTTCTTCTCAAAAAGCCTATCTTTTCCTCACTTTCCTACCCAAATTTCTACCTCTCTCTCTATCTTTTTGTCTCTTGCCCTAATTGCTCAACAACATGTTCCTCATATAATACGAGGAATGTTGTTAGGCACATAAAAATAGGGTCAAGCTTTTATTCCTCCGTTTAAACCCTAATATAGCTACTGTATTGTACTATAGCTAGAGGAGAGAGAAAATTCGCCGATGTCTGGGTAGTGGGATGAAGGGTGGCTCTGCTACACCGTGAGAGACAAGTAATAGACAAGGAAAGGGACATCAGGGAGGTCAGGAGTGATACACATGTCCTTAGCAGTGGTCCAACATAGCTTCAGCCAATAAGGAGTATTCTATAGCCTCTAACTATAAAAAGTCGCTATCTCCCTTTTACGTTGGTGCTGGGTGTCCATGCTAGGCATGTACTTCACTCTCTTTATGGGTAATCACACCATTGGCATGAGCCATGGATACCCTCTTTTTGCCAACGTCCCATTTTCTTTCTTCATAACTTGTCCACATGTAGGGTTTGGATTCAGCCAGGTTGACATTTATGTTTGCCTTGACTAGTGTATTGTACACTCACCAACACACATTTTCGTTGACAATTCCACTCTTGGATGGAAGTAATGGAGCCAAAACACAAGCTAGTGTCCTTAGTGTAACATAGATAGTAAACTTTATGAAGAAATAGAGCCACCTCATGTGCAAACAAATAGAGATATTCTAAAAAATCCAACTCTTTTTCGAGCCCACCTTGAGGAAATTGATATGGATGTAGCTAACTCCTTTTGATTGACCATGAAACCTCTAGGGATAGTGTGAGAGGAAAGGATAGGGACTTTACTATAAATGAAATTGGTAAGGTTTTGGAAAACCAATGGCGAAATAATGGTATGTTGGCAAGCACAAATGAAGTTTTTTTTTTTTTTCAATTTCAAGCATATCCAGGAAATAAGGAAAGGAATACGAACCCACAAGTGAAGGCTGGGGTGACTAATGAAGGAGAATTTGGTTATGGGCATGTTAAGACAGTGCTAATGGATATGAATAAGGATATCTTTACTTTAGCCCAACAGAAAGGGAAGTGGAAGTGGTTGGCTCCAACTAAACAACAACAGGATACAATGGAAGTTGAGATTAAGGGCCCAATGTAGAAGAGGAAATTGAAAATAGATGGTGCGTTGAAGGAAACAAAAAGCAAAAGATAGAGGAGGAAACAAAAGTTTTGGGCAAGCTAATACCTCAACATTTAGATCGGCGGGGGCTGCTGTGCAGCATCGCGGGGTCCAATGAGTATCTTAAGTAGGAACTATCGGGGACTTGGGAACCCTTGGACAGTTGGGGCTCTTAAACGAGCTTTGCATGATGAAGCTCCCAATAGTGTCTTCCTCATAGAGACGAAGCTAAGACAAGAAAGGATGAATTTTTTGAAACATGAGTTACACTCAGGGTTTAGCAGTTTCTAGTGGTAGGGCAAGTGGGGGCTTAGCTTTACTTTGAAAATGGGAGTCAAAGGTGGATGTTTGGGGTCTTTCACATTGGTATATTGATGCATTAATTGACAATGGTAATAGTGATGAGGCATGGAGGTTTACAAGATTTTATGGTCATCCTGAGACCAACAAAAAGGAGGAAACATGGACTTTACTTGAGTTCCATAAACATAATAATCAAATCCCTGGGTTGTGCATTGGAGACTTTAATGAGATTACTAGTAGTTTTGAGAAGGTAGGTGGCAATATTAGACAAGCCAGACAGATGGATAGATTTCGTACGATTATACATCACTGTGCTTTCCAGGATCTAGGCTTTGTTAGGCCCCCATTCATGTGGTTAAAAAATAGTGGTGATGAGGGGCGGATTAGGGTTAGGTTAGATCGAGCTTTAGTAAATAATGAATGGCAAGCTAAATTTTAGGGAGCTACTTTACACCATATTGCTATGACCATAACCGATCACTCCCTTCTCCATTTATGGTTTCCACATATCAGATTGCAACCTTAAGGTGGTGTGAAATTGTTTAGATTTGAAGCAATGTGGCTCCGAGATCCATGGTGTGATGAAGTGGTTCAAGAAGCTTGGCAAGAGGGTCTGTGTAGACCAGGTGGTTGCCAATTTTTAAATTGCCTAGATAGTTGCTTAAATGGCCTAAATAGTTGTCAGGATAGGCTTGTGTCATGGAATAAAATGGAGTTTGGCCATGTTTAGTGTAAGATTTCAGGTTTACAAAAATAGCTACAGAGCTTGGAACTTCAAAGTAGAGGTAATGACAATAGAGAGCTAATTGAGGAAGTTCGTCGTGCATTGAATAGTTGGTTGGATAAGGAATTAGTTGTGTGGAATCAAAGATCAAGAAATATGTGGCTGGTGGGGGGTGACCGAAACATTAGTTTTTTTCATGCAAAAGCTTCTAATAGACATCAAAGAAATTCTATCAAGGGAATGTGTGATGATAAGGGTATTTGGCAAGAAGATGATTGTCAGGTTAAGGATATTATGTTTGATTATTTTTCTAATATTTTCAAATCTAATGGAATAATTGATACTTCGGCAGTAGTAGGAGCTATCCAACCTCTGGTGAGTGAGAGTATGAATAGGGGGTTAGTCCAAGAATTTCAAGCTGTTGAGGTGGTCCAAGCTTTGAAGCAAATGCATCCTAAGAAATCTCCAAGCCCCAATGGTATGCCCCCCCTTTTTTATCAACATTATTGGTCTTTAGTTGGTAATTATGTTACTCAGACTATCTTTGATTTTCTGAACTATGGTATTATTCCCCCAATATTCAATGAAACTCACGTAGTGCTCATCCCAAAAATAAAAAACCCAATTCAAATCTCCCAATATAGACCTATCAATCTCAGTAATGTTGTCTTTAAGATAACTTCTAAGGTTCTGGCCCCGAGGCCACATTATCCCTTCACGGGGTTTGCGCTAAGGAGACCCTCTCTCCCCATATTTATTTCTTATATGTGTAGGGGGTTTATTAGCTCTTCTCAAGAAAACAGTGGATGATGGTTTATTGAAAGGATTAGCTGCATGTCAAAGGGGTCCTAAAATATCACATCTTTTCTTTGCTGGTGATAGCCTTATTTTTTGTCGAGCCACAAAGGAAGAATGCTCCAACTTACAGAGAGTTCTAGAAACCTATGAACAAGCTTCTGGCCAACAGTTAAATTGGGAAAAAGACTTCCTTATTTTTCAATAACAATACACCACAGGATATTCAAGACCACATCAAAGATTTTTTTGGAGCAGAAGTAATATGTTAGCATGAGACTTATCTAGGTCTTCCTTCTCTAGTGGTAAAATCAAAGTGCAACACCTTTCGGCAACTAAAAGAGAGGTTGGATAATAAACTTTCGGGATGGAAAGAGAAGATGTTATCGCATGTCGGGAAGGAGATTTTTATCAAGGCAGTGACCCAAGCAATACCCATGTACGCTATGAGTGTTTTTAAAATTCCAAATACTTTATAAGATGAGATGACAGGCATGGTTTGGAATTTTTGGTGGGGGCAAATGAATGGAAAAACTAAGATGGCATGGCTTATTTGGGATAAGGTTTGTACACCGAAGTAGGAGGGTGGCTTAGGCTTTCCTGATCTTAAAGCTTTTAATTTTGACTTTTAGCCAAACAGGGGTGGCAACTTCGGACAAATACGTCATCACTGGTCCATTGAGTTTTAAAAGCTGGCTATTTCTCAGATAGTGACTTCATTGGGGCTGCACTGGGATGTCGACCTTCTTTTGCTTGAAGGAGCATAATGGTAGCACAAAAATTGTCAAACAAGGTTGTAGATGGTAGGTGGGGAATGAAGCATCGTTTGGCATTTGGACTGATAAATGGTTACCTAAACCATCCACTTTTAAAGTGATCTCTCTGCCAAATAATACCTTTGAACTTTCCAGAGTTAGTGACCTCATTGATCCCCTGAAGTGTGAATGGCAAACAGATTTGGTGAGGCAAGTTTTTCTCCAACCTGATGTCCAATCCATTCTATTTAAGTTCTTGTCTGCCTCGAGACCAGCTAGTGTTGGCATACACTCCAAAACGGAAATTCACGATTCACAGTGTTTATAAAATTGCTTTGGATAAAGCCATGAATAGCGGGGTGGGTGAACCTTCAAATGGTGATGCACAGAAAATTTTGGAGAAAAATTTAGAGCTTGAACATGCCGAATAAGGTGAAGTCTTTTGCCTAGAGAGCGTGCCAAACTTATGCCGAATGTATGTGAAGCTTGTGGATTGGGTATAAAATCTACTAGACATATTCTTTAGGAACGCGAGAAAGCTTGTGCAGTATGGCTACTTTCGGGAATAGTTTTAATACACAAGGGGTATGGTATTTGGAGTTCATGGATTTAGTGTGCTTTTTAATCTTTGTCGAACACGTTGGCGATGACATTTTGGAGATGCTTCTCATGATAGCTTGGCGTATGTGGTTTAATAGAAATGTTGTAAGACACAGTCACTGTCGACAATCTGTAGAAAAGGTGGTCCAGTTAGCGCGATTTTGCTAAATGAATTTCAAATAGCAAACCATACTATTTCACAGGTAAAGGACAACTCAAATGATCTGCGAACATTGCCTCTGGCTCTGAATTACAACGTTAATGTGGACAGTGTAGTTTTTGCTTAAAGTTAGTAGGCTAGTGTCAAGTTGGTGATTAGAGACCATGTTGGGAGGGTTACGGCAGCACTAAGCAAAATAGTCCACCAGCCATTGGGACCCTTAGAGATAGAGGCCAAGGCAATGGAGGAGGGAGTTACTTTTGCTTGGGATGTGGGCATAAGGGATGTGATTTTTGAAGGAGATTCAAAAATTGTCTTTGATGCTCTTATGGGGTTGGGCTCTCCACCGGTGGATGTATCAAATATCTTAACTGGAGTATCTCAAAGGCTTCAAGGTTTTAGGTCAATGAAGTTTCTCATGTGATATGACAAGGTAATAGGTCAGCACACATTTTGACAAGTTATGTCAAAGAAGTTTTAAATAATGATAACTATGTAATTTAGATAGAGGAAAATCCAATGCTAATTAAGTCGGCTTTAGTTCAAGATGCATTGAATGTATCTTCTTCTTAATAAAGTTACAATCTTCCCATAAAAAAAAAGAGAAAAACACAAAAGAAAAACAAAAAGAGAGAGAGAATAATATAACTTTATTCCGAAAAGAAAAACTAAGAATAATATAACTAATTTTTATTTTTTTTTGGCTTGGTTATTTTTTTATTAAAAAAATGGTTAATAATGGGAAATTGGGAACAAACATATTTTCTTAAATAACTATTGTAAAATTGTTTTTGTTTTTTAAAGTTACATTCTAGTCATAATCGAAACTGAAAATTTCCTGTTTCAACTTTCATATTTCCATCTAAATCTAATTTTACATTTGAAAATTTCACATTACATTCCTTCCGATTGGTTCTTTTAAATTTACATTTCCTCCCATTTCAAAAATATCAATTGGTTCCTTGTTACATTCCCCTCCAATTTTTAAATTTTTTATATTTTCACTTGCTTTTTCTCACGTAATGACAATGAAGAATACAAGTGGATAGAATTTATAGGTATTTTGTTAAAGCTCACCTCAAAAATATTACTCTTAAAGGCCTGATTGGTAGAAGGATTTTTGTTTTTGTTTTCAAAATAGTATAAAATCAATTTTGAAAAAATTAAACTTAAAAATAGTTTTTAAATAATTGTTTTTATATGTTACATGTTTGGCTCCAACTTTTTAGAACAATTTTCAAAATACTAAAAACAAAAAGTAATTGTTTGGGAGACCATTTATATTTTTGAGATTTAAAAAAAATATATTTACAAAAAGTAACATGTAGAATCTGTAGGTTATTATTTATTTATTTATTTATTTATTTTTTTGTGGATAATGATACGGGAATAGAGCTCATCATATACTTTTTTTAAAAAATAATTATAAGTTTTAAATTTGAAGGGTAGGAATTCTTTTTGTATCCTGAAAACATTCCTTTAGCTATTTTCAAAATTCTATTCTAAATCAAGTAAATCACATACAGATTTTTGAAAACTGTATTTAGAAAAATATTAGCTAAACAATAAATTTAAGTGTGGGACTCACCATTTTATGGATTGCAAAACGAAAAACTATATTTAAATACTCTTACCAATGGGCCCTAACTTATTAGGTAATTTTGTTTTTTATTATAAGCACACATGCTTACTCACTTCTTTACACTATTAAACTAAGTCCATGGGATCCGATATTGTTTTCCTTTTTAACAATTATTTGAAGGAGACAAGTAAATGAGACTTTCAGATATTAATCTCAAGCCCACCTTAAATGGAGTACGCTAATCTTTAAGGTAGCTTAGATAATTACAACTTTACAAGAAAAAAAGATTGTAAGTTTTTTTAAAAAATAATTATATGTTCATCTAGTTAAATTGTCAACGTTTTGATTATTAACCAAGGTATCGAGCATCTATATGAAATGAAGTTGGCCCATTTCCTTTCCCGTGAACTCCTGAGTCGAATGAAGGACCAGATATTGATTTCAAATACTCCACAAAGAACGACTGGTAGGGTTTATGGAGCCATCCTCCGTGCAGTCAAGGAAGGGATTTTTGATATTGTGAAAGCGAATCCAGATCTTGTGTGGAGCCATGATGAAAAATCAAGAAGCATTTTTTCAGTTGCAGTCCAATATCGTCATGCCAAAATCTTTAGCCTTATCTATGGTCTTGATATTAAAAGCTCTTTGACAAGTTGTGCAGATTCCTTCTACGACAACAACTTATTACATATGGCAGGGATGTCAGCACCTTCTACTTCACTTAATGACATCCCAGGTGCAGCTTTGCAGATGCAAAGAGAACTACAATGGTTTAAGGTTATCTCTCTCACTTTTAATTTCTCGGTCTTTTAAATATTGGCTTTATGCTCACTTAAACAACTATTAGAGTCTTTAATCAAGCAGTTACAGTAGGCTACAAAATGTTACTGTGGCCCTTTTGAATATTTTTTGGTGTTTGGTCGTACTACTTTCACTGCTACTGAAATTTGCAAAAAATTTCTATATTTTTATGTAAATATTTTATAATAAGTTGTAATTCATTACTTTAAAATATTAATACAGAAAACTAAAATCAAAGTAAAAAAACACAATCAAATGAGAGTACAACAACAAATAAATGCTAAAACAATTAATAAAAACTATCAAATAAACTTATACACTCACATGTAAAATTACAAACACTTCAAACATATGAAAGGACATCTGAAAGTTGTTATTGAGCTACTTTTAAAATGACAAAATTTAGTTACAAAAGTGGTTGCAGTTTAAAGTTACAACTTTACTTAATAAATTAAACATTACTACATATTTTGAAAATCTAATCATTGAATTGCATGTTCTTTACGTTCTAAATTAAAATTTTGTGTTAATCGGATATTATTTACTATATGATTTATAAACTTATATTTTATATATAATTTTAAATTACAAAAAATTGCAATTAAAACAATTTATTGATGACATAGCTATCGATATTTAATTTTCTAAAAAAATTTCAACCAAGGAGGATATAAGAAGAATGTGTAATCGAATGGTGGATTTGTGAAAATTAACCTCTAATAAAAAATAAAAAAAAATTGAGAAAGGTTGTAATTTTAGACAATAATCAATTTTGTACCTAAACTTTGTCCATTAAAAATATTGGGGGCAATTCTTTAAATTTTGAGGAATAGCGTGATCATTTTGAAGATTTCATGAGGCATATTTTTCATTCAATGGTCTTTAAGGTTTTTTTTTTTTTTTTTGGTGGTGGTTGTAGGGGCATTTAAGTGATTTTAGAGGTTTTTAAAGGTATTTTTTGGCCATTTGGAGGCTTCAAGAATATTTTGATAATATTTTGTAAGTTACTTTCATTATTTTGGGTGTTGTTATTATTATTATTATTATTTGATTATTTTGAAGATATTAGAGGTATGTTTGTCATTTTATAGGTCATATTCTAGGTATTATTCTAGAGGATTTCAATGGGTACTTTTTTTTTTCTTCTCATCATGTAAGTGGTTTTAAGAGTATTTTGGTTATCTTGAAGGTTTCAGGGGAATTTTGAAGGTTTTGGGTGGGTAATCAAATAATTTTGGAAAATTTAGAGGAATTATGTCATTTTGGAGATTTTAAGGGGATATTTAGATCATTTAAAGGTTCTAAGGGTATTTTGATTATTTTGAAAATTAAAAGGGTCTTTGGTGATTTTGAAAATTTTTAGGATAACTTCATCATCATGGAGGTTTGGTGATAGAATAACTTTGGGGTGGGGGGGAGGGATTTTCATTTGAGAGTTGAGATTGGCAAATGTATTACACTCATTTAATAGGCCCAAAGTGAGAAGTAAAGTCGGTCACTAAACCATTTGGGCAAGTGTAAAACATTTGTTAGTCTCAGCTCCTGCGTGAAAACCACCCCCATCTCCCCCCCCCCCCCCACCTCTCTTTAAGGCCCACAAGTAGAGAAAGCCCCCAAAATTTCTTTACTTATGAGATTATTAATTAACTCATATCTTACTAAGTCTTTAATTAATTCGAAGTTGAGACCATCATCCAAGTCAAAAATGGCTTAATAATATGCTTAATATTGGTATGATAATATACTTGTATTGGATCACGATCTCAAAAGCTTTGAGTTGAGCTTAAGCTCGGTTTGATTAATGAATCAAGCCAAACGAAGCCTAGTTTAAGCTTTTGGATTTTTTGACGAACTCAAGCTCAAACATTGTTTGTAGGCTTGGTTCAGGCTCAAGCCAAGTTTTAATATTTCATATTTTTTGTCAAGCTGAGCTTGAACATTCAATACTCGACAAAGCTGAGCTTGGATATTCAATACTCGACAAAGCACAGCTTGTGTGTTTACAACCCTACTTTCAAATAGTAGTACCAACTAATTATAAAAAAAAGTACCAACTAGATACTAAAACAAAAAAAAAAAAAAAATAAATAAATAAATAAAATAAAGAGAAATATTACTATAAATTAAATTAGCAAGAGTCTGTTGCTAATCCCTAAGCCAAGTTTGAATATCTTATATTTGTTGTCAAGCTAAGCTCGAACATTCAACACTCTATAAAGCTCAGCTTGTGCCTTTATAGCCCTACTTTCAAATAGTAGTACCAACTAGATACTAAAAATAAATAAACAAAAAAGAAAGGAGAAATTTTCTTATATTAAAAAATTTTGAGTAGGAGTCTGTTGCTAATTCTTAATTAGCGGGAATGACCTAATCCAACCTAGGTAATGATTTAAACCCCAAATTTTAAATTTAGGCTTAATATAGGTTAAAATGCAAACTGTGCCCTCTAAGTTTGACTGAAATAAATTTCAGTCCTTTAACTTCACTTTTATTCAATTGAGTCCTTTAAATTTTAAATTTATTCAATTCAGGAATTCCATCCAATTTCGTTACAAATTTTCCATTAAAAAATATTTTTCTCTCATAAAAATAATTTATAAAATTAATTAAAATATTTTATAGATTTTTTATGAGAGAAATTTGTTATCAAAAAATCTTTGCTACGTTCATTAGTTAATTGCATGGTTAAAAGTAATTTTTTAACAGAATTGGATGAAAGACCTTAATTGAATAAATTTGAAACTTAAAGGACTTAATTGAATGAAAGTAAAGTTAAAGCATGAAATGAGTTTTAGTAAAACACGAAGAAAGTATAGAACAAAAGTATTGAGTACTACTAAAAATAAACCTTAAAAAATTAATTAAAATATTGATGCTGATGTGGAAAATTGTGAGAGTTGCAAAACTTACATGTCAACATATTATGAGGTCAACAAAAAATCAAAGGTTTCGGTTTTATAGAGAGTGTGTGTGTGTGTATATATATATATAAATTATAGTTAATGATATTTATTTATGAAACTACTAAATATTAATGTTAATATTTACTTTTCTTAAATTTCTGTCTTTTTTAATGTTGCGCTATTTTGGCTACTAAGACTTTGGTTAACAAATGTAGGAGGTGGAGAGCATTGTCCCTCCTAGGGTTCATGTAAAATTAAACAATGAGGGTTTGACTCCTCGAGAATTGTTTACTAAAAACCACAATGACATGAGGAAAGAAGGAGAGCGATGGATGAAGGACACAGCAACGTCTTGTACTGTGGTGGGTGCTCTGATTGTTACCATAATGTTTGCTGCAGTATTTACCGTTCCAGGTGGTAACGACCAAAATAATGGCTTCCCAATTTTCTTAAATAAAAAATTATTTATGGTCTTTATAGTATCTGATGCTCTCTCACTCTTTTCTTCCTCAACTTCAGTCTTGATGTTTCTAGGAATCCTCACATCTCGTTATGCAGAAGAAGATTTCCTTGAGTCCTTGCCTAAAAAGATGATAATAGGCCTTTTCACCCTTTTCTTTTCTATTGCAACCATGATGACAGCCTTTTCTGCTGCTCTTTTTCTTATGCTACATGAACAATCATGGATTTTCAAACCTGTCATTTGTTTGGCTAGTATACCTATCACCCTGTTTGTATTGATGCAATTCCCTCTTCTTGTTTCCATGGCCATTTCAACTTATGGACCTAGCATCTTCGATAGGAAAATGAAGCGTTGGTTTTAATGTATTCATCAATTGTGCTATATGATGTACTGGTGTCCTGTTAATAATTGGCATATACCAGCCAATGATGAAGTTTTTCTTTCATTTTTCTTTTTTTCTTTGAAGGTAACTGTTGAATGTTTAGCTCCAATTACATACTTTTTTATTTTTTGGTTTTGGACATTGTAAGTCCATTATATAAATCATGCATCTATGTTGCTATTCTTTGACATTTATTCTTTTAATTACTTTGGGGAAGGATATTGAATAATGCCTAATATTTCAATAGATTATCCCTTGAACATTAGGACTTTACCTAGGTTACAAGGTTATCAATGTCCATCATCTAATAACTATTTTATTTATTTATATAAAAGGAATCTTTGATATGCTACTATTCTCAATTTTAAGAGGTGTTTTTTGATAATGCAATAGTTATAATGGGGAGGGAAATTTTGAACCTTGGAGGTGCCAACCAACTGAGTTATAAGGCTCTTGGTAGGTCACATACTAATATAGTGGCTAAAAATTCACTTATTTGTTTGCTTTGGTTCAATGAAGTTGTGGAATTTAGTGATAAATCTTACATGATATGAATTAAACCGCACTGATAAATAGTTAACCACATATATCAATACCAAATTTAAGAGTGGTAAATATGAAAGCAATATAAGTAAGGTACAAAATTTGATAACGAAGTGGAAAACTAAAGAATTTTTTGATGGAAATACCACTTCCGAGGACAAAATCTTGTAGAATATTCACTATAGGAATAGTAGTTAAAATAATCTACTTAAAATATATTTTTATAGCTGGACTCTTTATTACAAACCTTGCAAATTACCTGCTTGCCCTTTTATCGTAGTGACCTTAAAACATCTACAATCTTGCTAAGCGAATCTTCTCCATGAACTCTTTATTTGCAGAAACCAGAACCTCTAGCACTTAAAGAATCTCCTACAAGAATTTGTTGTAGCGAACCTCATCATAAAGGATTTTAGTTTACAACTTACAAGAAGGTTTTTTTTAGTTAAGCACAAGGAGAGAAGGCACGTGGTTTTCTCTGAAAGCTCAATGTGTGGCTACCTTTTATCTATAGAACGATCGTGCAAAGTACAGGCGACCTTGTTGGAAATTCTAGTCCAAATGAAAAAAAAAAAAAAAAAATGGTTGGATAGCAGGTTTCCGCAATCTCACACAAATGAGCCTAGAACAAATGATCGGTGAAGTATCGAGTTCCTTTAGTCACTTGAGAAAAGATCCACTTTTACTAGAGCGAAATTCTCTAAAATAGAGAGAAATTTGTAACAAACTTTTACATGAAATAAAATACACCCAAATGATATGTTTGATTATAACCAATGTCATGGAACTGACCAATACTGGAATCCAAACAATTTGGCTTCAACCACTACTGTGCACAGACTGGTGCTTGAAGAAAATCGCTACTGTATGCTCACTTATTAATTTATTTTAATAAATGATCAGGATTTTTACCCTGTTGATACGCAATTTATTAGTTGGGAGATGGGCTCATGTTGGAGTCATTTGTGCGTAATGTTAACAAGCCTAATTAAAATTTCGACTTTTTCTGGTAGCTTTATTTTTTATTTATAAACACCGGTTGCTTGTTTCTGCGTACGGTGCCTTTTTTTTTGGGGGGGCAAACTATAATTTTTCGGGCTGCATTTGAAAATATCACAAACGTGTTTCTAACTCTATTGACACCTTTTATTATTTTTAAAAAATACAACCAAAATTCAAATTCCTCTCCCCAATTATAGTTACTAGCCTCATCACACGCGCTTCGCGTGTGCAATGAGGCTTTTTTTTTTTAATTTTTATTTTAGTGGTCCTATTCAGTATTTTGTAACAAAATAAAAATTTTTGTTTTTATTTAATATATATAATTTTTATTTTGAAGATCTAATTTATAAGTGGATAAAACAATTTAAAAATTAGTAGGAGAATTTTCAAAAAATAAAAATTAATAGGAAAGTGACCCTATTTTTTAGGCAATGTTTTAATGGGAGTTAAAGTTGTATTTTTACCATATTGTCCTTTAATTTTGTCACTACTTAAACATAGAGGTGTAGGAGCATTTTTGAACCAACAAAATGAAGAATCCAAACAGGGGAAGCCCCTTAAATAATAACTAGCCTCATCACACGTGCTTCGTGCGTGCGATGAGGCTTTTTTTAATTTTATTTTAGTGGTCCTATTAAGTATTTTGTAGCAAAATAAAAATTTGTGTTTTTATTATATATATATCATTTTATTTTGAGAATTTAATTCATAAGTAGATAAAGCAATTTGAAAATTAATAGAAGAATTTAAAAAAATAATAATAATAATAACAGGAGAGTGACCCTATTTTTTAGGCAATATTTTAGTGGGAGTTAAAGTTATATTTTTACCAGATTGTCCTTTAGTTTTGTCTCTACTTAAACATTGGGATATAGGGGCATTTTTTAACATAAAAATGAGGAATCCAAACAGGGGAAGCCCCTTAAATAATAGTATAGATTTTGAGAATTTAATTCATAAGTAGATAAAGCAATTTGAAAATTAATAGAAGAATTTTCAAAAAAAAATAATAATAATAAAAGGAGAGTGACCCTATTTTTTAGGCAATATTTTAGTGGGAGTTAAAGTTATATTTTTACCAGATTGTCCTTTAGTTTTGTCTCTACTTAAACATAGGGATCTAAGGGCATTTTTGAACATAAAAATGAGGAATCCAAACAGGGGAAGCCCCTTAAATAATAGTATAGACTAGCCTGATCACACGCGCTACGCGCATGTGGTGAGGCTTTTTTTTTTCTAGCAAAAAAAAATCCTGTGTTTTTATTTTGAGAATCTAATTTATAAGTTTTTGTTTTGAAAAATGAATCTAATTTATAAGTGGATAAAGTAATTTGAAAAATGATAGGAGAGTAGTCCTATTTTTTAGGCAATGTTTTAGTAGGAGTTACGGTTGCATTTTTACCGGAATGTCCTTTAATTTTGTCTCTACTTAAATATAGAAGTGTAGGGGCATTTTTGAACTAAAAAAATGAGGAATCCAAACAGGGGAAGACTCTTAAATAGTAGTATAGATAGATTATTTAATATATATAATTTTTATTTTGAAGATCTAATTTATAAGTGGATAAAACAATTTAAAAATTAGTAGGAGAATTTTCAAAAAATAAAAATTAACAGGAAAGTGATCCTATTTTTTAGGCAATGTTTTAATGGGAGTTAATGTTGTATTTTTACCATATTGTCCTTTAATTTTGTCACTACTTAAACATAGAGGTGTAGGGGCATTTTTGAACCAACAAAATGAAGAATCCAAACAGGGGAAGCCCCTTAAATAATAACTAGCTTGATCACACGCGCTACGCGCGTGTGGTGAGGCTTTTTTTTTTTTTTTTTCTAGCAAAAAAAAATCCTGTGTTTTTATTTTGAGAATCTAATTTATAAGTTTTTGTTTTGAAAAATGAATCTAATTTATAAGTGGATAAAGTAATTTGAAAAATGATAGGAGAGTAGTCCTATTTTTTAGGCAATGTTTTAGTAGGAGTTACGGTTGCATTTTTACCGGAATGTCCTTTAATTTTGTCTCTACTTAAATATAGAAGTGTAGGGGCATTTTTGAACTAAAAAAATGAGGAATCCAAACAGGGGAAGCCTCTTAAATAGTAATATAGATATAGATATAGATAAAGATAAAAAAACGTGTATATATTTATTTAGTTTAATTTTTTTAATAACTATTTAGTTTTTTTTTTTTTTTTTGATATTTAGATTTGTTTTTGGATAAATGGGGGTGTTTAACTTATTTTTCTATTAAAAAAAATAATAATAATAAACGTATAGTTACTTTGAAGGAGTGGGTTAGTGGAAGGGTATTTCTATTTTGTAGGCAATGTTTTAGTGCAAGTTAGACATGTATTTTTACCAGACTATCTTTTAGTTTTGTTTTTACCTAAACCTAGGGATGTAGGGGTATTTTGAAACAAAAAAAATCCGGTCTAAATAGGTGCAGCCCCTTAAATAGTAGTATAGTTTAATTTTTTTAATAACTATTTAGTTTTTTTTTTTTTTTGATATTTAGATTTGTTTTTGGATAAACGTGGGGTGTTTAACTTATTTTTCTATTGAAAAAAAAAAAAAATAAACGTATAGTTACTTTGAAGGAGTGGGTTAATGGAAGAGTGTTTCTATTTTGTAGGCAATGTTTTAGTGCAAGTTAGACATGTATTTTTACTAGACTATCCTTTAGTTTTGTTTTTACCTAAACTTAGGGATGTAGGGGTATTTTGAAATAAAAAAAATCCGGTCTAAACAGGTGCAGCCCCTTAAATAGTAGTATAGATTATCAAATTATAAAAAATTAAATTTTAGAAAAAATATTTGTAAGCACGCCACTCCATCAAGAAATGAAGGACTCCAAATAGTACATAGCAAAAGCATTGTAGCACATCAATTGATTGTCAAATTCACCTCTAGTAGAGGCAACTATTTTTACAATTACTCTTGTATTTCATTTCAATTTTTTTTTTTTAATTATATATACCAATTTAATGTTTCAGCAAATTTAGCAAAAGAATCCACATGCATCTGTTGGTCAAGACAAATCGGCCTTTTTCACTATTGAAATCGCTCCTATATGACAACCACTGGTAAATAACTAAATATATCTGGTAAAATATATACTTGGATCACCACCAAACCAAAGTACATAGCCGTTTTGTGAAAGAATGAAGAGTCACACTCTTATTTGGCATTTTACATAGCGAGTTACATAGCAAATGCATCCAGTATAATCTGCTTTCTTTTATTCTATTCACCAGCGATCACCTATAACGCTGGGTAGAAGCATGGCTCTGTAAAAGGAACCTCTCAGGAACTGAACCACAACTCTCTACAAAAGGAGAGTGATGTGTACACCAAAGCAGAGGTTAATGGCCGTATCATCTTCATTATCACAAACACAGAAGGAGAAAGAGATCAAATCTACCGCTTAGGTTCATTCAAGTTCTTTCCCTCAAAAATTCACCCAACATTCGTTCAAGATCCTCCGTACTCTCAACTAGAGGCCTGTAAAACATCCAAAGGCATGTGTAAACAAGAAAGTAATTACAGAGTAATGAGGAATCATTAGACAGCCAATGAAAATACAATCTATCTGCATGTATTTTGCATAGCTTTGGGACAAGAACCCTAAGTCATTTGTAGCTCTTACATAGAGCTTTTCTAGCATTTTAAATATGATTTAAAAAATGTGAAGAATGACAACATTCAAGTGTTTCATTTATCCATTACTGTTGTTTGAAAATATCTAAATAGACCTCATTATTGACTTTGTAATGAACACATCCTGAAAGAAACATCTTTTACACACGCACATACACAAACACAAGCTAGTGTGTGTGTGCAAGCGTGTGTGTGTGTGTTACTTCAAGTATGAGAAAACGCACCCAAAACGTTTTACAAAAGATCTGTAGGCAGGCAACAACACTTCCGCAACCGCAAGCCTTAGAGACCCTCGCAACTCAGTGTCAGGAACTGTCCACTGAGATTGCTTTTGATGAAGTTCCTCGAATTGCATATTGCCCGTCTTGAACCTGAGAAATCCCACCAGGTCAGAACATTTGTGACAAAAATTACTTGAAAAAAATCCTATAAAGATTTAACTCATTACCAACCTGTATTTCACCAATGCTCTAGAAACTCCACTACCATTTCCTCCATCACCACCTACTGAACTCCCACCCCCGGATGAGGTTAGGCCTTGGATAGTGAGGCACTGAAGAATCTGCATAGGAAAAAAGCACCTGCATTTAGCAATATGAAACCAAGTTCCTTTCCAGATCAATACTTTAAAGGGAAATAAGAGGCATTAAGCATTATCAGGACAGGTTACATGAAGGGTGTTCTGATTTTCAACCATTAGGACAGCATAATGTTAAGATTCAGAAAGAGGGATTGAATGGTAGATCACTTCGAGGGGATCTAGGCCTCCAAGAACAAAGCATAAGAAGGAATGTAAAGAATTAGAGAGAGAGAGAGAGAGAGAGAGATATCCAATCTGGACATATTATTCAATGAATCCCTCTGTAACTACCTATACACATCTTATACATCAAGTCTCTAACTAACCAACCAACTATTCCCAACTGACAGCAACTGACTACTACCCTCAGGTAAGCAATGGACATATTATTCAATGAATCCCTCTGTAACTACATACACGCGCACCTCATCATCAGTACATGCACCCCCCCCCCCCCCCCCCAACACCCGTACATGCATACCCCTGCACTAGCACACACAGACACTTGTACTCAAATACACACATACACAATAGAGATGCCTAACACATAAGATGTCAAACTTCAGGGTAAGAACTCAAATTAACTATGATAAAAATACAACAAAATGAGGAATTTTTTAAACACCTTTGGTTCATATGATGAAACTAAATCAAATGTATTCTGGTTAAGAAGGCATTTCTTTGAGTTTGCACTATATTGTTTAAATAGAAGTAATATATTGTTTGCCTCATCTAGAGTACAAGGCAACTCATCCCAGAAAAAAATGTATCAAAGATATTTTTTTTTGATAAGTAAATGTATCAAAGATATCTGTGATACTATGCTCATATATATTATGATTTAAGATGGAATTGACAAAAATACACAGATCAATGAGTAGAACAGTGTGAGCTTTATTGTATGTGTACAGCCATGCTCATGTCTATCAAATAAAGAAGAAAAGAAACTCTACATACATGTAAGGTTTAGAGTTTAGAGTCTTCAGACATCAAATTGATAGATGGCATTTTAGTGTAAAATGTTGCTAACACGGGTTTGGACCAAAAAATTGTAACACACACACACCCCAAATAAAGCCACATGTTTTTAAAGATAAGATGATAAAATTATCTTTCCAGAAACAGATCAATGCAACACCAGGCAACGTGACATATCAACAGAAGATTCAGATGTGGTTTCATTCAGTAGAATGTTACCTTTGCCCAAGCATTCCTTTTGTATTGATTTGCAAGTTGCTGCTCAGTCCTCCTGTGTCTTTGCACCCAATCGTCCCCTAACAAATCCTTGGCTTCTGACCTGAAAAACAGATATTAAAGAAGCACCAGTATTCACAGGCAAGAAAATCATTAAAGATTTATAAAAGAATTCTGATAATATGTACATGACATACCTGCGCACAGATCTGACCATATAATGAATATTATTCATGAGAAATAAATGGGTCAAAGCAGGATCTTTATACTGGTTAGATTTTCCATCCAAATTGGTTTGAAGAGCCTGCATTATTCTCATTGTTACAGAGGCTAACTGCGAACCTGTTTCATCTTTGTTATCAAATCTAGAAAAAGCTGCTTCAAGGTTGATTGATAGCTGTAAAAATTTGGTGCATAGTCTTAAGTCAATCATTTGATCGACATTAGTAGTTAAATCAGACAAAAGTATAAACTGCTCAACTCTCCAAAGGCAAAAAATTAATAACAGTAACAATAACCAAACATATAGGATTGTGGCAAGATGAAATCTCATAAAAATATGTGATAATTTGACATATCTGAATTCTTTGTGGGGTAAAGTTGTAGGCCATGGGTCTTTAGTCTAATAGTATGTAAGCTCAGTAAATGAGCTTTCATTAGCTTTCATTTAGCATTGTTTAGAGCCTGTTTGACTAACAAAATTTGATCACTCAATTTCCGTCACTCAATTTTCATCACTTATCACTCATCACTCATCACTCATAACTCTTCACTCATTACTTATCACTCAAATTTTCACATCCGTTTGCCTTCATCACTCAATTTCCATCACTCATTATTTTTCACACTATTTGGGGGGCCCACGTCTGTCACAGTGCAGCTTTTTTTTTTTTTTTTTTTTTCAGTACCCAGAAACCCGAACCTAGTGGAAAAAAAAAAAAAAAAAAAACCCAGTGAAGAAGATAGAACCCAGTGAAGAAGAAAGGAAAAAAAAAAAAAAAAAAAAAAAAAAAACCCAGTGAAGACCGAACCTAGTGAAGAAGAAAGGGAAAAAAAAAAAAAAAGACACCCAATGAAGACCGAACCTAGTGAAAAAAAAAAAAAAAAAAAAAAAAAAAAAAAAAAAGACATCCAGTGAAGACCGAACCCAATGAAGAAGAAAGGAAAAAAAAAAAAAAAAAAGACACTCAGTGAAGACCGAACCCAGTGAAGAAGAAAGGGAAAAAAAAAAAGTCAGTTGGTCAAAAGTTGCTATTAAGTGGGTCCCTCATATGTGTTTAATTACAAAAATGCCATTGAGTTATGAGTTATGAAAACTAAAAATAGCCAAAAGGTGTTTTCAGTTTCCATAACTCATAACTCAAAAATCAGAGAATTGAGTGATGGAAACAAAAAATTGGAAACTGAGTTATGGCTTGCCAAACCAACTTTTTTTTTAGAATTGAGATGGGTCTCACCATTTTTGAGAATTGAGTTATGGAAACTGAGAATTGAGTGATGAGAATTGTCAATCCAAACAGCCCCTTAGTTTCTCAAAGTTAAATAATTTTTTAATTAGAATCCTAATGTCCTCTCTCTCTCTCTCTCTCTCTCTCTCTCTCTCTCTCTCTCTCTCTCTCTCTCTCTCTCTCTCTCTCTCTCTCTCTCTCTTATTTTCTTTCTTTTCCCCTACCCACCTATTCCCCCTTTAGTGTTACTTTTCAATGGCCTGGACAACTTCTAGTTTCAGCCTTTTTCTTTCCCTCTTTGCAACCCCATATCTCTTTCTCTCTCTCTCTCTCTCTCTCTCTTCTCTTCCCACCTATTCCCCCTTTAATGTTTTCCACAGCCCTTCGATAGACTCAATTTTCATCTCTCTTTCAACCCTAAATCAAGCCCATTTCTCTTACCAATTTGAAACCCTTAAAACTACTTGCATTTTCACTACCCACTAGTCACCAAACAAACCTTGATCATACTTTAGAACACTTTTTTATCCCAATGTTTGATACTGTGAATTCTTCCTATATAAAAATGGTCACCCGTAAATGCCCACCCCAAAAAAAAAAAAAAAAAAAAAAAAAAGCAAAAGAATAGTTGCTTGTAATTCAAGAATTTTCCTTTTCACGTATTTCTCATAAACTACCAAAATTGCCCTTCAAGTCTCCTTTCTAGGATCCTCTAAAAGTATTCTTAACAGGGCTTTCTATTGAATTGTTATGTCAACGAGAGAGAAGCTCTCAACCTTATTTTAAGGCAGCAGCACCTCCCAACAAATTAGAACATGATGCAAAGTCTGAGATAGCTAAAAATTAAAAGTAAAAGAACAAATATAAACGGATAAGAATAGAAAATAAAGATATAAACAATGAAAGATACTAATATAATCATACATTTTTATTTTTCATAGGTGGATACATGTGAAGTCACTACGGCTTTAATGGCTCAATCATCAACAACTAGAACAAAGTAGAATGTATGAAATTAGATTTTACTCTGCCACAAAGAATGGGATTATAGGAATAGCAAGAACAGTTAGCTGAACTTACTAAAACAGAAACTTCACATAGTTAATGACATAGCTTGTCACAGGATGGATAGTTCCATCCAAGATAGTAGTTTTAGTTGCATCCTTTTCAACAACTTCTTCAAAATCTCCAAAGGTCTCTTGAGCAGTCTAAGCGAGCCGTTTTGTTAAACCAAATGCGGAATCTCTTATTTCACTGCAAGCCTTACCTTCGAAAATCATTTCAATTTGCAAATAAATTCAATTACCAAAGTTAATAAACTGATTTGTAGCACTATTGAAATATGACTGCATACAAAGGGCAACTGCTAATTAAGCATAAGAATCAGTTATACCTTGAAATCATTTACAAGTGAAATAAAAGGTAGATATTATGTACAAATGACAAGATAAAATGATTTCATCGAAGATACTCACATACGCAGAATTAGGGTAATGTAGAAACCATACCATTCTATATAGGACCGAAACAAAAGGGTAACTTGTAGGATGATTTCAAAATTAAAGAATATTTGAATTGATATCTTTAAAAGATTAATAGGTAGCCCCAAAGAATAAAAGGCTATGTGCAAAATTTATCGTCTTCTCATGCCCCTTAAAATTGCCAATTTCTTTCTTCAATTAAAAGAACGCATTTTGAATTTTTTAGGAATAATTTATATAATCAAAGAAAATTAGTAGTATAAAGAACCTAGTAAATACATCACATTTCAAGCAAAATTTATCCATCTCATTCTGAACAACCTAGTAAATACAAGAAATTTCTTTAAAGAGGGATTCTTAGAAAACTATGAATGGATTACAATCAAAATGAGAGGGATTCTATGAATTATACAATAGTGTAAGGTTGAATTTAATCAACCATTTTGTTGGCTTTATTCTGTGCCAATTTGCTTGTAATTCAACATTTAGAAATCTTGTATTTAGGTGGGAATCATGTAAGGGTAGTGTGTGTGAGAGTATGAAGAAAAGTTCAAGAGTGTGCACTCAAGTAGGGTCTCGCAACTGGATCTAGTGACTGGCTCGCGGCTAGCAAGTCGCCAAAGGAGGCACACGTGTGAAGCATGCAGGGGAGTTGAAGAGTCATGCTAACTGGAGTACTATAGGACAAAACTTTCAGTCTGGCCAGGCAATTAGCTCATGACTCAGACTTGCGACTCAATCAAGTCGCGAGGTTAAGTCGTCAAACCACTCTGTTTGGGAAAAAAACTAACCTTTCGCATTCCAAACACAGACCAGTATAAATATCCCTTATACCCACGTATTGTAGAGAGCTTCCAAAGAGAATTTTGAGAGAGAAACCCTAGAGAAAAATAAGATTGACTCATCCATAATTTTCATCCTTTGATTTTCCAAATTCCTCTACTCTCACTCTCTCCATTGTTACATCATTGAGAGGTACATTTATCCAAATCCTTTTCTCACCATACCCATATTTGTGAGAAGGTTATTTGGTGCTTGGGAAGCAGTTAGGAAGGGACCAATTGATATTGGTTGATGCTATGGGCTATAGCTGAATCCGGTAAGCTAGAGAAGACAAATGTTCGACGTAACCTAGTTGGAGCAAGAAGCTTGGAAGGCTTAGGTACACTAGGTAGATTAGGCTTGGAGGGTCTTCTGCTGTTCATGTATCTCAACTTTATTCTCTAGTGGATTGTTAATTGCTTGGAGGGCGGCAGAGAGGTTTTACACCAAGAACTTCGGTTTCTTCTTTGATAGCACATCGCTGTGTTGTCTTTGTCTTTGCATTTCTCTTTCCTTAATCTTTGCCATTTAATTTCTGCTATGGTTGTGATTTTATTTGGTTTAGATTGTTTTATCAATTCTGTTTTAGCTTATTTTCATATTCCGCACATACATTGTTTGATAATAAGCTTGAATTGATAATTTGTAATTTGGGGGTCTAAACGTTCAAGGTGTTTTACACATTATTTGAACATTCAAATAGAATGAATACCACTAGCTCCAAGGATCCTAGACTTTTCAAACAACAATCTCAAAAACAAAATTTTCAGCTCTATCCAAAATAAAATGAAATAATTATAAATTGTCCCTCCTAGCCTTGTCATCTACCCTAGTCCCAATGAGTCACAAGCAGCAATCTTAGCGCAGGTTTCTATGGATTTGTAATATCAACTATACCTTTGAGTGAAGCTCCCGCATTATCTCATACATGTCCAAAAGTACAAATAACCTCTCTGGTGATCTTTTGCTCTTGGCAATTGCATCCCCAAAATTATGTAGCACTGAAACACTGCTTGCAATGACCTCACCAAAACACTGATCCTTGAGAGAATCAAAGCATTTAAATATTTGATCACAAACTATCCGCTCTCTAGCATAAAGTAGTTTGACCTGTTCATGCATAACCATATATTTAGAATATGAAAACTACCAAATTTGTTCAAATTCCAGACAAGTACTTATAGTAATAGGCATGAAATGAATCCAATTCCTAATTTTGGCCTCCAAAACCTCCTATTGCATCTTCTAGACATCCTTCTTTGCTAGGTTTTTCAACTCCCAACTTTCGAAGGCTTTCTTCTAGAACTGAAGAACGAGTATCCCTATACAAAACAAGAGCGTACTTGTTGAACATCTTGATACTTAAAAAATAACATGTGTGTGTGTAATAACAACAAAACCTTAAGTTTCAAAATTATGGAGTCCACTAGGGATCTTTAATAGACTTATCTACGTTGACCACATGTATTCATCTCCATCATTCTATATTATCCATAATCATAATTCTTTATCACTTCCTTAACTAACATGTCCTTGCATTATTACTTTCTCCAATGTTATGTGTACATCCAATTCTACACCATATATATTAGAATTGAAATTTCATATTGGATTAGATCAAAGAGGGAAAATAACAATTCATACATATTTCAATTATCTACACCATCTCTGTGAATAATCCAAATCCATTAGAAGAAAATTGTAAATATTAGGTACAACAATTCACTAGCAAGCTTTAATATTAATAATCCTAATATATACACAACCTTATACTGCCAAACAAACTTAGATTTCCCAATACAAACTTAGTTGAGCCCATGGTTTTAAAAATCGGACCAAACCGGCCGATTCAACGGGTTTAACCGAGAACTGGATACTAATCTGGTCTAGTAATTTAGTAAAACTAAAAATGAAGAAAAAACGGAAAACACTTGTAACTGCCGGTTCAACCTAGAAACCAGAAACCGGGATGGTTGAACTGTTTTTGTTATATTAGTGAAACATATCTAGAGTCGTGCATTTTGTAGAAAAATTTAGTTGTTTTTTCTCAGATATGTGTTTGTGATGATTGAAGTAAAGCATGGCATCAAAGGTTAGCCTCTTGGAGCAATCAAGATTTCAAACCATGTGTAGAAACACAGATCTTCACACACAAAGGGTGAAAAATTTTCAGATATTCATTGAAAAAGAGGGGTTGGAAATTATTTTTTGGAATTGGGAGAGGAGAGTTGGGAAGGCCACGAAGCAAAGCACGAACCCTGTATTGCTTGAATTTCTTGAAATGAGGTGCTTCTTCAGAAAGAGGGAGAGACTAGAGAGAGATTAATAAACAAAACAACAGAGGGTTTGTTTAGAATCCGCTTATTTTGCTGAAACTGAAAACTTTTTGCTGAAAGTACTTTAAATAAATGTAAAAGTTAGCGGAAATAGTACAGTGGAACCCATGAATAGTATCAAAAAGTGCAGTAAGATCCATAAATAATAGCAAAAATAAATTGAATAGTAAAATAAGCTGACTTTTTAATTTGGAGTCAAATGCACACTAAACCTCTACTTTTACAAACGGTATGCTATGCTAGTCTGCTAGTGCTAGCTGTATACACAACAAATCAATGAGAGCCACACCTTTGTTTTTTAGTTTTTAATTTAGAATCAATGCGAGCCACATAATTTTGATATTCTTTTAGCCTTTACTTTTTGTTTTTGTTTTACTAGGCATTCTGTACATTGTACTACTACTCCTCAAAAACAGTATAATATATAATATATATTACCACTACTTGATAATTATGATTTAGCTTTTGATATTCACTGAATTTAGTGTTTTTTTCTTCTTCTTATGATAATTATGATTAGGGAAAAAAGTACTAGTTTTAATTAATTAAGTAAATAAACTTAAAAAGTACTTAATTTTTCTCTAACATTAATTCATTAATATATGTGTGTATATATATATATACACACATATAAATAAATAATAAACTTTGTATTCTTGAGATTACAATTGAACATATGTGATAGTCCATTTTGAAGAAAAATAATTAAATCTAAATAAAAGAATTAATAAATGTTATGTTTTTACATTTTGCTATTTTTATTTTCTAAATATAAGATGTGAAAACTCAAATAATTTTTTTGCAAATTTTTACCTTTGTATTATTAGTAATAAACTTATTATATTTTTATTTTTATAATTATAAAATAAATATATATGATGTCATCGATTGAGCAAAAAATTGATAACCAGTCACTTTTTTAGTTCTTTGATCGTACCAATTTTTAAAATCATGGCTGAGCATGGTCTACAATTCTCAAATTGTTATCACAAAGTCCTAGCTGTTTTTTCCCCTTTTCTAAATTACATATTGTTTTATTAGCAACTCTAAATCCAAAATCCTAGTAATCTGGAAGAAACCTACTAGATAGTTTCTCAGGTAAGTTTAATGGAATTTAAAGTAAGAATTAAGAAGATGGTTTCCTTCCTCTATCTTCCCTCCTCTTTGTTCTACTTCTTTTTTATAATCTATATATATTAAACTAAAGTCTTTTTAACTTTTTGTTGACCTCATTAGAATTTGTCACATAATTATCATTATTCGTATTATTAAAAAAAAAAAAAAAAAGGGAAAAATTTCAGCTAAAAACAAACTATTTTCCATGATGGTTAAAATCAAAACCCCGATACCCAAAAATTTCAGATAAAAAACAAAAGCTCCCAAAAACTTTTCTTCTCGTTCCCCAAAACCCAACTCTGACAGTGTGTTTGGTTGGATAGATTTTAGGAGGGGTGGAAAATATAGGAGGGAAAATGGGGTGGAAAAGTGAGTTTTCCACTATTTGGCATAGGGTGGAAAATACAAGGGATGGAAAACCCGGGAGAAAAATTTCTCTCCTGGGCCCACCAATTTTTTCCTCCCAAATCGGGAGGAAAATCAAGGGAAGAAAACTGGGCTGAATGTAGTTTTACTAGAATGCCCTCCACTGACCCTTTTCATTCAAGACTTTCACCTACCCCTCTGAAGACTTTTGTCCAAATAACCTATCACCTTTTCTCATCTTCTTCTCTCTACCTTCCCAGCACGCCGTCCACTGTTCCAGGTTCTCTCCTCTTTTTTTTTTTTTTTTTTCTTTTTATGTTCATGAACCACTGAAACAATGTCTCTACAAGTTGATTATAAATTTTATTTTATTTCATAAGATCAATTTAATCTTTTTACATTATAATAATAAAAATAATAATATAAATTTATATATATGATGTGGTAAATTTAATATTATTTAATGAGAATAAATAAATTTATTTCTTACATATTATGTAACAAGGGTATAATAGTCAATTTACATAAATTACATTTTCCATCCTTCCCCTTTTTCTCTCCAACCAAACAAAAAAGTTTTCTATCCTCCCACTTTTCCACCCCTCCAACCAAACACATAAGAGGGAAAATTACAATATTTTCCATCCTCTGACTTTTCCATCCTCTCACAATTTTCCATCCTCCCACTTTTCCACTCCTCCATCCAAACAGAGTGTGAACGCCATTCTCCTTCTCCTCTCTCTTCTCTATTTCTCCCCCTCATCTCTATTCTCAACCCTTTCAGCTTCCTCCGATTTTTTTTTCTCAATTCAATACACCATATCGCAACGAGGTGAAAATCAAACCCAATAAAACCCTAAACCCAATAAAATCGACCAACTCTCATTGTTACAGTTTGCACACCTAAGCCCCAATATGTGTAGAGGCATTCTCTCTAATTCGCTACCTAAAAGTGAGTGTTGCCCTAAAATCTCCCGGTTCAATTTCTCAAGATGATTCCACCAGCTTTGAATCTTTCGGGTGCGTATTAGATCACCTTGAATCCTCAATCCTCCGTATCTTCTTCCTTTTTTGTTGTTGTTGTTGTCTTAATCTATTTGCTTATGAATGATTTGTGGTTTTTGAACATTCTTGAATTAGGACGAAATCAAAATGACTTTTTGGGTTTGATTTGGGGTTTTTATTAGTTTTGGGATTTGGTGGGTTCCTAATTAGGGTTTGCTGCAATTATAGATTTCAATTGCTAACATGTTTTCCTCTCTGTTCTTTTTTGTTTTTCCCAGGGAAACACCATAGAAGATCAAATTCTACCTAGGCTTTGTCTCTTGGCATTTTGAGGAATGGTTAGTGATGTATTTAATTTAATTTTAGGATTTCCTCCCTAACATGTTCTCTTTATTTACTTGTTAGTAGGAGTGAAATTGTGGTTTTTGGGTCCAGTCTTTTAGCACTTTGGTTTCAAAGCTTCTGAATAAGGTTTTAAATATAAGCCGTCCTCAAACAGCCGTTCTCTCTATGTTTTTTACCTTCTTCTTTTACTTTCTTAGTCGTTCTTTCTGCCTTTCTCAATTCTCAAAATAGCTGTTCTCTCTATATCTCTAAAACCAACCATTATCCATCATAGCCATTAGCCCATCACAAAATCTCCAATGTCATAACAAGCAGTCCAGTATTGTTAGTGCTACAGGCTACTTTTCTTAGGTTTTTGCTAATACTGTTGTTGGGTATTGTTAATGCTACTTTTTTTTTAAAATATTTAATTTTATAAATTATTATCTGGGTTCATGTGGCTACCACTTAGAAACTTGATTTTATGGTATAGTTTCTCTTCTAGATATAAATTCAAAATTCATAAGAAATTTTAAATTCTTATTCTTTTTGGTTTCCATTTGGAATTTATAGGTCCTAATTTGAACCAAGACAGAACCACAATAGACTTTGAGATTGTATATTTGAACTTTTTGGGGAAACTGAATTTTGGATTTGAATTTTTCTATGATTCATTTTGTGGTGGGTTGGTGCATTTAGTTCTTTTGAATAGTGGGTTTGGGTTTGATTTAGAGGTGGATCTGTGATTATGAGATCATATGTTAGATATTTTTACTGATTTAGTAGACCATTGGTGGTGGGATTGGTATTGAACTTGGACTTGATCTTAACGTTTTGGCATTTAACTTTTGAAGACAATTTCAGGTTTTGCAAATGGGATAGGTTTATATAGTAGAAAGGAGATGAATTGAATCACACTGGTCTTTGATATTATGCATTTGAAAGTTTAAGGGATATTGAGAAGAAGGTTTGATTTTTTTAAGATTTATTTCATGGTGGGTTTGTACATTGAGATTAGAGTTTGGGATATTCTCTGTAAATTTGAAATTTATCATTGAGAATGAATTGTGGGTTCAGTGAATTTGGGTCTAATTTAAAAGTGGTCTTGGTCTTAGGTTCTGCCCAAAAAGAAAAGATTTATACTAGACAACAGCAGTGGCTACCACTGCTACATAAGATTGGTTTACAAAACTAAGGTGGCCATTGGAAGTTGTCACGGTTTTTAGTGCTGAAGCTCGCTAATTTTTAATGTAATCAATGTTTTGTTGTACATTCATGTTGCTAAACTCATCCGAATAGAGATTGTAGTAATGCACGTCAATGACTACATGATTGAAGTTTCCAGCAAATGAGAGTAGCTCCTTTGGATCTGCATTCCCCAATTGGTTGGAGAGGATCACATAAGCACTTGGTTTGTACTTTCTCATAGCATCATATCCAAATTTATAATAGCTTTTAAGGTTTTCTAGAGTGACTCATGGTGCATGAGGTTCGTTCATTAACTCAATTGCTGCAAGACTTGGAATGTTGGCATGCCTAAACAAAAACAAGGTCTAATTTAGGATTTAGGGAACATCCAAAATTCATCAGTTGCTCTTGTTGGAGTGGTCTATATTGCATATGTGGTCTGTCACTCTTAGAGAGCATTTTTTTTTTTTTTTTGATAAGTAAGAAAATATATATTAAAAAGAACCTCATGAAAACATAAGGCCAACGAAAGAGTACAGAGAGGGACACAAACAAAGAGAAAAGCAAAAGAGAAAACAATAAAACAAACGGAGCAAACAAGAATTAATTACAAAGAAGAGAACTAAGGAACATAGGGATAGAATCACTAGAGGTGAGTCCCCAAGCCCTAGACCAATCAAAAAGAGAGCCACTAAAACAAGCGAGCAATTGGTCATCGGATTTGTCCCTGTCCTCAAAAGTACGCCAGTTTCGCTCCCGCCAAATACACCACATTAGGCACAACAGAGCAAGGTTCCAAACTCTAAAGGAGTGCTTTCCAAACCAATTCCACCAACCGAAGAGCGTATTTGCAATCGATCTTGGCAGAACCCAAGAGATCCCAAAAGATCTAAACACCAGGCTCCACAACTGAAAAGCTTTTCCACAATGAAGAAGCAAATGGTTTACCGACTCCCCATTACAGCGGCACATAATGCACCAATCAACAAAATCGAAGCCTCTACACCGTAGATTATCCCCTGTAAGAATCTTTTCCCAAGTTGCAGACCTAACAAAGAAAGAGACGTGTGTAGGAGCCTTAACCTTCCAAATACCTTTCCAAGGAAAGATAATAGGCAGGGGACCTCGAAGCTTATCATAGAAAGAGCGGACGTTAAAATCCCCCTTCTTTGACAATTTCCATACTATACGGTCACCATGCTCAGAATGAGGTAAATTAGAACCCAAGGTATGAAGGAAATCAACCACAACACCCGCCTCCTAGTCATTTAGATTTCTAAGTAAAGGAACCTTCCAACTTCTCCGAGACTCAGTCCCCAGCCGTTCGAGAGACAAGGCTACCGAAGCCTCTCTACTAATGGCAATCCCATACACAACCGGGAAGGAAAGGTGGAGTGGTAATTCCCCACACCACTGGTCCGTCCAAAACTTCACCCTATCCCCCACCCCAACCTCAAACCGAATGTGTTGGCTGAAAACCTCCCAACCTTTACGGATGCTTCTCCATAAACCACACCCATAAACACCCCTACCAAGTTTGGAAGAACAACCCCCCCATACTTCCCCAAACTTCAGAGCCACAACCCTCCGCCAAAGACGAGTCTCCTCTGCCCCAAACCGCCACAACCATTTCCTTAGCAATGCTTTATTAAAAGTAGTTAGCTTCCTTATACCCAACCCACCATTAACCTTAGGAGTACACACCTTATCGCACCCCACCAAATGAACCTTCGATTCCCCCCACAAGAAGTCCCTCTGAATCTTCTCAATCTTGTTAGCCACATGCGAAGGAATGGTAAAGAGGGATAAAAAGTAAGTAGGAAGGCTAGAAAGCGTGCTCTTAAGCAGCGTCAATCTACCACCCTTAGACATATACAACTTCTTCCATCCGGCCAATCTCCTTTGAATATTCTCCAGGATAGGATTCCAAATAGAAGGAGATTTATGGGAAGCTCCCAACGGCATCCCAAGATAGGTCATAGGTAAAGACCCAATCCGATAGCGCAAAATCTTTGCCAAGGCATGAGCATTATCGACTTCCCCTATAGGAACCAACTCACTCTTCGAGACATTAACCTTCAAACCTGTCACAGCCTGGAAGCAAATGAGAAGCATCCGCACATGAAGGGGCTGTTCTACATCCGCATCACAAAATAGAATAGTGTCATCCGTAAACAGAAGATGCGAGACACATTCCCCTACGCCCCGACTATCAACAGCTTGAAAACCTCTGATTAAGCCAGCATCTTCAACCCTTTTCAACATCCTACTGAAAACCTCCATCATAACCAAAAACAACAGTGGAGAAAGCGGATCCCCTTGTCTTAGACCCCTCGTGCTCCCAAAAAAATCAGCAGGCGTCCCATTAATCAAAATGGAGAACTAGACAGTTGAAATACAAGTGCGAATCCATCTACACCACTTCTCCCCAAATCCCATTCTCTTCAAAAGATCTAGGAGAGCCTCCCAATTCACATGATCATAAGCTTTCTCAATGTCTAGCTTACAAATAACCCCCGGAATCTTACTCTTCACACGACTATCAACACACTCATTAGCAATAAGGACTGAGTCAAGAATTTGTCTGCCTCCCACAAAACTATTCTGAGATTCTAAAATCAACTGATCTAAGACCTGTTTCAACCGATTTGTCAAAACCTTTGACAATAACTTGTACAAGCTCCCCACCAAGCTGATAGGCCTGAAGTCTTAGATATTAGAAGCATCATTTTTCTTGGGAATAAGAGCTATAAAGCTAGCATTTAGAGATTTCTTAAACTTACTATGATGATAGAACTCCTCAAACACTGCTAAAACATCTCTTTCCACCACCCGCCAGCAATGGTGGAAGAAAGCCAAAGAGAAACCATCAGGTCCCGGAGCTTTATCTCCAGCTAACTCATTAAGGGCTAGAAGAATCTCCTCCTTCTCAAACCTCCTTTCAAGCTAGTCCCTTTCTGACCCATCAATCTGGTCAAACTCCAAGCCATCCACGAAGGGCCTCCACTCTTCTGACTCCTGGTACAAATTTTTATAAAAGTTTACAACCTGAGCAGCTATCTCAGTTTCCTCCTCATAGATCACCCCATCCACCTCCAGAAAACTCAGATGATTAAACCTTCTACGGGAATTAGCCATCTTATGGAAGAATTTAGTATTATTATCTCCTTCCTTAATCCATAACATCCTTGATTTCTGTCTCCAAGAGATTTCTTCCAAGGAAAGGAGATTCTCTACTTCAGATCTCGCCACAACTCTCTCACAAGACTCTGCATCTGAGAGGCCAAACTCCTCTTCCTTGGCGTCTAATAATTTCAAAGTCTCTAATAATTGAGACTTTTTGCAACCGACATGACCAAACTCCAACCGGTTCCACTGGACGATGTCCTCCTTCAAAGCCTTCAACTTTTTGGCAAAAACAAAACTAGGAGTGCCATGGAAAGAATGACAATTCCACCAAGACTGGACTCTATCGATAAACCCGTCCGTCTTGAGCCACATATTCTCAAACCTAAATGGACTTTTCAACCTCGCCATTCCCCCAACCTCTACTAGAATTGGGAAATGATCTAAAACAGGGCGAGGTAAAATCCGTTGGGTCACATCTGGATAATGCTCCTCCCAATCATGGGACACCAGAACTCTATCTATCCTAGACATCGAAGGCCGATCCGACCCTCTAGACCACGTGAAGCTCCCTCCCTCCAAAGGCAAATCAATCAAATTAAGATCCTCGACAAACTCTGAAAAAAGATCCATAGCCGGGGTAAAACGAGGATTACCCAATCGTTCACTAGGGAAGCGGACAATGTTGAAGTCCCCGATACAACACCAAGGGACATTCCAATAATGATGAACACCAACCAACTCATCCCACATTAACCCTCTCGCTGAGTTATCTATAGGGCCATAAACCCCCGAACACGCCCAAATGAAACCGTCCCCCACCCCTTGCCACTGAACAGATATAGAGAAAGAACCCACCAACACCTCCTTCCTCTCTAGAACCCTCCTATCCCACATCAGAAGAATCCCACTGGCTGTCTGGACAGCGTCTAAAGCCACCCAATCCACAAACGGGCAGCTCCACAAATTCCCCACCATTTGTCTATCCAAGCCAGTAAGCTTAGTTTCTTGAAGGCATATAACATCACACTTCCACTCTCGCAATAGATTTTTCACTATCAAACATTTCCACTGTCATTCAGACCCCTAACATTCCAAGAGATAATTTTTAAATTCATAAAGGCTAGAATATCCCAACTAAAACGCAGCTCAACAACCAACACACTACCTACCGTCATAATTAACTGAAGACAGTAGGTTCCTCAGTTCTCTCTTCCCTTTATCCTTAAAGATAACAACTTTTCTGGTTGGAGTATCTTTCTTATTCATTGCTTTAGCATCCACCGTTTCCTTCTCAATCTTTTGTAACAAATCGTTCATAGCTTCTCATGACAGTTCAAAGGCAACCCTACCAGTTTACTGAAACCAGGGAGTCTGTTCTTCACCCATCTAGATGTATCCAGAATGCTATCACACCCCACTGCCTCAGTACCACAGTTCTCAGCTGTCAGAGGTAAACCAAAGGGGGTGATAGACATCAAAGGAATAGGTGAACTCTCTTCTTCACCCAAACCTGAGTTTGAAAAATTAAAATCTTCCTCCACATAATTACTCACCCCAGGGACAGCACACAATGCCTTCATGGGTAACTCCGCTAACCTGGGCTGCTCAAATTCAAAGGCATAAGTCGGCAAGCAACTGTCCAAGCCACCTTCATCCCCCTCATTATCCCCCAAAGCCACAATCCCAGTCCTTGAAAGGCTCAGATTGAGGTCATATAAGGAACACTCACCCGATGGCCTTGAAAACACCATATCCGACTCACCTAAACTAGTTTCAGTGGACAATCGATCATCAACCTCATCCTGAGGTGCCGCGAGCTTGTCGGAGCTGGTTCCGGCGTCAAGAGGGCCATCGGCCTTACCCGCGAGCTCGTTGGAGCTGATACCGGCAGAGGATGAACCATCGGCCTCACCCAATGTCATCGCGAGCTCATCAGAGTAGGTACCAGCGCAGGGATGGTCATCGGCCTTGCCCAGTGTCATCGTGGGCTCGCCGGAGCTGGAGTCGACGAGGACAGGAGCATCGACCTCCACCAGGGACATTGCGCACTGGGCCGATGCTCCAAACTTATCAAATGACATCACCGGGGCCTGGGCTGAGCCTCCCTTACCAGCCAAAGAGCCCTCGCCCACTTCAAACAAACTTGGGCCTGATGAAACTGGATAGAAGGGACACTTAAGAGGGTCGATCATCACTGGGCTTGTCCCAAGGCCCAATCCAGGCTTAATGGCATCCTGATAAATACCCTTTGGAACCCATTTAAGGACTTTGATGAATCAGAGACACATTCCCATGCAGCCTCCCGTGAATCACTTCTGCCCTTCGAGACTCCCCCTTTCCTGCTCTCCCAGAAAACCCGCCTCCTTCCAGTCACATCAACCTCCACGACAAGACCTCTCCCTGACCAGCCATATCTCCCAGCATCACACTTCTTCTCCTTTCCAACATTTTTTGAATTCAAACTAAATCTAGGGAAGCTAGTCCTAGTGTCAGCCATAGTATGCTCATCAGCCACAACCACCTCAAAAAAACCTTTCTCCCTCCTATCCCCTCTCACTGCCACCGTCCTACCAGGTTTCTCCACCAGATAATCTCCTCCAAATGCACCTGAGATTCTCGGATTCACCCCCATCTTCTCCTCTTCTTGCTGTGGTATCTTCCCCTTGGCTGTGACTCTTAGTTGGTTTGGCTTCTTTCTATCCTCTGTTCTTCCATGAAAGCCTTGTACAACTTCAACATAAGTTCCAAGGTGTTGAGTCTCCAGGTTATTCCTTCGCATTTGAGGAATGAACTTGGGAAGGCCATTTCCTCCCACTGCATAAAGAGAAGGATTCAACAATTTTCTAAGTTCCAGGCCAAAAGCCCTTCAGCCATTCCTCTCTTTACCTTCGGGTAAAATAATTGACCTCCTAGACCCACCAACCTTGAGCTCAGTCAACAGCAAGAACTGACTAGAAGAGTTGGAACTCCTTTAGAGAGTAAATGCTGTGTCACCTTCTCTAAGAGTAAAGAATTGTTTGGGGTTCACCCCAACAACTAGGTGTTCTAAGTTAGACATCAGCCACTGTGCTGCATGTTTGCCCATGAAAACTGATCTCATAAAGAATTTACCCTTCTCAAAAATCTGCAACCTGTAATAACGACCCCCTTCCTCTAAAATTAACTGAAAAAATTTGGACTCAATGAAGAAACTACGAACCCCCCCCCCCCCCATGCCAACAGAGAGAGAGAGAGAGAGAAAACAATTTGTAAAGAAGACCTTTATCTGTCTCAAACCATTTTATCAAAAAAAACATTAGCAGTAAATCAAACATATGGTTTTGTATAGTAAGAATAAAGTTGAGTTTATTGAACCTTTTTGTTAGGAAGTTAATGACTGCTTATTAAAAGCTAATCAAGATCTAACAATTTAGATGGTATTGTAGGATCATCAAGATCTATTATTGCTTAAATTTTATAAATTTTTTTTGCTATTAGATAATGCAATTGGTCTGAATGATTGATAGGATGCTTTTAAACCGATATATAATGGCTGCATGATAATGATTTTTAGTTATTTGAGTTTTGAAATTATCTACAAGTTAATTTGTAATATCGACATGTTTAATGTTGGCAATGCTCTTTTATTTCTCATAAAGGAATTGATATTACTATTTCAAGAATAATACTACGTTCTTACATGAAAGCATATGTTAGTGGAGAAGGTTTTAAATTGACTACTTAATTCAGCTGAATTTACATTGCATATTATGTTTGATAATATTCGTCAAGAAAATATGAGGATTATCTGTTATTCATCCTCTCAACAAATATGTAATTCTTAAAAATACGTGTTTTTGTTATGATAAGTAGAAAAGCTGGAAGCACTACCTTGATTTGGATACATAGTCATTGACCTCGATTTTTTATTTTGTTGTTGGAAATGAATTTCTTGTCAAAGTTTGTGTATATTGTACAGTACATGTATTTTGGAAGACTAAGACAAAGACCACATGGAATTTTTGGTTCATATCATTTGTAACTTTTAGACTGCATTCTATGCAATATTTTCTTTCTTTCCACAAATATTATGACTGTATTTTAATTAGGTTTATTATGGTATAATGTCAGACCTTGGTACCATAACATGGTTTATGTTGTTTGAAATACAGGGATTACTAGAATACTTTGCTGTAGATTTTTCCATGATTTTGTGTTGACTGACCATAATGATGAAGTCCTCAAGGCAAGATAACAAAATTAAATTTCAATGCTTTGACATTTGGTATGTAATCTCCAATCTTGACTACTTATATTACCCATCCTCAGATATTGAAGAAAAATATACAGCTGCATGCATCTTCTGAAAATCCAAATGATTGTGCTGGTGAGAGAAATAAACTCAAAATAAAAGATATATAATTGGCTTACCTAATATCTTCTTCTTCTTTTTCTTCCCCCTCTCACCTCCTATATGCAGGATTAGTAGTTGAGAAGCTAGGATGGGGAAATTCTTATCAGATTAACCAAATTTTACAAAAATATTAGGGAGGTTTTGATTTAGTTCTTGGAGCTGACATTTATATCCATAAATGTTTTTTTTCTTACTCCTCATTTTTAAGAAATACAAACAAGCTCACTTTTATTTAACTACTAATAGTGGGGAAAAGTGCATAACTGCACAAAAGCCAGAAAATTGTCAAGCCTGCAACTGCAATTGACATAAAAGTGAAGTAAATCTGTGACAAATTGGTCAGTAGGTCTGTTTGAAATACAGGTATTACTAGAATACTTTGCAATAGATTTTTCCGTGATTTTGTGTTGATTGACCACAATGATGAAGTCCTCAAGGCAAGATAACAAAATTAAATTTCAATGCTTTCACATTTGGTAGGTAATCTCCAATCTTGACTATTTATATTACCCATCCTTAGATATTGAAGAAAAATATATAGCAGCATGCATCTTCTGAAAATCCAAATGATTGTGCTGGTGAGAGAAATAAACTCAAAATGAAAGATATATAATTGGCTTACCTAATACCTTTTTCTTCTTTTTCTTTCCCCTCTCACCTCCTATATGCAGGATTAGTAGCTGAGAAGCTAGAATGGGGAAATTCTTATCAGATTAACCAAATTTTACAAAAATATTAGGGAGGGTTTGATTTAGTTCTTGGAGCTGACATTTATATCCATAAATGTTTTTTTTTCTTACTCCTCATTTTTAAGAAATACAAACAAGCTCACTTTTATTTAACTACTAATAGTGGGGAAAAGTGCATAACTGCACAAAAGCTAGAAAATTGTCAAGCCTGCAACTGCAATTGACATAAAAGTGAAGTAAATCTGTGACAAATTGATTAGTAGGTCTGTTTGAAATACAGGTATTACTGGAATACTTTGCAATAGATTTTTCCGTGATTTTGTGTTGATTGACCACAATGGTGAAGTCCTCAAGGCAAGATAACAAAATTAAATTTCAATGCTTTCACATTTGGTAGGTAATCTCCAATCTTGACTATTTATATTACCCATCCTCAGATATTGAAGAAAAATATATAGCAACATGCATCTTCTGAAAATCCAAATGATTGTGCTGGTGAGAGAAATAAACTCAAAATGAAAGATATATAATTGGCTTACCTAATACCTTCTTTTTTTTCTTCCCCCTCTCACCTCCTATATGCAGGATTGGTATTTGAGAAGCTAGAATGGGGAAATTCTTATCAGATTAACCAAATTGTTAGGCTTGCAACTACAATTGACATAAAAGTGAAGTAAATCTGTGACAAATTGTTTAGTAGGTAGTCTTGCTGAGTGAAATATGTGTGTAGACATGCATATATTTACTTACTAATTTGATTGTGTTTCAGTATTAATCTCAGAGTGGTTTATGCACTTATGCCCATTGTGTAAGGTTAAAAGTATAGTACCTAAACATGTTTCACAAGGATGTAAAATCATTGACGTTACATATGATTTACAATTGATCTCTAATATAAAGACTTAAAAATTAACTACGGGCAGTTTTATAATCTTTAATAAGAAATTCGAAAACCTTAGTCTTTGTTATAGCATAAGCAAACCTACCTTTCAGATTGGTGAAGAAACATTAGACACATATCTTTTCAAATATATATATATATATATATATTGGTTATCTTTTATGTTCAAGCTTTAAAGAAATGTCTAAACTGAAGTTCCTATTTGCATATGAACGATTTTGGTAGTTTCATTAGCTGCCGATATCACCATTTTTTGTTTGGAAGGACATGCACTATGTTTGATAAATCCTAAAGTTCAATTAATTCAAGAAAATTGAAAATATTTGTACGTTTTTAGACCCCTTAAAACACAAGTTGTTTAATCTAGATATTTAGCCAAATGATTACTTAGATAAATTATTCAGATTTAGGTTAACACAAGTAAATCATATCATGTAAATAATGCGAAAAAGTAAATAACACAACGATATGATAACTCAGGAAAACCAAACAGGTAAAAAACCTGGGGAGGATTTAACCTAGTTATACTCAAGGTAAAACAGATCCACTATGAAAGAATTGAAGTTTATATGATAAAACTTAGACCACTAACATCCTATTGCTACCTTGAGTAGAAAACTTACTACTACGATCACATGATAGCTCCGAGTCCATGGACTACTTCTTTCTTTGATCCATAGCAACCACAAGTTCTCTTACTTGTGTTTATCTTTTAAACTCTTGAAACAGCAACCGAAGAGATTACCAAGTTCTCGAAATCAATCTTGATCTTGATAACCCTAAATGTGTATGAAGGTAAATGCCTCTAGATCTCATAAAAGATTCACACACACACATCATATCAACAGCCTCTAAAATGTGACTAAGGCTTTTCCTTTTATACTTGAAGCAAAATATAAAACCCTACACGTCATATGGGTTTGGGTTGAGTTGGAAATTTTGTAGAAAAAACAATTTGCATGAAGTTCGATCAATCGTGCCTTGTAGAAATTGAATAGTAATTTACTACAATTACTCGATTCCAACTTTATACATAAATACACTTTGAACAGCCTAAATCTAGACTCTAAGTTTTGATTATGGTTTCCCAACATTACACATTAAAGTTCTAATATATTTAGATCTTAAAAGTCTTAGAACTTAACAATATTAGTATGACTAGGCCCTTTAACTACCTAATAAATTTTAGGAGGTCTATTTGATAGCATGGCGTGATAGGATAATATGATCATTTTAATAACGCCTTCATATTGTAGCTGATTTCTCTTAAGATGCTAACTAAATAATATTAATAATTGAATGGATGAAGTTCTTTTTTTGATTCTTTATTGTTAGCAACAACATCACTAGGCTGCATTTCTGTTCTAGGTTTTCTTGACGAATTACTATAGTAATCGGAGGTTGGATGACAGGGTGTTCGTGCTTGATTTTTGATGTAGGACACAATTTACTATTTAATTATTGTAATCTATAAATTTTGGTAATTAATTTGTAATTTTTGCTATTTTAGGTTTAGGGTTATTATTTCCTTGTTTTTAGATGCATTTAATGCTTTTTAGGTCAAATTTGCTTCCTGTTATGGTTAGGTATTAATTAGGAGCTATTTTAGAATATATTTTCTTGTCTGTCAAGTTTTACAGAGCTCTTAAATAGGCCCCTAAGTCTGTACACGTTTTTTAACAATTATTCAAATAATAAAATTCATACATTTGTCTTTCTATTTTTTGGTGGATTCCAAAGTCTTTCTCCTTGTGAATTCAAGTACCCTTGTGGATTTGAGGTTATTTTCAAAAGCAAACATGTTTTTTTTCTCGTTTTCTAGAAGTAAACGTGTTCTACTTCTTGACGCTTCTGCATCATGCATCAGTTGATATCAAAGTCTTGGCTTATCTTGGTCTGGTGGCTGATGTATGAGATGGTAGCAATTTCGGTGACAAAAAACTTAGCAAGTATTACGTGACGTATAGCTAGCATTCACAAATATCTTTCCTGGATGCTGTCGTTGGAGCATGGAAACAATAGGGATAATTTTTGTGGAAACATAACTCTCAAGCAACCTATTGATAAACAAATTTCATATAGATCTTATAAAAGAATTGCTAGTTTTAATGGTTATTTTTATAAAGAAAATTTTCTTGATTGGTTACTTGATCTATAGGATTTAATTGACTATGAGAATATTTGCAAATAAAAAAAAGTTAAACTTGTTTTGTATAAACTTAACGAGCATGCCTTACCTTGGTGTGAACAAATACAGTCTAATGGAATTAGACGAGGTAAAAACAAAATTTGCTCATGGCCAAAGATGAAAAAGATGCTTGCTATCAAATTTTATCTTTTAGATTGTGATGAACTTTTGTCGTATATAAAAAAAGATTATTATTGGCCAAGAATTTCTTGCTTGAATTTTTTTAAAGATCATATATTCCACCATTAAGAGAAGAATTTCATGTTGAAGAAAATACTTTTCTTGAGGAATATGTAGAAGTCAAACAAGAAAATATAGAGATTTTTTAGAAAATTAATGAATGCCTTGTTATAGAAGAAGAACCTGAAATCAAGATTGTGGAGAAGATTAATGAAGACCCTATTATAGAGAAAGATCTTGAGATCGAGATAGTAAAGACCATTAAAGAAGAAATTATAGAGGAGGTTTTCAACTTCTTGACGAAGTCAAGTTAGATGATGGCAACGTTTAAGCTCATATTATTTTGGTGGGAGACACTGAAACAAAATTTATTGATTTTATTGGGGTTGATAGATTTGATTCAATTGTCAATTTTTA
The DNA here is from genome assembly GCA_035136125.1 of Quercus rubra. Lineage (NCBI taxonomy): Eukaryota > Viridiplantae > Streptophyta > Magnoliopsida > Fagales > Fagaceae > Quercus > Quercus rubra. The sequence continues at coordinate 33,258,990 of CM068733.1, read as the reverse complement.
TTTGGTAAATCTCAACAATTACATGAAGATTAAGGAAAAAGAAATTCAACTTGATTTGTTTATTCCATTGATGAGTTGCAAGTATGGAAAGAAGATCAAGGGGCTCAAGCATTCGAAGTATTTGTTTATTTGGAGAGGAAGATTTCAAAATTCAAAGATGAACTCGATGATGAGTTTGTTTCAAGTGGAGGGGGCCTAATTAAATAATGATGAAGATTTATGTAATAGCCACCAATCGAGGCTACTTATGTAATTTACTTTCTATTTAGTAATTGAATGTTTCATATTGAGAATAGGGATATCTGAGATTTGAATTCTAATGTGCAACATTCATTTAGAAGCAAATTACAATATTAAGTTTTCAAGTTTAACTATAATGAAATGATGATTGAAGTAAATAAACAAAGATTAAATAATAATTCATACTTAATAGCTTTCCCGTGCATCACATGGATTACTGACTAGTTCTTAATATATATATATATATATATATTCTTTTTAAAGATAAACATAAGTCATGCTTCCATAAAAGAATGAATCCATAACCTCACTCTCCATCCGTTGTTTATAGGAGAGGAGATGTCATTTTGTCTAAAGACCATTCTATGTAGAACAAAGAGATCCAATGCTAAAGTTGGAGCTCTGAATTCTTAAAGGTAGATGCATGAAAAACAAATAGAACACAGAAAAAAGAAGAAGATAAAGATAAAGACAAACCTAGGAATCAACACTTGTAAATCTGTACTGACACCTACTTTATGTCTTCCCTATGTTATTTTGTTGCTACTTTGGGGCCAAAATGGCACAATAGCACTATTTATCGAAATATATATCAATCAACCACTGTTTCGGAAATATGTGGGAATCTACCACTTTTTGGATACTCGAGTTTGGGGAACTCGAGTTCCATAAACTCGAATTCTATGGAAGAATTTTGAAAATTTTTTATGGTACTCGAGTTCATCAAAATATTTCCGGCAAATTTGAAGACTATTTTTTCAAAAGAACCCGAGTTTATGGAACTTGAGTACCATGGAAAACTCAAGTTCCCCAAACTCAAGTATCCAAAAAGTGGTAGATTCCTACATATTTCCAAAATAGTGGTAGATTGATATATATTTCGGTAAACAGTGGTATTTGGCCATTTTGGCCGCTAGTTTGGTGTTTTGTCACCCTATGCCAAAGCAACTAAGAGCTCTTCCATAGGTGGAATTTGAAATTTGATGGGTTAACCATCACAGAGATAGCATCCTACTCTCAGATAGTCTCATATTTGATATAGGATAGAATTGTAATAAGATGGACATCAATTTTGAAGTGCCATAGGGAGTTTGGTATTCAAAGTTCAAGGTGGTCTCCACCTAATATTGCCAAAATGTTTTGCATTGCATTGGCTTATGGAACCAAAGTACAATACATTTTTCCTTATCTTACCCTTTTTTACAATAAAAAACTCCATTTTAAAAAATAAATAATGAAAATATTCCACATCTAAAAGCATCAGTATTCGTGCACCTAAAACTAAGCAGCAATGATCCCAGGAAAAAAAGTTGCAAACTTCAGCTGCACCATTACCACTTAAAGACTAGTGATAGCAAACAACCTAGAGTTGTAAACATATAAACACTGAGAAGCTTTTTCTTTTTTGGATAGGTAAAAGAACTTTTTTAATAGAAGAAGAGAAGCACACAAACTGTTCTTATGGTACACGGGACAAGTACCAAAGGAAACAAAACATTAAGTAAAAGAACACAAATCTAAAAATTCCCAAAAAGAGGGGATATAAGGACTGCTCAATGCAGTCATCCAATCAAACAGAGTAAGCAAGAAAAACGATTTCAGTTCAATGATGGAATGTTCCTCCCCATTGAAAGTTTTAAGATTATATTCTCGCAAAATAGTCCACATGATGCATTGTGGAATTGCTCCCCAAACAATTGTTGCCCAACACTTGCCGCCCACCCCTCTATTCCAACAAGCTAGTAGATGCACCACTTGCTTAGGCATCACTTAAGAAACCCCAAAGAGGCTAAACACAAACATCCACAAATTATATGCATAAGAGCAGCGAAGGAGCAAGTGACCCACCGATTCCCAACTGATCTTGCACATGAAACATCTGTTGACTATATAAATATTTCTTCTTGAATTATTCAAAGTGAGAATCTTTCCCCTAGACTGTCCAAGTAAAATAAGCCACTCCAAAAGGAACTTTAACCCTCCAAATACTTTTTCAAGGGAAGGCATGACTTCCTCCAGTTGTTAGGGCTCTATAATAAGATTTTAGCTTTGAAAATCCATTCTTTGCAAGCTTCCACACCATTTTTTCAATCCCATTCTAATCAATATTAGTGGAATACAATAAAGCAAAGAAAGATTATAAAGTCTCCAACTCCCAATCTTGGATAGAACAAGTAAAATGAATGTCACAATGAATAAACCCATTTTGTCCAACCAAAACATCAACTACAAATGCATCCTTCCTCTGAGCAATCCCATATAACATGGGGAAAGACGCTCAGAGGGGAACATCACTGCACCACACGTCATCCCAGAAATGAATACGACACCTCGAACTGTACACTAAGAAGCTTTTTTTTTTTTTTTTTTGGGAGAAGATTTAAAGAGATATCCTTTTAGAGGAAATTTGGCGTTTAGCATTATTTTAGTGATTATTTAGTTAGTTGTGAAGTTTGCAAACTAGCATCTCGAGGCTCTAAAACTTGAGTTTTATGAAGGAACTTGAATCTCTAAGCCTCAAGTTCAAAGTTGTGGAAGAAAAAATCCACGTGAAACTTGAGTTCCTGTTGAAGAAAGATTTGGGTTTGTGCATGTTGGGTTTGTTCCTGTCGTGGGTCACTTACTCTATACACACTCTATGGAAGTCGAGTCTCTACATGTGGATTATTTATCCGCATCAACTTGGAACTCAAGTCTCTAAGACTCGAGTTTCTTCACTAAACCCGAGCCTCAAATACTCGAAATACTAGTTTGCTAAAATGTTTCAAAAATATGCCAACTAATGAAATAGTTGCTAAAATAATTTAAATCCTAACTGGCCATAGCATCCAAAATTTAAATCCTCACTCTCTTGTTGTAATTATCAAATTATAAAAAAGAAAGGTTATAGTTTTAAATAAAAGTTAGTAAAAAAAAAGTTAAAGATAATTTTCACTACTTTCTAACAATTTATTTATTTATTTATTTTTTCATGATTAGACCAACCATTAACACTACTGTTTTGAACCAACCAAAAAAATCAAGAAACCATCCAACAGACTGGTACCTCTCCAAGCCTTTAAGCTCGGGGTTTAAGGAGGAGACTCAGGGTTCAAGCGAACAAAATACAATAATCTCCTACACATAGAAGAATTATAGCAATTTTTGTACAAAAATGTGTTTCCTCTCTTTGGAGAACTCCTATGCAAGAAAATGAGAATGAAAAAGTTGACTGAAATGAATGACCAAAGTCCTATTTATAAACATATATGCACTAGTTCAGAATAGGTGTAGAGCCAATAGACACTCAATTTTGAAAAAGAAAATGCACAATAAACATAAATAAATAAATAAAAATGAGGGAGATTGTTTAAGTTGGAGATTGTACGATGTTTATTGTTTTCTTTGTTGAACTTGTTTTGTCTAGCAACTGAGCTTGTAATCAAGATGGCCCTTGTAGATTGCTGAAGTAGTTGGTTAATGTAATTATTCAATTTGGTTTCTTGGGGAAATAGAAATGAATGGACTGAATTTGACATGGAGGCAAACACCTTCCAAGAAAAAAAAAAAAGGAAACTTGAGGAAAGAATTTGAGCAAGAAAAGTGTGAAATGTTATGAATTATTCATTTAATGATGAAATACTGAATGTTCAAATAGCATATAAAATATCTTGAATGCTTAGACTCCCAATTTACAAATTATCAATTCAAGCTTATTATCAAACAATATTTGTGTGGAACATGAACATAAGCTAAAACAAAATTGATAAACAATCTAAACCATAAATAATTAAATGACAAAGATAAAGGGAAGAAAGATGCAAACACAAGGACAACACAGGGATGTGTTATGGAAGAGAAAACCGAAGCCCTCGGCGTAAAACCTCTCCGCCACCCTCCAAGCGGTCAATAATCCACTAAAGAATGAAGTTGGGATACATGAACAGTAGAAGATCCTCCAAGCGTAATCTACCAGTGTACCTAAGCCCTTCAAGCTTCTTGCTCCAACAAGGTTGCACCGAACCTTTGTCTTCTTTAGTTTATCGGATTCCGCTATAACCCATAGCATCAACCAATGTGAATTGGTCTTTTTCTAACTGCTTCCCAAAGCACCAAAAAATCTTTTCACAGATATGAGTATGGTGAGAAAAGTTTTGACTAATGAACCTCTCAAGGATGTAACAATGGAGATGGTGAGAGTTGAGGAATTTGAAGAGTCATTATGTAAAGATTGTGGATGAGTCAATCTTGTTTTTCTCTAAGGTTTCTCTCTCAAAATTCTCTCTGGAAGTTTTCTACATTTTGTGGATATAAGGGGTATTTATACTGGAGTAAAAAAGGAATGCGAAGAGTCTGTTTTTCAATAACAGAGTGAACTGGAGACTTGGCCTTGCCACTTGACTGAGTTGCGAGTCCAAGCCGTGAGATAACTGAATGGCCAGACTGGACTTTTTGTCCTATAGTGCTACAGCTGGCATAATGGTTCAGCTTCTCTGCATGCTTCATTTGTATGCATCTTTTTGCAGCTTGTAAGCCGCGAGCCACCCGTGAGTCCTTGCTTCATTGCACAGTTCTGAGCATTTCTTCACACTCTCTCACACACTACCCTTATATGATTCCCACCTAAATACAGGATTATTAATTGCTAAATTACAAGCAAATTTGGCACGGAATAAAGCCAACAAGATGGTTGATTAAATTCAACCTTATAATCTCTCCCTGTGGCTATTCCGTGACAAAACCCTAAAATAAACTCTATACTTAACATGTGAATTGGAAACAATTGAACAAAACTTACTCACACCTAACTCTAGAATCTGTGAAGCTCTTGAATCATAGGAACAAGTATCTCTTGAAACACAACAACATAATTTGATCATTGTATGCAAAAAAAACTTGTAATGCATATGAAGCAAGCACATTGAAATCAAGCAAAATGGAATAAAGCAATAAACCATGGCTTGACCATACAAGCAATCACTATAGAATAGTGATTACAATGCTCATTCACATATGGAATGAACATCTAGACATGCAAGCTAGTAAGCTTAAATGCAAAGTATCATTTGCATGTTCAACACTCAACCAATGCACAAAACATGTATGCATCTAGGAAGAAGATCCTACTAAGGCACAAAAGTGATAGTACTTAAAGTAATGCATGACAAAACAACAAATACTATGCTACAAAGCAAAGGTACAAACAACGGTAAACTTAAACTAAATAGAAACTTACAAAAATAAACCAAAGTATTAAAAACATCCATGAGTTCAAACCAGGAAATTAACCAAAAGTTTAACATAGTATGTAGTAAACCCATAAATATAAGATTATCCAAAACACAACACCAGAAACTATAGATATCATAAAGTAAAACTACTGAAATTAAGTTTTTGGCATGCTCCCCCTCAAACAGACACCCCCCTTTAAGAGCTGCCCTTCAAAAATTCTCCCCCCTTTTGACAAGAATGGCCAAAGGGTCATTGCTGGGTGCTAAAACTATCAAACTTTGCTGAAAGTATGTTCATCTAGTCTTAAAGTGCAGCCAACTTGTCAGATTGTTCATTCAGGACATCTTTGAGCCCGTCTATCCTTTCTAGGATGATCTAGAATGCATCTAGAGGTATAACTGATAAGGATGAAGCTCTACTCCTCTTGCCTCGACCTCTTGAACTTGAGGGTTCTCCTGCAGCCTCTGTCTCAATGTCCATGGGTTCATCTTCTTTTTGGTTACCTTCCTCTTCATCACCTGGGAGACGAGCTTGTATCATTGTGATGGTCAATTTGTTGATGATTGAGGGTGTAGGCATGAGACTGATATCTTGAGGGATGTCAACACCTTTCAGTCTAAAAAGCCTCATGAGAAGACTAGGAAAAATCAACTTGGCCCTTGAAGTTGTTCTGGTCTCAGCCATAATTGTGTCGAAGATGTGAGAGATGATGTCTATGAAGGTGTTCTCCTTGAGCTCCATGAGAAAGATAACTCTAGCATTGTTGATTGTAGTTAGCTTCCTCATTGGGTACAAGTTGAACATCATGATGGTGGTTAGAAACCTCATGTTAGATGGGAAGGCATTAGTGTTGAGACATCTCCCTTCTCTAAAACTACCAATATGAGATTAAACTGTTTCAATGGATAACATCTTGTCCTTGTAATTGGTGAAGTCATGGTCATCTAAACCTTCAAGCCCTAGCACCTTATCTATATCACCCGCATCTATGGTGAACTCATGTCCTCGAATCCAACAATCTATCTCATCCTTTCTTAATCTAGCATTAGCATAAAACTCCTTGATCAAAGGCTCACACACTCCAGGCAAGTCACTCAACAACTTATCCCAACCTCTGCCCTCAAAACATCTTGGAATGAAGGTGTCCTTCAAATCCACCAAGTCTACAAATCTTTCCTGAATGATGGTTGCCTTTATGTAGAATTGAGTGTATCTCTCAAAATGCTGAAGAGACCTAAACTTGGTATTGTCCATCTTTAGTCTCTTGTCACCCTTCTTGGCAGTAGTCTTCTTCTTTGTAGGAAAGGAGCCATTTGTAAACACAACAAAAAAAAAAACCACAATAGATGGAAATGCAAACATTAGTGACAGGTTAGTATAACTGAAAAGAACATAGAAATATATCACCATTCAGTCCATATTCAGTTGAGATTCAAACATTGAAAGAGATAGCTCAAATCAGAAAAGGATAGAACAACCTATCAACAATACTTATGCATAACACATTGAGACAGTGAGTACAACAACTCAATCATAAACACTTCTAGGGCATATTCCTAAGCACAGACTTCAACATGCACTAATCAGTTGTGTTCAAACCAACACAGAGCAAACAATATCCTCAAGGCAGAAGCAACATACATGATATCAATAATCAATAACAACATTAAAGTAAAAAAAATATAACCCAACCACTGAAGCTCAACCATTTTGAACCAACCATACTCACAAATAGAGTATATCATAGTAAACCCAAACAAATAGCATATGACAATGAGACATATTATCATGGGTATGAGAATAACCAACCAACACATATCAGTTAACAAACTCAAACAGTGAAACTAAAATGTGATAACAACCATATTTAGCATTCAGGAAACAAGATTAACCAAAACCAAACATCCAAACACAACAAACATGATCCCAACCCATATCCGAAACTACAGATATTACAAATCATAACCCCAACACACAAAATCAAGAAAATAAAGCTCAAAACATGAAATATGTAGTGAGAGAGAGAAAATCCATACATTTTTCTTGAAGATTTGAAGTTGAAATGAAGCAAAAATGGAGGTTTTTGAGAGTGACACAGTGAGTTTGAGAGAGGTTTAAATGAGGAAGATAATGAATAGTCACAAAATGTTCAAGGGAAACTCAAAAGGTTTTAAAAACTGACTTATTTGCGCAAAACACACGATTTTTGCAATTGGGTTAAGTTGCAAGCAAGTCGCTAAGGCCAGTTGCCAGAACACTTAAGAAAAAAATTTTGAAAAATTTTTCTAAGTATTTTTCGCGACTGGAAGTTCTACCCGCGAGAAAGTCTCGAGGTAAGCCACAAAAATCTCTGAGTACCCTTGTGATTGGAACCTCCACCCGTGAACAAGTCACCAGACTGAGTCACGAGAAACATTAAAAACCCAAATTTTGAAAAATATTGTAAGCATTTTTCGCGATTGGGACATTGACCTGCCAGTGAGTCGCGAAAAATTTCTGTGTAAGCTCGTGATTGGAGCATGCGACTGGATCCACCCGCGATTGAGTCGCTAGAATAGGGCAACACTATTTTTGAAATTTTGACAATTTTTTGTAAAAACAAAATACTTTCCAAAAATAACTAAACACTTAAAAATATTTTTGTGGTTGATCAACAGAGATTGAGCATTTGAAAACACATTTAAACAATTATAATCACACAAGTGAATATACATTCATGGAATATAGACATGTGTGATGTGTGTGGATATTTACAATGAGATAGTCCTTAATCTAATGTGACCATAGTCTAATGTGAAGCTTCAATGATCAATTCAATCAAGCCATACACAATTAGCACTAGATAAAGTGACTCATCTCAATTATAGAAATATGCATATATAATCTCCCACAAAACTTGATTACATAACATGTGAAGCTTTTCATTTGGCTCAATATACATCATATCATTTGATCTTTTTGAATCAATACATCTCATTGTGAGATCGATGCCTGAAATTTTTGATATTTCAATTTGATGAGTTAGCCTTTGGCTTTTTGGGCATCATACATTTTATTTTACGTCACTTTCCCTTTTTCCTAGTCAAATACTAATACGTGTGACAGGCTTTTGCAGCTCAATATCTCTTTTCATTTAGAGATTTACATTTAGTGAACTCTTTTAAGCAAAAAAAATGAAATAAATGAGTGGGAAGATATATAAGCACAAGTCTATGCATGTCTTAAGATCAACAATACCGTTGACTACTCATTCATGACAAGTTTAAAGATCTATTTACAACAGTCACATAGATGTCAAGAATTCTCCCACAAAGATATGGAGTGCTTAGGGAACAAGTTACGCTCTTAAATGCACAAGCCCATTTGTACAATGGTACAAGGCAAAATATGTTTTAAGACAAAACACAACGATGTCGATCAACCTTTTTGGATTTTCAACTTTTTATGTGCTTTTGGATTTTTGACATAAAAACAAGAAGAGATTGATCAAAAACATCAATGTAAAAACATTTAAAGCAAAAGCAAACAAACAAACAATTTTCAACTCAAGCATATTCACAAAACATTGGAAGTATTAATGCATGGACATGATGTAATACTTATGCATGAGTACCCTTCTTCACCCACAAGTCACGTGCATTTGAGGTGATATCCCTATAGGATTGGGTACGAGAGTTAGGACTTTCAAACCTTTTAGTGAAGCTTTCCAAGCAAGTGGTGAATGCACCGATCATCTTCATCACGTCCACTATAATAGGATCACTATTTCGACCTCTTGATGACTCAACAGTCCACGTCCTCTTGTCATTTCTTGGTCCTCTTGACCTTTGATCATTTGCATTCTTCAATGCTCTTAGCTTATGACAATTCGGTCTTTTGTGCCCTTGAAGTCCACAATGGTGACAGACATGGTTCGTTCTCGGACCTCTTTATGATCTTGGAAGAGATTTCCCTTTGGCTTCAGCCTTGACCATAGATTGGTTACGGGGTTTGTTCAACACCCGTTGGTTAGCCACATTCTTCTTTTTCTCAACCTTTGCCTTCTCCACATTAGGGGCAACTATAACTGGCTTTTTGGCCTTCACAAACTTCACTTCTTTGGAAATATTCACAACTGAACTACTTTCTCCTGTGTATTCTAATCCGGTTTTGTCGGAGAAAGGTTTTTGATGAGAGAGGACATCATCAAGCTTCTTTGTGGATACTCGCTTTACCTTGCCATTTGCTGAACCACCTCAAGCTCAAGGAATTTAACCTTGGTGTAAGTTTCGTTTAGCTCACCATTTAGTATCTTAATCTCACAATTGGCCTCCTTATATCTTACTAGGAGATTTATATAGTCCTCCTCTGCTTTCTTCATCTTCTTCACAGGTGCCTTAGCTACCCTTGCATACTCTCCTGACTTCTCAATGAGTGAGTTGTAATTCTCTTGAAGACTGGCTGCATCTTCATCTTCTTTAGCATCCGATTCTTCTACAATTCCCATGGATTCCTCATCACTATGCTCCCCAAGTTCTTGCACAAGCAAATTCAAGTCCCCTGAAGACTCAACATGAGCAATAGTCATAAATGCTAAGAAATTCCCTTCTTCATCACAGCTATCCTCCGAATCAGTGGTGGAGGAATCTGATTTACTAAGAGTGGTTGCATACGCCTTGCCCTTCGATTTTAAGTAATTAGGACATTCCTTTTTGAAATGGCCATGTCCATTACATTCAAAACAAGTGACTCCTTGATTAGATTGGGACTCCTTCCCGTCTCTCTTTTTGAAGTTCTTCTTCTCCTTTCCGAAACTTGTAAATTTCCCTTTGTCACCAAATTACCCACTGTTCTTGAACTTTAGGAATTTGCGGAAATTTTTTGCAAGGTAAACAATATCTTTCTCTACAACATCCTCATTTGATGAGTCATGTGCTTCTATCCTTTCATTTATGGTCTTAAGAGCAAGAGATTTGCTCTTCCTTTGAATGGGCAATGACAATTCATATGTCTGAAGCGAGTCAACCAATTCTTGGACTTTGATATCATCAAGATCTTTGCTCTCTTCAATTGCCGTCACTTGGGCACAGAAGCTTTCCGGCAATGATCAAAGGATCTTCCTTACTACCTTGGAATCCTCCATTTTCTCTTCCAAATTAAACTTGCCGATGACCACTTCATTCAGCTTACTATAGAAAGAGTTAAAGGACTCATCCTCACTCATTCTGAGCTCCTTAAATCGGGTGGTCAGCATCTGTAGCTTCGTGTCTTTTACTTTCTTCATTCCCTCATAAGTGGTCTCCAATATCTGCCAAGCCTCTTTAGCAATGGTAATGTGAGAAATCTAATGGAACTCATTTGGAGACACACCGCAAAAAATGTCGTTAAGTGCTTTGCTATTAGCATTTGATGCCGCGAGGGTTGCCTTATAATGTGGATTTGGCTGCCTTCGGCCTAGTCTAGCCGATATCAACGACATCCCAAACAGATTCATCTATTGAACATAAAAATGCTCTCATCCGTACCTTCCAAAAGGCATAATTGCTACCATTAAAATATAGTGGAGCATTTAAAAATTGAGACCGATCCATCTTAAACGGGGTCAAGGATCGCACTAAGGTAATTAAACCACAACAAGTGCACCCATTCTGATACCAATTGAATGTTCAAATAGTGTATAAAATACCTTGAACGTTTAGATCCCCAATTTACAAATTACCACTTCAAGCTTATTATCAAACAATATTTGTGCGAAACATGAACATAAGATAAAATAGATTTGATAAACAATCTAAACCATAAATAATCACAACCACAACAATAATTAAATGGCAAAGATAAAGGGAAGAGAGATGCAAACACAAGGACAACATAACGATGTGTTATCGAAGAGGAAACCTAATCCCTCGGCGTAAAACCTCTCTGCCGCCTTCCAAGCAGTCAATAATCCACTAAAAAATGAAGTTGGGATACATGAACAACAGAAGACCCTCCAAGCCTAATCTACCAAGTGTACCTAAGTCCTCCAAGCTTCTTGCTTCAACGAGGTTGCGCTGAACCTTTGTCTTCTTTAGTTTACCGGATTCCGCTATAACCCATAACATCAACCAATGTGAATTGGTCTCTTCCTAATTGCTTCCCAAAGTACCAAAAAACCTTCTCACAAATATGGGTATGGTGAGAAACGTTTTGGCTAATGAACCTCTCAAGGATGTAACAATGGAGAGGGTGAGAGTGGAGGAATTTGAAGAGTCACTATGTAAAGATTGTGGATGAGTCAATCTTGTTTTTCTCTAGGGTTTCTCTCCCAAAATTTTCTTTGGAAACTCTCTACATTTCGTGGGTATAAGGAGTATTTATACTGGAGTAAGAAAGGAATGCGAAAAGTCAGTTTTTCAATAACAGAGTGAACTGGTGACTTGGTCTCACAACTTGACTGAGTTGCGAGTCCAAGCCGCGAGATAATTGAATGGCCAGCTGGACTTTTTGTCCTGTAGTGCTACAGCTGGTATGATGGTTCAGCTTCTCTATATGCTTCACTCATGTGCATCTAATGGCGGCTTGCAAGCCGTGAGCCACTTACGAGATCCAGCCGCGAGTCCCTGCTTCACTGCCTAGTTTTGAGCATTTCTTCATACTCTCTCACACACTACCCTTACATGATTGCCGCATAAATACAGGTTTACTAATTGCTAAATCACAAGTAAATTTGGCACGGAATAAAGCCAACAAGATGGTTGATTAAATTCAACCTTAAAAATATTGTGGATTACAACTTGCAAGTCTTATCGGTTAAATAATCTTCGTACACCTGAAGGAGGTCAAGTATTGTGTGGATTTAGGTTACATACATATATGTTTGGACACCATGGATAGTGAAGTTGTTGGTATGGGTTGTTGCCCTCAACTTCTTTAAAAGGCATGTAGTGTCCGATTTCTAGTGACAGTACTGCTGCTCCTCTTATAACAAGAGGAGCTAGATTCAATAGCATTGCGTTTATTAGAGAGAAATAACTTAGCCAAAGACATAACAGAATGCATCAATTGAGGAAAGACGGCAGGTTGAATTGCCCTAGGATTGGCTAGTGATTTGTCTCGGGTTCTTTAGCATATAACTATTTATTTATTTGCTTTGGGGTAAAATAATTAAATAAACAAAAAACTTAGACAAGATTTATTTATTTACTGTAACTTAAGTTTACTGAAGATATGGAGCATAAACTGCCATAACTTCCTTGTAAACAGGCTTATTCCACTGCCTGCACAGAATGGAAAAAAGACCATGTAAGGAAACCAACAAGACCGAAACACCAATTCTAGCCATTTTTGAACCAGTAAAGAAAAGTAAAAAGATACTGTCTACCCACAAGCTCAACTAGCTATTCAGGGGCATAGCTAGGAATGAATACTTGGAGGGGGGGCGAGTTGTAACAGAAATTTACTAAATATAATTCTTAAGTCTATTGGATACAAAATTATCAACTTTCATATATCATCATATACTTGAACATGTTGGGAATTCAACCGAAATTTCAAACCTCGAAGAAACAAAAAAATAGAGAAAAGAAAACGTCAAAAGAAAAACAATCACATGCACAAGACAGTATTTACGTGGTTCGGCAATTTGCCTACGTCCACAGAGTTGCAGGAATTTCACCATTATAAAAGAAAATTACAATGTGCGGTTACAGTGTTTTTCTTTCTCAAAAAGAACAAGATGACAAAACCCTAATCACAAAAAAAAAAAAAAAAAAAAAAAAAAAAAAAAAAAACTGCTTTTATATCCTCCGCACAGGATTCACAATGAGCTACAAAAACGGACCAAAAATTTTGTGTCGACCCAAGCCTCCGCTCCATGGACTAAGCCTTAGTAAATCTCCCATTCTTCGGGTCAGGTCGGGTCATCAATCGGATTAAATCATGCCTGACGATGATTTTTCATAGAATAAAATTCATCCATTATCATCTCTATAGTGAAATTCCCTGCAATTTCCTTCTCTATATAAACTATCATATTATCTGCCAAAAACTCATCCTCCATTCTATTACGAAGTCTTATTTTTAACAACTTCATAGCTGAGAAAGCTCGTTCTGTAGTTGCTGTAGAAAATAGAAGGGTCAACACAAGACGAATAAGTCTATCAATCAAAAAATAGATATTAGACTTTCTTGAAATTTGTAATCCCCTACATAGCTCGAAAATTGTACTCATATTCTGAAAATCTGGATGTTTTATCACATCAAGCTCATAATGTTGCAATTGAGACTCCAAAAGTTCTTGTTCATGTTTAGTGAAATCTTGAGGATAATATTTCTTAACCAAATTGCATATATGAACAATTTTGAATAATCTAAAAGCATCCTTGGGATTTAAAGCCGAACTAAGAATGACAAGTTCTGTTGTTAGCTCAGAAAATCTACTTTTCAATTCTTGCAATTGAAAGTCTATTGCAACTGTAAATATGTCAATTCTAAAATGATGTTCCATTGTTAAATCATCATCTTGATGACGATATCTACCTTAACCTTTAGTGTAACAAGCATTCATATCAGGAATATCAATTTCATGTTGTTCACAAAATGATATAACACTAGCAAGTAAAGGCTCCCATCCATCATCTCTCAACTCTTGAATAAGTGATTTTGTAGTTGAAACTAAATGCATGGCATTTAAAAGGTCTTGAGAATGTTTTTGCAAAGCTTGACAAAGAACATTAGTAATTCCCATTATCTCTTTCATCAAATGCAAGATTAAAATAAATTCACATGATGTTAATACATGATAAACTCCCTTGGCATCACCGCGTTGTTTATAGTTAGCCCCTTCCTCAGAGATAGTGTTGATAACTTTGCAAGTAGTATCAAACATTCTAATCAAACTACAAATAGATTGAAACTGAGATCCCCACCTAGTATCTACAGCTCGTTGCAAAGTACCAATCTGGTTTGCACCTCTTCCAGTCTCAATTTCATTAGAAGCAATCATATTCTCAACTTGTTCTGCTTGAGCATGTTGCAATTCATCATTACGCTTACTAGAACCAACAACAATATTGATAATATTAACCAAATGATCAAAGAATTGATGAACATCTTTTACTTCTCTAGATGGTGTAACTAGAGCTAATTGCAACCTATGAGCCATACAATGTACATAATAAGCATATGGACAATCTTTAAGAAAAAGAGCTTGTAATCCATTCCATTCACCACGCATGTTACTAGCCCTATCATATCCTTGACCTCGAATATTTTCAATGTGGAGGTTGTAATGAGAAAGGAAAGCACATATCTCATTCTTTAAAGTCAATGCAGTAGTGTCTCTAACATGCATAATATGAAAGAAACGCTCTTTAATAAAACCTTATTTATCAACAAATCTCAAAATGATGGCCATTTGCTCTCTCTTTGACTCATCTCGGGCTTCATCAACAAGAATGCAAAATTTTGCATCCCCAATTTCTTCACGAATAGCATTTCGCACATTACTAGCAAGATTATGCAAAATCTCCTTTTAAATTATGGGTGATGTATATTTGGCATTTCCTGGAGCGTTTTCCAAGACAACACTAGCTACTTTGTCATTGAAAGTTGATGTGAATTTTATCAATTCAATAAAATTACCCCTATTTTTTGAATCAAGACTTTCATCATGACCTCTAAAAGCACAAGCTTGGAATGCTAGCCATCGAGCACACTCTATTGAGGTTTTGAGCCATAACCGATTATTCTCTAATTCTTTTGACGTTTGTTTCTCAATTAGCTTGTCAATATGTCGTGAATAATTCTTTAAATCCTCGTAACATTTCACAACAATTTTATGTGGGGAGTTTGGCTCTTTCCCAACATGACGAATTAAAGGACAATTCATTCCATCTTTCACCTTTTTCCAATTATTAAAACCTGTTGAAATGAATACATCTGATCCAGGGTGACCTATTGGTTTCTTACTAAAAAGGTAGCAAGATAGGCAATACATCGCATCCGTTGAAGGTGAGTATTCCAACCAATCCTTATGTGACTTAAACCATGAAGGTTGAAATCGACGATGATGAGTATCATCATTGTATGGATAGTCTATATCTTTAGGTTGATATGGACCTTTTTCGATATAAGCTCGTCGGATTTCATCTTGTTTGTTGATAAGAAATTCACATATTTGTTTACGTGATCCTGGATCACGATCTATCTCTTCAAATTGAAGTTTTGGACATTTGGAGGGATGTTCATCCGGCATTGAAGTATTAACATTTGTTTCTACAGCCACAGGTGTCCTAATTTCTGAATTGCTAACATCTTTTTTCTTAAAGAATTTATCAATTGTTTTTCGTTTGCTCATAATTCTTTTAGCTTTAAGAATATGACTCAAAAATTAACCTGAAAAAAATTTAAAAAAATAAAATTTTAATTAGAAATTTTTACTTAATTATATGAATGTTATTCATACTCAAGAAAAAAACAAAATTTCCACTATAATTTAATAGTCAACCCATTTTTAATACAACTTTAATTAATAATAACCCCTCAAACAAAAACAAAAATAATTTAATTAATTTGTCTTTTATAATGTATTGGTTAATTTAATTATATAGTTTTAATTATTGTTGTTTAGCTTAACAATAAACTATATTGCTTTAATTTATTTGTCATTAATTATACAATTAACTAATTATAGTATAATAGTGATACTATAACTAATTAACTATTTATTGTATCCATTAGCTAATGGACCGCAACTAAAATAATATTAATCAATAAAAGTTGGATGGTGAAGTCCTTTTAAAAAAAAAAAAAAAAAAAACCTATATTATTTATATTATATGATTTTCAAAAATTAAAAAATTTTTTTTTTCCAAGTTTCAATTCCAAAATTAAAACTTGGGTAATATGTGAAGCTCAAGCCCAATAACTTCAAAATGCATTCAAAGTTTTTGAGCCTTAAAGAAGTCCAAACCAAATAGGATACAACAAGCCCAACCCAACACACAACCCACAAACACACAACACACACACACAAACATTGTTCTGGCTGTACAACAGGACCCAAAAAAAAAAAATGTTATGAGTGCACGCTTACACGCTCGGGAGCACAGTGTGTGGACTATGGACAGCCAAATTTAAAAAGACAAAAACAAACAAAAAAAAAAAAAGAAAAAAAAAAGAAAGAAAGAGTGAAAGTTAGCCAAATTGGCCAATCAGATTCTCACAGATCGCAGTTCCACATCAAAAAAAAAAAAAAAAAAAAAAGATGCTGAGTTAGTGAGTTTCGTTTATAACTTATAAGTTTCATTTTATTCTTTATTCAATCATTCAGTGAGATAAAGAGAGAGAAACTGAGAGAGAGTTAGAGAGAAACCTTGAGGGAGGGCCGGACTGCTGGAGGAGGCAACAAGCACCGCTCACCGGAGCAGAGGCAGAGGCGCAGAGGCAGAGCGATGAGCCAATGACGGCGTCTACGATGTCGATCTGCAAGAAGGAGAACACCGAGAGAAAGACTAAGATAAAGACTAAAGAGCGAGAGACTGAGAAAGAGTCAGAGAGAAAAAAGAGCGAAATACCTTGACGGAGGGCCGGAGGGAGCACCGAGCGGCGAACACCGAGCATCGGAGCGGAGGCAGAGTGATCTGCGTTCTCCAATCTTCGATCTGCGATGAGGGGCGACCAGGCGAACGACGACGACGACGACGAGCTCGCTGCGGCGACGTGACCATCCGTGGGTAAATGGTTTACTGGGTTTGATTTTGGTTTGTGTATTGGGGATTTTTTTTTTGATAAACACCTCTGTGCTCTGTGTTTGGTTTGCTGAGTTCTGTGTTTGGTTTGCTTTTGTATTGGGGTTTGATCTCTCTGCCAACGACGATGCGACGTGATGCCAGGCGCCAGCGACGTGATGGGTTGATTGGGTTCAATTTCTGACTCTGTATTTTTTTTTTTTTTTTTGTTGAGAATGGGCTTGCCGTGAGCGAGCTACCTATAATGGGCTCGCCGTGGGCTTGGCTTGCCATGGATGGGCTTGGTTTTGTTATATATATATATATATATATATTTTTCAGATTTTAGTTCAAATTTTTTTTGGGTTTTTTTTTTTTTTGAAAGTAGAACAGATAGATTTTTTTTTTTTTTTTTTAATTTGATGGTGTTTCTAATTTTTGATTGAGGGCTGGGAGAATGGGTGAGAAATGGGTGGGGGGGCCGGCTATGGAATGTTGGGGGGGCCTTTTTTTTTTTTTCTTCATAGTCTAATGGGAAAAAAAAAATTTTGCAGGGGCCACGGTCCCCCCAAGCCACTATGTGGCTCCGCCCCTGTAGCTATTTGTTCTGGAGATATCCATGACCACTCGCCAAACTCAGCTTTCTCGGTCCCATTACCCAAAAGATTGATTTCTTCATCCTTCCCAGTGAATTTAAGAAGAAACCTGAAAGGGTTTCCAAGTTCGATGAAATTATAAAATCTGAATTGGGAAAACTGAACGATTCAATTAATTATTGTTTTTGTACAAAGACATATATACCTGTACTGAAAGCTAACAAACAAAACTAACAAAAACTAATTAACTAACTTTCCCTCCAGAAAATGAACTGGCAGCTGTAATCCACTATCTATAAACTAACTCCTAAACTACAAGTGGTATTACAACAAAATACTAAACGGCCTGTAGCTCTGAAACTTTTTCTTCTTCTTATCCTCTGTTTCTGCAGTAGTAGCAGTAGCTTCTACAATGACTTTCCTCTTAGCTTTCTTCTGTTTAGATGAGACTTCCTTAGATTCAGCTTTATTGCTTTCACAGAAGTTAAATACAAATTTACACTCACAGGCATGTACATCTGTGGAGCTAAATTTAATTCTAAAATTACTTGCGTATCCATATTACTATATTCTACGTGGCCCCAACCAAAAAACTCTGTAATTTTGTACCCTAGATTAGGTTATGTTAGGTTGAATTTATCCTATGGTTACAAGCTGATATTTGAATTTTCCTAGGTTTAATAAACTAATCCTTAGCTTGGTTAATTCCCTAAACTGAATCTGACCTAATCTAGACTCAATTGCAGCCCTTTCACCATATATACCCCATCAAACAATATATGGCTGTATCATATGCTCACCACTTCTGTGTTTGACCCTTCAGGTGGGAAGTCATATGTCAACTGATGTTTAAGCTTTTCCCTGACGTCAGGTGGGAAGTCATATGTCAACCAATGGGAAGTCATGTGAATGTGAAACATACTGGAATGGAATTGTAAGATTAAAATGTGATCCAAAGTCTGTTTGACACTGATTTTATAAAGTGCATAACGCATATCTGTTACTCAAGCTTTAACTTATTTCTAACTATGGAATTGTAAGATTAAAATATCGTGCATGAGTTGATAGACAACCGTGGAGCATTAGTATTAAAAATACTGATAGACGTTTTTTTTACTTGGGCTAGGTTTTTTATTTTATTTTATATTTTTTCTAATATATATATCCCACGAAAAAGAAGAAAGAAAAAAAAAGGAGTACAATGAGAATTAAAGGGAAACCTCACAAAAATATGAACCCCAATAAACCTTAGATGCCATGGCACTTCTGCCCCTCATAAAAGCATACACAGAGTAGAGTGGATAGTTTTGCAGTACTTGCAGAACTTGTGGAACTTCTGAATTCTGATAGAATTTGCTCCTTGAGGCTGACTGAATACTTGAAGACATCATTCTCATTAGGGATAGTTTTGTTTTGTTTTTGTTTTTTTGTTTTTTAATTACTTTTTACAGTATACTTTTACGATGTAAATGTGTTGCCTTAACTTTGGCTAGTGCTGCAAAAGAGAAAGAGGAGGTCATTGGTTGGTTAAAAGAATGCCCTCTTTTCTCTTTACCATTTTGCCCTTGGTTGAAACATGATAAAACAAAAGGAATGAAGGGTTGCAAAATGGGGTGTTTATTACGCTTGTTTCTAGTGGATGCCTATTAGGGTCACTCAACTTTGCTAGAGTGGGCTTGTCTCCGCTCAATCCTTGCTCAAGCAAAATAAATAGAGAGTCAAAAATACACTTTATGTCTCCAATCAACATCTAAAGAATGTCGATTAATTGCACATACACAAGCTTTGCATATACCAATATACAAAAAGTTGAGGCAATACTATTTCCAAAACCCTATGGGTAAATAATGGTACGGCTAAATTGCAAATTGTATCCTTAAAGTGTGGGGCAATTTTGATTTTTCCCTTCAATTTTTAAATTTTAGTTTACTTCCCCAATTGTTAGATAATGTTTGTTAAAAAAAAAACTCTTCTGTCTATGTACACTGTTGATATATATGTCCATTAAGGACCACTTAAGTGTGTTACATGTGCTATTGCCTAATGAAATCATGTTAGTCAATTTAATTATTCCATGTAAGTAAAAAATCTAAACCAAAATAAAAATAAATCTTAAATCTAATAAAATAAAATATTTCTTTCTGTTGAATAAATAAAATAATTCATTTATTTGTCATTCAGTCCTTTAAGTTTCAAATTCTGTCAATTTAGTACTCCGTTACCTTTTTGTTAAGTGTTGCTGTTTACTAAATCAAAACAACACCTTTTTTGGGATTTTTTTTTCTTAATTTAATTTTACTGAAAAATGTTAATTACAAAAAAAAAAATATTCAAACGAGAACGACGTACAACAACGGATTTTTTTTTTTTTTTTCACAATTTTGTTAAAACAATTTTATTAGTTAGCATTGTTTCTAAACTATTTAATAAACTAACATCTCGAGGCTAAGGGACTCAAGATCACTATAGCAAATCGAGTATCACATACTCGATTTCAATGAAAATTCACCTAGAACTTGAGTTTTGA
This sequence comes from Quercus rubra, assembly GCA_035136125.1. NCBI lineage: Eukaryota > Viridiplantae > Streptophyta > Magnoliopsida > Fagales > Fagaceae > Quercus > Quercus rubra. Next base: position 33,238,726 of record CM068733.1, on the reverse strand, counting down.
ACACTTGAGTTCCATAAAAGAAAACCAAAAAGCCTTAGTCTCTTCTTCTTCTTCCTTTTCTCCCTCTGAAAAAAATCCACAACAACCCTTCTCCCCTCTAAAAAAAAAAAATTCACGACAACCGAAGAAACAACAAAAGAGATCAAAGAAAAAACCGCATGAAGCAACGGCAAACCTAGGAACCATCGAGCCCAGGTGGCGAACCCACGACCCAAGCAGTGAACACAGGACCCAAGCAGAGAAACCCACAAAACCAAGCTCAGATTAAACCCACGAATGTGTGTAATCAGGTGAAGGTCATTTTGCCTCTGTTTCTCTCTTTTTTATTTGTGTAGTGCAGGAACTCGAGTTTCTACTTGATTTCCACTAGAAATCATTTCCTATAGACTTGAGTTCCACTAGAAATTGATTTCTACATACTCAGGTTGCTACAGTGAACTTGAGTATTTTAGACTTGAGATGTTCGTTTCATAAATAGTTTGGAAACAATGCTAACTAACAAAATTGTTTGAAAATAGGTGTTATTTTGAAAAAAAAAAAAAAAAAAGAAAAAATCCTACATCAACAACACTATCTAGCTTATCTGTCTTTGAGACAATCAAATCATCCTAATGGGTCAAGGAACTTTAGGCAGTCTTAACCGGCAAGGATTACCGAGTGATCGAAAATCTGATGGATCTAACAAGAAGGAGAAGAAATTCGAGCCTGCGGCGTCACCAGCTTGAGTGGGTCGCAAACATTGCAAATAGAAAGGCCCAGCTGCCGCTTCTCGACATTCAGCAAAAAAGAAGATGCCACTTCTTGACTTCCAAGCGTTACTCCACACACAAAGTGTTGTCTTTGACTCCTAAAGCTCGCCCGTGTGAAAGACTATCTGTTAATGGAGGAAAAGTCTATGAGCAACCAAGAAAGACTCAAACCTGAAAGAGGAAAAAGCTGAGGAAGACAAATCTAAAATCGATGATCCTAAAGGCTCACCCATTAGTGTTGGAAATCTAGAAGAACTCATAGATGAGAATCACGTGATTGTTTCATCGTCGATAGGACTGGAATACTATGTGGGGATTTTGTCTTTTATGGATAAGGATCGGTTGGAGCCTGGTTGTGTGATATTGATGCATAACAAGGTGCTTTCTATGGTGGGGTTGTTGCAAGATGAGGTTGATCCTATGGTGTTTGTGATGAAAGTTGAGAAAGCTCCATTGAAATCGTATGCTTGGTGGTTTGGATGCATAGATTCAGGAGATGAGGCTGTTGAATTGCCATTAACAAATTCTTAGTTTCTTCTTCTTTTTTCCTTTTTTTTTTTCTTTTTACTTTCTTTTTTGTAATTAACGTTTTTCCAGTAAAATTAAATTAAGAAAATAAAAAAATCATCCAAAACAGCATCACTTTGGTTTAGTAAACGACAATACTTAATAGAAGGTAACGGATGATTGAATTGACAAAATTTAAAATTTAGAAAACTAAAATGAAAAAACTAAAACTTAGAGGACTAAAAGTGAAACTTAGTCGGCTTGTTTACTAAAGTGAAACTTTTTCTTCCTCATTTCTGATGCTTCTTCCCCATTTATCACCATATTTAGAAACTCATATTCAAATAATTTTCAAACCCTCCTAGAATTGGACCTAGTTCTAATTCAGTAACTATAAACACCTAAGAACTCAATGTTTAGTTGAGGGGGCTCTTGGAGGTCAATTACTATCTTCACAAACAACAGATTTTTTAGTATTGCAAGAAATAGAAAAGCTAGATCTTAGCCTTTGACTTCATTGCAAGAACCATTACAAAACGCAGCTATATGCCCTTTCGGTCTATAGCTGCGTTTTCTATAGCCGCATTTACACGTGTGGCCTATTCACTGCGACTATAGCTCCAATAGGTCTATAGCCGCGTTCTTTTAAACATGGCTATAGGCTGAGACCTATAGCTGTGTTTTTAAAAACGCGACTATAGACCACGTTTGGTTTGCGTTTTAAAAATGCAGCTATAGATACAGTTTTGGTTGCATTTTAGAAATGTGGCTAAAGCCTCCTTTAGTTGCATTTTTGAAACATAACTATAGGTTTACTTAAAAAAAAATCAAACACAAACCCAGAAAATTCAAAATCAAACTCAACATACTCACAATACAAACACAACATGCTCCAAAATACAAGAACACAAACCCATGAATCTCCTCTCATTCAACAAAACCAACACAAATCTAATCCCTAATCCATTCAAGTAACACAAAAACACAAGCTCAAAGACACAAAAGAACAAGCTCAAGAACACAAACCCATTTAAACATAAGCACAATATTAGCAACACAATAGCACAAATTCAAGTACAGATCTAAAAAATTCAAAATCAAAACTCAAATCCGAATCAACACAATAGAACAAGCTCAAGACACAAATATTGCTATAATATCCACTTCATTCAAAATTTTAAGCATTTCCTCTATTTTCTTACTAACTAGACATAAAATAACAAATAATAAAAAACTAGATCTACAGGGGAAAAAAAAAACACAAAAAAGCAACGAGAGAGATAAAGGGAGGAAAAGAGGAAGGGGAAGCGCTAACTGGCGTGGATGGCGTCGGCGTTGGTGGTTCAACGTGGTTGGGTCGACGGCATGGCTTCAAATAAGTGTGCTTGAGATGAAGAAAAAAAGAAAGAAAGAAAGAAAGAAAAAGAAGAAGTAGCTGCAAAAAAAAAAAGTTGCGCTGGAGTGAAAAAGGAAGAAAAGAAAAAGGAAAAAAAAAAAAAAAAGAAAAAAGAAAAGAAAGAAGACCCAAGTGTGACTTCAAGAAGAAAGAAAAGATAAAAGTGGGGGTAGGTAATAATGGGGTAGGTGGGAAAGTGGGGATGTGGTTGGTTATAATTATTATTCGGTGTGTGTGTATATATATATATATATATATAGGTGGGAAAGTGGGGATGCGGTTGGTTATAATTATTATTTGTTGTGTGTGTGTATATATATATATATATATTTTTTTTTTTTTTTGGTGTTACCTATAGCCACATTTTTTGAACACGGCTATATACTTAACCTATAACTGCTCTTTTTAAATGTGACTATAGGTCATCCTTTAAAAATATATATATATTATTTGGCTAGACCTAATAGTCACGTTTTAAAAACACAGCTAAAAATGCTTACAAACACGACAATAGACTTAACCTATAGCCATGTTTTTAAAATGCGGCTATAGGTTAAGTGTATAGCTGCATTTCTAGCAAACACGGCTATAGGTCAGCAATAGCCGTGTTTTTTTGTAAACATGGCTAAAAAAAATTGCAAGGACCTCGTTATGGTTTCTATCATTACATTCATTTTTACTTTAGTTTATAATATACTCATCTCACATCTAGTTCGGAATAAGACACCTCCCTTTAAACATTTTAAAAAATCATAAATTTTCTATTTTACCCTCAACTTAAATTGTCATCCACATCTTTTTTTAATAAGAAATTTGAGATTTTTTTAGTCCTTTTTATTTTTGGATTTTTTATAGCTTTTTTAATTATCAAGAAAATCGGTGTAAGTAATTTGCATTTTAGAGGAGGTGAGTATAATTAAAAATCCTCAAACGAGGTTAGTGCAATTTTACTGATTTTGAAATATGAAAAAGGAGAGGGAAAAAGTAAAGTTAGAAAAAGGGAAAATTACAATTTACTTACTTATGGTTTGACTGAAAATTAAGTTGCCTACTTGTGATTTGAAATTTGACACTTTATCTACTTGAGGTTAGTTTAGTAAAAATTTCGTAACCCATCTCTGTTAAAAAGAGGGCTAAATATGTAATTTTGCTCTACTTTTATATCTCTCACCTCCAAAAGCACAAAAAACATAAAAATACAAGATAATATAAGATCAACAAAAATCCAACGGAATACTTGTATCGTGAGATTTTAAATCATAAGTAGGCAACTTAAATTTTGGTTAGACCTCAAGTGAGTAAAGTGTCAAATTTTAAATCATGGATAGACAGCTTAAATTTCTGTTAAACCATAGGTAGGTAAGTTGTAATTTTCCCAAAAAACAAAGAAGAAACCAAGAAAAAAGAAACAAACAAAAAAAAAAATGAGGTAAAGAATTTTTTTTTTTTTCTTCTAAATACTGAAATTGTGTCATTTTGAGATGAGGTGACATTTAATGGCCACTATATTAATCGATATGAACAAAATGCTTTTTTTCCCAAAAGATATCTAGCATTAAGAAAAGTGATCAAGATTTTGAAATTTTAGAGGGAAAAATCAAATTACTCTGGACTTGAGGGTTTCATTTACAATTTAATCTAATGCTAAATTGAAACACCAAGAGGTTTGTTCGAGAACAACCAAAATTCAAGGGTCATTTTGCATTGTTACGAAAAATATGTGTTAGTTTTTAGATCCCTATAAACTAAATTGTTTAACCTAATTAACTAACCAAATAAATACTAGGTTAAAAAAATAAAGTCATATCATGTAAAGCAATGGAAATATAAAGAAGGCCACGATATGATGACCCAGGAAAACCAAATCGGTAAAAAACCTGGGGAGGATTTAACCTAACTATCCTTAAGGCAAAAAGCAAATCCACTATTAAAGAATTGAAGTTTGTACAATAGAACTTAGACCATTAACATTCTATTGCTACCTTGAGTAGAAAACTTACTACCACGACCCCATGATAGCTCCAAGTCCACGGACTACTTCTTTCCTTGGCCTTTGCAACACAAGCACCCACACTTGTGACTTTGAGACTACACTTAAAGGTTTTGGATCTCCTTAGACGTTGATATTGTATGCAACAACTTTTACAATATCGAATCTTGAGATTCTTCAAGGAATAACACCGGTAGAAGACTTTAGAAAGCTTTTGGGTACAAAACCCTAGATCTACAAAAGAGGCACAAGATGCACTCTAATCTCTCTAAAAAACTCTGAAAACCCTACCTAGAGTTAGCTTATGATGTCCTTTAAATATTGGAAAAAAAGGGATCGCAATTTGGGCTTCAAACGGATAAGTTATGGCCTTTTTACATTTGCCGATTTTTGTTGATATGCGACTTTCGATTGATTGAGCTTTGCAGAAATTGAATAGTAATTTCCTGCAATTACTTGATTCCCAACTTAATTTAAACCAAACTTTGAGCAAGTCTAAACCTAGACTAAATGTTTTGATCATGGTTTGCCAACATATACAAATTGAAATTCTAATACATAAGTTCCTAAAGTATTATAATCTAACAATATGAAATATTTACTAGTTCAATATTGGCAACACTGGATAACTAAGAACAAAGTTTTTATACAAACTTCTCATATATCTCTATATTAAGTATAAATTTTGAAAATTTAACTGTTAAATTGCATGTTTTTATTTTCTTCATACTTGCAAAATTTTAAGAAGATCAAAGATCAATTGTTATGTTATCAAATAAATGTTAAAATTTCAAGTTGCTATGATCTAAAATTATGTATAAAAAATAAGATTATTAATCAAATGATAAATAACATCGATTTGAATGAAATTTGATATGCATGTTAAAAACATAAGGAATATAAAATTCAACCATTATGTTAGGGGCATATTTGTGTAATTGGCTAATCTTTTGACAAAATATACTTTACTTGTAATTTGGTAGATCTAGGATGGATTTAGTATTTCAAGAAACAAGTGTTCAAGTTTAGTATTGAAGCAATGCAAATCTGACTAAGAAACAAGTGAAGAAGTGTTGTTTATTAAAGTTCGACAGATGTCTCGACAGAATCATTTCTATCGAGATTTAATGTTGAATCTTGACTCAAGCTTGACACAAGCTGTATCTGTTAAGAATTACGAAATCAGAATTTCCAGATTTGATTATATGCATATCCATGAGTATTTGTGTAGGGTTTCTTTTCTCACAACCCTAGACATATGTAATGATTATTTTAAGAATTGTCACAAGTGATGCAAAGTGATTATACACGCATATTGTAATTGGAGATAGAATTTTCCCTAGTTCATCATATTCTCTGTAGAAGCTTCTACGTCTTTGCACCAAGGGTTTTGTAACCAAGGAACTTCCTAATTTTCATTGTTTGATGAACAGAAGAACTTTTCAGCCAACATCTTCCTCAAGTTGGTGTGTTAGTCACGTACTGGGAGTCATGCATTGAACGGAGAAATTGCGCTACAATACAGGTCCAATTGGGTATTAGGGTAAGGGTTCAACTATAGGTTGGTATTTGGTACTGAGATTCCTTTTACTTGTAATCTCTTGTGATTGATAATAGTGGATTCTTAGGAGTGGTGACCTTAAATTCACCCGGTAGGGTTTTGCCTCAGTGGTTTTCCCCATTCGTAAACAAATCACCTGTGTCAAATTTATTTTCCCCTGCATTTAGTATTATTGGTGAGTTGTTTGTGCTACCACGCTATTGCATGTTAGATTGACTTAATTAATTAACTTGAATAATTAGCTAATTAATTTGCTAAAGGGGTCAATACATTTTTCGCCTATCACGTTAGATTTTCAAAATTCACACCTAAAAGAGAGATATATTGGTAGACATGACAAAACGAGTTAGAATTTTCTAACCCAACCCGACCCGAAAAATACTCGACCCAAACCTTTTTATTTTATTTTACCTGAAGCAAAAACAAGTTGACCCGTGACCTGACTTATGTTTTTTGCGGGTCAACACGACCCAAACCATTTTTTAAAACTTTTTTTTGGTAAAAAAAAAATTTAAGTCAATATTTGTTTAATTGTTTGTTGTGAGTTTTAAGGAAATAATTGAGATATTTACATAACTGCATGCAAATGAATTGAAAAATGAATGGTTGAGTATTCTAGAATGAGTAAAGATTTTTACATATTAAATAGCAAATTACATGCCAAGATCATCTGGTTATAGTAGAATAAAAAATATAGATCCAAAATTGTAGACATGTGTGAGAAACATTTATAAGTGTGAAAATAGTGAAGCTAAAGTATCAAATTAGCATAAATTATGAATGCTTAGACCTATTTTTTAAACAATTTAAGTCCAAAATAAATGACTTTTCAAAATAAATTATAATATTTTTTAGAGTATGTGTTGTTTAACAATAATATGATATTCATAAACAAGACCATGTATAAATAAGTAAATAGTCAAACTTTAATATATATTCTCAAACTGAAATAAAGTGCCAACCACAATTGGCAATAGATTATAAAATTAATTTTCAAGATTGTAAATTTTTTATATGTTTTTATTCTTTGTCAAATGAGTTATCCAATAAGTCATTTGTAGTTTTGTTTTATATTTTGGGATGTTAATATTGTGTAGAAATAAAACTTGTGTATTTGTTTTACTTATCTTTGTGTTATTTTGTTTTAGTTAGCAATGTATAATTTTAAAATTATTGAATAACTATAAATAAGTTTAATTGAATTCATTCTTGATATAAGTGGTGAATTGAAAGTAATGCATTTTAAATCAAGTAATTTGTTGCATGACTTTTCAAGTGGCAAATACAAGTTGTTTTCTTTACATATATAATAAATAAATAAATAAATAATAAATAAATTCATGTGAAAAATACTGGTCAACCCGACCTGACCCGTAAGCTAATTGACCCGACTCGAACCCAACCCGACCTGCACATTTTGCCATGTCTATATATGAGAAGTTTAAAGAGTTTCTCTCCAAACTAATTTGGAGAAAAACTTTGTTGATTACTAAAGTTTAAAGTTTTGAATCTCATTTTTTTATTAATTAAAACAATTTATTTTAATTGACATTATGCAAATCTCTAATCAAACTACAGTAGTTGTTAGATTCTTTGGGAATGGAACATGTAGAGCTTGTTGGGTTAGTTGTAAAAAGTAGTATTTTTTGTTTTCATTTTTAATTTTTAATTTTTAATGGAACCCACCATCAAAAAAAAAAAAAAAAAAATCTTGCTTGGTTTAAGAATTCAAACTCAGTTTTCATTTTTAGTATTCTAAAAGTTGAATTTGAATACAAAAAATGAAAGCACTTTTTCATCATTTTCATTTTCATAGAAAAGGAATATAGTGGCAATTTGGTAAATATTGTGAAAACACAAAGGGTCCCACCTAAGTGTTGTGAGTGTGTAAGTGAAAGAAGTAACTTCAAAAAAAAAAAAAAAAAAAATAGAAAACAATGTCAAACCTATGTATGATGTATATTATACTCAAATTGTGTATTCAAAACAACTTACCAAATAGCCTCAAATATGAAAATGGGTTCATTTTTCTAATTCAATTTTAAAACTTGAATACGGAAAAGAGAAAATGAAAAAAAAAAAAAATACACCGCATTTTGGAACCAAACAGGATTGTAGTTTCTTTGGAAGGTATTCGGGGGGAAAAAGTCTCCATCAGGTTCTTTCTTTTTCTTTTTTGCCCTTTTTGATAAATATTCCTACCTCCTTCAAAGCATTCACACTAAAAGGGGTAAAACCACCCAACATCAATAGTGTTATATTTCAAAAAGTTTGCATACATGATACAGTAAGTAGCTTGTTGTTACCAATTTTTGTCATACTTTATCTTTTCTCTCTTTCAAATTACCATGTTGGATATATTATTTTATTGTGTTGTTTATATTATTTTATTGTGTTGTTGCTAAAATAAAACCATTGATGCTGGGTGTTTTATAAAATTAAGATGGTAAAATAGATAAAATATATTTTTGAGGTATTAAAAGCTAAAATTCTTAGTTCTTTTGATGTGAATGCTTTGTGTGAAAAAGTTCAGAAAATCTTTCAAATGGTTATGATGGTATTTTCTTTATTGCTAGATTGTTAACTTTAACTGAGTATGAAGAAAAGAATTGAAAGGGTACATCTAATAGTTCTTCCGTCATGAAATTTTAGAAAAATTCAAAACTATTTCAATTACTTCATTGTCGGTGGGTAACATGTATAAGGAAGCCCATCAAGGAATTCGTAGCATATATGATATAATCAAATCTTCATTTTTATTTTCTTTGTGACGCAATTTGGTTATATTGACAGAATAAACATGGAAACAGAACCTGCCTTGAGGATTGGAGTGTTTCTTTCATTGATATTATGAAAAATTGCAAATCAAACTATAGTAGTGGTGCCACGCTCCGAACCCAACTATAAAGATAGGCACGTGTGACGACGGCCGCACGCTTATAATGTAATCACCCTACAAGTGTGCAAGGCCTTCTTAGCAACTAAAGTTTATCCTCAAAATTACATCAAACAAATCCAAAATACCTCAACAATTTCTTTATGAATAGATCTCCAATAATTGTAAGGGACAAAATCCAATCCTCATGTACATAATGCCAATTGGCCAATAAATATAAGACTATTACAAGACCATTTAATCCCAAAATCACTAAACTTCTATCATGCTTACAACACAATAGCAAAACTCCTAAAACTTGTTATTATTTACATTCTAAAACTAAAGGGGAATTAAGGGGATGAGTTGACAACTCAACAAGTAACCAAAGTCCTAATAAGTTCTATCAAGCAAAAGATTTGTAAAATAATAAGTTGTACATAGATCAAATATTTTAATCTTACAAATACATCATTGATGGATTAGAAAATAATTAGTTTTCTATATATCAAAAAAGCTGTATTTTACAATAGGTTCCAAAAACACATAAGCAATTTCAAGGACTCGAAACAATTCAAATACTCAAGAATAATTCATATTCTTAACAATCTTTATAATTATGGTCACGTTATATTCCCTGACTGAGTATTAGATTCAGATAAAACTAGTTCCGTGCTAATGTATATCCACCATTAGCTGGGTCCAGAAACACGATAGACTCGTGATGCCCCAGATAAAACTAGTTTCAATACCAATGAATAACCCTCATTGGCTTGGTATTAGAGTACCAATGAATAACCTCTATTGACTAGGTATCAGAGTCAAAACATAGTTAGATTTTCCAAATCCATATATATCAAATCATACTATCATAGTTTAAACAAGAACATATCTCATTCAAATATATATATATATATATAATTATATATTTAGTAATCAAATATATCTATGACAATTCTTTATTCTTTACTTTAAATCAATGTAGCTAAAATAATTAAAATAAAATTGTAACAATTGTAAGACAATAATTAGTAGCTAAAATAAAGTAATATAAGTAAAATAAAACCAATTAGGAGAAATGTTACTTACTTCAATCCAATGCCAATTCAAAATCCTTGCAGTTTCCCGAGACCAATCCAATATAGCAAACTAAATAAAGAATTTACTCCAAACAAATTTGTCACTTAGATCCTTGGACCTCAAATCTCAATGCCATCCAACACCACAGAGACAACAAAGCAAATATGCTTTGCATGTGAAAAGACTAAGTCCTTAGAAATCTTCAAATAATTGGTATTGGATTTGTCTTTTATCTATCAATATGAAACCTTACATAACAAGTCAGTAATACCCATAATGGCCAACAAGCATCTAGTTACGTTGCCCTCAATAAGAATCATGGAATAAAGTGATGTGCATTTAGTGGTGAAATTTTGCTTAACTAGACAAATACAGGTTGGCTTCTTAAACAGGAGAAAAGACGAGAGGAGGAGGAAGGGGGGGGGGGGGGGGGGGGGGGGGTGGACGGCAACTCCTCTTAGAAATCTTTAGGCGCAAAAAGCAAAATCCTTTTGGTGGCTAGGGTTTACATAATGCAACTAGGGTACAAATATTGCTAACCCCAATATCAGAATTACTAAGTTACCCCTAAAAATAAATCTCTTTTATATATATATATATATATTTTTTTTTTTTTTCTGGAACCGGGTGTCACAAGTGGTCACGTAGTTTCTTTGTTAGGTTCTTATATTCTTTAACTGGGGTACAGCTAAGCCAATAGTTCCTTCTTCCTTAAAGTAAAAATAAATAAATAAAAGTTTGGAATTTTTTTTTATTGGTCAAATAAAAGTTTGGAATTGCCTTCAGATGGATATGACACACCAATATTGTCTTTGTTGCTATATTATATTCTTTAACAGAGTATGAAGAAAATAATTGAAATTGTAGATCTAAACTTTAAAAAAGTCTAGAACTATTTCAATTTAATAGTCAGTGAGTGGCATTTACAAGAAAACCCATCAAGAACTCGTAGCATAGATGATATAACCAAATCTTCATTTTATTGTCTTTCGGTCACAATTTGGTTATATTGACGTATCAAACATGGAGACAAAGCCTGCCTTGAGTAACGAAAACAATTATTTGGATTGGAGTGTTCAGTTGAAGACGTATTTGATGGCCCAAGATCTTTGGGAGATTGTCGAATCAAGGAGCGACCCTCCTGCACCGGAAATTGAAGCTGCTTTTAAGGCTTGGAGCAAGACTAATGCCATGGTCTTACATGTGATCCAGATGTCATGCCAGCCAAACAGATTTTCTGATATTAGGGAGATTAGCTCAGCCAGAATTGCTTGGGATACCTTGGCAGAAAAGTACAAACCTAAAAGACCTGACCCAAGTAGCAGGTAATTTAGATCATTCAAATATTCAATACCCTTAAAAGTCAGGTCTCTCTCTCTCTCTCTCTCTCTCTCATGATTTAAAAAAAAAAAGGGTTTCTCTTTACTTTAGACAGTATTGCTCCAGTTCCTCTGAGAAAAGACGAGCTTCTTGACTCAAGTAAGTCAGGTACCTCTCTCTATCTTTCTTTTCTGTACGCGTACATGTTTGTGTGTAAAATAGGCTAAAAGACTACCAAGACCACGACAAACTTGCCAAAAAAAAAAATCAGCTTGATGAAAGCATTTGTAATAAGTTATTACAAATGCTTTCATCAAGATATCTCAATTCATGTGACTTACAATAAAAAGTATGTTCAAGTGGGTATTTAGCGAACCTGATGTTCTGAAAGCATCTATCAATTATGTTGTTCTAAAGCTAGATTGAGCCTTCTCAACCTTAAAACTTTGTCTTAATTCCCTTTGAGAGTATAGCTCGCGGCAACAAAAACTTCTTTCGTCAGATAAGCATTTAAAAAAACATATTTATCATACATTTGTTAACCCCCATTTATCATTCTTCTCTATTGCCTTGATTCTTTTTGTTGATAACATTTCTTTATATTCTATATATGGGTTTTCAATCCTCAAACAGGGAAAAAAAATAGAACGTTATTAGGTCATTGATATTCTCTATTGAATCATTGAGATTCTGTAGACTTCCCATTTACCATGGTCTTTCACTAGAACTTCTTTCTAGCTAGTGATGATAATGACAATACTTTTATGAATAAAGATGTTGGTGATGAAGGAGGATAGGAAAGTTCTTCCAAACATAATTAACATGTTCTTCTTCTTTGAGTAAAGAAGAAAAACAAGGGGGGCAATAACTTGTTTTTCACTTTGCAAAGGTCATGTGAGTTACATGTGATATGTTTTTTTTATTCAAGTTAACTACCAAATTGATGGTAGGGCGCAAAGTGAAACACAAGTTATAGTATAAATGAGGTTATAGTTTAAAGCAATAAAGTATAATTAAAAATATATATATATATATTCTTTGTCTTCTTGGGTGCCCCTATTCCATGTGTTGGGTTCAAATTGACCATGGTTAAATTAACCAATTACCCAAATTGAATAATTGGTCAAGTTACATGCAATGTCCAATTAAAGGCACAACCACATTGCTAGTCTAGAGTTAATTAGTAGCAGAAATAAATTTGACATAAGCGATATGGTTATGACGAGGAAAACCTTCACACAAAAAAAAAAAAAAAAAAACACAAACAGTTGAAATTTAGATCACTACTCCCTAAAGAATCCAGTAACAAAGATTGAGTTTACAAGTATAAGGAATATTGTCCAATCTTGAAGTAACTACTTATAATAGAAACCTATTGAATTATTCAAGCCCAACTCCAACCTAGTTGTACTCTTTTTACCAAACTTCTTCCATGTGCATGAATCTACCAATCTGGGCTTGAACCTTACAACAATCCTTGATTGATGCAATTAATTTTTGCGAAGTTATTCACAGCATCATGCTCCAATATGAATGGTAGCAGCTCAGTACCAAACCTTAGGCGCACAAAGTCGCAACAACTTCTCAGTATGCATGTGTTCTCTCTCTATGATAATGACTATAAAATATGGCTTTTATACCTTTGGGAACCTTATTGCATGGATCCCCAAGATGGGCCAAGTCATTATAGGTTGAAACAGAGAAATATGTTTCGTTTTCTTGTACCTTGATCGTTCGAGAGGTGTTGAGCCAAGTATTGATATTATTTAGTAATTCTCGATTGGTTGACCTACTATCAAGGTGCAGTCGAGATGCCAAATTCAAAAACTTCTTAAGTAATTTTTTTTTTTTTTTTTCAATTTTCTTGTGTCTTCAACAGGAATCTTCAATACACTTTTCGACACTAAAAATTTAGACTCCAAATAGGAACTAGTTTTCCAACACATACAAATAATGATCCTTACACCATGCACTTTTGCCATTGAATTTAAAATCTCTTTTGACTATAGTTTTTTCAATGCTTGGATTGTAGAGCTTATAGCCTTTAATAATTGGATCATAACTTCTCACTCTTATCATCTAGGGTAAATTGCTTTTGACATAGTACATTTACATATGTTTTGCCCCTAAACACACGTAAGTCGAAACTGTGTCTTTTTTATTCTCTAATAGCTCTCAATCATGTTAAGAATTTATCAAATCATTCTTTCAACTATGCCATTTTTGATTTGATGATCTAAGGACATTTAAAGATGACCAATACTATTTATTTCATAAAATTTGGTAAATTCATTTTTATCTTAATTTGCCCTTTGTTGAGGGGAAAATTTTGATGTTCCCAAATAGAATATGGGGTAGCCAAGCCGAAACTCGATGATGAGCTCTTGAAATAAAGCCCAAAGGCTTTCGGTGTCGTGTAAGCCCGCCTAAGCAAGAGATAGAGGCTACACCCTAACAAAAAGACAACAACAATGCACAATAAACGCGTTACTGTTGTTAGTTTGTTATATTATTAGTCCTTTTACAGCATCATAGTTCAAATAAGTCCTCCAGCGGTAAGGATAAAATTACACTCAGTCCAGAAAAACAAATTTAAACAGTCCAATGGTCAATAATTAAATAAGTTTAGGAATGTGTTAACTCCTGGGGGTCCTTGCATGTCTCAGTTAGGGGAGTTTATCGTACTTTCATCCATCATTACATCAATGTGAGGGAAAAGTTCAATTGTTACATATACATTATATCCTTCAACTGTAAAATAAAAAGTAAAAATTAAAGGTTCCATGGGAAGAGATAGTTTCCAAAACATTATGGCCTTCATCATAATAATACTAAACAAGGATTAAAGGTTTCATTGTTATAAATAAAAGAGCAAAAATAGGATGGAATGAAAGGAGAGAGGGATCCCAGCTCAGTGCAGCAAGTATTAGACTAAGATTTTGGTGAGTGTGTGTTCATAAGGCATGAATGAGACAATATTAGACTAATATTTTGGTGAGTGTGTGTTCATAAGGCATGAATGAGACAATATAGGCTGTTTTGAGTGAGTGGGATGAGATCAACTCTGAGGTTAAGGCTGTTTTGAGTGAGTGGGATGAGATCAACTCTGAGGTTAAGGCTTTTTGTGAGTAGTGGGCTGTTTGTGAGTAGTGGAAGGCATTTATGAGCTGTGATTGTGTAAAACAGAGGAAAGAATGTCTGAAGTTAGATGAATGTGGGCTGAAGGGGATGAGTAGTGAGCTTAAAGAGAGCTAAACTACTAGCAAAATGGCAAATAGACCAGGGATTTCAGAGGGAGTAGCTAAGTCTCTGTGGACTGAGATGCTTATGTATTTATAATGGAGTTTTAGGGAGGCATTAATTAACAAGATTCCAAAAACGTAGGGTTAATCAGAGGTGGGGAACCAAGGCTAATCATCCTGGGATTTTTGGTCAAAAGTAGAAGGTTTACTTTATGGGCTGCTTTGCTTCTTTGGGTAATGATGGGATTTTTGTATCAAATGCCTGGATTTTTGTGGCTGAGCTTAATCAATGTGATTGAGGCGTATATCAAGAGCAAATCCTAAAACTGCAACTAAGATTTAGACCCCCAAGAAGTAAGATTCAACACCCTAAGCCAGGTGTCAAGTTTTAAGCTTACTTTAGGGGGTTTTGCTGGAGGTCCTCTTATGTCCTCCAAATCACATATTCCCAATTTTCCCCCTTTAGGACTCATGGGCTTGGCACATAAATCACGTCTTAAACATTTTTTAACATTTATAACATCAATTTGCTGAAGTTTGAATAATTAGGTTTCAGCTCCCCTTCTACTAGAGGTGCAGCCTTAAAAAAGACGATGGAGTTCCATCACTCGTTAAACTTCAGCTGATGTTACAAGCCTCGGGTACTGTTCACATCAGGTAGAGAGTGACCAAAAGCCAATGGGACAGCCTCTAGTTCATCCTTAAGGACTTGGTTCTCTTGTTGCACTTTGGTTAGGGATGAACAAGGGTTGTTTTGCCTATTTTCAATCCTTTGCCTCTTGCTGAGATATCTTAGATTGGGCTTGTTCACCTGGGCTGGTTCCTTTGGGTCGGGTTGCATGCATCCTACAAAATCAACAACACATGTCACCATGGGCTTTCCTTCGATGGACTTTTATTAGTAAATATTCTTTAGGTTTATATAGATACTTGCAATGGGTCTTTTGGCAATTAATTGTAATGTTTGAAACAATATGACAAGTTTTCAAAGTACCTTTGAAAATAACCTTTACTATGATGGATTCCATAACGTTCATGGCTTCTAATAGTCGCATCATAATTTAAATGATAAGCTTGTGGGATCAAGTATTTTCCATGAGCATTGAAGATATATTTTATGGATGTTGTGATGCAAGTGATGACCATGCATTTCATGGGTTAGGGTTATAATGTGAGAACATATTCTTCAAGATTACTCCCTATAAGCTTTTATTAAAAATTGTCATGGTTTTTTGCCATAGTAATACTTAAGCAATAATTATGCCATGATACTTTTCTCTTTGCCAAGCGTTAATAATCTCCGGTTTTTTGATAAAATAGTGCCAATGAAAAATGGGTTTTGGATATTGCCAATGAAGATTGGGCTTTTGATATTGCCAGCGGGAACCGAGCTTTTGATATTGCCAATGAGAATTGGGTTTTGATGTTACCAATGAAAATTGGGATTCAAATATTGCCAATGAGGATTGGGCTTTTGAATAAATAAATTACCATGGGTTTAAACCATGGGTTTTGATTATGGACTTGAATTCTGTTGATAAAGTTTTTTTGCCGTGGATTTGAATCGTGGGCTTTTCAAACCTTGCCAAGCATAAGTATTCTTTGTATTTAAATAGAATAAGATGTGTGTATTGGGTACATAGGGCCGATTTTGAGCTTAGCTAAATGATGATGATAAAATTGGATAAAATAAGAGTTTTTTGAACTTTTTGTGATAATTTATATCATGACCCAATTTAAATGATGATGTATGAAATATTTGTGATTAACATAATAATAGAGCCAAAAAATGTTTGGGAAAACCCAATAACTTACAATGATATAAATAGGTGGTACTCAAATAAAGTTAGGTGTAAAATAAAAGTACCTTAACACCCTTCTATCAAATCGCAAGGTCTTAATTTCATAACTACTATACCTATCAACAACAGTTTAAACTTTTTAAATAATTTCAAAATCCTCTTAATTCTATTTTAGAAAAAAAAAAAAAAAATCACCTTTTGACTAAAATCGTCAATAAAGAGAAGAAAATAGTTGTTTGTACAAAGCAATGATGGTTTCGGTCCACACACATTGTTATGAACAAGATACAGTGGCTTAGTTTCTTTTATAATAGCTTCTCTAAAAGCTATTCCTTGATTTCTTAACAATGATACATCTTCATATATTTGGTCAGATGTTCAATGGAAGACAATTCCCTCACCATCTTATTTTTCCACCATAAATTGTTAGTCCAGCAAAATTTAAATGTCATCAGCACCTTGCCTATCACACTGTTTATGTAGTCCCTTACCAACTACAATCCTTTAAGAGAATATCGCAGTCTTTTCTTAAAAGTTATCTGTTGAAACCTTAATCGCTGGTTTGCTATTTAGGTAGTGGAAGTTGTAGTGGTTCTTTAGATAGGGTTGGATTTAAGTTATATTTGGTGTAACTCTTAAGTAATGTTATATTACCCAATAACTTGTTATTGAATAAATATTTTAAAAATTCCACTTTTAGACTACATATTCTATATGTTTTTAATATGCATGTCAATTTTCATATCAATCGGATGTTATTTACTATTCGATCTATAAACTCGTCTTTTTATGTATTATTTTAAACTACAAAAATTTAAATTTAAACAATAGATTGATTACACATCTGTTTAGCAAAAATTATTTTTGTCAACTTATTTTATTATTATTCATGGGTCTCACTGCACTTTTTGATATTATTCATTTTTTGATATTATTCATGGGTTCCACTGCACTATTTTAACTAACTTTTACCTTTTATCTACCATACTTTCAGCAAAAAATTTTCACTTTCAGCAAAATAAATGGATCCCAAACAAACCCTATATATTTATTAATTTTTTATCATCTTGAAAATTATATATATATATATATATATATAAACTTAGATCCCAAAAAAATAATTTGGCTTTGACATTGCCCCTAGCTCTCTTTGTCTAATACTTAATCCATTACTAACATTACATTTATTAAACCTTTCACATTTATGTAGATTTAATTCCTAAAAACTAACTCATCTTCAAAATTATTTTGTTAATAAGAATCATGTTCAATCACCTATAGATTTGTTTTCCCCCAAGTTTCACCATACTTTCTTATAGGGATGTTTTGGGCTCATATTGCACTTGCTTTGACATGGTATGGCTCTTGTCTGTACTAAATCCAATGTCCTCTAGGTATTTAATTAATGTTGAAATTCAGAATCAACAGAAAATATAAAATGATAATCGGCATGTAGATGTCAGAATGGTTTCATTTCATTTCATTCTCTGGAAAAAAAATAAAAATAAAAGAAAGTTTGGCAGGAGAAAATGACGAGAAGGGAAACATTAATGGTGATGTTGAGATTTACACGGAGTTAAACAAAGCTTTGCAAAGTGGTGACTGGAATGCTGCAAAGGAGTTCCTTAATACCCATCCGCATGCAATAAGTGCAAAAATCACAGATACGAAAAAGACGGCTCTTCATGTTGCTGCTGAAGCTGGACATGAGCACATAGTGGAGGAGTTGGTGAACATAATGTCTGAAGAAAATTTGGAAATAAAAGATTTTGAAGGTTTCACAGCTCTAGCTCAAGCATCTTTTCGTGGAAGCTACCGAATGGTAGAATGCATGCTTGGAAAGAACAAGAATTTGACCATCATGGGAAACGACGAGGGAAATATTCCTCTTATTCTGGCCCTTTACAATGGGCAATTAGATTTGGCTCGTTATCTCTATTTGCTCACTCCACTAGAAATTCTAATGCCAGAAAATGGCACCATGGGGGCTGCAATTGTTTCCGAGGCTATATATAACAAAGCTTTGGGTAAGAAATAACTCTTCGTCTTAACTATCCATTGAGTGTTATTTTCTATTCGAAATTTGCGCTATATATGATTGATTAATTTCTTTGTCCATATGGTATAACACAATAGATATTGCTTTGGATTTAGTCAAGCTTTGTCCACGTTTGGCTATTGCTCAAGACAGAATTGGTTACTGTCCTTTATACGCACTGGCTTGTATGCCTGACTATTTCCTAGGTGGAAATGAGCTCGTATTTTGGAAACGATGGATCTACTCTGGTTAGTACCACCCTTTTACTCTTGCTTTTCAATTATATAAATGGATGAATTAAGTGGAAAAAGAAAACTATGAAAAAGGTTCATAAAAAAAAAAAGAAAACTATGAAAAAGGTTCATAAAAAAAAAAAGAAAACTATGAAAAAGGGGGCCTTGAGGGCCAAGCCCATCTCCTCCCTATATAGATCCAATCTATAGTCCAAAAGAGAAGAGAAGGGATGGTGTAAGGCTGTAGGCATTACAAGAGGCCCATTTGGCAAATGGATTTAATTTTGTTAAGGATTTTTGAGTTAAGATCACGCAATAACGGTTTTTTGTTTATTTAGGGGGAAGGGGTTTTTGAAACTTGGAATATTTTGGAGTATCTTCCCCACCCCCCACCCCCCCCCCCCCGGCTGTTTTATAATGGGATATCTTTTCATTCTTCATATCTTTTCCCGCCTTTTTTATATTGCGCTAGTTACAGTAAGGAATGAGATATTTGAATTTTATATGCCTTTATTAAAAACATAAAGAAGTGCGGAGCCCTATTAGATATGTTGTTAAATAGTCAAGTTCTTAAACATAGTCTTAACATTATTCGAAATTTAAAAAATTATATTTTACGTTAATAAATTGTTGCTCCCTTTGATAGCATTGAAAGTGAAAATAAGCATTTCAAAATATGAATTTTGACATGCTTATGGAAAAAGCATGCAAGAATTAGGGAAAAAAATCCTAATTTAATTTTTAGGAACAATATTAATTTATTTAAAAAATAATATGTAACATGAGTTTTTTTGTTTTTTATTTTTGGATAATTTGATAGTTACAATGGGAATGAGGAATTTGAACCCTAAATATCTTGAAAACACCAAAATACTAACCAATTGAGCTAAAAGGCTTTTGACGTGTGAGTCATATTTTAAATTTGTTAGAATTCTTAGAAACTTGTTGTAGTTAAAGGAATACAAGTGAAATGATGTCAATTTTCATTATCATAGTATCTTTATGCTTATGCGGAGTATTGGTTAATAATCCAAACTTATATGAAAACTAAAGAAGATATTTTAATAAAATATATATTTTTAAAATTAAATAGATAATATAATTCTAGTGATTAAGATATAATTTATCCAATTTTTTTATAAATTGTGTAAGTTTAGCTTTTATCAAATCCAAGAATTATTGTAGATTATAATTTATAATAAATAGTGGAACTTCTTTAAGATTCTTGACAGTTCTGGTAATCCAATTTTTATTGGAATCGTATTTTAAATTTCTTGAAATTTAAGTAGACTTTGATTTATAACAAACTATCTTAATAATTTTAATATTTATAGTGCGGTGCATTGAGAAAGCACATCCTACAACGGATAATACTTAAGTCAAGTCGCATAGCACAAGCACAACGCCCGATTTTTATTATTAATACAAAAAATTATGATAAATTATAAATGATCAAAATAATTTAAAATAAATAATGATTTTTTTAGATATATAGAAATTTTTTATAATAGAATTTTAATAAGAAAAACATTTTTAAACATCTTACAACTTTGATTATAGAGTTTCTACAATTTTATTGTGCTTAGAGGCTTAGAGCATTCACATACATTAATATATAGAGCTAAAAATTTTAGCTTTTAGCGCTTCAAACACTTAATTTTTGTATTTTAATACCACACTTAAACAATAAAACCTACATCTCATCTCTTACCACATCACCTATTAAAAAAATATAAGCACTCGTTAAAATAATAATCACACACACAAAAATTCATAGCAATCAGCCACAACCACCCACCACAATCATGGCAACCACCACAACCCCTAGATACAAACTCACCATCCCAAAAAAAAAAAAAAAAAAAAAAAAAAAAATCCAAAGCAAACCCTTCAAATAACCACAACTCTTATTTAAAAAATAAAAATAAAAAAACACACACACACAAAACCAACTCGCCATCCCACCAAGTAGTAGCTTGCCACCATAATTGCCACAAACGAAATCCACTAGGTCAACCAAAACCAAAAAGCGCCATATCAATAGAGCTTGGATTTGATCAAGAGAGAAAAAGAGATAGCAACAGATTGAAGAGAAAACTCACTCCAACCCACAAACCTACCACACCACTAACCTGCCATCGCTATACTTATCCGATCCATGAACCCACAACACCACAAACCCACCTCTTAATCTTCATCGTTTGTCTTTGAGAGAGAGAGAGAGAGAGAATGTGAGTTTTTTTATTGAAGGAAGAGAGATAGTGTTAATAAAAAATGAGAAACGTTTTTATGCAATCTGGTTCTAGAAATTTTTATGCAATCCACTATATGGCAGTTAAAAAAACACCATCTACATGATTTATAGTCCATGACATTTATAATGAGTCATATGATTTACTAAAATAGTACATGTGAATGACTTTTTTAATTGTTGTGTATTGGGTTGTATAAAAATTCCTGCAATTAAGGTTGCATAAAAACCTTACTCATAAAATTTGGGTTTTATTTTTAACTAGCTGTTGTAGCAACTTCTATAAATAGCAGTTGACTATATTTAGATTTAGCAACTTCAATAAAGCATGATTTTTGGTTCTATGAGTGCTAAAATAGCTGTTTTTGCTAAAATACAACCCTTAAAACATCCTATAATTAGGAAATTAAGAGTACTTTTGTAAGAAATTATTTCTATAAGAGACTATTTTAATAATCGATAGTGGCATGGATCTATTTTGAAATGGGAAATCCTAATTTAATGTTTTGGGAATAATATTAATTTATTTAAATTAATATGTAATGTGATTTTTTTTTTTTTTTTGGTTAATAATTCAATAGTTACAATGGGGAGTGGGAATTTGAACCCTAGATGTCTTGGAAACACTAAAATACCAACAAATTAAGCTAAAAGTGTCTTGGCATTTAAGTCATATTTTAAAGGAATACAACTGAAATGATGTCATTTTCAATATTATAGTATTTGTATGATTATGCAAAGTATGGGCTAATCAAAACTTATATGAAAACAAAAGAAAATATTTTAATAAAATATTTGAAATTAAAAAATTAAATAATAGAATTATAGAGTTTAAAATATAATTTATCCAAATTATTCAAATAATAATTGTGTAAATTTAGCTTTTGTCAATTAAACTCTACTTATAGGGTTTATAATTTAAAATAAGTAGTAAAACTTATTTAAAATTCTTGATAGTTCTGATAATTGAATTTTTACTGGAATTGTATTTTAAATTTCTTGAAATTTAAGCAGAATTTAATTTTTTTTTTAAACTATCTTAATAATTTTAATATTTATAGTGGTTGATTGAGAAAGCACGTCCTAATATAGATAATACTTAAGTCAAGTTGCATAGCACAAGCATAGTGCCCAATTTTTGTTATTAATAATAAAAATTACGATAAATGATCAAAATAATTTAAAATAAATAATGATTTTTTGAGATATATTGGAATTTTTTATTATATAATTTTAATAAGAAAAAAATTTTAAAACAACTTATAACTTTGATTATAGAGTTTCTAAAATTTTAATGTGCTTGTATGTGTCCACACTGTGAAAATATATTTTATGACTAGTAACACTTACATTAAACCAAAATCATATTTCACGAGTATAATGTGTAATTCCCAACTTAAATCAATGTAAAAAAAATAAAAAGGAAGAAAGAAAGATGACTTCTACTCACATATAACATTATAATAATTTATTATTTTTATACATGAAAAAGAAAGCGACAAAAAACATGAGTTAATACATACAGAATATAAATGAGACTTATTATTAATTAACTTGTTTATATCTTAACCACGTGATTATGTTACTTAAATTCTTTTTGGGGGGGGGGGGGGGAAATTACTTAAAAATTTAAGTCTCAAAATAATAAAAAATAAATCACTTAGAAAGTTATAAGATATATATATATATATATATTTATAACTTTTATGTTAAATATGTTACAAAAGGCTAAGGTTGAGTTTGGCACCTACTTTTTACTAGCTTTTAGCTAAAACTTATTTACTGTCTGTGGGTCCCAAGTAAGTTCCACAAAAACCCAAGCTTATTCGTTTTGCATTAGCGTTCCATATTACATGTATTCTGCAATAAAGTTTTGGTCAAAAAGTCACTTTAAATTAACTAATTATGGGTCCCATTTTAGGATTTTTCCTCAGGGTCTGTTTGGATACCGCTTATTACTAAAAAGTGAAATTAATGTAGCAAAATAATTTTTAAACGTATGAATAGTGCTGTGAAACCCAATTTTAATGAAAATTTTGCTGAATTAGACAACTTGTGGGTCCCGTGAACAGTACACGGGACCCATTGACAAAGACACAAATGTACTGAAATTTCATTTCAGTGCAATCCAAACTAACACTCAAAATACCAAGTCCTTTTTTGCTTACTGTGGGTCCTAGTGTCCCACTCTACTTTTTTTTTTTTTTTAATACTTTCAACAAAAAATCAATAAACTCATCTTATTTAACTTTTAGTTTTTATATACAGTACTTTCAGTGAAAAACTAGATAAGTTATTTCAAAACGGACAATAAAAACTTTTTTATTTAGAAAAAAAAAAAAAAAAAAAAGCTAAAAGTTAGATTATTTACAAAAATGTTAAGACAAAAAATAGGTCCTCTATATTTGCCCATATATGCATGGCTATGCTGAATGTAAATGGGGAGGAGGGAAGGAAGGAAGGAAAAAAATTGGGGTAGGGGGGGGGGGGGTGAAGAATTAGACCATTATCTTGACAATAATGAAACAAGCTAGTATTTGCAGTGAACTAAGGGTTAAATTTGTTCTATACAAACTATATCATATAGGTTACACATACCTCACAAAGCAATTGAAATTGTGACTTCACAAAAATTTGCATGTAATAAACACCACTCCTAGGATAAAGCCTAATTGTAATAATATTTTGTTTCAAAATATCAATTTATCTTAGGATGTAGTGAAGTTTGAATTATATAATTTTGTGTGTGTGTTTTTTCCCCTTAAAGGTATCCATATTCAATCAGCTGGTCCCATCAATGAAATTCATCTAAACATTCAAAAATCAGCGGGAAACCTAAGCAATGATAAAGAAATTATTGGATTAGGTATGTCACTATCCAAAGTTCTTTTTCTCAAGAATTGGGTTGTAAGAGCATTCATCTTGTATCTCTAAATTTTTCTCCAATTTTGAAGATAAGGATTTATTTTTTCTATTTTACTTAACAATTTTTCAAAACATCCACATTAGAATCCTTATATTATTTTTCTCAAAAAAAAAAAGAAAAAAAGAAAGAGAATCCTTTTATTATACTGTATTTTATTAAAATATTACTTATTTTAATATATACATATATGTAGGGTCACGATCTTCAAACTGGGCCTAAGAGTGAATAGGATCTAGGCCCAGCTGACCCAGTACAATGAATTTTGTAGAGAGTGGGTCTAAGAACTAGGCTTTAATGAGTTTGACAATGGCTAGTGTGGGGGTAAAAGATGACTAAGTAGGAACTAAGAACACAGAGTTGGATGGACTCGTGATCCGAGAAGACGAACCCACCATCCGAGGATATGAGCCTCTATCTAAATTGGCTGAACAGAGCACAGAGGGGGATTAGGATTGCTCCCGTATTCTCCTCATTTCCCCCCCCCCCTCGTTAAGGAAGGTTTCTTACCTTATATAGTTCCCTTTGGGCCGTCCTAGTCCTACACTTGTTAGTTATCCATGCCTATACTTGAGTACACGTCCTATCAACCACTCCTTCTGACATACTGTGAGTTGTGGTGACCCAAATAGTATTGTTCAGGGGTCATGTCCACATAAATGGGGCTAGGAAGTTAGCTGTGGGTATTTAATGCGGAGGTGATAGCTTATCCTAGAACTGCTCCTCCACTATACTCCCATGGCTATCTCATTGCACTTGTGCTTTCCCTTGGGACGCTTTGGGAGATTGTCCTTGGTGTCGTGCTGCCTTCTCCTTTCGTGATCTCAGTTTGCCGAGAATAGGATTTTCCTTGGCTACATCCCCTGGCAGTTTAGACCTTCTTTGTTCGTTCTCAAACATTTCTTCCTCCTCGGCGTGGGCCTTGGGCTTGATATGAAATAGGTCGGGGTTGCCAAATCCTTTGGCCCCACAATAGCCCCTCAAAATCCTGCTGTCCGACTCCTCAAATGGGAAGAAGGATTTTGATGTCCTTGAGCCTATGTCACGGCCGGTCGAGTCTTGTCCTCCGTGAGGGCCAGGGCCTCTTTGCCTGACCAAGGCACGCTCTTGCGTTTCTATGTATGAGGCACGCCGTCATTAATACTTTTATGGAGCAACGTGGATTGCTTCGATATACGAGGCGCGCATTCATTGGCACCTTTATGAAGTGACGCAGATTTAGCGGCTGAGGGTTTCCTTGGAAATTGGGCGGGATTTATTCCGCCTGTAATTCTCTCTTTGGGCTTCGTGCGAATTAAGTTCCCCCTAGATTTTGCCTTCTATATAAGGCACCCTGGGAGAACCGTTCTTTCACATCTACAAACTTTTGAGTTTCGCATGAACTATAAGTTCTCCCTCCTTTAGAAACCAAGAATGCCGCCTAGGTCCTAGACGTCGCAGCTGAGGCAAAGGAAGCAAAGGCCAAATATATTCCTACCTTTCAACCGGGCAAGAAAGAAAACCCTTCTCCTTTGGCTAGGAACCGCAGCAGGCGTAGATTGCATCACCTTCCTCCTTCGGCCAGGAACCGTAGCAGGTGTAGATTGCGTCAAACTTTTGTGGAGCCTCCCAACGCTAATCAAGAATGTGCAGGAGTTGGCTAAAGAGAAAGGGGAAGAAAGTGAAACGAAGTTGAGGGAAGCAATTAAGATATTAGAGGGGGCCACCTTCGCCACTGTGAGCAACTGCCGAGAATTCTGGAGGACGATTTTTCAGGAGTACAGATATTAGCTTCTGGATAGTACACTTCAGGGTAGCCTCAATAGGTGGGAATCAATTCAGGCGCTTCTGCCTCTTCTTCTTCCTCATCGCCGGTACCATCCATACTGGCTCGATTGCTGCTGGAACAAAACTGTGAATCTACCATTCCCATCGATTTTCTCCTTTTATAGTTAGATTTAAAACAAGCCTGCCTCAGCTGTTCTGTATATGATGTACCTTTCTTTTATTTAATAAAAAGGACTGCACTTTTTACTTTGTGAATTTTTTCTTTTTCTGCAATGAGTATTGTGTTGATGGGTGTGTTGTTGTTTTGTTTCGTTTGTTTGTTTGTTTGTTTGTTTGTTTGTTTTTTTTTTTTTTTTTTTTTTTTAATTGGGACTTAGAACTGACGTCGTTGACAGTAACAAAACGTTGTCATCCTGACTTTAACAAAACCCACAATAGCACCCAGCTGCTAGTTTTAAATGGTTTAACTATGTAGGAACAACCGAGAACATAACCATGCGCTTTATGTAGCAAAACTGTGCGACCGTTAGAGAATGTTGGATTTAATGTAGGTGATCCGAGGAGGCCATAGTGCATTATGGCTCTGTCCGACATTTATAATGACGTCGAAGGGTTTGTTTTTCCTAAGTGTCTGATCCGAGGATCCAAGCATAGCTAAGGCTTTGCTTAACACTTAATAGAAGGTCCAAGGGACCCAACATACCTAAGGCTCTTCTTTTGTGGAACAGGTAACAAAGAGTGTTAAGCCCCTAATGCAAATTTCCTCATAGATTTGTGGTCCAAGGGGTTTACATCTTTGCCGAATGGTGAAAGGGTAGGGGAACCGAGGAGGCGGACTCCTTTTAGGTTCTGCTCGTCACTCAGATAGATACTTGAAGTAATTAGCATCTTCAAGGACTGTGGTCCGAGGACCCATACAAGACCCTTATTCTGTCCAACACTGAGATATTTGTCTAAAATTATTAGTTTTCCCCATAGGTTTGAGTCCGAGAACCATTCATGACCTTGGTTCTGTCTAACACTCAGATAGTTGGCAGGGTGTGCTAATTCTTCTAAAGTAGGAGGTTCGAGGACCATGCAAGATCTTGGTTCTGTCTAACACTCAAATAGTTGTCAAAAGTTATTAATTTTCCCATAGGTTTGAGTTTGAGGACCATGCAAGACCTTGGTTCTGTCTAACACTTAGATACTTGTCAAGAATTATTAGTTTTCCCATAGGTTTGAGTCCGAGGACCATGCAAGATCTTGGTTCTGTCTAACGCTCAGATAGTCGGCAGGGTGTGATAATTCCTCTAAAGTAGGAGGTTCGAGGACCCGTCATAACTAATGCCCCGTTTAACCACTTCAGTAGGTCAGAAGATATCAATATATACCTTTCAGAACTAGTCCCACCGTGGAGCCCCCTTGAATCGCTCTGCGTGGCTGCCCCTTCCTCTAATGGGAGTCTAGCAGGGCCGGCCACTAGATTCGCAAGGACCTAACCCCTGATAGGGGTACGGGTCATGCGCATGATGTCAGAAGCCCCTTGAACTGTGCACCATTTAGCAATTCTCCCTGTATAACACAGTAATCTGGCCACCATAACCTCTTATCAGGGACTCTTGCTGATGAGGGCCTAATCCTACCTTAATCAACCGTTGTACTCATTATCACATAAGTTCTTCCCACAAACGGTGCCAATTGTAGGGTCGCGATCTTCAGATTGGGCCCAAGAGTGAATAGGATCTAGGCCCAGAGGACCTAATACAATGAATTTTGTAGATAGTGGATCTAAAAACTAGGCTTTAATGAGTTTGACAACGGTTAGTGTGGAGGTAAAAGATGACTAAGTAAGAACTAAGAACATAGGGTTGGATGGACTCGTGATACGAGAAGACGAACTCACCATCCGAGGATGTGAGCTTCTATCTAAGTTGGCTGAACAGAGCACAGAGGGGGATTAGGATCGCTCCCGTGTTCTCCTCCTTCCCCCCCCCCCCCCCTCTCATTGGGGAAGGTTTCTTACCTTATATAGTTCCCTTTAGGCCTTCCTGGTCCTACACTTGTTAGTCATTCATGCCTATGCTTGAGTACACGTCCCATCAGCCACTCCTTCTAACGTTCTGTGAGTTGTGGTGACCTAGATAGCACTGTTCAGGGGTCATGTCCACATAAATGGGGCCAGGAAGTTAGCTGTGGGTATTTAATGCGAAGGTGACAGCTTATCCTAGAATTGCTCCTCCACTATACTCTCATGGCTATCTCATTGCACTTGTGCTTTTCTTTGGGACGCTCTGGGAGACTGTCCTTGGTGGTGTGTTGCCTTCTTCTTCCGTGATCTCGGTTTGTCGAGAACAGGATTGTCCTCGGCTACGTCCCCTGATAGTTTGGACCTTCTTCGTTCATTCTCAAACATTTTTTCCTCCTCGGCATGGGCCTTAGGCTTGATATGAAATGGGCCGAGGTTGCCAAATCCTTTGGCTGCACAATATATATTTATTTTAAATTTCTCCCACTTTTTAGAACACCCATTTTTTTCTCTTAGTTACTAACACACAAATAATAATAATATAAGTGTTTGGGACTAAACAATACTTTCTTGAATATAGAGAAGCATTGCATTCATACCAGCTCATGTAAAATAGCATAAAATCTAAAATATAGCCAATGAAACCCAAAAATCACCCACATCATATCATGAATTGGTTATGAAAAATAGGATTTTGCTATAGTACTCATGCAAATATATAAGTAACGGTAGCTTATGCAAAATTAATCTTTTTTTTTTTTTTTTTTTGGTGTGGTTTTCCTAAGGGTGAAAGAAGATAATGGATGGTGATTGTTGTGTGTAAAGAGCAAAAAACTATTAAGAGTTTAGAATAGAAAATCATATATGGGTGCTTTGAAAAATAGTTAGCCAAAATAGTAAAAATATGTTTTTATTCTAAAATAGACAGTAATTTTTGCATAAGCTACTATAAATGCTAACAAAATTTTTATTTAGGTTATGAGTAGGGAAGCCAACGTGAGAGTTTTTTTGGAGTTCATTCCCTAAATTGATCTCTTATCCTATTTATTGAGAATCAAAGTGTTTGGGAGAAAGGAAAATAGAGAGAACCAGAAAATGTAGTAAACTATGACATGTTAGATTGATACAAATATGTTCTTTAAATAAATGGGAAAATAGGAATTAGAGAAGCGGGAAATTAGGAACTAACAGTTAAAAGTTTGTACACGTGTCCAACTAACTAACGAACTCCCACATTATAAGCTTGCTTATCTACATGTTGTTTAGCCCATACAAATAAAACTACTTGTCATTTAAGCAGATAATAGCTTCAGTAACTTTATCTTGATGTTTCTGCATCTGTGCTTGTATCATCTGCTTGTATTCATGCTTGCACAATCTCTTAACACTCCCACTCAAAATGGAGCAAAGATGTTAAGGATGCCCATCTTGCTAAGTAAAGCTGTGAACAATTGTGAACTAAAAGGTTTGGTAAACAAATCTGCCAGTTGATGTTTAGTAGGAACATGGAAAGTTTTGATCAGCTCAGCTTGTATCTTTTCTCTCACAAGATGACAGTCTATCTCTATGTGGCAATCTTGGTTTGTCCATGAATTGACTCAACTGATGCACAATGTAGGTGATGTCTGGTTGTAAGAATCAAAAATAGAAGCTTCCCAACTAACCTCCTGTACTTAGTAACATCTTGTAATAGCTCACCACTGTTTTGGATAATCTGCAGTTCTGATCCATAGGAAATTTAACTGGTTTAGAGGCCAAAACTTCAGCTTCTTCCATAAACTCCAAGGTATATTACCTATGACACAAGCGTATACCTTTAGCTGATCTAGCTATTTCAAGTCCAAGAAAGAACTTCAGAGGTCCCAAATCCTTGAGTTTGATTGAATTGGTCATGCAGGTATGACTTGAAACTGTTTGCAGCTTCAAGCTTATTACTCGCAACTAATATGTCATCTACATATACAAGCACAATAAGAACTATGCCTTCTGTTACTCCTGTAAACAATGAGTAATCTGATTTAGACTGTTCAAAACCTTGTTCAAGAATAGAATTGGTCAGCTTAGCAAACCATTGTCTGCTATCTTGCTTCAATCCATAGAATGACTTGTTTAATCTGCAAACTTTAACCTCCCCTTGCTGGGAATAGCAGTGACATAACCCAAAGGAAAATGCATATAGACCTCTTCATGAAGATCACCATGAAGGAATGCATTATTTACATCAAGCTAAATGATGTGCCAATCCCGAATTGCAGCCACTGCCAAGAGTGTCCTGACAGTGACAAATTTGGCCACAAGGGAGAATGTCTCATAGTAATCAAGCCCCTCTTGCTATGTACACCCTTTAGCAACAGCCTAGCCCTATATCTTTTTATACTTACATCAGCCTTGAGTTTAATTTTGTTAACCCATTTACAACCAATTGCTTGCTTGCCAGGCGTCAAACAAGTGACTGTCCAAGTATCATTAGTAGCCAAGGCAGATAATTCAGCTTGCATAGCTTCTTGCCATTTAGGAAACTGAGGAGCTTGGTGATAGTATGTGGGTTCAACATTGGTAAGTAAAGCAATACTGAATGCTTTTTGAGGATGGGTCAGTTTGGAGTAGGACAAGGACTTACAAATGGGATAAGCAGGAGTAGGAAGAGACAAAGGCAATCTTGAAGCCAAATGACACTGATAATCCTGAAGATATGACGAAGGTTTATGAGGTCTGGTAGATTTCCTAGGTATTGTAGTATCAAGAGACTGATGACTAGGTAAGACAGGATCTAAGTCAATAGGATTAGGTTGAAATTGTAAAAATTCTGCAGAATCGACTGGAAAAGGTTCTAAGGTAGGATCAGGAAATGAAGAGACGTAAGTATCAAGTATGGATGAAGAGTCTCTAAAAGGAAAAACATCCTCATGAAATCGAACATCTCGAGAAACAAAGATAGACCTAGTAGCTAGATCTAAAACCTTGTAACCTTTAATGCCAGCAGGATGTCTAATAAATACACAAGGCTGGGCTCTAGGATCAAATTTAGACCTGTGTTGTGAGAGTGTAGAAACAAAACACAAGGACCCAAAAGTTCTAAGGTGATCATATTCATAGGAAGGAGGATGATGAAACAAGTGCTCATAGGGGCTTTTATTGCAATCTGTTAATTAGATACGCAGCAGTTAACATACTCACCCCAAAAAATGGATAGGTATTTGAGATTGAAATTTTAATGCTCTAACCACTTGTAAAATATGTTGATGTTTCCTTTCAACCACTGAGTTTTGTTGAGGTGTTGCTATACATGAAAACTGATGGTACGTACCCTTAGATTTGAAAAAATTTAGTTAACTTAAGATCAGGAGCATTATCTGATCTAAAGCATTTGATTTTAGCATTAAACTGAGTGTTAACCATGGAAAATATGGTTAGCATCAGGAAAAGGTAACCGTTTCTGCTTTGCCAAAGGACATATGTACAAGAAAATTTCTCATATTTATTAACAACAATTTGAGGAATACAATGAGATAACAGCAATTGCCTAGATATAGAGGGATGCCCCAATCTGGCATGCCATAGATGTAAATCTTGGCTTTTATGTTTTTATAGAAGAAAAGGAATTAAAACTTGCAGGTAAAACTGCTGAAAGATGGAAGAAAGCCCTGGATAAAGCAAAGGGTATCCAAGAAGATTAAGCAACAAGAAAGATTTCTTGTTAACTGAGTCACAAAAATTAGATTAAAAGAGAAAGTAGGTACGAGTAGATGTTAACTATACCATTCCTACATGTGTAACAATTGCCTTGTCACCATTTGGAAGATTAAAAGTAAGATTTACTACAGAAGTGATAGTAGTAAACTAGGAAATAGATTGAATCATGTGGTCTATAGCCCCTATATCTAAAATCCAATCTTGGGAAGAAGTTAAAGAAGGGGCAGTGAAATTGGATGAAAATACTAAATGTTCAAGAGATGTTCAAACAAATTTCCTGCCATATGATCAAAAGCTGCAAAGGTTGAAGGCTGTGAATATGAACCCGAAGGCTGAGATTGTTTTATCACATTAGCAACTTGTGGTTCTGAGTTTTGAACCAATGTTGGTGATGCTTCAATGTCTTTGCTTGCAGTTCCCATTTCAGCAATCGAGAACTCACGTAGCCACATGTTTCATTAGCTCTTGACACTGTTATTGTTCTTGTGAAAGAATGAACTGAGGAGTTTCAGATGCAATTTTTTGTTGGGAACCATTGTAGCCGCAACAGCTTGATGCATTTGACCTCCTCCCCTTCCTTTATTTCTATATCCAGAGGAAATCCATGAACCCTGTAGCACTTGTCAACAATGTGACCTTTTAAATCACAATAAGAAAAAATTGCACAATCCTTATTCTTGGAATTAAAACCATGACCATAAGAGCTTGTATTTAGCACAGCAGATTCAACAGAAGATTGAAACTACAAAAGTATGCTTAAAACTACAAATCTTTTCTTTTTCTCTCGGCGAACTGGAAAGAAAACTTTGTTAATTGTAGGTATAGACTTAATTAAAAGAATCTGCCCTCTCATGCATGCCCATGAGAAATTGAAGAACATATTCTTCTTGAAAGATATCTTGTACCCAGCATAGCTCCACAAGGACAAGCAGGGAGGACTCAGTAATTGACTAATTCTTCTCACAAAAACTTCAGCTCTCCAACAGTTAGTGAACCTTGAGTGTGACAAGCTAAGGCTTAATTTCTTCAATTCAAGAAGTCTTTGACCATTTCTCTGAATATATCGCACATTTTGGATCTTTACAAACTTCATGAACTAAATCACCATGTCATTACACCTCCACGAAGTAAAATAGAGAAAGAGAAAATATCTTTGAAAAAGAATATGTTTGGGAGAAAGTAAAATAGAGAAAGGGAAAATATTGTAAACTGTGATATGTTAGAAGGATACAATCATAGAAATTTGTTCTTTAAATACATAATTAGAGAACTGGGAAATTAGGAACTAACAGCTAAGAGTTTGTAGACGTGGCCAACTAACTAACTTCCACATTATAATTTTAAGCTTATCTACATATTGTTTAGCCCATACAAATAAAACTACTTGTCGCTTAAGCAGATAATAACTTCAGTGGCTTGTCTTCATGTTTCTGCATCTGTGCTTGTATCATCTGCTTGTATTCATGCTTGCACCATCTCTTAACACTATTTTAGGGAGAGACCAATGTGATGACTAACATTGACAATCAAATTTTGAGATTTTTTTTTTTTTTTTTTTTTTTTTTTTCAATTAGGTTTACTACTCCATGTTTCCTTTCGAGGCTTTCATCATAGAAAACAGTAATGAAAGCATTTCACAACAATGTGAAATTATAGGTTGGAAAATAATGAAATTTAAATTTTAGTATTGAATTTGGTATTAGGATTAAAATTTAGGGTTTTACACACACACACACATATATATATATATATATATATATATAATCATCTGTTCTCATTTAGAGTAATAATTTTCAAATACACAATTGAGCAAGGTTTTACATTGCAGGGCTATCTTCATTGAGCCAACTAGTTTCAAATCTCCAAACTCTTTTGGGTATTGTACTTCACAACTCAATCTATTATAATTCTTTAAGTACAATAAATTAGATTATATAATTAAATTTAAACATATAATTGTTTTGAATTATATATATATATATATATATTTAAAAATAATAACACTATTTGTGTTTTATTAGTGAATATAACTATGTGTTTAAATTTAATTGGAAATTCTAATGTACTAAACCTAAAAAATTATGTCTAATTTTTGCACATTAATTTAACTAGCTTGCAACCTTATGTATATACATGAAAAATTTTTCAAATATGCAATTAGATGCATAGTATAATTCTTCCATAAATAAATATCGTTAATATTATATTTTGCTAACTCTTAAAAAAAATCATTTTAGATTATCATTGGGTAAAAAGTAAAATTTTTTAGTGCTTGTTTATCTTATTAGGGGAAAAAAATTATGTTGCATCTTAACTTATGTTATTGTGAAGTAGTAAATTTATTTCATGCGTGTATTTTTCAAATGAAATATGAACAACTATTTTTTAGAACATAGTATACTTTGTCATTCAATTTTATATTTGAACTAATAATAAGTTTTTGAAATAAAATATAGGTTTTAAATATATTGGGAGTAATTTCAAATGGGATCTAAATAGAATGAGCTAGAAGTAGATTTAGATGGACTTAAAATAGTTTTAAATTGTTGCAAGTATTACACATTAAAAATTTTTCTAATGAGATGGAATGACATTAAGCACAAATTGAGGCCAATTTAAATATAGGGACACTTAGTATAAAATTACTCATCCATTGTACCACCAACATCTCAGGTTTGATATTACGTAGCTCTAACTCTAGTTACATAGTTGTAGTTTATTAGTATTACTATTTCATTCTATTTAGGTTAAACTATAAACTACACCCCTAAAGTTTGGGAGTGTTGGATTTTACACCCTAAAATTTCAAAATTTGAATTTTACCACCTGAAGTTCTATTCCGTTTGCATTAGCAACTCCTCCATCTATATTTTCCATTAAGTGTCACATAAAATTGCCATGTGTGTTCAGTTTATCCAATAAAATGATGACATCATTTTTGTAGCCCAAAAAAAAAAATTAACAATGACATGAACAATAAAAAATAATGCGGCATTATAATGCCCCAACCCTACTAACGTAGATAAGTAAGAGGGTGAATTTGGGCTCCAAATCTATTTGTTGGTGGGATTCCTCACAATCCTATGGGTTAGCCTCAAGCAAAGCCTAAATAGCCCAACTAAGAGCACTAGGGTGGTTGCTAGCCCAAATACTCTCTCTGTCATAGAGCTTACCTCTTCTTCTCTCTCGTATCTTTCCCTTAGTTCTTTTGTCCTCCCTTATGGTGTTTTCTCTCAGTCCCCCTTTTTTTCCACCTCTTCCTTTCCTTATATACTCTCTTTTGAGTGGAGTTCAAATCATTAATGTTTCACCAAGTTTCATGCAATCCCACTTTCACCAAAAATCCCAAGGGATTATCACGTCTTCTGGGGATTCTCTTGAAACTTGTTCCAGACGCCAAATAATATTTGGCAAAGACTTCCTAAAAGCACTCCTAGTGTTCAATGACTATCTAAACTTCTCTACTTCCTCGTTAATCTTGTACTGTCTGGATGGTTAGTATTAGGCCGAGATGCGAACAAACACTTAACAAGTTCACCGAGTATCACTCTCTAGATCTTTATACACTTATTATTGGGTCGGGCCCATCCCGATAGGACTCGGGCCTACCTAAATCCCCCTAAGTTATTTTTGGCTTACAAGTTTTGGGGCTAAGTTTGGTGGGTCGGTACCAATCACCTGACCCAAGTCCTCTACAGGCATCATTTTATTGGATGAGCTAAACACGCATAGCAAGCTTATGTTACACTTAATGAAAAATATAGATGAAGGGCTATTGATGCAAACAGAACAAAACTTCAAGGGGGTAAAATCCAAATTTTGAAATTTCATGGTATAAAATTCAAACACCCTCAAATTTTAGGAATGTAGTTTGCAATTTACATTATTTATTTATTTGAAAATCTACATTTTATTTTGTTTGTTGTTTGATTTTTTTGGTTTTTGGACTAGTATAGTTTGACCTTTGTTGTAGATTTTTTTTTTATATGTTTACTTTATGACTTTGTTCTTTATATTATGTTTTAGAGTCAATATCATAAACTATTTTTTTGATCATTATATTATAATTTATAAAAAAATTTATTCTTGGTGGGGTCCTTGGAAAAAATAAGAGTTCATTTTTAGAGGCTCACAAATTTTCTTTTCAAATTATATTCTTAAGGGGTAATTACACTAAACCCATCTGTGATTTGGGTGAAAATTACTTTGTCTATCCGTGGTTTGAAAAGTATCACTTAACCCACCTGTGATATGTTTCGTTTGTTTTTCGTAACCCATCTCTGTTAAAATCAAGGGTAAATAGGTATTTTTGCTCAAATTTTATGTTTCTCTCCTCCCAAAACAAAAAATAGCACAAAAATGCAAGAGAAACAAGATCAAAAAGTGGTATTGGTCTCTCTCTTAATTCACATAAATCTTGAACATGAAGAACATAAATCATTAAACCCATAATTTTTTTTTTTTTTCCAAATTCCCAAGTTCTCTCAAATTTTCTCAGCAACCATATAACTATAAAAGAAATCAAACTCTTCAATCTTAGTCTTAAACACCCATTTGGCTCAACTTTTAGTAAGTCTCATCTTTACAAGAATCTCAACAACATAAAGCACAAAACCCAGAATTTCTTTCTCCTTCCCAATCGAAAACAAATCTAAAGTTTCAACATTTACACAGCAATATAAAGCTCAAACAACACAAACTACAATACCTGGTATTTTTTTTCCCTTTTATTTTCTTGGAAACCAAACAAAGAGAGAAAATTGAATAATGGGCATGTGTTAAACCTCAAAAAAAAAAAAAAAAGCTTACCAACATACAAGGACGATTTGGCGAAGAATTTAGAGAAGTCAGGTGTTTGATATGGCTGTGGTGAAATTGAGATTGTGAACCCATAACCAAATTCTCTAAAACCCAAAACCT
This sequence comes from Quercus rubra, assembly GCA_035136125.1. Classification (NCBI taxonomy): domain Eukaryota; kingdom Viridiplantae; phylum Streptophyta; class Magnoliopsida; order Fagales; family Fagaceae; genus Quercus; species Quercus rubra. The sequence continues at coordinate 33,202,371 of CM068733.1, read as the reverse complement.
TTTTCTTTCTTTTCTCTCTATTGTGAACCCATAACCAAATCCACCAATAACCATTGGCCACTGTGATTTCTGCAAAAAAAAAAAAAAAAAAAGCAAACCCAAATGCAAAAACCAAAAAAACCCACAAATTGTGACACAAAACCACCAAATGGAGAGCCATAACCCATTATAAAAACACGTGTTTTCTCCCTCTAGCTTCGATGTTGCAAAACTTGTGTTTTCTCCCCCTCCAAACACTCCAAACCACGAAGAACATGTTGATCTCTCTCTCGAAAATTTTTTTGAGTTTTGAGGGTTTTGATTTGTGTTATGTTGTGTTTTGGGGTTAAGAAGTGTTTTTGTAACGGCTGGGCTTGAGGTGCGTTATGGAGATTGACGGAAACATACCACAGGTGGATTAAGTGATACTTTTCAAATCACGAGTAGGCAAAGTGATTTTTGCCCAAACCACAAGTGGGTTATGTGTAATTACCCCTATTCTTAAAGTTAATTTCGTCCTTATATAAATTATCGCTTATGTTAACTATAATTACAATTTAAGTTTTTTAATTATATTTATAGGAAAAATCTATTTTGAAATTATCTTACTCATTATAATTCCTATAAAATTATTATATTTAAAAAAAATTGTTTTTTTAAAGGAGTTTTCTAAATTTCTTGAAATAAATGAAAATTTTAAAACTAAAAATTCAATTTGCTATAGAATTATTATATTTTAAAAAGAAATCATTTGTATTGAAAGTTCTGTCACCTTTAATATAAAACTAATGAGTGAAAAATACATGCACCAAATTAAGAAAATATTTTGACACATGACTCAAAATTAGACTTCAATTGAGAACAATTTAGAATTTAATTAGATTTTCTCTCATATTTAGTTTTAATATAACTAATTTTTAATTGTTTGACTTCACATGATTTCTTCTGCGTGTTTGACAATTCATTGATTGAAATCATTTTTTTTTTTTAAGAGAAAAATGATACCAACTAAGAACAGTATAACTAATTTTTAATTGTTTTTAGTTTGGTTATTTTTTGTTTAAAAAAATTGGTTCAAAATGGGAACAGACATAGTTCCTAAAATAACTATTTAATTCTTTTTTTCAAAGTTATATTCCCTTCATAATCAAAACTCAAAATTTAGAGTTTCAACTTTCATATTTCTACCTGAATCTAATTTTATATTCGAAAATTTCATGTTACATTCTCTCCAATTGGTTCTTTTAAATTTACATTTCCTCCCATGTCCATTTTGAAAATATTAACATCACATTGACTCCAATTGGTTCTTTATTACATTCCCTCCAATTTTTAAAGTTTTAATGTTTTCACTTGCTTATTCTCACAAAATGAAAATGAAGAATACAAGTGGATAGAGTTTACAAATGTTAGTCTTAACTCTTAAAGCTCACTTCAAAAATAATACTCTGAACTTATTAGGTAATTTGGTTACTTATCATAAGCACACATGCTTACTCACTTCTTAACACTATCAAACTAAGTTCATGGGATCAGAAATTCTTTTCTCTTTGCTAAGTAAATGAAGGGGACAAGTAAATGAGACTTGTAGATATTAATCTCAAGCCCGCCTTAAATAGAGTACTCTAATCTTCAAGGTAGCTTAGATAGTTACGAGCAACAGAAATTGTGATATTTTTGTTTTACAATATAGTTAAGTTGTCAATGTTTTTATTATTAACTAAGGTATCAAGCATCTATATGAAATGAAGTTGGCCCACGTCCTATCCAATGAACTCCTGAGACGCATGAGGGACCAGTTATCAATTTCAAATATTCAACAAATAAGGGCTGGTCGCGTTGAAGATGCCATCCTCCGTGCAACAAAGGAAGGGATTTTTGAGATTGTTTTTGAAATGGTGAAAGCGAATCCACAACTTGTGTGGAGCCATGATGCAAGATCAAGAAACATTTTTTCAGTTGCTGTCGAATATCGTCGAGCCAAAATCTTTAGCCTTATTCATGGTCTTAATATTGAAAACGGTTTGGCGGGTTTTCCAGATTTCACCAACAAAAATAACTTATTACATATGGCAGGGATGTCAGCAGCTTCTACATCACTTAATCAGATCCCAGGTGCAGCTTTGAAGATGCAAAGAGAACTACAGTGGTTTAAGGTTATCTCTCTCACTTTAAATTTCTTGGTTATTTTTATTTTTATTTTTTTAACAAAGACGATAGTTGTTTAAGATTATCTCTCTTCCTTCAATTAAAAAACTTAAATTCTCTCTCTGAGAGTTTGTTTGGACCCCTTAAATAAATTGTTTAACTTAATTTATTGACCAAGTGATTACTTAGATTAATTTTCAGATTTAAGTTAAAACAAATAAATCATATCATGCAAAGTTACGTAAAAGTAAAGAACACCACGATATGATTACCTAGGAAAACTAATGAAACTAACTTGTTTCAAAGTAAAAATCTGGGGAGGATTTAACATAACTATCCTCAAAGTAAACCCAATCCACTATAAGAGAATTAAAGTTTTTACAAAAGATTTAATCCTAAATCTAATGCTACCTCGTGTAGTAACTTACTGACACGACCACGTGCAAATTTCGAATTCACATGAACTCCTTCTCTTCTTGGATTAACAGCAACACAAGCACATCCTTGCTTGTGACTTCGAGACTTCACTCAAAAGTTTCAAATCACTATCAATAGTTGATCTTTAATGCAAAAACTAGTTCTACCAATCCTTGATTGTAATTTATGCTCCAGTAGAATCTTGTGTAGTTAAAAGGTACAGAACCTCTCAAATCTAACAAAGAATAACACACCAGTTTTTAATAAGTCTCCAAAACATAGTTAGGGTTTTCTTTTTATATGTGTAAAAGTTTAAGTGAAACCCTAAACGTTTTTGTTGTGATTGGACTGAAATAACCTTCTGCAGAACTTAAATGCTTTTTTCTGTAATCAGCTGGACTATGCAATCTTGAAACACACTTATTTAAGCACACTCTAAACACTTAGACTAGACTAATTTTGCTTTCGGTTATCTCTCTCACTTTAAATTTCTTGGTTTACTATTTTTTTTTTTTTAATAAAGACAATAGTTGTTTAAGATTATAGAAGTATTATGTCCACAACATCTTTACAACATTTTCACAAAAAATCATAGGTGGGTTAGTTGTTTTCGGTTCATATTTGAACCTACCACTGAAAATTCTTTTTTGTCCCAACAACAACAACCAGTAATAATCTACTACCTATGATTTGTTATAAAAATGTTGTGTATATAGAATTTCTCTTAAGATTATCTCTCTTCCTTCAATTAAAAAACTCAAATTTTCTCTCTTCTTTTATTATTTTAATGATGATAGGCCAAAAACGTATTGACCCCTTGTGATGAATTAATTGATTAATTAGCCAAGTTTATTAATTAATCAAATTAACATGCAATATACAAGGCAGCACAAACAAATCACCAATTAAACTAAGTATGCAGCAGAAATTAAATTGACACAGTGATTTGTTTACGAATAGGGAAAACCTACACGGCAAAAACCCCACCGGATGATTTTAAGGTCACCACTCTCGAGAATCTACTATTATCAAAACAAGTGGTTACAAGTAAAGGAATCCTAGTACCTTATACAAACCTACAGTTGAACCCCTACCCCAATACCCAATTGGACTTGTTCTGTAGTGACAATCTCTCCTTTCAATGCACGACTCCTAGTATGTGACTAATCAGTTGCGTGAATTTCAGTATGCGACTTGATCACCAACTTAAAAAGGATGTTGGCTACAAAGTTCTTCTGTTCATCACACAACGAAAATCATGAAGTTGCTCAGTCACAAAACCCTAAGATGTACAAAACACAGTAACTTCTTTAAGAGAAAGAAGAACTAGGGCAAATTAGGTTTCCGATCATACCTTTCTTCACACTTGTGGAATGTTCTCTTGTACAACTTGTGTGTAACCTTTTACGGCCCTCAAAATAATCCTTATATATGTTTAGGGTTGTGAGAAAAGAAAGATCAAACATACATTCACGGATTGGATGAAAATCAGCTTAAAAAACTAAACTTCATAAATCTCAATAGATAGCCATCTATTGGGCTAGCTGTCGAGTTAGGTGTCGAGCTTTAATGAACAACACTTTCACACTTGATTCTTGGACAAACTTGCATGGGTTTAACACTTGAACTTGAAACCTTATTTCTTGAAACATTAAACACATCCTAGATCTACCCAATTACAAGTAAAGTGCATTTTGTCAAAGGATTAACCAATTACATAAAATGTTGACATATGCTCCTAACATCAAATCACATATGTCCTAACAAATGGGTTGTTTATATTATTCTAAATGAAGTGGGAAAAAAAATAGAACATTTGATATTTGATGTATTGTAAAGTGAGGTAGTAAAATAGATAAAGTAGCATTTTTAAGTACTAAAAGCTAATTTTTTAGCCCCATTATTGTGAATGCTCTAATTTAAAAAAATAAATAAATAAAATCCTAGCTAGCCTAGTATTAAAAAATAAAATTATTTTGTGTATTTATAATTCATTAATACTATATAAATGCCTATTTGGAGTAATGTTTTTATTTATTTTTTGGCTTATACTCCGGCTCCAGCCATTTAGCTTGAAATCCTGGATCTGTCCATGCCTTGAATGTGTTTTTTTCTTTAAAAAAAAAAAAAATGTTACCGTGGCCCTTTTGAATTATTTTTGGTCTTTGGTTTTAGTACTTTCACCCATACTGAAAATTACAAAAAAAAATTCTATACTTTTATGTAAATGTTAGATAATAAGTTTTAATTCACCACTTTAAAATATTAATACAGAAAACTAGAATCAACTTTAAAAAAAAAAAAAAAAAAAAAAAAAAAAAAAAAAAAAGATCAAAATAAAATTATTGAGAATTACACTAATAACAAAAATCAAAACAAGAGTGCAACAACAAAGGAATGCTAAAACAATTAGTAAAAGTTATCAAATAAACTTACACATTCACATGCAAAATTACAAACAATTAAAACGTATAAAAGGACACTTGAAAGTTGTTTTTGGGGTGGTTGTAGGGGCATTTAAGTGATTTTAGAGGTTTTTGAAGGAATTTTTTGGTCATTTGGAGGCTTCAAGATTATTTTGGTAATTTATAGGTTACTTTGGTTATTGTGGATGTTTTCATTTATTTATTTTTGGTTATTTTAAATATCTTAGGGGTATTTTTATCATTTTATAGGTTTAGTAGGTCTTATTTTAGAGAATTACCGGTATTTTTTTTCCTCATTATTTTAGTGGTTTTAAGAGTATTTTGGTTATCTTAAAGGTTTTTGGGGTATTTTGAAGGTTTTGAAAGGGTATTCTAATGATTTTGGAAAATTTAGAGGAATTCTATCATTTTGGAGTTTTTAAGGGGATATTGGATCATTTAATGGTTATAGAGGTATTTTGATTAGTTTTAAAATTAAAAGGCTATTTAGTGATTTTGAAAATGTTAAGGATAACTCCATCATGAGACAATAACTTTTTTTTGGGGGGGGGGGGGGGGGGGGGGATTGCCACTTGAGAGTTAATTGAGATTGAGAAATGAGTGTAAAACATTTGTTAGTCTCAACTCTCAAGTGAACAACCCACCCCATCCCCCCCCCCCCCCCCCTCCCACTGCAATTATCATCTCATGAAAACAAGGCCCGCTAAAGCTATAGGCAAATTAGACAATTGCCTAAGGCCTCCAAGTAAAAAAAAGCCCCCCAAAATTTAACCAAAATGTATATATATTTACTTGTGATATTATTAATTAACTAGTATCTTACTAAGTCTTTAATTGATTGTGAGTTGAGACCATCATCCAAGTCAAAAGAGCTTGAGGATATGCTTAATAGTTAATATGGTCCTGATAATGTACTTGTATCGGATCTTGATCTCAAAAGCTTGAGTTTGAGCTTAATATTGAGCTCAAGCTCGGTTTGATTAATGAATCAAGCCAAGACAAGCTAAACTTAAACTTTTGGATTTTTTGACTACTCAAGCTCAAACATTGTTTGTAGGCTTGGGTTCAAGCTCAAGCCAAGTTTCAATATTTTATATTTGTTGTCAAGCTGAAGCTGTTGAACTTGAACATTCATTACTTGACAAAGTTCAGTTTGCGTGTTTACAACCCTACTTTCAAATAGTAGTACCAACTAATAAAATAAAATTAAAAAAAAAAAAAAAAAAAAAAAAAAGAGAGTAGTGTCAAATAGATACTAAAACAAAAACAAACAAAAAAAGTGAGAAATTTTCTTCTAAAAAAATTAGGAAGAGTCTGTTGTTAATCCCTAAGCTAATCTTCAACATTTTATATTTGTCTTTGTTAAGTTTTTGTTTTTCACATAACATTTATGTTGGCTTTATTCCATGACAAAAAGTGTTGTAATTTCATTAATTTATTTCCTTCTATTTTGTGGGATTTATTTGTAATGAGTTTAGTATTAAGTTGGTCAAATTTGCTCAAGAAGTTGATCTCGCAACTTGGCTCACAAGTGGTGCAACCAGCGAAAGTCACATGAGGAGCACATGTTGGAAGCTGAAGAGTCAATGTGTTTCGCAACTTATCTCGCGACTTGGCCAACTCGTGAGATGACCCACGAAATGCACTGACAGTTGAGATTTTAAGTGTGACTCTTATACCCTTCACCCATACTATATATACCCTCATTACCCACAAAATTGTAAGGAGGCTATTCAAAGGAAAACCTAAGAGAGGTTTCTACAATACACCCACCTTGTTAGAGAGAGCTACTCATCCTCAATAGAGAAATCCTTGTAGTCTCTTCTCTTTTCCCTCTCCCATTGTTATACCTTGAGATGAGATTTGTACCCAAACACAACCCATGCATATTCAGAGTGTAAAGAGTGTTTTGGAGCTTAGGAAGCATTGGAGATTTGCCAAAAGAAGCCGGTGAGGCTTGGCAGATGCAATCGGGTGGTATTGCGAGATCCAGATAACTAGTGAAGACAAGATTCTGAGAAACCCGTTGGTAGCTGGAGCTTAGAGGGCTCAAGTACATTGGGTTGATTAGGCTTGGAGGGTTTTTTTGATATCCTTGTACTCCAACTTATTCACTAGTGGATCGATTTCGACTTGGAGGGTCGCGGAGAGGTTTTTCACTAAGTTCTTCGGTTTCGTCTTCGATAACACGTATCGGTATTATCTTGTGTTTGCATCTCTCTTCCCTCACTTTTTAAGCTTTATATTTATCATTGCTTGCTTGTGGTTATGGCTTAGAGAGTAGTTCCAGTTATCACATATCATTTACTCTTGTTCCGCACATAGATAAGTTAGAGTAAAGGCAATTTAGCTGTGAGTTTAAAATTGAGGGTCTAAACAAGCTATATTATTTTACACTATTTGAGCTTTCAGTTTTCAAGCTGAGCTTGAACATTCAGTATTTGACAAAGCTCAACTTGTGCCGTTATAGCCCTGCTTTCAAAAAGTAGTACCAACTAATTAAAAACAAAATTGTACCAACTAGATACTAAAACAACAAAACCAAAAATATTGAGTAAGAGTTTGTTGCTAATCCTTAGTGAGATTTACCTAATCTAGCCTAGGTAATGATTTAGACCCCAAATTTTAAATGTACGGACTAATTTGGCCTAAAATGCAAACTGCGCCCTCTAAGTTTGAATGAAATTTATTTCAGTCCTCTAAGTTTACTTTCATTTAATTGAGTCTTTTAAGTTTCAAATTTATTTAATTCAAGCCTTCCATCCCGTTTTGTTAAAAAATTTTCATTAAAAAAATATTTTTCACACATGAAAAAAATCTATAAAATATATATATATATATATATATATATAGTTTATAGATTTTTTATGTGAGAAATTTTTTATCAAAAAATATTTTTTTTCATTAGTTAATTGCAAACTTAATGGCAATTTTTATTGGAATTGGAGGAAAGATTTTAATTGAATAAATTTGACATTTAAAAGATTCAATTGAACGAAGATAAAGTTAGAAACATAAAATGAATTTTAGTTAAATTTAAAGGGTGTAAATTACATTTTTATCCTTACTTTTAAGCTAAATTAAGAATTGATGCCCAAAGCAGTCGATCTTCAAAGTTCAAATTTGAGTTTTATAATAATAAGTTGAACTCTGCAATAATTTTTTTTAAGGGATGAATCATCATCTTTGTCATCACCGACAAAAGAAGGGAAGAAAGAGAGAGTGAGAAGAGGGCAAGGGCTTTGACAATGAGAAGAGAAAGAAGGGATGTTAGACCATAGAGTGTTCAATTTTCAAACACGAAGAAAGAAACAGAGCAAATGTATTGAGTAATTGACTACTGAAAATAAACCTTAAAAAATTAATTAAAATATTGATGTTGATGTGGAAAGTTATGAGAGCTACAAAGCTTACGTGCAACATATTATGAGGTCAACAAAAATCAAAGGTTTCGGTTTTATAGTAAATATAAAATATAGATATATATGATATGAATTATAGTTAATGATATTTATGGAACTATTAAATATTAATGTTAATATTTACATTTCCCATACAATGAGGTAAAATTTTTGTCTTTTTTAATGTTGGGCTATTTTGGCTTTTAAGACTTTGTTTAACAAATGTAGGAGGTCGAGAGCATTGTCCCTTCCAAGTCTCATGGATTTTTAAACAAAGAGGGTTTGACTCCCCGACAATTGTTTACAAAGAACCATGCAGACATGATGAGCAACGGAGAGAAATGGATGAAGGACACAGCATCTTCTTGTACCGTGGTGGGTGCTCTCATTGTAACCATAATGTTTGCCGCAGCATTTACTGTTCCAGGTGGTAATGACCAAAATAAAGGCTTCCCAATTTTCTTAAATGAAAAATTATTTATGGTCTTTATAGTATCCGATGCTCTCTCACTCTTTTCTTCCTCAACTTCAGTCTTGATGTTTTTGGGAATCCTCACATCTCGTTATGCAGAAGAAGATTTCCTTAAGTCCTTGCCTACAAAAATGATAATAGGCCTTTCTACCATTTTCTTCTCTATTGCAGCCATGATGACAGCCTTTTCTGCTGCTCTTTTTCTTATGCTATGTGAACAATCATGGATTGTCATTCCTGTCATTTGCTTGGCTAGTGTTCCTGTCACCCTTTTTGTATTGATGCAATTTCCCCTTCTTGTTGACATGACCATTTTAACCTACCGACATGGCATCTTCAATAGGAAAATGGAGCGTTGGTTTTAACATATTCATTGAATATGCTATATGATGTACAAGTGTTCTGTTAATAATTGTCTTACACCAGGCAAACCTTTTTTTTTTTTTCTTGGATTGTAACTGCTGAATGTTTAGCTCCAATTGCACACTTTGTGATACTTTCTTCTTAGATAGATTATAACTCTTTCATGTAAATCATACAGCTATGTTGCTATTCTTCAATATTTATTCTTTTAGTTACTTTGGGGATGGGTAGAATAAGACCTAATATTTTAGTAGATTATCCCCTCAAGCCTCAATATTAGGACTTTACCTAGCTTGGAAATTAAATAAAGAGGTTACAAGTTTAATGTTTGTCATTTAATAACTATTTTATTTATTAATATAAAGATAGTCTTTGATATCATATGTTGCATATGGTCCAAATTGATATGCTACAATTCTCAATTCTCTTTTGTTTATAGGTCCTTTTTCGATAATTTGATATTTATAATGGGGAGAAAAAATTTGAACCCTGAAAATGCTAATCAATTGAGATACAAAACTCTTGGTAGTTCATTTACTAATTTAGTGACTAAAATTCACTTATTTGTTTGCTTTGGTTCATTTGTGAAAAAACATCGACCCTATGTGATTTATTCAATGAAATTATTGAAATTAGTGATAAATCTTACACAAGATAAATTAAACCACACAGATAAACAGTTAACCACATATATCAATACCAAATCTAAAAATAGTAAATATGATAGCAATATAAGGCACAAGATTTGATAACAAAATGGGAAACCAGAGAACTTTTTCTATGGAAAAACCACTTTGAGGACAAAATCTTGTAGAAAATTCATTATAGGAAAAGTAGTTAAAATAATCTACTTACAAAACCTTTGTATGGCTAGACTCTCCATTGCAAACTCTGTACATTCCCCGCTTGCCTTTTTAGTGTAGTAACCCTAGAACATCTAAAATCTAGTTAAGTGTATCTTCTCCATGAACTCTTCATTTGCACAAACCAAAAACTCTACCACTCCAAAGCGTCTCTTGAAAGATTTTGTTGTAGTGAGCCACACCATAAAAGATTTTATTTTACAAGAAGGATTTTCTCTGTTAAGCACAAGGAGAGAATGTAAGTCATACGTGGTTTTCTCTTGAAGCTCAATGTGTGGCTTCCATTTATCTATAGTTTATGTAGACAGAGTAAGGTAAAAGACCTTGTGGAAATTCTAGCCCAAACGGAAATAGAAAACAATTTCCGCAATCTCACCCAAACGAACCTTGAACAAAGGATAAGTGAAGTCTCAAGTTCCTTTATTATTTCGCATGACCAACATTCACTTATTTATTGAGTGAAGTACCTTTATCGCTTGAGCAAGATCCACTTTTGCTCGAGCAAAAATCTCTAAAATACACTTCTTTAAAGTAGCTTTAAGGCAATTTGTAAAAACTTTTACATGAAATAAAATGCACCATAATGACATGTGTGATTAGAATCAATGTCATGGAACTGACCAATACTGAAATCCACTTTTTCTCAAGATCTATCTGTATGTGGCTAAATTAATATTGAGTCTATGTGTATGAGGCTAAATTAATTTGAATTCAAACATCTTGATGTGACTGTTTTTATTTTTGAGAAGAATATCCAAATGTGACTTGCACTTAAAAATGAGAAAACATGTGGATGTGGATAGTAAAAGTAAAATATGTGTCGACACCTTGCAGCTACTCGACCACCCATCATAGCGACGCTCGCACACTATGTGTGGAGTTGTGTCGTACCTCGGGTGTGTGACTAGAATATGAGTCGATTTTAGGGAAATTACCAAGGGTAAGTGAAGTTGCCACCAACCATTGGGTTTTTCTAAGATGTTTGTGTACTGCTGTAGGCAACCAAAAAATAAAGCCTATACTCCTAAAAATACATATAGTGGTGTAAGTAAGGATCGTTCCCACGAAGAGTATCTAGCCTAGTTTATTCTACGTGAACAAGGATAGGGGGGTGTTTGAGTATAATGAAAGCAATTTTAAGAAAAACAACTAAGGAACAATTCAAATTAAAATATCGAAATCAATCAAAAGAACAAACCTTGGTCTAAGTCAATATCCACAATCGGAATTTTACAACTGATCATTGATACACGTATATATCAATTCACACTTTGAATATTCACCATTGGAACTATTTTCCTATTTCTCCTTAGTCGCAGTTAATTAAAAAACAAGCAATCTAATTAACCCTAACTACTAAACGACCCAAGACAAGCGCTAAAGGTTTAATCTAGCAGCAGTCTTAAGAATTAGAGAAATCGATGAAGCTAAACAACACAAGCACAAGCAGTTGCATTTAATTTAGTTGAGCGTTTTTCCTAAGATCTAATAATTTCTGACACAGAAAATCATTAAAATCTTGGTTGCTTCACAAATTAGAGGGATCAAACAATTACGGGTTTGATATCTAACCTAGTAGTAGATTGCAACGAATAATAAACTAGTAGGCCTCGTAGTAATTAAATGAGACAATCATGAAAATTGGCATAGAAGAACATGCGATACTCGAAGCATAAATTGAACAATAAAAACAAATTAGATCTCACAGTTTTATTGATTCTGAGGCTTCTGTTTCCTTTGACCAAGTATAAAAGTTTAGCCACGCTGGGCCATGATGAAAACTCGAAGGAGAAAATTAGAGAAGAGGGGAGAGAGAAGCGTCTCTGAAGTCTGATTTTTCCTCCCCTTTTCAGAAGCCTACAAAATCTCCTAAAATTATTCTAAATAATAATATCCAAATCTGACTAATTAAGGAAAATATTAAAAATAAAATAAAGTCCTAATATAACTAGGAAAGTGGTTTTTTCAGCTGAAATTTTTGTGCACCAGATCTGGAAACTTCCGAAAATAAACTGCATCAGATCCGCGTATTAGAATTGCAGGCTAAGGAATGTTCCAGAATGTCAGCAGTGCAGGTGCAGCAACTTCAAGCCCGATTTTGACCTTGATGCAACCGGTATATCTCAAAACTCAAAACATGAAAGTTGTAGAGATTTTTCTTGTCGTTCCATATCATCTTGAATCTACTGAATCGAAGCTCGGATGAGAGAGTTATGCCTAGATTACGAATTGATGTTGAAACTATCCAGAATCGCCCAATTAGCTTCGTTTTGCACTTAACGCTTCCATTTGCATCCTAAATCAAAATATAAGAATAATGAGTACATTTAGGCACCAAATGAGTGTAGAAGACTAAACATTAAGGGAGAAAAATATGACATTTTGCATTCTCATCCGATGTGATTGGTCACTTGACTCTATTTGATTTTATTACCAATCCTAGGTTAAGAAAAAGGGAATTTTTCCTTATCTAATATGGATGGGCAAAAAATCTTGATTCTTGAGTTCGGAAGTCTGATTACGTGTGGGGAAGGTGTTGGGCACCCCACAACGCCTGTCCGTGGATAGTCCTTTGTTTTGGTAAAATCATAATTTTTAGACATTGGCAATTGAAAACAAGCTATAGGCATTAGCTTTCAGGGCTTTAAATGTGTTGGACTTTGAGGTTTGGTTTTAGAATGGGTGTTGTGAGAGACTGTGAAATAGGGTGCTCTCAAAAAAGAGATTTGGGTGCTTTTAAGGGCACCTCTATTTTTGGGTAAGTGATGTGGAGTCGCCACTTATTTTTTATAAAAAAATAAGAAAAAATAAATACAAATTACATGATCAAAATGCTTCATTGCCATTGATTGAATAAAGAAAAGTACAACTTTGGTAAATTAACCTTACAAGGCTTTGATTTCTAGTTACAATCTATGCAAAAGAATACAAAACTTTTGGTCGTAATTACAGTCTACCAAAATTAAAAGACAAAACACGAATCTACCTATCCAAAAATCCTAAGTTCGGGGGCTAAATTATGAAATGGGAAGGTGTTAGGCACCCATTCCGCCCAGACAGAGTCTGGTCTTCTAGACTCTAATGACCAATATACCCTTTTTTGCATGATGTTGAATGATATGTTGAACACACATAATAGACACTTGACAAAAAAATAATTTAAATCAATTTGCCTTATGAATAATATCCTCTTTTCAAAGAAAAATCAAACCTGTTGTTTGTAAAGGGTAAGAAAAGAGTTTTTTTTTTTTTTTTTTAAGAAAAAATCAGATCTGTTGTTTGGGAAGTTAAAAAAAAAAAGGAGATTTGATTTTAAAACTCAGATCTGCTTTGGAAAGTTAAAAAAGATGAGGTTTGATTTGTGAAAATCAGATCTATTGTTTGTGGAGTTAAAAAAAAAAAAAGATTTTGTTAAAAAAATTAGATCTATTTTTATAATGTAAAAAAAAAAAAAAAAAAAAAATGAGATTTGTTTTGTAAAAAATTCAGATTTGTTGTTGGAAAGAAAATAAAAAGGACTTTTGAAGGAGGATTCCCATTCATAAGATAAATTCATTATGCATGCATCACATATTAAAAAAAAAAAAAAAAAAAAAAGACTTCAACCTAAATTTCAATCCTTTCTTTTAAATTTCAAAAACTGCAATTTTGTGTCAAAAGAAGAATTTTTAGATCTGTATTTAATGAAAATACAGATCAGTTTTAGGTTTTTAAAAAAATCATACTGTATTTAATGAAAATACAGATTAGTTTTGTGTTTTAAAAAAATCAAATCTAAAAATGCAAATCAGTTTTGTGTTTTTAAAAAATCAGATCTGAAAATACAAATCAGTTTAGTTTTGAAAAAAAATCAAATTTGAAAATACAGATCAGTTTTGTTTTAAAAAAATAAGATCTGAGAATACAAATCAATTTTGTTTTGATAGTCATTACAGATTTTGAAGTCAAAGAGAAATAATTGAAATAAAAATCATCTAAAGCATCTAATCATGGCAATCATATATTAAGAACAAATTATAATAAAACATGCTAATCATATTCATGCATCAAACACACATGCTAATTAACAAAAAAAGAAAAGAAAGAAAAAACATAATACCTCTTGCACGAGCGTGCTTTACTAATGAATGAATATTTTAGAAATCAAAGAAGTTTGTTCACGTCTTTGAGGTTTAAAATACCTTACAAAAAAGTAATTCCTAAGGCAAAAGCCTCCAGAATGTCTTTAATGTAAGGGGAATTGAAAAGTCCGAAAAGAAGAGCCCTTAATTCTGATTTGTTTCCACTATTTATAGAGGATGGGATGCTGAATGAGATTAGATACGAATTGGAACGCGTCCTTATCTCTAAAAAGTAAAAAAAGATAGGTTTTATCTTAATCAAGAAGTCACTGGACTGGGCTGCAAATTTGGGCTAATCGGCACTTGCCATGTACCGATTGGCACTTTCAATGTGCCAATCAGCACTCTAAGAGTGCCGAATGGCCCTCTTGGGTGCTAGGTCCCCATTTGAGTTTTGGTCCAATTTAGACTCCCTTTTTGAGGATTTTTGAGCTGGGAATTGTACCTAGTCTCATTTTTAATCCGTATTCTAAAATTTAATCCATTTTTCTTGATATTCAGGTCTTTAAAGTTATAATTATCTTGTAGATAATTATTCCAAAAAAGACTTGATTATCCACAACTTCTTTGTTATTTGATTATCCACTTTATTCCCATCCAAGCAAGCCTATTTTTGACACTTACCAACAACCAATCACAAAATTATTTAATTAATTTTAATTGTTTAACCAATCAGAATTAATTCAAATTAATTATGCGTGATCGGCTCCACCAAAACAAAATGCATGCAGATTGTGAAAACTTGATTATGTGATATCTTTCAATCCGACGGTCCAATTTGAAAATCAGACATATCGTCGCGACCGTTAGAATCTAAAGATGATTTTTACGATATGCAATGAATGAATTAATGCATGTTATGCAATTCTAAATTTTGGGTATACTAATGGTCACACTAGTCATCTTCCTAGATTAAATTATGAGTGCAAAATTGAGTGTTTACAGGTATGGTCTCGATCGATGATTTCCAAGTGTGTTTGAAGTAATTGCCAAATTTCCACAGTAAAAATCCGGCAGCATTTCGCCTTATTTTCATGGCGAAAATCTGGTAGCACTTCACCTCAGATGCATCATAGCACGCAAAAAACTATTCTCACAAGCTTTTGACATGAGAGTACGACAATAGGGATGCCCTATTTTCACAGCGAAAATCTGGCAGATTTTTGCATTTAGTGTGCTATGGAGCATCGACAGGGTTTTACGTCTATGTATATGGCGCATATCAACATGCTTGCTCTGTGACAAGCCGAAGCCTTTCAAAGCATCAAGCACATTAATGCGTGTTGCATACATGGGAAAACCAGCATCACTTGGTGACATAGATCAAGATAATCACACCGCGATGATCATGCACACAATATAGCATGAATATGCACCTACGGCAATCACCTTGAGCATATACCCATACTACAAGGTCAAGAGCTCTCATGACTAGAAAGGGTCACTTACATAGCCATGAGAGTTCATCATACAAAGTGCACAATCACCCATAAGTTGATATAGATATTCATACATCATGCACAATGCTATCACACAGAGTGGGAAAGTAAATAACATTGCCAACGTTCCAAGGGTATGGCCTAGAAAGGTACAGGAAATGTAAAATAGACATTGCCATACCCAAAGAACGCGGCCTAAGAAAAGAGCAGGAAAAGTAAAGGGTACAAGGATAGGGGGAGCCCTAATACATGCACTAGAAAAGAGGCTTAAAGAGGGAGATAGAAGGACATAACCACTTAGGGAGGCTAGGCCTTTAATCTACTGAATATTACCCTTTGTGGGCTTGCATCTTCTTTCCTCATTGCCTTGATGCTTGCTAGTTGTTCTTTTTGTTGTTGATTCTAGCTTGATTTTGTGTCTGTGATAACCTTAAATCTGCTTATCCTTTTTGATGTTTGGTTGAAGAGAAAACACAAAGATGAGTTAAGATTCAAATCAAAACAAAAAAAAATAATTGAGTAAAGGAATACAGAAAGAGAAATCTCATGGTTGTGTGAATGGGTTCTCTATAGATGCCATGGAAGTCTTGTGTTTGCTACTTCCCTTTTCTCTCTTTTTTTCAGTCTTTCTCAAAGATTTTTGGAGGAAAAAGGAGAGAATGAAGGAGGGCTAGAGAGATTTTCTCTCTCTACCCGTGGGTCTCCAGTGGATTTTTGCAATCAGTGAGCACTAAGTGATGCGAGGAGTGAAGCTAGAGGTATGAGTTGTAATTGCATGCTAGCCAAGCATGAGCTGGTAGCAGATATGTCCAAAATTGGCTATTTAGGGAATACTCTAGAATCAAGCTATTTCTCATCAATCCACCATTCATTCTTTGACACTCTTCAATATTTAATGGACCTTAAACACACTTAATAAAATGTTAGGATAGTTAGATAAATTTATCAAGAGATAAACATCATGAGACCAAAATAATATAAATGTGAAATTGTCGAACCCAATTAAAACTAGTGACAAGCATTTCTTGTTAAATACAGCTAAAATCCTACATCAAATGGTAATTCTGAGCATGTTTCAAGATTAATTTCTATTCCAAATGCAGCTCACCAGAGCAATCCTGCGAACTCTAGTAATACGTCAGATATGATCTTTAAAGAATCTCAAAGGGGAAACAATTGTCCATTTAAAAAATAAAGCACATTTTAATGGCAAACATCTCACTTTCACAACAATTTGATCAACTCAAGCTTTATTTTTTTTGTCTTCGGATATGAAAATGAAGAGAATTCTAATATGTTTAATGTTATGTTAAAACAAGCCCCCAAGATCCTTGATTTAAAACTTGGGTTCCCAACCAAATTTGAGGTCGGACAAAATACAGTATCTACAGCTGCCCCTTCTTTATCTAATACCTCGATTGCAATAAGAGCTATTGGATAAAGAAAAAAAATGTTGTATTTTGCTGACATCTCATTCCAATTCTCATAAAAATTCAGGCAAGTTTTGAAAGAATCATCAGATGGATTTATGCTCGGTTACCTCTTTTACGTACCTTAGGATCTTTTGGCATATACAGATGGATTTCCAAATGGTAGGTTAGCTTTGAGCTTACCCATTGGCTTCCTCTTCACCTTTCCTTTGACTTTGACATAACCTGCAACACCTCATGGACATAGTCGCAAATGATATGGCATTTTTGTATTTTTTTTTTTAGGCAACATAGATGAACATGCAAATGCTCAATGCTATGAAAACACACTAAAAAACAATGAAAAACTAGGAGAAATGCTAGGTAAACATGAGAAACTATGCATGATATTAGGGAAATTTTGGAAGATTTGAAAACGTGGGAACAATGCAATTTTAAATATGAGTAGTTTTTGGAAAAGGTAGGATTAAATGGTCATGGCCGAATTGAATCCGTGTGAGATTAAACAAGCATAGTCAAATTGAATCTCGAAAAGATAGATAGCATTAAACGGTCATGGCCGAATTGAATCCACGTGAGATTAAACGAACATGGTCGAATTGAATCTCTAAAAGATTAATATGATTAAACGAACATGGTCAAATTGAATCCTGAGAGAGAGGTGTTTTGAAAACCTTGACATTTTGAGATAAAAAGAAATAGGATTAAACGAACGTGGTCGAATTGAATCCTAAGAAAGAGGTGTTTTGAAAATCATGACATTTTGATAAAGGGGTTTTGCTATACCGTGGAAGTGTGGAAGATTGTACTGAGTAGGTTGAGGTGCATTGAGTACCATAAAAGATTCCTACACTGTGGAAGCATGGAGCAGCTCCTTCACCTTGGAAGTGTGGAAGATTTTATTAAGCAAGTTAGAGTGCAATGAGTACCATAAAAGATTCTTATGCTAGGGAAGCATGAAGCAGATCCTTCCTCGTGGAAGTGTGGAAGATTGTACTGAGCAAGTTGGGGTGCATCGAGTACAATAATAGATTCCTACGCCATGGAAGCATGGAGCTGTTCCTACACCGTAGAAGTGTGGAAAGGGTTCTTATGCCATGGAAGCACAGAGGGTTGTAAGGGTTGTACCGAGCTGGTAGGCCGCATCAAGTATCATAAAAGGTTCCTACACCATAGAAGTGCAAAGCGTTGTACCAAGCTAGTTGGCTACATCGAGTACCATAAAAGATTCCTACGCCATGGAAGCGTGGAGCTGTTCCTACACCGTGAAAGTGTGGAAAAGGTTCCTATGCCGTGGAAGCACAGAGGGTTGTACCTAGTTGGTTGGCTACATTGAGTACCATAAAAGGTTCCTACGCCATGGAAGCATGGAGTGTTGTACAGAGCCGGTTGGCTGCATTGAATACCATGAAGGATTCTTATGCCAAGGAAGTGTGGAGCAGTTCCTACATCGCGGAAGTGTGGAAAGGGTTCCTATGCCATGGAAACACGGAGGGTTGTACCGAGCTAGTTGGCTACATCAAGTACCATAAAAGGTTCCTATGCCATGGAAGTGTAAAGGGTTGTACCAAGCTGGTTGGCTTCATTGAGTACCATAAAAGATTCCTATGCCATGGATGCATGGAGTAGTTCCTATACCATGAAAGTGTGGAAAGGGTTCTTACGCCATGGAAGTGCAAAGGGTTGTATTGAGCTGGTTGGCTGCATCAATTACCATAAAGGTTCCTACACCGTGGAAGCATGGAGGGTTGTATCGAGTTGGTTGGATGCATTGAGTACCATAAATTGGCTGCATCGAGTACCATAAAAGATTCCTATGCCATGGAAGTGTGGAGTAGTTTCTACACCGTGGAAGTGTGGAAAGGGTTCCTACGCCATGGAAGTGCGAAGGGTTGTACCAAGCTGGTGGCTGCATCGAGTACCATAAAATATTCCTATGCCCTGGAAGCGGAGAAGTTCCTACACTGTGGAAGTGTGGAAGGTTGTACCGAGCTAGTTGGCCGCATCAAGTACCATAAAAGGATTCCTACGCCATAAGTGTGAAAGGTTGTACCTAGTTGGTTGGGTGCATCGAGTACCATAAAAGATTCTTATGCCATGGATGTGTAGAGCAGTTCCTACACTATGGAAGTGTGGAAAGGGTTCCTACGCCATGGAAGCGTGAAGGGTTGTACCGACCTGGTTGGTTGCATCAAGTACCATAAAAGATCCTATGCCATGGAAGCGCAGAGGGTTGTATTGAGCTGGTTGGCTGCATCAAGAACCATAAAAGATACCTATGCCGTGGAAGTGCAGAGAAGTTCCTACACTATGGAAGTGTGGAAGGTTGTACCGAGCTAGTTGGCTACATCGAGTACCATAAAAGATTCCTACGCCATGGAAACATGGAGAAGTTCCTACACCGTGGAAGTGTGGAAGGTTGTACTGAGCTAGTTGGCTGCATCAAGTATTATAAAAGGATTCTTATGCCATGGAAGCATGGTGAAGTTCCTACATCATGGAAGTGTGGAAGGTTGTATTGAGTTGGTTGGTTGCATCAAGTACCATAAAGGATTCCTACGTCGTGGAAGCATGGAGAGGTTTTGAAAGAGACCCTCTGGGGGCTAATTAGAGCTAAATGTGTTTCAAAGAGAGAAACAAGTCTGAAGACTACCTGAAGGTGAAAGATGTTTCAATGAGATAAATGAGTCTAAAGACTACCCAAAGGTGAAGGGTGTTTCAACGAAGGAAACGCATCTCAAGACTACCTGAAGGTGAATGTGTTTCGAGAAACGAGTCTGAAGACTCCCGAAGGTGAAAGGTGTTTCAACAAAAGAAACTCATCTAAAGACTACCCAAAGGTGAATGTGTTTCAACAAGAGAAATGAGTTCGAAGACTACCTGAAGGTGAAAGTGTTTATTGGTTGTGTTGGATCATTGAGACACCAACCAATGATCAAAAGAACGAAAGGATTGCCCCATTGTAGACTTTTTAGGTTCCTTGATTCGTTGAATTCTAGATTCAATGCTTTGGGAAAGTCCCCTCTTTGAAATGTTGACACTATTGGTAGACCTGGATGTATGATTCTAGATATCGCCTCTTGGTAGGCTCTTAATGTATGATTCTTGATAGTGTGTCTCGGTAGGCTCCCGATGTATGTATGAACATTGCCTCTTGGTAGGCCTTAGATGTATGTGTGAGCATTGCCTCTTGGTAGGACTTAGATGTATGACTTTAGTAGCACTTAGCGTTGATTAGCCTGTGGCACCACGGCTGTTATCCAGGAATTGTTTCATTTGCATCACACCTAATTTTCCTTGTTTACCAATAAAATCTTATATTGATTAACCCACTAAGTGATATGGAAAAAGGAGAGACTGCATGAAATGAAAATGCCCTAGTGTAGGTTTTATACGATTCTTGACATGAGAGGAAAGGTTCCTAGCGGGGTGGACCCATTCTTGAGCATATTGACTAGCAAAAAGTGGACTGAATCGCTCAAAATAAACTACCCTAGTGTAGGATTTTGCGTGGTTATGGATCGGCGAACTGGCTTGACATGGGTCTGAGCTCGTACTATAGACGAGGGTTTCTTGACAACCCTGATGAAGATCATCGATTTCCCCTACAGGATTTTGGACTCACTATATGGTAGAATGCACAGATTAACCCGACTATCGACTGAACTAACCAGTGCTTCGAGAAAGGCTCCTTCAAGGAATTACACGCAAGAAATGACTTCCACTACCTTCATACCATGTTGGATGGATTGTTATCAACGACTAGGAACGGCCTTGGCACTATCTCGCTATACGTCTTGGTAACAGGGGCAAAACCGATCCTTGAACTGGGTGAATCAGGCTTTGAAAATGAGGTTCAAGATATTCCGAGATGACGGATGAGACATATAAAAATAAACTACCCCATTGTAAGTTTTGTGCAGTCTTGGTTGTGCAAAAAATCTCTTGATGGACCGATTTGCGGCTAAACCAACCGTGCACCACTGTTAGGGCTAGACAAGGGATGAGGAGAGAGCCATAATAAGGGTTAGTCATTTCGAGGCATGCAAAAAAGCTAATGATTTAACATTGAGGGTAGTGGAGGCTAGATCCTCCATCCATTCCTCTTTGACCTTAGAGTATG
Source organism: Quercus rubra (assembly GCA_035136125.1). NCBI lineage: Eukaryota > Viridiplantae > Streptophyta > Magnoliopsida > Fagales > Fagaceae > Quercus > Quercus rubra. The sequence goes on along the minus strand of CM068733.1, from coordinate 33,181,189 downwards.
GGCCGAGTGACGAGCCTAGTGAGCCACAGTTGGTGTTTCATTGTCTCCAAGCTGAGGTAGCTGAGAAGGAGGAGGCATTGAGTGTTTCTACTGCTGAGGTTGGCACCTTGTAGGCTTCACTTGACATAGAGAGACAGAGCTCTACCTTGAGTCCCACTTTAAAGAGGGAGCTTGTCCGGCTTCGACATGCATACAACAGACTTAGTGAGGTTGCTAGAGATTTGGGTTTTAATGCAACAGGGTTGAAAAGACTGAAGGATTGCCCCATTGTCAGCTTTTTGGGTTCCTTGATTTGTTGAATTCTAGATTCAATGCTTTAGGAAAGATCCCCTTTTTGAAATGTTGACACTCTTGGTCATAGCTAAATAAGAACCGCCTGGATGTTGAGTTCTATGTGGTCTTGATGAATTGTGCATGCTTGGCACCTATTCTGGCTTTCACGGGGAGAGATTTCTTCTTCTCCTAGTGGACATCTCAAATTGCACTAGATAATAGGGAATACAGTCCATGGTTTGAAAATATTAGAATTAAAACTGCCCCAGTATCAGGATCAAGACTGGGCCAACCTTTGGGCATTGAAGGTTATATTTAGAGTAATGACTTGGGCATCATTTGAGAGAGGGAGCTTGTCCAACTTCGACATGCATACAGTAAACTTAGCGAGGTTGCCAGAGATTTAGGCTTTGATGCAATAGGGTTGAAAGGACTGAAGGATTTCCTCATTGACAGCTTTTTGGGTTCCTTGATTCGTTGAATTCTAGATTCAATGCTTTAGGAAAGATCCCCTTTTTGAAATGTTGACACTTTTAATCATAGCTACACAAGAACTGCCTGGATCTTGAGTGATATGTGGTCTTGATGAATTGTGCATGCTTGGCACCTATTCTGGCTCTCATGAGGAGAGCTTTCTTCTTCCCCTAGTCGATATCTCGAATTGCACTAGATAAAAGGGAATATGGTCCATGGTTTGAAAATATCACAAATAAAACTGCCTTAGTATCAGGATCAAGACTAAGGCCAACCTTTGGGCATTAAAAGTCATGTTTGGAGTAATGACTTGGGCATCCTCTGAGAGAGGGAGCTTGTCCGGCTTCGACATGCATACAGCAAACTTAGCGAGGTTGCCAGAGATTTAGGCTTGATGCAGTAAGGTTGAAAGGACTGAAGGATTGCCCCATTGTCGGCTTTTTGGGTTCCTTGATTCGTTGAATTCTAGATTCAATGCTTTGGGAAAGATCCCCTCTTTGAAATGTTGACACTCATGGTCATAGCTACACAAGAATCACCTGGATGTTGAGTTCTGTGTGGTCTTGATGAATTGTACATGCTTGGCACCTATTCCGGCTCTCATGATGAGAGATTTCTTCTTCTCCTAGTGGATATCTCGAATTGCACTAGATAAAAGGGAATACAGTCCATGGTTTGAAAATATCAGAAATAAAATTACCCCAGTATTAGGATCAAGATTGGGGCCAACCTTTGGGCATTGAAGGTCATGTTTGGAGTAATGACTTGGGCATCCTCTATTGGGATGAATTCAAGAGGCTCGAAAAGTGTTTAATGCAATGATGCTCGAATGGTATTTAAAACCTAGGGTTGAGCAATTGAATCTTTTAGGTTCAGGTTTTTTTTTTTTTTTTTTTTTTTTGGAAGATACCTAGTAATGATTGAGAGAGGCTTGCATGAGCTATTGCAATCTTAAAACCCATTTTTTTGGAAATTCCTTAGGAAGAAATGAATAACCCTTAAGGATATGCTGAACTTGAAAAGTTTGGAGGATTTGGAATCCTTGTCATTCGAAATCATTAAGGGTCATCATTTTTCCCTTCTATTTTAATTGGTTTTGAAAACCAGGTTCAAAAATTTTGGAAATTCATTCATGATCATGAAAATCTGGTTGAATGCATGTACCATAAGAAAGGCTCGACAAGGCCATATTTCCTATGTGGTTTATGAGTCTATGTGCTCGATGGCTACCATTTACCCTGAATAGGTAACATGTTTGCAAACAAGGATTTTTAGCGAAGTGTTTGTGCTTATCTAATGCATGGGTGTCCCTTCTTTTTGATCTCATGAAGGGAGAACTTGAATGATTAGTTTGGCTTTTTGTACTCTTTGGGTTCAAAGCAGGGATTGGGAGAGAACCCTACCCTTTTTAAGGCTTGGCACCTTGGCATATGTGGATGATTTCCGTCATCAATGATTGACCAAATGTTCAATGTCCCACGACCAACCAATCCTCAGTGATCAGTGAGGTCTTTTGTTCGATTATAACGTGGCCTTGGGGTTAAATGGGTGCTTGAAATGAAGGATATCAAGCTAAAAAATTTCACATATGGGTGATTATTTGGCACAAGCTCTATAGACTAAGTAGTCGCTTTCAATTAGGAAGGACTTTCTTAGGACCGTAATGTAAGGATGTGGTTTTCCTAGGCTTACAAGAGGATATTTTTGGCTATGAAATTCTTTGAAGTGTTTCCTAAAGTCAAGGATTACACTTTATCGAGAACCATTTTGGTTGCCATGCTTGGATATATTCTCAATTTGAGTCCATTTTTTGAACTTTGCCCATTTTCATCTTTTTGGGGCTTTTGTTTGATTTTATTTGGGCAATGTCTCTTGACTATTTCGGGCTGAATTTTTTTCTTTTGCCCTCTCTTTGCTTAGGGCTTCATTTGAATTGATTGGCCCATGACTTTGTTATTTGATCGAATTGGGCTCTTTTCTTTTATTTTTTTCCAATAGGGACTCATTTGATGGACTCAAATATTGGAGGTCACCTAGCATGATATTCTTGTAACCATCTAACCTGCCCAAGTGTGGGGGGTACTCCTTGACTAGGTTAAACAAGAAAAAAATTCAACAGGCTCAACTAGGCTAGAAAGAGATATTTCTCTACAAGTAGGACGGTAGTGAAATGAATGCCTTTCTCTGTTATCCTAAGCGCTTACTTCTTAGCCTAAGGAGCTTAAGTGCCAAATTATAAATTTGGGTAATTTTTGAAAAGGGGCTATCAAGTGATATAACTGTTTGGATAGCTGAAACAAATGCCTCCATCATTTCAAATCCAATTAGTTGGTCAATGAAATTTGAACATATGGTCATTCACTGATTTAGGGTCCACACCAATTTTGGGTAAGACCCCCCCCAAAAATGGTGATTGTCAATATGAGAATTGAATATGACACTTTGTAAAAGGTGAATATTTCATGAATGCAAGGTTGTTGAGATAGAATGTCATGATGTGAGTGTTTGGGGATCACATGTCCCATATCCCTAGTAAGGGATAGCCACTTTACTCACACAACTCTTTCCCCTCAAAAGTAGTTTTGGCATTAACTTGCCACTCTTAGAAGATGCATGCATTTCAAAACACAGATTTTCATGATTTGATCTATTGATTTGAACCTTTATGCTTTGATTTTATTTTGGAAAATCATTTTTTAAAAATATAGACAAGATTGCAACAAACCTAAGCCAATTGAGATGAGAGAAGGTTTTGTTGGGATAGTGTCTAGGACAAGGTGGCAAGGCCAAACTTGGGTTCTACTGTTTCCAATGGATGGCATTCCCAATATCCAGAAGCTTTTGGATAGATCCACTCAGGGGATAAAGGTATCCTTCTTGCAAAGATGCCTTAAATGATTGACTCCATGCTTGGCATACATCTTGGAGATGAAGATTTTCTGATCTAGGGTGAAGATTCTTGTGAAGCACAAGTAGCAAGCTTCATTTTCATGTGAATAGTTGAGATGACCTGTCAAGGCAACATGCCACATTAGGGACCCAAGAAAGGCAATTTTGATGGGGCACTGTTGCCCAGATATTGAGCAAGTGAATGGCTTTCTAATTGTATCATCACAAATATTTAGATTTTTTGTCAGTGCTATTCATTGAAGAATGCAATGTGAGTGACGTTCCATTGGCTTGATTAAAGCACATTCATTGTATCACTGAAGTGTTGAAGCTAATTTCTCATGCATCCAAGAATTGTCAAGTGAATCACCATAGCTGGGGTGGTCCCAATATTGTTAGGAATGTTCCTGAAAAGGAAATGGACAAAGTTAGACAAAGACTTGAGTCATGGAAAGATTCGATAAAATTGGAGACATTTTGCATTTCTCCCTAAATGAAGGCTTGGTTTGCCTTTTTCTATTATCAATGTGGAAGTCAGACTTCCAAGGAATGATTCAAGCAAGTTGTAAGATCTTTTGATGGTCTTGCAAAGAAATTGCAACTTTGGCTCTCGCTAAAGTTCAGGATGTTGTTAAGGCCTTTTAGGATGCTTTGACCTAAGAGCTTGCAAGCTGTATGGGTCGACTCCAACTTCTGGCTGAATTACTCTCCTAGACTTGCGGTAGCTAGCCTTCATGGATAATGCATGGGGGAGATGGATTTTTATTTTTCTTATGGGAATGAGACCACTAAAAATCTGCCCTTGTATAATATTGAGCGCACTGAAAGGTTTGGCCTTCTTCCCGTCCATATGGACGTCTTGTGGATCACTGATCTCACCAATGGCTTTTTTAATGCCTTAATAGAATTGGCTGCTGCTTATGTTTGAGATAGGGAATCTGGGACCCTTGGTGGCTTCCTTGAAGGAAATCAGTCAACATTATTGGAGTAGAGAACTCAGGTTGTACTTCTCTTGCTTGATATTTGATAAACCAAAGAACCGAGGTTAGTAAGGAATCTTGGCCCTAAAAGGATCCGACAAAGTTTGAAATACCTAGGCCTTCCTCCAATAAAGTGGCCTTATGCATCTTTTTAATTTTCCATTCTCATGTTCAATATAGGTGTCTTATGCTGATTGATCGAGATGTTGCATCCACAAGGTAACCCAAAGTAGGTTTATTGCAATCTTCAACTCCTTGGAGTGAGTTCTTGAATGAGCTATTCATGGCTCATGTATTCAGAAATGGTTCCACAGGTTTCTGTCATGGCCTCAACTGAGGTGATTTTGAAGAACATGGATGACCCATCAATCTCATAGAGGCAACCCTATGTGAGATTTGCACAGGAACTCATGACGTTTTTGTGGCCATTGGCTTCATCCATTTTTTTACACGGGACAAAAATTGAGAAAAATTCTACCCCAATATGGCATTTTTCTGATTCTTCAACCATCTGAACGGCCTCTTAAAGATTCCTAAGCTAAGATGAATCATGACTGCTTGGTTTTTCTGAGCCTAGCACTGGCAGTACATTCCCTTTAAAGGAGATCTTGATCCCAAAAAAGTTTTTGGATTGGGTTGAGCTTCAACATCCTCCCTATTCTCAGGGTTTTCTTGAAAATTTCATGCAAATGGTTGATAACATCAACTAGATCTTGGGAATGAAATCGGGGTCCCTTAAGAAGCACTATAAGCAAGGATTGGCTACATATCAGATTGATCTTAGAAGCCCACCATCGGGTCTTAATTTCCACACTTGGAAGTAGTGTCAAGGAAATTTCACAATTTCTCTTGAAATAGTACTGACTCATCTATCTTCTACTACCTTAGGTTTGAAGTGACCTCTTGGTTGAGACATTATGAGTGATGGTGTGCACGCCCAAATGGCTAATTCTAAAAAGTTCTTTCTTCAATGCCGAGAATATTCAAATCCCGACTAAACATGAAATCATCTTGACAAGTGGAGGGAGAGTTGGGCACCCTTAGGAGTTTATGCTGTTGATGGCCATTTCAGAAGAGTTAACTCCAAAGACTTTGGTAGCATTAATCTTGATGGTATGGATCAACTGGCTTGGATTGCAAAAGACAAATCAAGGGTCTTCTTAGTAGCATTAGCCATTTTAGTCTATCATCTTAAATGTGATACAAAAGAGAACATCTCTAGAAGCTCCTTGTTCTTTAGACCATCTTTGGTTCATTCCCCTAGGATTATGAGACTAACAAAAGCCATGGACCTAGGTCCTACTGATCTTCCTATAGATCAGAGCCTTAGACATTTCTGGGAATGTCTTGATCATATCATTTTCAAGTTTTAGAGAACGCATTCAAGTGCCCCTTTCTCTTTTCATCTTTGAGTACTTCCTTCAGAAAGTTTCCCCATCCTCTTCTTCCATTTTCTCTCAACTGGAATGTCAAGGAGCTACCATAATGCCGAGACAATGATGGTACAGGTATTTAATAGTAATTCATGCTTATTCCTTTATAGTTTCAAATGCCATGTGGTAGCAAGTCTGACCAAATCGTCTTAAAGAGCCTATATATGAACCGAGACCTCGGTTTATAACTAGATGATGGAAACTGGTTCCCATTTTGCAATTCCCCGAAGAATTTTGGATTTCAACTGAAATGGTCCATTGCTTCTGTTCATTATTTGACTCACTCTTCATTCTTGCTATATATCCTTTTGTACAAGCATGGAGATGCAAGGATCTTAAACTTCCCACATTTTGTCTCACACCTTGAGAAAGAATGGGATAGCAAGGAGTCGGGGATTACAATTGAGATATTTTCATGGTGAAAACAAAAAAACCAAAGCCCATGTTAGTTTTATGTCCAAATGCTTTAAGCATGCCCCTGTTTCATTTTACAGTTAAGGGGGAGAAGTTCCATGATTTGGACTTCTTGTCATTCAATGGGTTTCAAAAGTGATGCAAATCTTAACATAACTTCTTTGTGGAAAGCGACTGAACATTTGCATAGGTTTTGAAAAATCTTGGGATGAATCCCTTTTTCACAATGAAAATTTTAAGGCACATCACCTTGTCCTTTTTAGGGAAAATTTGGCACAATTTGCATAGCAAAGGTTTTTGCAACGATCAAAGCAAATACAAAGCTCTTTTTCTGATACAATATTCACAATGATCCTTGAATGAAGAAATCAATTTTGATACGAAGGCATGTTTGATACAAAGTTTGAACCCTTTGGAAATTTTTGAAGAAAAGTTAGGCCTCTTACTTGTCTCTATGGAATGACTCGGTTGCTTGTCACCTAATTTTTATTTGTGCAATTAAGTGAATGATATCAATGATAATACCTTAAAATGTATACCTGCTATATATATTTATATGTGTGTGTGTGTGTGTATTGGGGGGGGGGGGGGGGGGGGCTTTATCTCCTTATTACTATGCTTAATTTGTAAAATTAAGTTATGATTTGCATTAGTCCCTATTATTTATCTTTACATAATTTCTTGAATAAGATATCATTCATTGCATATAATTTTCTACTTTTAGGAAATCATGAGAAAAATATGAGTTTACAAGAGTTTATGAGAGAATGGAAGCCAAACTAGAATTAAAGAGGAGTTAAAGGACCATGCTTAAATGTCTAAGGAGGTGCAGCTGGAGTGCTTGGGTCATCTACCATGTTTGGAAGCTTCAAATAAGGAAAGAAATCAAAGAGGCAAAATCTAAAAAGGAAAAATCGGATTTGAGCACTGATCAGTATTTTGGGCGTATCTCTCTCCTAAACAATCCAATTGACACAAGGCTAGATGGGTTGGAACTGTGACTTAAATATGTATAACTTTCCAGTTTTGAATGTTTTAAAATTCATAATTTTTGAAGGCTGAAATTAACTCACAATTTACTACTATAAATGTTGACAAAAATTAAAATAGTTAAAGTTTTATTTTCTTTGGACACATATACATTAAGGTTTGGAAGGGAGGCTGTTTAGAACGAATTTGATAGAGAAAAAAAATTGTATTTTTCTTTTCTCTAATGGCAGCCTAAACTCTTTGCAAGGGCTAGGGGTTATGTTTTTTCTATATGGTATGAATATTCAATATGATTCTTTCTAAGATTTTAGACAATAACATATTTGATTGTTTAATTAGATTTCTTTTGATGTATTAGTTCTTCCATACTTTCATTAAGTTCAATCATGTTTTTTCTTATTGTTTAGATGAATTTCTAATAGTTTCAAATAGAAATCACATTTTAAAGTGAATGGGTTTTTCTGAAAACTATTCTAACCACATTATTAATCTAGGTTATTATGCGTTCTTGAATTGTCTCAGTTCAACCGAATCATAAGTTTTTAATTATATAAGAACAATCAATTATGAAATATATATTTTCTTAGATTACAAAGAATTTCATATCTATATAGGGAAACATCCTTATGCCTTGGTATTTACATTATTGATTTAAATCAGTTTTTATTATTATTCTTGTTAACAATCACCAAGCAAAAGTATTTTTCTTCTTCACCCAAATTGTTGTTTAATTATATTGTCTTTGAATTTACCCTGCTCCTTATGGTTCGACCTTGGTACTCTGAGAATTATATTGCTACAATCTTCTACACTTGGGAATGAGCAAGCAATCAACAAATGCATGCATGCCCTTGTAGGGTCAGGGACCCTTAGGGCTCAGGTGGACACTATTGAACGAGAGGTTCTGGGACTGTCCCTCTTAGGGTTTCTCAATGTTATGCAAGCAAGCAAAGATCATACCTTCATTTGAGAATTCTTCCCCTGCAAATGAAATGCTTAAGGACATGCTCCTATCATTTTCAGAAATTTTGGCTTGGACCCTTGAGTGGGTTTTTATCATGGTGAGTTTCTATAGTGATGTGGAATTAATGCACAAGCTTGGCAAGTAACTGGAACTTTCATATCATGCTTGAAATTGTGGGGTGGACCCTTTTCCTTTGATTACATGGAAAAGTAATGCTTTTACAAAGTTTGACTTTTTACGATGCCCCCAAATCAAGGGCTATAGACAATGGCTCCAACAGTGGGCCTTTTACAATACAAGGAATTCAAATTTACAATGAAGAGCTTCATTCTTGATAGCTTTGCCTTCTCGAAGAAGATCTTGAGCTCTTGGCAATGTCCTCCTTGGTGTGGAGTTCTGGCTACTTGCCACAAATTTTATTTGTACACATATACATGACGGAGCCATTAGTGTATGCATACATGCCCTTGTAGGGTTGGAAATCCTTAGGGAGTAGGTATATGATCTAATGTGTAAGAAACGGGGTTGCTTTTCCTTAGGGATTGGTCACAAGTGTTGTGCAAGCGGGAGGGAAAGAACTTGGAGTAGAGTATCAATTTCCAATGCAAGCAAGAATGCATAACTTGGAAAAGGTAAACAAACACTTTCCCTTTGACTCATTTTGAAAAAAAAATCCTATGAAGGGTATCCTACCCTAGGCTAGGATGTTCACTCGGATTTGGCTCTTCCTAGTCTTCACGAGTTTGACATAGTCTAAGCTAACTATATGAGACACAGCTTAACTAGTAAGTTGGTCCTATTCTTAGGGGAGGACCTCAATCATCTAATCCTTTCCTTGGTAGAAGTTGTGGGATAGAGCAAATCAAAGGGGCCTTTTTCGCATAATCCTGTCCACCCATCGACCCATAAAAAGCCTACAATTTGGCATCCGGTAGCTATCTAAGGTACACACATCCAACATTAGCCTTCAACGCTGAGTTCAGGTTCAACCCAATATGAGGGGTGATGTCATGCATTTTGAAATGAAAGGGGAAAGACTTTCCAAGCGCAATAGATATAAGCACAGATAAAGTGTAGTAGAAAATAAATCTTATTACCCTAGGTTTGAACATGTAAAGGAAAGCTATAAAGCATGCTTTAGGAAAGCAGGAAAGCTTCATACATATGAAAATACCTTAAAGCCGGTTATTTTTTGGAAAACCATTTGAAAACATTTTTGAAAAATAGTTTTGAGTTTTGGAAATAGTTTACTAGGATGTAGCAAAATCAATTTTCAAAAAGGAAAGCCCTGGAGGCTAATGCCAATTTCCATGTTTTTGAAAGCCAATGTCCAAAGATTATGGTTTTATCAAAAGCTCTAAAAGCTAAACTCTCTAAGTATCCCTAGTGGAGTTGCTAGTCTGTCAATGCCTCATGGTTGCTCAACCACCCATTACAGTGACATTCGCGCACTATGTGTGGAGGTGTGTCATACCTCAGGTGTCTAACTGGAATATGAGTCGATTTTAAGAAAATTACAAAGGGTAAGTGAAGTCACCACCAATCATTGGGTCTTTCTAAGGTGTGATTAGTCACTTGACTCTATTTGATTTTATCACCGATCCTAGGTTAAGAAAAATGGAATTTTTCCTAATCTAATATGGATGGGCAAAAAATATTGATTTTTGAATTCGGAAGTTTGATTACATGTGGAGAAGGTGTTAGGCACCCCACAAGGCCTGTTCGTGGACAGTCCTTTGTTTTGGTAAAATCATAATTTTTAGACATTGGCAGTTGAAAACAAGCTATTGGCATTAGCTTTTAGGGCTTTAAATGTGTTGGGTTTTGAGGTTTGGTTTTAGAATGGGTGTGGTCCCAATCGATACTTTCCAAGTGTGTTTGAAGTCGTCGCCAAATTTCCATGGTGAAAATCCGGCAACATTTCGTCTTATTTTCGTGACAGAAATTCAGCAGTGTTTTGCCTCAGATGTGTCATAGCATGCAAAATACTATTCTCACCAAGCTTTCGACATGAGAATATGGCAATGGGGATGCCCCATATTCATGGTGAAAATCTGGCAGAGTTTTGTGTTTAGTGTGCTATGGCGCACCGACAGGGTTTCATGTCTGTGTATATGGCGCTTATCGACATGCTCATACTGTGACAAGCCAAAGCCCTTCAAAGCATCAAGTATGTTGATGCGTGTCACATACACAGGGAAACCAATGTCACTTGGTGACATGGATTATAACAATCACATCGCGATGATCTTACACACAATATAGTATGAATATGCACCTATGGCAATCACCATGAGTGCATATCTATACTACAAGGTCAAGAGCTCTCATGACTAAAAAGGGTCACTCATGTAGCCACCAGAGTACATCATACAAAGTGCACAATCGCCCATAAGCTAATATAGATATACATACACCATGCCGATGCTATCACACAAAGTGGGAAAGTAAATCAGACATTGTCAACGTTCCAAGGGTATAGCCTAACAAGGTACATGAAATGTAAAACAGTCATTGCCATACCCAGGGAACACGGCCCAAGCAAAGAGCAGGAAAAGTAAAGGGTACAAGAAGAGGGGGAAACCTAATACATGCTCTACTGAACATTGCCCTTTGTGGTCTTGCATCTTCTTTTCTCATTGCTTTGACACTTGCTGGTTGTTGTTCTTCTTGTTGTTGATTCTAGCTTGATTTTGTGTCTGTGATAACCTTGAATCTACTTATCCTTGTTGATGTTTGGCTGAAGAGAAAACACAAAGATGAGTTAAGATTCAAATCAAAACAAAACAAGTAATTGAGTAAAGAAGTACAAAAAGAGAAATCTCATGGTTATGTGAATGGATTCTCCATAAACGCCATGGAAGTCCTGTGTTTGTTGCTTCCCTTTTCTCTCTTTTTTTCAGACTTTCTTTGGGATTTTTGGAGGAAAAAGGGAAGAGAATGTAGGAGGGCTAGAGAGATTTTCTCTCTCTACCCGTGGGTCTCCAAGGGATTTTTGCAATCAGTGAGCTCTGTCTTTTTGTGGTCCTCCTCTAAAATGAGGAATGTGTGTGGGTATAGAGCACTGAGTGATGTGTGGGAGTGAAGCTAGAGGTATGAGTTGTAATTGCATGCTGGACAAGCATGAGCTGGTAGCAGATATGTCCAAAATTGGCTATTTGGGGAATACCTTAGAACCAAGCCATTTCTCATCAATCCACCATTCATGCTTTGACACTCTTCAATAATCAACATACCTTAAACACACTCATTAAAATGTTAGGATAGTTAGATAAATTTATCAAGAGATAAACATCATGGGACCAAAATAAAATAAATGTGAAACCGTTAGACCCAATGAAAACTAGTGACAAGCATTTCTTGATAAATCCAGCTAAAATCCTACATTTGATGTAGGTAATTCTGAGCAGGTGCCAAGATTAATTTCTATTCCAAATGCAGCTCACAAGAGCAATCTTGCAAACTCTAGTAATATGTCAGATATGATCTTTAAAGTATCTCAAAGGGGAAACAATTGAAAATTTAATAAATAAAGCACATTTTAGTGGCAATCCTGCAACGGGCAAATTTCTCACTTTCACAACAATTTGATCAACTCAAGCTTGATTTATTTTTTATTTTATTTATTTATTTATTTTTTTGTCTTTGGATATGAAAATGAAGAGAATTCTAATATGTTTAATGTCATGTCAATAGAAGCGCCCGAGATCCTTGATTTACAATTCGGGTTCCCAACCAAATTTAAGGTCGGACAAAATATGGTATCTACAGCACGTAATTGGTGATTTTTTTTTTAATTTTTTTATTTTATTTTATCCTTTGCAAAGGATAGTCTCCAAAAAAAAAAAAAAAAATTCAACATAGGCGTTGAATGATGCTTATTTCTATCTGAGGCTTTTGATTTTATTAATTTTGTAAAATAATTAAAAGAAAAAAAAGTTATAACTGTTTTTTAAATTAAAATAAAAGATAGAAAAAATTGAATGAAAACATGTCATATTTTTGTGAAATAATAAATAAATAATACATGTGAAAATAAATGAAAAAAGAAATGTAAAGATGTGAGAATAGAAGTTGAAGGAAGTTGGAGTGGAATATAATTTGAAGAAAATTAGATGATGTGCAAGAGTTATACCTACTCTTTTTTGAAACGCGTTAATAGTGGGTTACACATTTTAAAACTATATTTTTTGCCCTTAATTGTTTTTTGCAATATATCTTAATTAATTAAGGATACTAATAATAGTGTTAAAATTATGGAAAAATGAACATGCATGAAGAGTCCTATTCTCTTTTTATACAAACAACCGATTAATTGGCCTACTAACAAATATAGTACAACTAAGTGAACAACTAAATAGACCCCACTAAAATAAGAGTCCTTTACACCACCTTATTTATTTTACACTCTCACTTAACAGTATATCTACATCACATTCTTTATTTTACATCTCATCGCACTAGAACAATATTAGCCACTGAGCAGCTCTTTTATGAGATTCATAGGGAAAAATTATTTCACCCATAAACACATAAATCTTGGTTTTGTACTTGTGTGATCTTGTAATATGATACTTGTGATTCATTTCGATATTAATAATATTATTACTTTAGGTTTTGTTTCCTCTATTCTTGGTTATTTTTACTTTTGAAAATCCTATTGGTTTAGGTAGTGGTAGAGCCTTGTCTCGCATATAGTGTCTTAGTGCGACATGCCATTTAGAATTAGTTTGTGATCTTAAATAGATTGTGTGGATTTCATGGGTTTTGCTATTTTCAATCTCATGTGAGGAGAGGCAGAAAGACAAGGTTCAATAGAGAGAATGAGGCAAAAAATAGGGATTTTGTACTGATCTAGTACCCATTTACCGACAGAAACACGATATATTTCTTGATATGGCTGAAACTCCCTAGTTTTGATCAGCAGTAAACATGGTACGATTCAGGAGTGTTTCCGTACCATATTACATGTTGATAGGGAAAATATCAGTAATACTGGCCTATGAAATCAACTACCTCGCTTGTGACTCAAGTGATATCTCTTGATATTTCAAAAAGAAATATTTAGAGTCCAAATCTCTCGACTCTTCACTATATATATATATATATATATAGATATATACCTTATAAGATATAACTTATTTCTTAAAAAAAAAAAGATTTAACTATATAAATAAATAAAGAGAAGAAATTACATTAAAGTGTGTGATTGTATAAGAAAGAAAAATGACTTTTTGAGTGTTGTGGCCTTAAGAAATGTGAAGACATAATAGCACAAGTATCAGGTGTGCCAAATGCTAAAATAAAAAATCAAACCACATCATATGTGTTATATGTCAAATTATTTTAACACATGCATGTTACAGTACACTTCTACTAGTATAAGTGTACTTAGCTATGTGCTTACTTTTTAAATAATTTCTCTCTCTTCTCTACTAACTTCCTCTCCTCTTTCATATATCTCTCTCCTCTCTCCTCTCTCCTCTCTCTTTATTACTTTTTTTTGTTTTTTTAATAGATTGTGAGTGTTATTTTAGATTATTTAATTATTAATATGTTAAAATAAGAAATATGATAAAGGGTGCATTATAAAGTAGTATACAAATAAAATAACTTTTTGATGGGTTAAAAATCAAAATGTTATTTTGTTTTTAGCACAGCAGAAGCTAATGCTAATCTAATTTCAATTTTGAAAAGAATAGTAGTAGCAGGGAATGGATAGAACTTCTGTCCCTCTTTTTTTTCTTTTTTCTTTTTTTTGTGTTATGTTATGTTATGTTTTTTTTTTTTTTTATAATTATAATAAAAATTTTTAAAATGGTACTTTTGACTTTTGAATAGTATTTGTTTGGACTTTTTTTAGAACAGAATAATTCTAGGGATATACCAAATCTTACATCCAATTAAAAAAAAAAAAATTTTGGCTACATTGCATGGAATGTGTTTTGTTCTTAGCATATAGGAAAAAACGTGCACTTTTCTGTACAATTGATATGGAAAGTGGATTATAGCAATGAAAAAGAAAAATAAAAGGGCAAGGGATATATAGCCTTATAGCTTAATTGATTAACATTTGCATTCAAGATTCAAATACCTTTAAGTTTATAACTATCGAATTATTAAAAGAAAAAAAATGCATAATTACATTATTTTTCTTGAGGTGCAGTGGAATGACATTTCACTACAAACCTTGAGAAAAAAATATTTTTTTTTATTTTCCACCTTGACATCCATTTGATTGAACTTTGTTAAATTAATATTAAAAATGTTGTGTATTAATATGCTCTTTGCTAAAGGGTAGGTTTCCAAAGCTAAATGCAACTGGACAAATTTTGCATTTTTATTCTAAATTTATTAGTTATGTTTTTATCAACTATGGTTAAACTTTGGTAAAGATAATTTTATAAAAATTTAAAATATTTCATTACTAATATAAATAAAAGGGAAGAGTGTTACTATTATTTTTTTTTAAAAAAATTACAAGTTGAGTTTCATTCTCTAAAATTTTAAGAGCATTCACATTAAAGATGTGAAAAATGCTAAATCCTAATTTTAGCTCTCATCCCCTTAAAATATCATTCACATCAAGCATGCTATTCTTAAAACTTTTAACATCTTTGCTATAGTAAAGTGTCATATTTGACACCCTACTGTAGTAAGTTGCTAGAGTTTATTATTATTATTTTTCTTTTTCTCTCTCTCACTCTCTCTTGTGCCGTGCCTCTCTCCACTCCTTTCCTCTCTCTTTTTCTATGCCTCTCCGTCTCTCTTTGACTCTCAATCTCCACATCAACAATGATGAGTGACGCGACAACGAGGAAGGTGCCACCGTCACCATTTTTCCGAGGGCCTCATCAAAGGTGTCATAGACGTGTTCCTTGAGCGTGGCTTCCACCACCAGTGCCACGCTAGACACGAGATGCTCCAGGTGTGGTTGGGTTTTGCTGGGTTGATCGGGGTTTGCTGGTTGTGGGTGTGGGTTGATTCCGTGGTGTAGGTTGATTTGTGGGTGTTGGCTTGATTCTATGGTGTGGTTTGATTTGCAGATGCTCGATTGATTCCATGGTGTGGATTGATTTGTGGGTGCTAAGTTGATTAGTGGGCTTGGGTTGATTCAATGGCTTTGGGTTGTGGGTGTGTGTTGATTGATTCGGTGGTTGGTTGTAGTGGTTTGTTGTGGGTTGTGCCGTGGGTTGAGGCCATGGGTTGTGTTGTGTGTTGAGGCTGTGGGTTCTCGTTCTCTCTCTAGTGAAATCTCTATCTAATGGGTGTGGGTTGATTGATTTGGTGGTTAGTTGTGGGTTTGTTGTGGGTGGTGAAGGTGGTGACATTGAGTGGGTGGTGGCTGGTTGTGGCCATGAAAGGTGGGTTGATTGTTTTTGCTCGGAGAAGAGAGACACACACAGAGAAAGAGAGAGAGATGTCTTATGGAGAAAAAAAAAGGAATTACAAATAATAAATAAATAATATTTTAATGAAGTGGAAAAAAAATAAAACCTTTGATGTTTGGATGTATTATAAAGTGAAGCGTTAAAATAGATAAAGTAGTGTTTTGAAATACTAAATACTATGGGTTTATTTGGATACAACTTATTTTGCTGAAAATTGAAAACACTGTAGCAAAATAATTTTTAAATGTGTGAATAGTGCCGTGGGACCAATTTTTATTTTTATTTTTGAATAAAGTGGTTGTGGGTCTCATGAACGGTGTATGAACAATAAAATTTGTCTCCTAAAAGCCGAAACTCGTGAAAAAAAAAAAAGAATGAAATGCAAAATGCCGGACACAGGATAATTTCTATCCAAACACTCACTATAACTTTTAACATATCTAATGTGAATGCTCTAAAAAGGATAATGTATTTTTTTTATTTTAAATAGAAGGTAAAAATACCATGTGTGTCAATATTTCTCTTATTTCTACCACTTTTGTCAAAAAAAAAATTATTTCTCTTATTTATTTATTTAATAATTTTACGGGTGTACGCGTTTTGAACGCTAGAAAATTTCCAACCCTGCACATTTTCCCGTCATATATTGAAAATCAAAATCAACAGAAAGGTCAACTGATAGTTGACATGTAGATGTTAGAATGGTTTCATTTCATTTTATTCTCTGAAGAAAAAAAGAAAAAAAAAGGAAAATAAAATAAAATAAAAGCTTAGCAATAGAAAGTGACATTAATAATGGCGTTTAGATATGGCAAAACGGGACAAAATTTTCTGACCTGGCCCAAAAAATACATGATTCGAACCAGATTTTTTTGACCCGATACAAAAAGGGGTTGACTCATGACCCAACCCGACCCCGAACCCGAACCTTTTTTTTTTTAATTTTGGTAAAAAAAAATTTAATTAAGACAATATTGGTTTAATTATTTGTTGTGAGTTTTAAGGAAACAATTGAGACATTTACATAATTGTATGCAAAATAATTGAAAGATGAATGATTGAGCATTCTGTAATGAGTAAAGATTTTTAGATATCAAATAGCAAAGTGCATGCTAAGATAATCTGATTACAATACAGTTAAAAATATAGATTTAAAGTTGTAGACATATGTGAGAAACATTCACAAACAAGTGTGAAAATAGTGAAGCCAAAGTATGAAATTAACATAAATTATGAATGCTTAGACCTATTTTTTAACAATATATGTCCAAAATAAACAATTTTTCAAAATAAATTATGATATTTCCTAGAGTGTTTGTTGTTTAATAATAATATGATATTCATAAAAGAGTTCATGTATAAATAAATAAACAATCAAATTTTAATATATATCTGAAATTGAAATAGTGCCAACTACAATTGAAAATAGATTATAAAATTAATTTTCAAAATTGTAAATTATTTATATATTTTTATTCTTTGTTAAATGAATTATCCAATAAGTCATTTGTAATTTTGTTTTATATTTTGGGATGTTGATATTGTGTAGAAATAAAACTTGTGTATTTGTTTTACTTATCTTTGTATTATTTTTTTTTTTTAGATAGCAATATTAGGATTTGTATAATTTTAAAATTATTGAATAAATATTAATAAGTGTAAATCATTCTTGATATAAGTGGTGAATTCAAAGTAATGCATTTTACATCAAGTAATTTGTTGCATGACTTTCTAAATAGCAAATACATGTTGTTTTCTTTATAAAAAAAAAAAATTACATGAAAAATATGGGTCAACTCGACCCAACCCGACTCAACCCACAACCCGATTAACACGAACCTGTTTTTAACCCGCTTAAAATGACCATTTTTTATCCACAACCCGATTAACCCGACCCGAACCTAACCCGACCTGCCCGTTTTACCATATCTAATGGCGTTGGTGATTGAAATGAAGCTGGGGAGTTGCTTGGCCTTCCCCATGCAATAAGTGCTAAAATCACAAATGGGGTAAGACGGCTCCTCAGATTGCAGACATGTGCATGTAGTGGCAGGGTTGGAGGATGTTTGGTACATGTACTTAAAAAATGAAAATTATTATTTAAAAATATGTGTGAAAATACGTATGAGGAAAAAAATATGTAAAAA
Organism: Quercus rubra; assembly: GCA_035136125.1. Taxonomy (NCBI): domain Eukaryota; kingdom Viridiplantae; phylum Streptophyta; class Magnoliopsida; order Fagales; family Fagaceae; genus Quercus; species Quercus rubra. Next base: position 33,163,234 of record CM068733.1, on the reverse strand, counting down.
TACGTATAATATTATTTAGAAACTAAAAATTATTATTTAAAAACATGTACCAAACACGCCCTTGGTGCCACAACTGTAGCTCAAGCATCCTCAAAGTTTGTTGTGGAGTTAAGGGGGTGTTTGATTTGTATTATTAAACAACAATTTTCAGTTTTTAAACAATATTTCACATATTTTTATATACTTTTTCACACACACATATTTTCACAAATATTTTTAAATAATAATTTTTAGTTTTTAAACACATGTACTAATTGGACCCTTAATTTTCAGAATTTGTGTGATTAAAAAAATAAAGGAAAGTGGAAAAGCAATGTGTGTCAGTCATTTTCCTGATTTTATTTTTACGGCCGTACGCGTTTTAAAATTTGAACAGTTAAGAAATTTCCAACCCCACCTCTCTTTTCCAACTATTTTTTCTCATCACGCATACCTAACAACCTAACCCTCTTTTCTTAACCTTTATTCGTTGGTTCCCTCCCAACTTCTCTCTTTCTCCTTTATATTTTTCCTACTAGTTTTTCTCTCTCTGAGTCTCAGTGATTCTTTATTAATCTCTCCTTGGTTCTCTCTCAGTGACTTTTTATTAATCTCTCCTTCTCCTTTCTTTTTTGGTTTTCACAACAATTCTCTCTCAATCTTCAAGAGTTCCTCTTGTCATCAGTTCCTTTCTAGTATCTATACAAGGGCGTGTTTGGATCTTGGGGTAAGTACGTTAGCAACTCGTCATTTTTTTCTTTTGATTTTTTGCTCATATTGTAAGGCATTATTGTTTGTTGGTCATGAATTTGTGGTTTTGTCCACACAGTTTTTTTTTTTTTTTTAAATAGTTTTGGTTTGTTTCTCGCCAACCTTTTCTTTTTTCTTTTATATTGTTTCCAAGAGAGGAGGCCACGCCACCGCTGCCAGCAGGCCGATCGTCTTCGCCGTGTCGCCGCCTCATCACTGGTATTTCTTCTCTTCTCTTCTCTCTCTCTCTCTCTCTCTCTCTCTCTCTCTCTCTCTCTCTTAGATTTGGTCTACTTTTATGGTTTCTCTCTCTTTCGCACTCTCTAATCTCATCTCTAGCTCAACTTTTACGGCCCTCGTGACTTTTTATCTTAGCGTCTGTGTGGGTTGTGACTTTTGTCTGAGTGTCTTTGTGCCTTTCTTAGTTCTAGTTTGAGGCTTTATTTACTTGTAGAACTTTTTTTTTTGGGATAAACTATTTACTACCACAGAACTGGTAGTAAAGTTTTGGAGCATTTTTATTTGATTGGTTAATAGTGCCAGCAAATTGCAATGAGTGTGGGTCTGTGGTTGAAATAATTTTTTAATTAATAAAGTTGAGTGATGATGTCATAGGTCATTTTTTTTGTCTTTTTGTTTAATTGAATAATTAATTGCAAAATTGAATAATTAATTGCAAATGACATAAAAATTCACTGCGTTATGAGAATAAATAAATCTATTGTATGGTTGCATAATTAGTTGCATAAGTGATGTTTAATATATTACAAATTTTATTATATAGATCTGGTAAATTGGTGTGTCACAAGTCATAAAAGGTAATTAATACACTAATAATTTATTATTTTATTAAAGTGACATGACACTAATCACATAAATTGATACACAATTTTGTAAGTTTTTTATATTAAAATTTTTTAAGTAACTTCTAGCTTTTAAGAGTAATTACACAAAAAATTAATTACATAATGAGAAAAATTAAAAGTTTTAATTTGAGAGTAATTAATGCATTTTTGCACACTGCACACATTATTGTATTGAGTAATGTTACAATTATAAATTATTTTATAATATTTTTACAAATTATTGATGTGATAAATTCTTTTTAGTTTTAATTTGAGTTTATTATTAATATCACATTTTTATTTATCAATAATTATTGAGTTCAAATTTGTATAAAAGAATTATTGAATCCGAATTTAGTGAGGAGGAAGTGTAAAGCCCACGCACCAGGAAAGAAGTAAAAAGACAAAAAGGAACAGAAGAAGAAGAAAGGGTCAACGAAAACAGCAGAAGAAATTGAGGAAAACAGAAATAGGAAAATGACGAATGAAGAGAACAAAGAGAAACAAAGAAATTTGTTAGGAGGACATTTTTGTCCATAGGCTTTGTACTCCTTACTTTTCTCCCCAATTTAGGGAAATAATATTTTGGTGGGAAAACGCCAGGGCCTACCAAAATTTACCGAATTTTCCATCTTCAAACAAAAAACCACTTATTATTTTTTCATTACTTTTATTTTTCATCACCTTACTTTTAACTCCAATCAAATTCACTTTATGGGAAAAATATTTTCCCCACATTTATTTTACTAAACTCTATTAATTTAATATTAAAAATATTATATACTAACATGTCCTTTCTTAAAGGGCATGTTTCCAAAATTAAATCCATTGTTTTTTTCTTTTTTCAAAGGATTGTGGAGAGATTTGGGATATTTGATTTGTGTTTTTAAATAACTATTTTCAGTTTTTAAATAGTATTTCATGTATTTTGTATTTTTATTTTAATTTTTTTATTATTAAACATAGTTAAACTTTGGTAAAAATAATTATAAAAAATTAGAATATTTTAATACCAATATAAACAAAAAGAGAATTTTATTTATTTTTTTTTTTAAGTTTTGAAACAGGGTCAGGATGTCCTTTTCTCATATATGTGTAATTAAAAAAAAAAGTGGAATGCCACGCGTGTCAGTCTTTTTTTTTTTTTTCTTTTAATTTTATTTTTACGACCCACTCGTTTTTCAATGTTTCAGGCTTTTGTTTTTTAATTTAATTTTTATGGCCCACGTGTTTTTCCCACTTTCTTTTCCATCATGCATGCCAACCCACTTTTTTAAACCTGTTTCATTGGTTCTCTCTCAACTAGCTCTTTCCTCTTTACGTTCTCTCCCATCCCCCATTGATTCTCTCTCATTGACTCACTCTTTTTTTTTTTTTTTTCCCCATACTAATTCTCTCTCAATAATCTTCAAGAGTTCATCTCCTATCTTATTGCCACCAGTTCCTTTTTAGTATTGTTAGTGTATAGCTTAGACTAGTTTAGCCCATTGGGCTTAGCCCAATATACTTACTTGTAGTTTACTCCTTTTACTTGTACTGCACACATACCTAGCCTATATAAGGCTCTCTTTTGTACTTATTATACACACATCAATATACAGACTATTCAGTCTTTCTCTCTCACTTTATATTGTTAACATGGTATCAGAGCCATTCCTCTGATTTTCTGGTTCCTGTGGACATCTCCGGCGTTCTTCCGCTGCCCTCGCCTTCATCCAGTCGTCACTGTCAGAAGCGAGCCACCGCCGTCACGCCCACAGTACTGCAACACTCGGATATCAACGTTCTGTGCATTCAACTGCCAAATAACAGGCATAGAAAGACAGAACATCAAATCCCGAGCAAAACCCAACCAAGAACGGCCAGAAACAGCCTCACACGCGCCCCCACGCGCCGCCTGAAGTTTCTGCCTCACGAGCACGCGCTCCACGCGCCGCCACGCGCCGCCACGCGCCGTCAGTGACTGCCACGCGCCCCCACGCGCCAGGCCAATCTCACCCACGCGCCACACGCGCCCCACGCGCCTGCTGTTGGTCACCTCCTGCCACGTCAGCCCTAGGTGACGTCACACACGCCACGTCAGCACACGTCAGCAGTTGACCGTTGACTCTGACCGTTGACTTTGACCGTTGACCGTTGACTTTGACCGTTGACTTTGACCTGGTCAAAATTTTTCAATCGGACCTGTTTTGCTCAGTTTTTCGCGTAGATTCCGATTTTGAGCTCTGTTTCTGCATTTGAGGTCTCTAAATCCCATTTTTTGGTCATTTTCTTCATTATGGCTCAACAAAATGAACGAGATATCATCCGTCCTATCACTATTATGTTGGATGGTCCAACTAGTTATCATGCATGGTCTCAGAATATGACTGTCTTTCTCAAGGGGCGTAAACTGTGGAGATATGTGACTGGTTCAATTCCTAAGCCAGTACCAAACCCTAAGTCTAAAGCCACAACTGCTGAAGAGTCTTCGAAGACTGCTGTTACAACCGATGATTATGAAGAACGCCTAGAGGAATGGGAGAGTATTCAAAGTAAGATCTTGTCTTGGTTTATCAATACCTCTATTCCCTCCATTCATAATCTTCTTCCTCGTCTTGAGACTGCTGAGGCTGCTTGGAAATTTTTGGCTGATCGCTATAATTGCACTAATGATTCAAGCTTGGAGTTCCACATTGAATCCAAGCTCTATCAAATGCGTCAAGAGACAGGTCAGTCTATTTCTGATTTCTATTCTCAGACTTCTACTATGTGGGAACAACTCTCTGCTGCAGATCCTCCACTGGTGTGTTCTAAGGACATTGAGCTCTTTGTCAAATATCGGGATCGTCGTCAATTTATGCATTTCATGATGGGTTTACGTGAGGATTTTGAGCCTACTAGGGCTTCTCTGCTTAGCCGGTCTCCTACTCCTTCTCTTGATGCTGCAGTCAAGGAGCTCATTTCTGAGGAGAACCGTCGGCCTACTTATCACATGTCATCATCTGATCATGTATTGGCTACACCCTCTCCACAGCCTCCCATTGCTGCATTCACTGCTCCTCCACGAATAAACCCTGGGCGTCCCAACTCTCAGTCTTCCAAAGGTACTCGCTGCGAGTTTTGCCGTAGCAAAGGTCATGACATCTCTGTTTGTCGCAAACTGCAGAAATTTGTGCAAGAGCATAATAAGGCTTCTCTTCCTCGGGCAGCTGCTGTATGTCCTTCAGATCCATCGGTTCCTACAGGTCCATCTTTGACTTCCTCACTTACTACGGCTGATGTTGAGGCAGTTGTTCAACAGGTTTTATCCCGTACTTCCACTGCCCTTTCTGTCACCTCAGGTAACCAACCTTGGTTCTTTGATACTGCATGTTGTAACCATATGACTCCTGATGAATCCCAATTTTCTGAAAAGACACCCTTAGAACATCCAATCACCATTTACACTGCTGATGGAACTCCTATGCCTGTTAGTCATAAAGGAACAATCTCTTCTCCTAGTCTATCCCTTAATGACACTTTTCATATTCCAAAGTTATCCCTTAATTTGCTTTCTGTTGGTCAACTTTGTGAATTAGGCGTAGATATTTTATTTACTAATCATGGTGTGGATGTGCAGGATCCCCGGACGGGTCAAGTGCTTGGGACAGGCCGTAAGATTGGTCGCATGTTTGAGGTTCATGACTTGAAGATTCCTTCACAAGTTGTTTCTGCAGCTGCTACCACTACCACCTCCTCACCTGATCTATGGCATGCTCGTCTTGGTCATCCATCTTTATCTCGTCTTCAGTTGTTAGCTTCTCAAGGTCATTTAGGTTCAGTTCAGTTTTCAAAATTTGATTGTACTTCCTGTCATTTTGGCAAACAAACAAAATTGCCCTTTAATAAAAGTGACTCCTTTTCTTCTGCCCCTTTTGATCTTATACATTCTGATATTTGGGGTCCTGCACCTGTTCCCACTGAGGGGGGATCTAAATATTTTGTCATATTTGTGGATGATTTTTCTCGATATACTTGGATTTATCTGCTTCACCATAGGTCTGAACTTGTGTCTATTTACCAAACATTTCATAAAATGATTGAAACACAGTTCAATCGCACCGTCAAAGTCTTTCGATCAGATAATGCTCAAGAATATAATGATAAATCTTTCTTATCCTTTTTAGACAGTCATGGTACTCTTCCTCAGCGGTCTTGTCCTTACACCTCTCAACAAAATGGTCGTGCAGAACGAAAACACCGTCACATTCTTGATGTTGTCCGCACCCTTCTCATTTCTGCCTCTCTTCCTGAGCGCTTTTGGGGTGAGGCTGCACTCACTGCTGTGTACACCATTAATCGTATTCCTTCACCAACTACACACAACAAATCACCATTTGAGCTTCTTTATGGTCAAACTCCTGATTACTCCTCCCTTCGGGTTTTTGGTTGTGCTTGCTTTGTCTCTCTTCCTCCTCATGAACGAACAAAGCTCCAGCCTCGTACTCGTCTCTGTTGTTTCCTTGGTTATGGTGTGTCTCAAAAGGGGTTTCGCTGCTATGATCCCATTTCTCATCGCCTTCGTGTCTCCCGTCATGTTGAGTTTGGGAACATCGTTCTTTCACGAGTCTTCAGCAGTTTCCTACATCTCCTTCCTCAGAGTCTCCTATTTTTACTGATCTTTTCCTCCCTCTTTATCCTGAACTTGTGGAGGATTCTTCAACATCGGCTACCTCTCCAGACGACTCATCTCCGGTTCTGTCTCCGGCATATGACCCGCCTGTCTCGGATCCTGTGGCACCACCCTCTCCTGAGTCACATGTTGGTCCTGAACTTCGTCGTTCCACTCGGGTAAGCATTCCTCCCCCTTATCTTGCTGATTATCACTGCTCTTTTGCTCTTGCCACCCTCTATGAACCTCACACCTATCGTGAGGCCCATACTGACCCTCTTTGGCAGCAAGCTATGAACGAAGAACTAGATGCCCTTCATAAGAATAACACTTGGGATATGGTTGATTTGCCTCCTGGTCAGTCTGTAGTAGGTTGTAGGTGGGTTTACAAGATCAAGACCAAGGCTGATGGATCTGTTGAACGATACAAGGCTCGCCTAGTTGCCAAGGGCTTTACTCAGGAGTATGGTATTGACTATGAGGAAACATTTGCTCCTGTTGCTCGCCTTACATCGGTCAGATGTCTCATTGCTGTGGCTGCTGTTCGCCGTTGGCCTCTTTATCAAATGGATGTGAAGAATGCTTTCCTTAATGGAGACCTCCATGAAGAAGTGTACATGCAACCACCTCCTGGCTATCCACATTCAGGCAGCCAAGTTTGTCGCCTTCGCCGTGCTCTTTATGGCCTTAAGCAGGCTCCTCGAGCTTGGTTTGAAAAGTTTAGCTCGGTTGTTGCTCAGCAGGGTTTCACTTCGAGTCCTCATGACACCGCTCTCTTTGTCCGAAGATCCTCTGCTGGTATCACTCTTATTCTTCTTTATGTTGATGATATGATTATTACTGGAGATGATTCTGCAGGTATCCGCTCTCTTCAGCAGTTCCTTAGTCAACATTTTGAGATGAAAGATCTAGGCACTCTCAGCTATTTTCTTGGGCTTGAGGTTACCTCATCCTCTGATGGATACTATCTTTCCCAGGCTAAATATGCTTCTGATCTTCTCTCTAAAGCCGGTATCACCGACAACAAGACTGTTTCCACTCCTTTAGAATACAATGCAAGGCTCACACCTTTGGATGGTGAACCTATATCCGATGCTACTCGCTATCGTCAGTTGGTTGGTAGTTTGATCTATCTCACTGTTACTCGTCCGGATATTTCACATGCCGTGGGTATGGTTAGTAAGTTCATGGATGCACCTCGTTCTGTCCATTATGCTGCTGTTCTTCGGATTCTCCGATATGTCAAAGGCACACTTTATCATGGTCTGCATTACTCCTCTCGATCTTCCCTCGAGCTTCATGCCTATTCAGATGCTGACTGGGCAGGTGATCCGACTGATCGATGCTCTATCACCGGTTTCTGTTTCCTGTTAGGTACTTCTCTTGTCTCGTGGCGCAGCAAGAAGCAGGATGTGGTTTCCCGTTCCAGTACTGAGGCAGAGTATCGTGCCCTTGCCGACACCACTTGCGAGCTTGTTTGGATTCGCTGGCTCTTGGCTGACATGGATGCTCCGCAGCCCACTGCCACTCCTCTTTATTGTGACAATCGTAGTGCTATCTACATTGCTCATAATGATGTCTTCCACGAACGCACCAAGCATATTGAGATCGACTGCCACATCACTCGCCAGCATCTCAAGAAAGGAAATCTCAAGTTGTTCTCCATCTCCTCTGCTGACCAGCCTGCTGATATCTTTACCAAGACTCACCCGCCTGGTCGTCTTCGAGATCTTATATCCAAACTCCCGTTGGCTTCTTCCTTGCCACCTTGAGTTTGAGGGGGGATGTTAGTGTATAGCTTAGACTAGTTTAGCCCATTGGGCTTAGCCCAATATACTTACTTGTAGTTTACTCCTTTTACTTGTACTGCACACATACCTAGCCTATATAAGGCTCTCTTTTGTACTTATTATACACACATCAATATACAGACTATTCAGTCTTTCTCTCTCACTTTATATTGTTATCTAGACAACTGCGTGTTTGGATCTTGGGGTAAGTACGTTAGTAACCCATCATTTTTCTCTTTTGATTTTTTTCATTTTGTAAGGGATTGTTTGTTGGTCTTTGAATTTCTGATTTTGTCCATACAGTTGTTTTTTTTTTTTTTTTTTTTTTTTGGTAACTTTGGTTTGTTTCTCTCCACGCCACCCTTTTCTTTTCTTTTATTTTATTCACGAGATGAGGCCACGCCATTGCCGCCAGCAGGCTGATGGTTCCCGTCGTGTTGCCACCCTATCACTGGTGTTAGAGATATATTAATCTAATAGTATAGGCTCAAGCTAATACTACTTTTTTGTACAATATATTAACCCCGTGTTTTTGGGTTTTCTTATTTTATGCTTTCACTTTTGCACATATTTCAGCATATTTAACATGATTTATCTCTAACAACTAGTATTTCGTCTCTTCTCTTGCTTCTCTTGCTTCTTTGGCTCTCCCTCTCTCTTAGATTTGATCTAGTTTTATGGTTTCTCCCTTTTGCACTCTGATCTCATCTAGCTCAACTTTTACCGTTTTTGTGACTTTAGTACTTTACTATGATTTTATCTGGGTGTCTTTGTACCTTTCTTAGTTCTTATAATAGTGGGTCTGTACATGGTCGAATAGTTTTTTAATTAATAAAGTTGAGTGATTATTGGGTCATAGGTAATTTATGTCTTTTTGTTTAATTAACAAATAATTGCAAATGACATAAAAATTCACTGCATTATGTGAATAAATAAATTTATTTTATGCATGAATAATTGCATGAGTGATGTTAGAGATATTACAAGTTTTGTTATACGAGTCTTACAAATTCATGGGTCACCAATCAAAAAAGGTAATTAATATACTAATAATATATTATTTTATTAAAGTAGCACCAATCAAATAAATTGATACAAAAGTTTATAAGTTTTTTATGGTAAAATTTGCAGTAACTTATAGCATTTTCCCAATTGCATAATATCACACATAATTAATTATGTAATAATGAGAAAAATTAAAAGTTTTGATTTAAGAATAATAAGTGCATTTTTTGCGCACTACCCACATTCTTGTATTATTCGTTACATTTTAACAATAATTAGTCTTTTTGCTAGAATATTATTGGAAAAATAATTAGATAATCGATATAAATTATTATTTGATTCGTAAATTAAGAGAAAATCAACTACAATATGTAACCTTTTGAAAAAAAATTATTTCAATATGTGAATTTTTCAAAAGAAAATATTTAAATTATTTAAAATTCAATGCTAGTGTTGCAACCATGATTTTAAAATCGAACTGGTCAAAGAATCTTAAAAGGACTGGTTATCGGTTTTTAGGTCCGATCAGGATCGAACCCATGATCAAATCAGTGACGTAATAAATAATTTAATTAATAAATATATAATTATAAATCAATAAATTTAAATATATAATAATTTTATAGCTTTCAATATTTACTAAAAACTAGATATTACATTTTAGAAGTATTTTTATGTCAAATTAAACTCAAATTAAAAGAAATTAAGCTAAACAAACTATCAAATAAAAAAGGTTTTGGTTTTAAAGTTTTATAAAAACGGGTTTAAGGTTTTATATTCATATATAATTTTCTTTACTTTTAAGTTTTAACAAAACCGTTATTTAATTAGAAAAATATTTACCAAAAATATTAGTTTCTTCTCGTATATTAAGAGAATTTAGAAAGTTAGTTATTGTCTTTTTGACTTCCAAAAATACCTATAATTTAATTGACTTATTCTTATTCCTAAAACATAAAAATGAGGTTAAAACTGTAAATTGACAAAAATTAAAAACCAAAAACCTATCAATGTTTATAAAACTTCCCACTATGCCATCTACACAACCAAAACTACCCCATGTTCCTATAAAAAAAACTACCCCATGTTCTTAAAAAAAAAAAAAAAAAAAAAAAAAACTATCTCAAGTTCCTATTAAGAAAAAATATTAAAAAAAAGAGTTTTATTATATACAAAAAACGCGTATGATGAAGGTAATATTTGTTATGTAAATATTTTATGCTTGTCTTACAGAATATTGTATGCTTGTCTTACCAATGTTATTATTGTTTTTTTTTTTTTTTTGGGTAAAGAGGCGATGTATTAAAACTCAAAGGAAAGCAACAGAGTCATGATAGGTCCTATTAACAAACAACCCGTCTCTATCATCCTGAAGAATTTGCAAAACGTCCACAGGCGGACTCAAAAGATTAAGTAAATCTATCTCCTGCTCCACACCCATTTTGGCCAACATGTCTGCACATCGGTTAGCTTGCCGATAACAATGCTTGATTTGAATTTGCTGGAAACATAACACCAGCTGCCTGCAATCGTCCATTATAGGAGATATAATCTTATTATCATAGCTATAGTTCCTTAGGACATCAACCATTACTTTAGCATCCAACTCTACAACAAGGCAAGTTATATTTAAAGAAAGGCACAAGCTAAGACCATCCCTTAAGCCCCAAAGCTCATCTGCAAAACTGTCAGTAGCCCCTATATGTCTTGTGAAACCCGCTATCCAATTCCCATGATCATCTCTAACAACACCACCACACCCTGCTTGTCCAACACTACCCAAAACCGACCCATCAGTGTTTAATTTCTTCCATCCCATTGCTGGCTTTTCCCATCTGATGCTCCTTGTCACAACTTGGTTGGATTCCTAGGTGAAGCTACATAACACAAAAACTCCACAGCTTGGTTAACAAGTTCCTTGGAAATATTCTGGTTTTGGCTTTTCCTCTTGAAAACAAACATGTTTCTACTCTTCCATAAATTCCACACAGCTATTGGAAATATAATATTCCATGGAGGGTTACCTTGAAGGTAGCTTTTCCTATCAGTACTATTGATGTTGATCCAATCTTGAAGATTACTTGTCCAAAATACTCAGTCAGTTCTTTGAATTCCCAATTGCCTCCAAACTTCTTTAATCTTATGGCAGTCCCTAAGAGCATGTAAAATTGATTCTGAGGTCCCTTGACAGATTGGGCATGACTCCTCCTCAACCACTCCTCTTCTCATAAGGCAAGCCTTAACCCTTATACTTCCATGAGCACACAACCACAAGAAAGTCCTGATGCACGGCAACGCATTTAATTTCCAAATCCACCCAAAATCACGCATAACCAGATCAGCTTCTGTTCCCATGGCAATAGAGTATGCACTTTTTAAATCAAAGATGCCTTTCGGGTTGCCCTTCCAAGAGATTCTCTCCCTTCCTCTACTAGTGAAGGGTGTAGGGATGGCCTGAATCAAGGATTTTAAATCCAAGGGTAGCTCAAAAGGAATTTTGCTCCAGTCCCACCCCGTATCTATTAGAACATCCTTCACTTCCAAGTGAGTTGCACCTTGAGTTAAAGGCTCTTGAATCAAATTCCGGAGAGGTCCTTTACTCAGCCAATTGCCCCTCCAAAAGCTAAGATTACTATCCCTGCTAATCATCATCAAACTACCCTTGTTAAAGGTCTCCCTACCTTTTTTTATGGCTGTCCAGACCTATGAGCATGGCAATCTGTCCGGGTTGCTAGCATTGAGTCTTCTATTGCTGTGATACTTTTGCCAAAGGACTTGAGCCCACTGAGCTTCTCTTTTCGTGTGCAAACGCCAATTAAGCTTGGCAAGGAGGGCTGTATTTCTACCTTTAGCTGCCTGCAACCCAAGCCTTCCTTCCTCTTTTGTTCTAGTAACTTTTTGCCACCCCACCCAATGAATCTTTTTGGCGGTCTCCGTGGTTCCCCATAGGAAGTTTCTATTAACCTGATCAATCCCATCCAAAATTCTTCCTGGTAACTTAGCACAGTGCATAACATAGGATGGTATTGTCGCAAAAGAGGCTTGAATAAGAATGGCACGACCAGCCAAGGAAAGCATATTCGCCTTCCATCCTACAAGTTTTTGTTTAACCCTATCCAAAACAAAATTGTACTTATGGGAGGAGGATCTCGGATGCCTAATAGGAATCCCAAGGTACTTACCAAGCGAGGGAGTGGAGGCAAAACCAAGGATATCACTTAATGATTCCCTAGTATCCCTATCCACATTAGGCGAGAAATAAACTCTAGACTTTGCCTCACTAATTGTTCTCCCAGATATGCTACAAAACTCATCCAAAACATCTCTAACGGTAGAGCAATTGGTGCTATCTGCCCTTGCAAACAAAACCAAATCATCCGCAAAAAACAAATGAGAGAAAGCTGGCCTACTACCAGACGCCTTAACGGGTTGCCAAAGCTTAGCATTGCATTTTTTCACAATAAGATGACCCAAATACTCCATACAATGAATAAACAAGTATAGAGAAAGAGGGTCTCCTTGTCTTATCCCTCTAGAAGGGAATATCAGCTCCAAGGCTTCATTAAACAAAATGGAAGTAGAGACGGTGGATATGCAACTCATAATAATCTCAATCAAATCAGCTGGCAAATTAGCTCTAATGAGCACATCCCTAATGAAACTCCACTCAAACTTGTCATATGCCTTCTCAAGATCAATCTTCAAGGCCATATAGCCCACTTTTTTCTTGCTCAAAGAGTGAATAACTTCTTGCACTATAATTGCATTATCAACTCCTTTCCTTCCCGAAACAAACGTTGCTTGAAGGGGGGAGATAAGCTTATCCAAGTAAGGCCTTATACAAGCAACAATGATCTTAGTAATGATTTCGTAAACGGTGTTACATAGACTAATCGGCCTATAATTAGAAATCGTTTCCGGCCCTTGGATTTTGGAATGAGGGCAATGTGGGTTTTGTTAAGATAATCCGGGACTTTTCTCTCCAAAAACACCTTCTTCACAACACTAACCACCGAGTTACCCACAATCAACCGAAACCTATGGAAGAACCCGGCATGCAAGCCATCCGGACCCGGCGCTTTGAAATCTTTCAAAGACCATAATGCCACTTTAATTTCATCCTCCGAAGCAACCCCCCCAATGCTTTGTTTCTCCTCTTCAGAAAGACTAACTTGCCAGTGGGAAAAAGAAGGGGCAGCTCGAGTAACACAGGAAAAGGAATAGGTATAAATACCCTCAAACCCATTTCTAATGTGCTCCTTGATAGCCTTTTCCTCAAAAATCCACTCATCAACTGAATCCTTAATCGCCAAAATTTGATTCTGTTTCCTCCTCACCAAGGTAGAAACATGGTAAAAATTAGTGTTTCTATCATCTTAAACCAACCAATTAACCCGAGATTTTAAGGCTCATATCTCCTCCTCTTGATTAAGTACAACATCTAGCTCTTTAAGCAACTCATTTTCAAGATTGATGAGAAAGGTTGAAGGCCTATTAGCTAGAGCTCGCTGGATGCCATTAAGCCTTGCCATGATATTCTTCTTTCTATTAAAGACATTCCCAAATTGCATCCTATTCCACCTTGTAGCCTCATCGGTAAACTTACTAATGGCATCCACTAGCATTTCAGATTAACTCCAAGATCGAGACACAATGGCAGGAAAGGAAGGGTCAGACAGCCAGCATGTTTGGAACTTAAAAGGTCTATTTCTCCCCTTAACACCTCTTGGCTGCATCTCTAGTAAAACTGGACAGTGGTCTGAATGGCACTTAGTAAGATGCACCACTTTTGCTTCCGGATATAACAGGCACCAACTAGGATTCACAAAAAATCTATTTATCCTTTCTTGTATGAGGCCATGCAGATCGCTTCTGTTGGTCCAAGTGAACCGGGGACCATAAAAGCTGATGTCTATTATACTACACTTATCCAGACATTCTTTGAACAAAAGAGACCTATTAACACTTACTGCTCTACCCCCAAATTTATCCTCGCCTATAAACGGTTCAGTAAAGTCACCCGCTACCACCCAAGGCATGTTATGAAGATCATAAACTTTAGCTAAATTATTCCACAGAATGTCTTTCAGCAGTCCTAGGACTAGTATATACAGCAGTTAACATCCAGCTAGAGTTTGAATTCCGTACCTTAACTATTGCATGGATCTCTTGCTCAGTGCTTGACAAAGGTGTAACCTCCACTCTATCCGAGTTCCAGAGCATCCATAGACCACCAGCATAACTAATAGTCTCCGTGTGATAAGCTCCGTCAAAAGGCATTCTATCAGTGATCTACTTAGCCCTTTCGCCCCCAATTCGAGTTTCCATTACAACCATTAACGCTGGATTATGAGTGTGAACCAACGCACTAACGTGCTTCAGAAAAGAAGGCATCGAGGCACCCCTGCAATTCCATACTATTATATTCATGAGGAATTTAGCGATCAACGGGGAACCACTTATCAGCAGGTGGTAGCGGCTTCGCCCTCACCCTCAAATTCCATCCGCTCCACCTCATCATATCCCTCCTCTGTCCCTTGCCCCACGGCATGAACAGATTAAGCTGACAAAACCCCACCTCCATCTCTTATAAAGCCACGTGTGGACTGGGCACACCCATCAACTGATGCACCTACATTAGCTACACAGTGAGCTTGCTTCTCTAAAGATTATGTGGGTTTATCAGAGGAAGGCTTCAATTCCATGGTATCTGAAGCTCTCCGTAGACCCAACACACTACCTGAATCGGATTTGCCATCTCCGGGGTCGCGACTACCACTCCCTTGAAGAACCTGGCCAACTACGGCAAGTTGACTGGTTGTGGACTCGGGTTTGCCATCGTCGGAATCGCAACTGCCACGACCTCGAAGAACTTGACCCGCCATGGCTTGTTGACCAGTTGTGAATTGAAACTGGGAAATAGAAGCCTTTTGATGTCCGCCATAGTTGCTACGGCTTACACTTGCGTCGTGTAGCTCATGCTCATGGGAAAGACTCGTTGAATGATGACAGGCAGAGGAAGCTTCTCCAACGGCGCTCACCATCAAAGATTGGGAAGCCCTTAGTCGTGTAAGGATTTTCATACCCTTGACAGAAGACTTATGATTCGGATTAGGCTTGCTTAAGTCCACATCAAACCGGGTATTTGCAAGGTCCAACTCTTTTAATTTTGGGCTACTCTCCATCATGCCCTGGGCCTGCCGATTGGGCTCATTCACAACATGTTGGATAGCACTATTTCTAACAGACCCATCTAGTTTACGTTTTGCCTCCCTAGTCGTTTCACTTCTGGCTTCAGTCTGGCGTGGAACAAAATTCGTCCTCAAGACCGACTCACTCCTCTTTTGGCGTTGCTGTGGTTGGCCACTCCCTTGTACCATAGATACCCCACCACTCCTCTGACTCTTTGTCCCGTTCTTCTTGCGCGTAACCACTACCCACGGCCCGTACCTCCCATCTGTATCTCCCATCTGCTCGTTGGCAAGCACGCTCTTTGTGGGCCCCTGATCAGGTTTGTCATTATCCGCAACACGTTCATTGCATGAGCCTACCTCCCGCTCCCTTTCTACCACCGTCTCCGCCTTCTTTGTTGGCAAATCTTGCCGGACAACTTGTGGGCAGAATTCCTGTGTGTCCCATCCTCCCACAAACAAAGCACAACTTATGTATTCCCTCGTAGCAAATAGGTTGTTCGAATTTACCGATCAAAATGGCCATGGCTAGAGGTTTGTTCACATCAACTTGGACACAGCCTAGCAAACCTTCCTTTCGTTTCAGAGGCCGTATGAGTATCCACCCTTAAGACATTACCTATCGTCTTACCGATTTAGTGCAGCGCTTCAGCATGATAATATTCAATCGGCAATTCGTTCAGCCTTATCCAGACAGCAATGGAAGAGACATTAGCCGTCGCTGGGTGAAAGTTTGGCTCCCACGGCCTAATGGATAGAAAAAATTCCCCGATAAACCACGGTCCCCTTTTCAATACTGTTTCGAAATCTTCTCTCAAGTAGAACCGTGTGAGAAAGAAGCCGTTTCCCTAAATCCACACAGTCTAATCTACCTGCTGGTTTCCACAGAGACAAAAGCCTATTGTGGAGGTATTTAAATCCATCTGACCGGCCATACACCTTCACAATGAGGGCTTTAGCCCACGGTGTGCGTATTCGTTGCTTAAGATCCTTGGAGAATCTCACTGCTAGAAGACCTTCACGGAGAGCTTCTACCTCGTCATCCGACTCCATATCATCTTCCATAAGGTCTCCAAAGCTAAACGCCTACGTGAAAGCACCTGGTATCTTGCCTACCAGCTTGTCTTTGAACGAGGTTGCATAGTTCCAAGGGCTGTAATCTTGGCTCGACGTCGATGGATTGGACTCCTGACCTTCATGGAAGCCTGCATGGCTGACGTTTTTAACTTTCTTATTACTACGTGCTAATTCCTCCTGTTCTTCTCTAGAGAGAGAGAGAAGACGTTCCATGGAAGCCTTTTTTTGTGGAATAATGCTTAATGTTAATGTTATTATTGTTGCTTGTATTTACGAAGTGCAAATAAAAATATGGGAGTCACAAAGTGGTCTCCCACCTGACCATCAACGTGGCCAAACAACATTCAACCACGTTTATGCTAAACTTTTTATAAAAATAAATTAAATAATAGTCTTCTCTTCTCCCTAAAAGGCTTAAACAATCACCCTAAAAATATAAAAAAGCTTAAACGAAGTAGATCTAGAAAAAAAAATTGGTCAGAGCTCTCTCTCTCCGAAGAAGTAGCAGTGGCAGTTTAAATTCCTCTCTCTCCTCGAAGCCCAGTTCGGCAATTCAGCCCCAGTCCTCACTCCTCGCTCAAACCAAACAGATCTGTGATATTTCCTAATCATTTTCTGATATTGCTTCTCAAACAAATATGAGATTTTCTCCAAATTAAGTGTCTTTCCAAATCTCCTTTTATCCCAAATCTGAGATTTTACAAAATAGAGAAGAAAAACTTGCACCTTCCTCGTCAAAAAGCTAATAAGTCCAAGAAAATTTTGCTCAGTGAACAAAACCGCTGAAAACTGGTCGAATCGTATTATCGTCCAGGTTTACGGTTTCACCGGTTTAACTGACTATTTCTGGTTTTTTCTCACATTTTTTGATATTTTCGATTTTTAGATAGAACTGAACCGGACTTAAGTTCGGTTCTTAATTAAATCGGTTGAATTGGCAGATTTAGTCCGGTTTTTAAAACCATGGTTGCAACACTGCCCACCTCTAATTCCAAAAAATGTCGATACTGACTTCCAAATTATTATCAAATTTTTTTAAAAAAAGTTGAATTCGTAGCAGATACGATACAACCAAATCTTCATTTATTTTCTTTCAGACACAATTTGGCTATATTGACAGATCCAACATAGAAACAAAGCCTACCTCGAGTGCAGCTGTTCTTGAAGTTCTTTATGGCGAAGACAACTACATGGAATGGAGTGTTCGGGTGAAGACATATTTGATGGCTCAAGGTCTTTGGGACATTGTAGAAGCAACGAACGAACCTCCTACACCAGAAAATATAGCTGCTTTTATGCCTTGGAGCAAGATGAATGCCATGGCTTTACATGTGATCCAAATTTCATGCGGCCCGGACACATTTTCTGATATTATGAAGATTACTTCGGCCAGATATGCTTGGAATACCTTGGCAGAAAAGTACGAGGTTGACTTAAGTACTATTTTAGGTAACTTTCTCTCTCAGTCTCTTTTATTTTCTGTGTGTAAAATAGGCTGAAAGATAACTAAGACGACGACAAATTTCAGGAAAAAAAAAAAAAAAAAAGCCTGAAAGCATTTGTAAAAAGGAGGGGAAAAAAAAATGAAATAGGCTGTGATTGCGTTAGAGCTAGCCTTGAGGTCACGTTTTTAGGAAGAGTCTCCCACCCAAAGAATTGGAAAAGACAGTGACGTGCCACAATGAAATTAAGGTCCAAATAGTTCCCATTGCCACCATCTTCTTTCATTGTTTTGTTCATTGGTTTTGTTTAGTACAAATCTTACAAATTACACTTTGCGCGCAGTTAATGGTTAAAACTTTGGAAGTCCTCTCCATTTAATTAGAAATAATTAGATTCTCATATATTTATTGTTATATAAACTGTTTTATTATTTAAAATTTTAAATAATGTGATATTAAATATACTTTAAAATTTGTAATATTTAATGTAGGAAACATGAAATTGATCAATTTTAAATGATGTAATTTATGTGATTTACATAAATTAAATTTATTGATGTAAAAATTCAACTAATTGAAACATTAAAATAACCTTATTAATTTTTCATATATATTAAAAAAAAAAAAACCCTATTTGGTTTTCAAGTTTAAATTTAACTTATTGCGAACCGTACAGTGGATGAGCTTATATATGAAAAATTTGAAGACAAATTAGTCGTGCGAGCTTATGCAGTTTAGGAGGTGTAGCTTTAGTGCTCTACGTAGAGAGGCAGAAAATGTATCACATTGTCTAGCTAGACAGCATGCATTGAATGGAAAACTAGTGGGTGGCCAAGTTTAACTGCTAAGCTTTGCTCCTAGCTGACTTGTGCTATAATTTAATAAACACGATATTATCTTGAAAGAAAGAATGAAAGCATTTATTTTTTAAGTATAGGGGCATTTTTTCTCCCCTAAAATTTCTAGAGAGTGTATTAATATTAGGAGATTTAATAGTCAAAATTATAGTGAGAGTTTTATCTCCCGTCTAAAAGACAAACCCAACAATGCTCTTTCTATCATCCATAATTCCATATCTTTAGCCCTTTCATTATCGCTATATCCCAAAAGTTTAAATTCTTTAAAAAGTGAATAAAGCAATCTAATGTTAAGTGTAAAAAGTTCAATTAGGAATAATTCTATTAGCAATCTTCAAATGGGTCCTAATAAGCGCATTTGGTTTCATGTTGTGACTTTCGAGGCCAATACCAAAGAAAATGTCCTCCATTGTATGTGTTAGATTACTCAGGCTTTAAAACAAACTATTTAACAATTTTGGATTTACTTTATCTTCATCATTATGACAGGCTATAAGCCCAATTGCATACACAAACCATTGCTTTTTATTTTTATTTTTTAAAAAATTTATTGAATTATTTGAATATATTTGGTTCGTTGCTTGTCAAATTAAACCATTTACATAAATAAATAATAAAAAAAAAAACAATTAATCAAGATATCTCAACTCATTTGACTTACAAAGTATGTTACATGGAAATGTATTATTCATGAGTTTGGAGTGTTTGCTTAAAGCACAACTGAAAGTGCACTTTTATTTGTATTTAAAAAATGTCCTCCATCTACTCAAACTTTCTCACTCACTTTCCGACAAGGCAATGCCTTAGCCTAGAGAGCGAGAAAGTCATCTCCTTTATTGGTATTAATGGAGTTTGTTTCTTCTGACTTTCATGATTGTTTTACTAAAGATTTTACTTCTATGAAATAGAACAGATAACAATCTTTCTTCTAAAAAATTAAAAAAAAAAAAACAAAAAAAACAAAAAAAAAAAATTGTCTACCATCTACTCAAACTAGCAATGACAAAGATGATTTGCTGACTTAAAAAGTGAGAGTCATGAAGGTGTGTACAAAGCTCTAATTTCCACTACTAAGGTTGTTCTTCAACCTTCCTACCCTATATGAAAGTTCTTAGCCTAAGCTGTCCTCTATAACTTCTTGAAATTTCGAGGATATTTCTATTATTTGTTAAAGCTTTCGTACTATTCCTGTTGTTAGTGTTCCTTTAGAATGTTTCTCTTGTTTATCATTTAAATATATGTGAACTCTTAATTCCTTTTGAGAGTATAGCCCATGGCAAAAGAGTAGAAAAACACTTTGTTAAGTTCTAAAAGTTTAGAACAATTGGCAAACCGTGAATACAAACTTGTCTAGATATAGATTACTAAGCCTATAGGGTATATTAGATAATACTCAAGGTGTTACAAGTTAGAACACAAGAACAAGGAATTTGCAAGTTCAAGGAATTCAAACAAGCAAATTTCAAGTAAATTGTGTTTTGTCAAAAGATTAGACAATTACATAAATATGTCCCTAACAGACGTGGATAGGATAGTTTTTCCAAACTTAATTAACATGTTCTTCTCTAGGTAAAGAAAAAAAACTAGATATTTCCATTCTTCTTGGGTGTTCCTATTTCATGTTGATTAATTGGTCCAATTACATGCAATATCCAATTGAAGGTATAACTACATTGCTAGTCTAAAGTTAAGTGTAGTAGAAAATAAATTTGACATAGGCAATATGGTTATGATAGGAAAACCTTCACATGAATAACCTAAATGAGTGATATTTAGGTCACCACTCCTTGAATAATCCACTAACAAATATTGAGTTTACGAGTACAAGAAATATTACCTAATCCTAAAGTACCTACCTACTTATAGTAGAACCTACTGACCTATCCAAGCCCATATCTAACCTAGTTGGACAATTCTTTTTAGCTAACTTCTTCAATTTACAAGAATCTACCAATGTGTGGTTGAATCTTACAACAATCCTTGATTGATGCAGTTGATTTGTGCAAAGTTCTTCACAGTAACACTCTCTAATAAAAATGATAGTAGCTCAGTACAAAACCTTAGGCACACAAAGTGGTAACAACTTCTCAGTATGCCTATCTCTTCTAAGTGCAGTATAGATGCAAAATTCAGCATTCTCAAGCAATTTCTTGAACAGTTTTCTTCATTCTTCAACATGGATATACAATACACTTTTGGACACTAAAAACTTAGACTCAAAATACATAAAAAGTGCATTTTGGAATGGATTTTTCAACACATACAAATAATGACCCTAACACCATGTTATGCTCCTAAACACATGTAAGTCGAAACTGTATCTTTTGTCCGTTCTAATACCTCTCGATCATTTTAAGAATTTATCAAATCATTCTTTCAGCTATGCCATTTTGATTTTCCGATCTAAGGACTTTTACAGATGACCAATACTATTTGTTTCATAAAATTCTTTAAATTCATTTTATCTGAATTTGCCCTTCTATCAAATCACAAGGTCTTAGTTTCATAACTACTATACCCTATTTCTTGATTGCTTAACAATGATACATCTCTCACCATCTTATTTTTCACCATAAATTGTAAGTCCAGAAAAATTTAAATGTCATCGGCACCTTGATTATCACATTGTTTCCGTAGTCCCTAACCAACTACAATCCTTCAACAGAATATCAGTCTTTTTTTAAAAGTTGGTTGTTAAGACCTTCCTTAAGGTCTTGGTGGTTTGCTGTTTAGGTAATGGAAACTCTAGTGGTTCTTTAGAGGGAACCGAGCCCCCAGAGATTAAGAGGGAGAGTGAGGGAATTTAGAGACTTGGAAGAGAATTCACTGAAGTTATTTATAGCTTAACTTCCATGATTACAAGAACTAGCCTCTTATAGTCAAGGCATGGTTAGAAACAACTTCTTCTAGAGTACTAACTGTTGTAACTAACTCTATCTTTCTCCTAACAGCTATCAAACTACTATTATAGCTCATACTAGCACATGTCCTAATTCAAATACGCATGTGACCTAATTGAAATAAGCATGTGCGGATCACAATTAACCATATGCCACTAATTGCACATTAACTAGCTGCTGTTATTGAGCTGATACTGCTGTTGTACTACTTCCTGCTGCACTGAGCTTGCTGCAACAATTACTCTACAGCAATTGTCCAATCAGTTCATTCTTGACATTTGGCCTAGTCTTAAATAATAGTTTTCAAACTGAGCATATAAATATATAATAGGCATCAAAAATAAATTCGCGGTCTATACTTTCTAAGCAGATATGAACCTTTACTTTTTGTTTCAAAGGAACTTCATTTGAATTATTGAAACTTTGAAAGTAACATTTTCAGTTACTGGTTCATCAAAATCTAAAAAAAGCATTTTACTCCCACATATTTGGTTACTAGTGCCAATGCCAAAAATGACATGTATCATTCTATTCTTTCTCTACTCCTTTGTATACTAACAACAAAGTTGACTCTACTTCTTTTTTTATGTCTATATATATATATAACTTAGACCCCATAAAATTAATTTGGCTTTGACATTGCCCCTAGCTCTCTTTGTATACTACTTAATTCATTAGTAGCATTACATTTATTCAAACTTCACATTTATGTAGATTTGATTCCTAAACACTAACTCATCTTCGTAATTATTATGTTAATAAGAATCATATTTAACCTCCTATAGATTTTTTCCCTCAAGTTTCACCAAACTTTATAGGGATGTTTTAGGCTCATATTGCACTTGCTTTGACATGGTATGGCTTTGTCTGTACTAAATCCAATGTCTCTAGGTATTTAATTAATATTGAAATTCAGAATCAACAAAAAGTATCAACTGATAGTTGACACGTAGATGTCAGAATGGTTTCGTTTCGTTTCATTTCATTCTCTGAAAAGAAACCCAAAAAAAAAAAAAAAATCAAATAAAGTTTGGCAGGAGAAAGTGACAAAAAGGGAAACATTGATGATGGCGTTGAGATTTATATGGACTTATACAAAGCTGCTAAGAAGTTCCTTGATCGCCATCTGCATGCAATAAGTGCAAAAATCACAGTAGGGACAAGACCGCACTTCATGTTGCTGCTGAAGCTGGACATGTGCATATAGTGGAGGAGTTGGTAATGCAAATGTCTGAAGAAAATTTGGAAATAAAAGACATTTTTGGTTTCACAGCTCTAGCTCAGGCATCTTATAATGGAAACTACCGTATGGCAGAATGCATGCTTAGAAAGAATGAGAACTTGATCAGAATTGCAACTAACGATGGAGATATTCCAGTTGTTCTGGCTCTTTACTACGGGCATTTAACATTGGCTCGTCATCTCTATTTGCTCACTCCGCCAGAAATTCTAATGCCAGAAAATGGAACCATGGGGGCTTTGGGTAAGAATTAACTCTTCGTCTTAACTATCCATTGAGTATTATTTCCTACTTGAAATTTTCGCAATATAATTCTGTATGATTGATTAATTTCTGTGTCCATATGGTACAACACAATATAGATATTGCTTTGGATTTAGTCAACCGTTGTCCACGTTTGGTTGTTGCTAAAGACAGAAATGGTGAGTCCCCTTTTTATGCACTGACTTGTATGCCTGAATATTTCCTAAGTGGAAATCGGTTCGTATTTTGGAAACGATGGATCTATTCCGGTTAGTACCATCCCTTTTGCTCTTCACTCTTGTTTTTCGTTGACTTGTCTTAGTATTATGTAAATAATGGATGAATTTAATTATATAAATGTGAATTATGCGATGATATCCCTTTAAAAAAAATCTATGAAAATGGGGGCCCTTGAGGGCCAAACACATATCCTTGGTTTGTAGATCCAATATAGCCCAAAAGAGAAGAGAAGAGATGGTGCAAGGCTCTAAGCATTACAAGAGGCCCATTTGACAAATGGATTTAATTTTATTGAGGGTTTTTTAGGTAACATCATGCAATAATAGATTTTGTTTATTTAAGAGGGGGAGGGGGATCGTGGGGGTACTGCTTGTATCGTCCAATAATGGGTTGAAATTTGGAATATCATATATTCTCTATTGTGTATGTTTTGTATGCGATATAAACATGTATTTTTCCTTCACTCACGTAGGTCGTCTCCCTTCCACTAAAGTGTAATTGATGAGAAAAATATCAACAAAACCATTATACTCCAAAGAAATGTGTCTTTCATTTCTTATGTGAAATTCAAGTAATCTCACTTTCAACCAATGTTTAGGTAGACACTTTATGAGTCAGTTTCACATTTATTCCTTAACAGTTGAGAATAGGTGATTTCATGATATTATTCTCCTCAAGAAAGAGAGCACGACCCAACTCTAACTACCCTCAAAAGATGTGTGAGCCTCACTTTTATTTTAGCTCAAAGATGGCCACACAAATAATTGCAAAACCCAATTTTATCACAATCCTTCGCATTAATGGAAATTGATTGAAAACAATGTAAGTGATAGTGCAGACATAAAGATAGTAGATTGAAAAGTCATTGTTTTGGGAGAGAGTTTCTGTTTTGAACCTTCCTTTTTGAAAGATTGTCAAATTTATTGACTAACTAGTGAACATGATTTGTTGAACTATTCTGGTCATTTATGTAAACCAATATTATAGAATTCACATATTTTCTTTTCAAAAATAGTTTGTTCTATGATTGTATTCATTTTGGTCCTAAACAACTCTTAAATTTCATAAATGCTCTAGAGTAGTTTACTTGCTATCTACTCAAACCTTTAGATAATGTATCTGCTACATTATCTTTTGACTTTATGCAGTCAAAGGATTTTATTTCTCTACACTTCAAGGATTGTGCTTGATCTATGATGGTTGACATTTGCACCCTCTATATTTCCCCTAGAAACTTGATGCTTCTAAGTGAATATTCACTTCTTTCAGTATTGGCTCCATGCCTTGGCCTAAAGCCTCCGTTACCAAAAGGTCCTATATCCTTTATTAGTAGGCTTCACCCATTATAAAAAGGCCCAAAATTTATTATAATAAGTGGTTTAAAAAAATTAGAAAAAAAACAAATAGATTGTCAATGATGATTAATTTTCCTTAACGGTTTGAGGGTTTAATTTTTGTATACTAATATCCTACATAATAGATTGTCAATATTGTTTATCTAAACTCTCACCTGACCACACATCAAATAATCTCATCTCTCTTTACACCAAAATCAAAAATTTAAAATCATACTACAACTATACTTAACCATGCATCACCTTATCCAAGATAAAGTAAATCTCACTTTAAAAAAAAAAAATTCCATTTCTTTTTGTTAAATATCCTACTTCAACCACAAAATTTGATTCTTTATATGAAATTAACCTTAATTTGATTAGCATCAATTCATCAAATTGGTGTTTAATTCATCAAATTAACCTTGGTTTGGATATTATTAAACAAAATTATTTAATTGATATTTAAATATAAAATATCACACTTAATTTATTGATATTTATTCTAGGATTAAAGTTACTAACCAGCATGATTTAATATTTCAATTAAAATTTTTACAGACCAATTAAAATTAATCTAGGATAATCCTATGCAAGCATGCCTATGGTAGGATTATGGACCAACCAATTAAATTTAAGCTTTAATAAAACAATGATATGTACGCTATTTGATAAAATAAATAAGACTCATTATTCAATATTCTGGGAGCATCGTAAATGTGTACTCCCCTCCTCTCACAAAATATTTGAATGGAATAATTTTGTGCTTCATGTCTTCTTGGATTAAAATTACCATCCAACATGATTTAATATCAATTAATATTTTTATGGACCAATTAAAATTAATCTAGGATAATCCTATGTATGCATGCCTATGGTAGGATTAAGGATCAACAAATTAAATTTGAACATTAATGAAACAATGATATGGATGCTATTTTGATAACATAAATAAGACTCATTATTTAATACTTCGGAAGTGTCATAAATTTGTACTCCCCTCCTCTCATTAAATAGTGGGTCTCACTATTTTAATTCATGGTGGATTCCACTATTGAAGTGAAAGAGAGGTTCACACTTTTATTGTGCTTTTGGAACATTGATAATCACACTATAAGTAGTAAACTTTCTCAAAATAACATTAATTTAGACCATTTAAAGTAGGGAATTTATGGTTAAGGTTATTTTTTGGAATTTTTCACATGTGTAAAGTTACTATTTTGCCCTTGGTTCAAACATAATGGAACAAAAGAAATAAAGGGTTGCAAAATGGGGTGTTTATTAGGCTTACACATATTACAACCAACATTTGCATATACCAATATATACAAACAGTTGAGGCAATACTATTTTCTTAAACCCTATGGGTAAATAATGGTACGACTAAATTGGAAATTGCATCTTTAAAGTGTGAGGTAATTTTAAATTTTAGTTTACTCCCTCAATTGTTAGATAATGTTTGGAAGAAAAAAAAAAGAAAAAAGAAAACCTTTCCTTTATGAAATCACATACTTACATTAAGGTATCCATTAAGGTCCACCTAAGTGCATGTGTTACATACTTACATTTGCTATTTGCCTAATGAAATCACGTCTCCTCAATTTAATTATTCCATGTAAGTAAATAATCTAAACCAAAATTAAAAAAATAAATAAATCTTAAATCTAATAATATAAAATATTTGGTTTTACTGAATAAATAAAATAATTTATTTATTTTTCTGTTTTCAACATTTTTCTGGGATGAACGAACTTCTCCCCCAAAACCCTTTTCACATTCCATTACATTACATACTACAAAAAAAGTAAATAAATAAATAAATAACACAATTCACCAAAATTGTTCCAAATCGATCTCTGTACACACAGCTGCTCAGCCCCTTGACTGAAACAGATTCCTCAATTTCTTCCCCATCTGTCACCATGGAGCCCCCGTGACTCGGCTTGATTATCAAACCCTATTAATTTTTTCTTCCTCATTTTAAATATTCCCTGACCATATTCTGAGGTTTCTTCCCCATTTATCACCATATTCAGAAACTTATGTTCAAATAATTTTCAAACCCTCCTAGAATTAGACCTGGTTCTAATTCAGCAGCTAAACATCTAAGAACTCAATGTTTAGTTGAGGGGGCTCTCGGAGATCAATTACCATCTTCACAAACTACTGATTTTTTTTAATATAGCAAGAAATAGAAAAATTAGATCTTAGCCTTTAACTTCGTTGCAAAAACCTTATTTCAATTTATATTTATATATTTGTCTTGAATTAGTTGAACATTTTTTTTCTCAGAGTGCATCAAATTTTTCTTTGGGTAGAAAGTGCATGAAATAATACTATGATTCTATGTGCTCATCTACTAATACTTGTCTTGTCTTTTTCTCATGGGGATGCTCGATGATGATTGATTCAGAATTTATGGGAATTGTGTCACCCTAGAGTGAGATTTTGAAAGAAAAAATTGCACGGACATCGCTGAGGTTTTCACTATTGCATTCACTCTCTCTAGTTTGTAATACACTCATCTCACATCTAGTTTGGAATAAAATACCTCCCTTAAAATGCAAATTATTTGCAAAAACCTCCCAAGATTGACTTAAAAAAAGATTTTATAATATCATGAATTTCTTGTTTTACCCTCAACTTAAACGGTCATCCACACCCATTGTAATAGGAAATTTGGGATTTTTGAGGCCTTTTTATTTTGGAATTTTTTAAAACATTTTTAGTCATCTAAGAAAGGTCAGTGTAAATAGTTTGCATCTAAGAGGTAAGATTTTGTTCTAAACTAGAGGGAAAGTGAGTGTAATGAAATCCTTAAAGGAGGTTAGTGCAATTTTCCTGATTTTGGAATATGAAAAAGTACAAAAAAAAAAAGTTCAAAAAAAAAAAAGAAGAAGAAGAGGAAGAAGAATCCAAGAAAAAAACAATGGAATATAAAATAAAGTGGTAAATAATTATTTTAATACTGAAATTATGTCATTTTGAGATGATGTGGCATTTAATGGCCGCTTCATTAGCGGATACAAACAAAATGTTTTTTTTTTTTTTTTTTCTCAAATGATATCTAACGTTAAAAAAGTGCTCAAGATTAAGAAATTTTAAAAGAAAAAAATAAAAAATACACTGGTATAATTTACAATTTAATCTAATGCTAAATTGAAACACCCAGATGTTTGTTCGAGAACAACCAAAATTCAAGGGTCGACATTTTGCATTTTTTACCAAAATATGAAGTGTCCACTAGTACGAATATTGTCAACACTGGATAATTACTAAAGTTTTGAATATCAATTTTTTCATTAATAAAAATAAATTTATTTTCATTGACATTATGCATATCTCTGATCAAACTACAATAGTTGTCAGATTCTTTGGGAATGGATATGGCACATGTAGTTTCTTTGTAAGGTATTCAGCAAAAAAAAAGTCTGTGTCAGGTTGTTATTTTTTTGATAGGTTGTTACATTCTTTAACAGAGTATGAAGAAAAGAATTGTAAAAGTACAGCTAAGCTAAGAATTGCTACCTCCTTAAAGTGTGGAAAAGTTTAGAGCATCTTTCAAATGGGTATGAAGAAAAGAATTGAAAGGGTACATATAATATTTCTTCAGTCATTAAATTTTAGAAAAATTCAAAACTATTTCAATTACTTCATAGTCGGTGAGTAGCATATATACGGAATTCGTAGCATATATGAGATGACCAAATCTTCATTTACTTAGCAAATCAAACTACAGTAGTGGTCACGTAATAGTTTCTTTGTTAGGTTCTTAAATTCTTCAACCGAGTAACAAGAAAAGAATTGTTAGTGTAAAGCTATTAAGCTATATAGTTTCTTCTTCCTTGAAGTATAAAAAAGTTTAGAATTACTTTCAAATGGAAATGACACATCATTGCCTTAATTTGTTGGTACGTTATATTCTTTAACTGGGTATGAAGAAAAGAATTTAAAGGGTATATCTTAACTTTAAAAAAGTTAAGAACTATTTCAATCATTTAATAGTCAGTAAGTAACTTGTAGCATATTGATATAATCAATAAAAATCTTCATTTTATTGTCTTACGGACACAATTTGGTAATATTGACAGATCAAACATGGGAACAAAGCCTGCTTTGAGTGCCGCTGTTCTTGAAGGTCTTAACAAAGAAAATTATTTGGATTGGAGTGTTCAGTTGAAGACGTATTTGATGGCTCAAGATCTTTGGGAGATCGTCGAATCAACCAGCGAACCTCCTGCACCGGAAAATGAAGCTGCTTTTAAGGCTTGGAGTAAGACGAATGCCATGGCTTTACATGTGATCCAGATGTCATGCGAGCCGGACACATTTTCTAATATTAGGGAGACTAGCTTGGCCAGAGATGCTTGGGATACCTTGGCAGAGAAGTACAAACCTAAACTTCGTGACCCAAGTAGCAGGTAATTAATTTAGATCATTCAATTGGTTAAGTCAGCGTCTCTCTCTCACATAATTTTAATAACCGGTTTTGCTTCGGACAGTGAAGAAGTGGAAGAGATTTCTGACTCAAGTGTTAAGTCAGGTACCTCTCTCTCTCTCTCTCTCTTTATGCGGTCGTGTATGTCTCGTGTAAAATAGTTTTATTTTTAGGAAATAGTACGAAAGTAATATATAAAGAGTTTTTTTAAATAGGCCTATAATACTGTGTACAATAGTTAAAGCACTAGCTCTTTTAACGGTACTAACGTAAATTTATACTGATACTATACATAGAAACCATGTATTTTTATATAATTTTGTATAAATTGATGTTAATGAATTTTGAACTTAGTTAAATAAATTGTGATACATTTTCTATTATACAAAAACTTATGTGGTGCTCTAAAAGAGTACACCAAGATGACGACGAACTTGAAGGCATTCGTAAAAAGTAGTGGCAAAAATTAAATAGGCTGTCATTGCATTAGAGCCTTGAGGTCACGTTTGTTCATTTGTTGGTTTTGTTTAGTACAAATCTTGCAAATTACACTTTGCAGTTAAATGGTTAAAACTTAGGAAGTCCTCTCCTTTTCATTAGAAATAAAAAGATTCTCATATATTTATAGTTATATAATCTGTTTCATTATTTAAAATTTTAAATAATGTGGCATTAGATATATTTTAAAATTTGTAATATTTAATGTGTGAACCATGAAATTGATCAATTTTAAATGATGTAATTTATGTGATTTACATAAATTAAATTTATTGATGTAAAAATTCAACTAATTGAAAGATTAAAATAACCTTATTAATTTTTCATATAGATTAAAGAAAAAACTCTATTTGTTTTTCAAGTTTAACTTATTGCGAACCGTACAATGGAAGAGCTTATATATGGAACATTTGAAGACAAAATAGTCGTGCGAGCTCATGCAATTTAGGAGGTGTAGCTTCAGTGCTCTACGTATAGAGGCAAAAAATGTATCACATTGTACATTTTTTGCACTATAACTTAACTGTCCACCTTTACTCTAGCTGACTTGCACTATAATTTAATAAACACGAGATTGTCTTGAAAGAAAGAATGAAAGCATTTATTTTTAAAGTACAGGGGCATTTTCTCCACTAAAATTTGTTAAAATTTCTAGAAAGTGTATTAAATATTGGGAGATTTAATAGTCAATATTATAGTGAGAGTATTATCTCCCGCTTAAAAGACAAATCCAACAATGCTCTTTCTATCATCCATAATTTCATATCTTTAGCCCTTTCATTATCGCTATATCCCAAAAGTTTAAATTCTTTGAAAAGTAAATAAGGCAATCTAACGAAAAGTGTAAATAGTTCAAATAGCAATAATTCTAATAGCAATCTTCAAATGTGTCCTAAAAAGTGCATTTAGTTTCATGTTGCGACTTTCAAGGCCAATACCAAAGAGAATGTCCTCCATTGTACATTAGTACATGTTAGATAATTCAGGCTTTTAACCAAACTATTTAACAAGTTTTGGTTTACTTTATCTTCATCGTTATGACAGGCTATAAGCCCAATTGCATACACAAACCCTTTTTTTTTCTTTATTTATTGAATTATATATATATGGTTCGTTGCTTGTCAAAATTAAACCATTTACATTAAAAAAAAAAAATCAATCAAGATATCTAACAAAAAGTGTAAAAGTTCAAATAGCAATAATTCTAATAGCAATCTTCAAATGTGTCCTAAAAAGTGCATTTAGTTTCATGTTGCGACTTTCAAGGCCAATACCAAAGAGAATGTCCTTCATTGTACATTAGTACATGTTAGATAATTCAGGCTTTTAACCAAACTATTTAACAATTTTGGGTTTACTTTATCTTCATCGTTATGACAAGCTATAAGCCCAATTGCATACACAAACCCTTTTTTTTTTCTTTATTTATTGAATTATTCAAACATATTTGGTTCGTTGCTTGTCAAAATTAAACCATTTACATTAAAAAAAAAAAAAAATCAATCAAGATATCTCAACTAATGTGACTTACAAAGTATGTTACATGGAAATGTATTATTCGGGAGTTTGGAGTGTTTGCTCAAAACACAATTGAAAGTGCATTTTAAAAAATGTCCTCTATCTACTCAAACTTTCTCACACACTTTTTGGCAAAATGGCCATGCCTTAGTTTATGCCTTAGCCCAGAGAGCGAGAAAGTCTTCTCCTTTATTGGTATTGATGGAGTTTGTTTCTTCTTACCTTCATGATTGTTTTACTAAAGATTTTACTTCTATGAAATAAAACAGATAACAGTCTTTCTTCTAAATTTTTTTCTAAAAAAACACGTCTGCCATCTACTCAAACTAGTATTGACAAAGATGATCCGGTGTCTTAAAAAGAGAGAGTCATGAATGTGTGTGAAAAATCTCTAATTTCCACTACTAAGGTTGTTCTTCAACCTTACTACCCTATATGAAAATTTTTAGCCTAAGCTGTCCTCTA
The DNA here is from genome assembly GCA_035136125.1 of Quercus rubra. Classification (NCBI taxonomy): domain Eukaryota; kingdom Viridiplantae; phylum Streptophyta; class Magnoliopsida; order Fagales; family Fagaceae; genus Quercus; species Quercus rubra. The sequence continues at coordinate 33,131,789 of CM068733.1, read as the reverse complement.
TAACTTCTTGAATTTTAGATGATATTTCTATTATTTATTAAAGATTTCGTACTATTTTTTGTTGTTAGTGTTCCTTTAGAATGTTTCTCTTGTTTCTCATTGTAAATATATGTGAACTCTTAATTCCTTTTGAGATTATAGCCCATGGCAACAAAGTGGAAAAACACTTGTTCCACAAGATAAGCATTCAAAAAGCATATTTATCATATATTTGATATCTATATATTTATTTTATGCTATTCTAGTAATTATTAGTGTCATAATTTCCAAACAAGAAAGAAATTAAGGCAAATATCTCATCCTAATTAATACCCAACGTTGGGCGTACCATTCTTGGTTTTGTCTCTCTACCCCCCCCCCCCCCCCCCCCTCTCTCTCTCTCTCTCTCTTTTTCTTCATCTAGTACACCATTGTACATCAATAGCCTTTCGTCCATACAACAAAGTTGTTACTTCCATTTACCATTCTTCTCTATTGCCTTGATCTCTATGTTGATAACATTTCTTTATATTCTATAGGTCCTCGAACAGGAAAAAAACATGTTTGATTATTGATATTTTCTAGTTGAATCATTGAGATCTTGTATACTTCCTATTTACCATAGTATTTCACTAGAACTTCTTTCTAGTTATGATAATGAAAATATTTTTATGAATTAGCGATGTTGGTGATGGATGTGGATAGGAATGTTCTTCCAAACTTAATTAACATTTTCTTCTCTAGGTAAAGAAAAGAAAACAAGATATTTCTCATCTTCTTGGGTGTTCCTATTTCATGTTGATTAATTGGTCCAATTACATGCAATGCCCAATTGAAGGTACAACTACATTGCTAGTCTAGAGTTAAATTAAGTAGAAAATAATTTTTAACATAGGCAATATGGTTACGATAGGAAAACCTTTGTAGGAATAACCCTAATAAGTGATATTTAGGTCACCATTCCTTGAATAATCCACTAACAAATATTGAGTTTACGAGTATAAGAAATATTACCTAATCCTGAAGTACCTACCTACCTATAGTAGAACCTACTAACCTATCTAAGCCCATATCTAACCTAGCTGGACTACTCTTTTTAGTAGACTTCTTCAATATGGACCCAAATCTACCAATGTGCGGTTGAATCTTACAACAATCCTTGATTGATGCAGTTGATTTGTGCAAACTTCTTCGCAGTAACATGCTCCAATACAAATGTTAGTAGCTTAGTACAAAACCTTAGGTACACAAAGTCGTAACAACTTCTGAGTATGCCTGTCTCTTCAAAGTGCAGTAGAGATGCAAAATTCAGCATTCTCAAGCAATTTCTTGATCAATTTTCTTCATTCTTCAACATGAATATCCAATACACTTTTGGACACTAAAAACTTAGACTCAAAATACATATAATGTGCATTTTGGAATGGATTTTTCAACACATGCAAATAATGACCCTAACACCATGTTATGCTCCTAAACACATGTAAGTCAAAATTGTTTCTTTTGTCCGTTCTAATCTTGGATCATACCTCTCGATCATTTTAAGAATTTATCAAATCATTCTTTCAGCTATGCCATTTTGATTTGCCGATCTAAGGACTTTTAAAGATGACCAATACTATTTGTTTCATAAAATTCTTTAAATTCATTTTATCTGAATTTGCCCTTCTATCGAATCACAAGGTCTTAATTTCATAATTACTATACCTATCTACAACAGTTTAAACTTTGTAAATAATTTTAAAATTCTCATTATTCTATTTTAGAAAAAATAAATCATCAATGAATAGAAGAAAATAGTTATTTGTACCAAACAATGATGGTTTCTGTCCACACACATTGCTATGAATAAGCTACAGTGGCTTAGATTCTATCTAAAAGCTATTTCTTGATTGCTTAACAATGATACATCTCTCACCATCTTATTTTTCACGATAAATTGTAAGTCCAGCAAAATTTAAATCTCATCAGCACCTTGATTATCACATTGTTTCCGTCGTCCCTAACCAACTACAATCCTTCAAGAGAATATCAGTCTTTTTTTAAAAGTTGGTTGTTAAGACCTTCCTTAAGGTCTTGGTGGTTTGCTGTTTAGGTAATGGAAACTCTAGTGGTTCTTTAGAGGGAACCGAGCCCCCAGAGATTAAGAGGGAGAATGAGAGAATTTAGAGACTTGGAAGAGAATTCACTGAAGTTATTTATTGCTTAACTTCCATGATTACAAGAACTAGCCTCTTATTCTCAACGCTTGGTTAGAAACAACTTCTTCTAGAGTACTAAATGTCGTAACTAACTCTATCTTTCTCCTAACAGCTATCAAACTACTATTATAGCCCATACTAGCACATGTCCTAATTCAAATACGCATGTGACCTAATTGGAATAAGCATGTGCGGATTACAATTAACCATATGCCACTAATTGCACATTAACTACGTGCTGTTATTGAGCTGATACTGCTGTTGTACTACTTGCTGCTGAACTGAGCTGGCTGCAACAATTACTCTACAGTAATTGTTCAATCAATTCATTCTTGACATTTGGCCTAGTCTTAAATAATATGTTACGTACCAGCTGCCTTACCAGATTGGTTCTAGCTTTTGAATTTGCTTAGGAGTTTATCTTTATGTTAGCTATTGATTGTTATCTAATATTTTAAGTATTAGAAACACCCCCCACCCCCCCCCCCCCCCCCCACCCCCACCACAAAAAAAAAAAAAAAAAAAAAAAACTAGTATAAAAAAATTAAGATTTGCTCATAAATATATATATATATATATATATACATATATATATTTGTCACTCCTCTTCTGAAATATTTAGATAGACTTACAAGAAAATAAATATAAAAAATTTATGACCCTTTAACTACAAAAACGAAAGAAAAAAATAATTATGGACAAAAAAAAAATCGTGCACAAGATAAGAAACAATATGTTTAGTAACTGTTTTTTCCCCTTATTTTATGTTTTTAAAAACAATTTTCTATTTTTAAGACTAAAAAACTTGTTTAGTAACTCAAAATGGGCAGAAAACAAAAACTGATTTCAAAATTCAATTTGTGGAGGAAACTGAAAACATGCAAAAGGCTGTTTTTAGTTTCTAATTTTCAAAAGTCAATAAAAACATGTATTTAATTTAATGAATCTTTCTTATTTAACGAGTTAACATTAAATTTTAAATCCTTGTTACAACATATTTTAGTATTTTTTGTTTTTTTCTTCAAAAAACTATTTTTTTGATTTCAACTAACCAAACATGTTTTTGATTTCGAAAATACAAGAAATTTTTTTTTTTAATATTCCCTAAAACAAGTTTTTGAAAAGAGAAAACAAAAACCGTTACCAAACATAACCTTAGTTTGTATGTTATACTTTGTTGATGTGTTTTATAATATGAAATGTTTAAGAAATACTTATTTTGTATGTAGTATTTTGTTGAATATGAAATAGATGTTAGTTTTTGTTTTCATAATTTTTTTTTTCAGTTTTAAGCTTTGGCCCCGCTTAGGTATGAATCTTGGTTCTGTCCCTGTCCTTATCAAATTAGTAGACTAGATTGTAGGAATTGTTTCTATTGTTTAGGTCTTGGATATGTTTTTTACACTCAGTTGTAAGCCTATGTAAGGCCTATTATGATTAATAAAGTGGGATGAGAATATTTTAGTAAAAATCAAGCTTTACTTGTTAAGGAGGTCTTGATTATCCTTTGAAGTATAACCATAAATTTCCTCTTGTCTACTGTTTTATTTTTGAAAATCCCTAGATCTAACCATAGCCCCTCGAGGGAAAATAGGACTTATGTGCGGCCATGGAGGGGGTCGTATCATAATACTTTTCAAACTGAGCATATAAATATATAATAGACATCAGAAATAAATTGGCGATCTATATTTTCTAAGCAGATATGAATCTTTACTTTTTGTTTCAAAGGAACTTCATTTGAATTATTGAAACTTTGAAAGTAACATTTTTAGTTACTGGTTCATCAAAATCTAAAAAAAGCATTTTACTCCCACATATTTGGTTACTAGTGCCCATGCCGAAGATGACATGTATCATTCTGTTCTTTCTTTACTCCTTTGTACGCTAACAACAAAGTTGACTCCACTTCTTTTTCTCTTTATATATTATTAATATTTTTTTATGTCTATATCTTCTATATATATATATATATATATAAATATAACTTAGACCCCATAAAATTAATTTGGCTTTGACGTTGCCCTTACTACTTAATTATTCATTTGTAGCATTACATTTATTCAACGTTTCACATTTTTGTAGATTTGATTCCTAAACACTAATTCATCTTCACAATTATTGTGTTAATAAGAATCATTTTTAATTTCTTATAGATTTTTTCCCTTAAGTTTCACCATACTCTATAGGGATGTTTTAATCTCTTATAGATTTTTAATATTGCACTTGCTTTGACACGGTATGGCTCTTGTCTGTACTAAATCCAATGTCTCTAGTTATTTAATTAATATTTAAATTCAGAATCAACAAAAATATCAACTGGTTTGGTATCATTTCATTCTCTGTGAAAATAAATAAATAATCAAATAAAGTCTGGCAGGCGAAAGTGACAAAAACGGAAACATTGATGATGGCGTTGAGATTTATATGGACTTATACAAAGCTTTGCAAATTGGTGATTGGGATGCTGCCAACGAGTTCCTTGAACGCCATCCGCGTGCACTAAGTGCAAAAATCACAGTTATGGACAAGGCCGCACTTCATGTTGCTGCTGAAGCTGGACATGTGCATATAGTGGAGGAGTTGGTAAAGAAAATGTCTGTAGAAAATTTGGAAATAAAAGATTTTGAGGGTTTCACAGCTCTAGCTTGTACAACTTATAATGGAAACTACCGTATAGCAGAATGCATGCTTGGAAAGAATGAGAACTTGATCAGTATTCCAAATGACCTAGGAAATATTCCAGTTGTTCTGGCTCTTTTCAACGGGCATTTAAAATTGGCTCGTTATCTCTATTTGCTCACTCCGCTGGAAATTCTATTGCCAGAAAATGGCACCATGGGGGCTACTGTTGTTTGCGAGGCAATATATAACAAAGCTTTGGGTAAGAATTAACTCTTCGTCTGAACTGTCCATTGAGTATTCTTTCCTACTTGAAATTTTCACAATATAATTCTGTATGGTTGATTAATTTCTCTGTCCATATGGTACAACACAATAGATATTGCTTTGGATTTAGTCAACCGTTGTCCGCGTTTGGTTGTTGCTCAAGACAGATATGGTGATTCCCCTTTTTATGCACTGTCTATGATGCCTGATTATTTCCTTGGTGGAGATCGGCTCGTATTTTGGAGACGATGGATCTATTCCGGTTGGTACCATCCCTTTTACTCTTCACTCTTGTTTTCGTTGACTTGTTTTAGTATTATGCAAATAATGGATGAATTTAATTATATAAATGTGACTTATGTGATGATATCCCTTACAAAAAACTCTATTGAAAAGGGGCCCTTGGGGCCCAAACCCATATCTTTCGTTTGTAGATCCAATATAGCCCAAAAGAGAAGAGAGTAGATGGTTCAAGGCTCTAAGCATTGCAAGAGGCCCATTTGGCAAATGGATTTAATTTTATTAAGGATTTTTTAGGTAACATCGTGCAATAACAGTTTTTGTTTTTATTTAAACGGAGGGGGAGGGGGGTGCTTGTATCATCCAATAATGGGTTGAAATTTGGAATATCATATATTTTCATTGTTTCCTATCTAAATTTACAAATTCTGTTTTCTTCATTTTTTTTTTTTTTTTTTTTCATGTTGTGGTAGTTATAATAGGAAATGAGAAATTTGAATTTTAGATGCCTCTATAAGAAATATAAAGTGGTGCTGCCAAGTCCGTTGTAACTAGTTTGCACCTTCACACCTAGATACACCAAGGTTCAAACCTCCCCTCCCTTCTTGTATCTATTAAATTTTTATTAAAAAAAGAAAAAACATAAGTAGGTGCCAATTGAATTACAAAACTCTTGACAATTAAACAAAATATATCCATAGGTTGTAACACCCAACATTATTAATACTACATTGGATAACACATGTTGTGGTACTATACTACCATTTTGATGTAGTGAAAATAAATTTTCTCAATTAAAATCTGAATAAATTCTAAAAAAATAAGCCTAAACAATAATTCTAAAATATTAAGTTAAGATTAATAAAGCCATGTGTTTTAGTTAAGATTAATCCATGTGATTATATGATTCAATTAAGATTATATGAATAATCCATGTGATTCATAAGCCTAGATACAAAATAATAATTCTAAAAAATTAAGTTAAGATTAACAGTCTTAAACATTATTCGAAATTAAAGAAAGTAAGATTTTACATTGATAACTTGATCTCTTTGATAGCATTGGAAATGAAAAAGAAGTATGTCAAAATATGAATTTTGACATGCTTATGGAAAATAACATACAAGAATTAGAAAAATTAAGAAGATTTTTGGAAGAAATTATTTCTATAAGAGACTATTTCTATAGTCAGTCATTGCATGAATCTATTTTTGAAATAGATAATCCTAATTTAATATTTTAGGAATAAACAATTGAACTAAAAACATCTTGGCATATGATCAATCATATTTTAAGTTCGTTAGAATTCTTAGAAAATCATTGTAGCTAAAGTAATACAAGTGAAATGATGCCATTTTCGTTGTTGTAGTATACGTATGCTTATGCAAAGTATTGGTTAACTTATATGAAAGCTGTAGAAAATATTTTAATAAAATATTTGAAATTAAAAAATTAAGTTGATAATAAAATTGTAAGGTTTAAAATATAATTTTTCCCCATTATTTAAAGCAGATTGAAAATCCAATTAAATTTTAAATTGAAATTCAATTAGAGTCAAATTTTGCGCAATGTGTCTTATCTAATATAAATTTTAGAATTTTGTGCCAAGTGAGTTAATTTAGTAAAAAAATTGAATTTCAATTAGAGTTTAATTTTGCGCCATGTGGTCCCAACTAATCTAAATTTTTAAATTTTCTACAAAATTAGTTAATTTAGTGTAGAAAACCAAGAGTCCAATATAATAACCCATAAAAAACATAATCATATAACTAAAAAAAATTTCAAATTTATAAGTCATCTAAATATATATATATATATATATATATATATATATTAATAGGTAAAACTTAGAGAAAGTTGAATTAGAATTTGAAATTATAATCCAATTCTGCATGTGTTTAAATTTATGTGGGGACTACACTTTAATTATCCATTTAAGTATGTGCCATGTGTTTACTTAAGTTTTTTTAATTTTTATGTCAAGTGAGTTAATGAGTGCAAAATACTAAGAATATAATATTAATGAAAAAAAAATTAAAAAAAAATACATATACTCAATAAAAATTACCTCATGTTTCTCAAAAAATAAATAAAATAAAAATCACCACACGTTCTATCTTATAAAAAATTATTAAATTTTGGTAAAATTTTAATATGTGACTAATTGTATTTACTTTAAAAAATAATTTGACTAATTAGCTATATTTTATGATAAAAATTGTGTTTAATTTTTAATGTATCTATATGTATGCGTGAAAGCATTTATTATATGTTTTTTTTTAAATAATAATTTGATTAATTATTTATATTTTTATAATAAAAATTGTTTAATTTTAAATTCGTCCATGCGTTTGCATGGAGTTTCATGCTAGTTTATAATAAATGGTGAAACTCTTTTTTTAAAATTTTTGATAGATTTTGATAATTAAATTTAGATTGGAGTCGTTTTTTTATTTTTTATTTTTTTTTAAATTTCTTTAAATTTAAGTGGAGTTTAATTTGTAAATATCCACCTTAATAAATTTAATTTTATAGTGCGGTACATTGAGAAAGCACGTCCTACAATGGATAATACTTAAGTGAAGTTGCATAGCACAAGCACAATGCCCAGTTTTTATTATTAATACAAAAAATTATTATAAATGATCAAAATAAATTAAAATAAATAATGAGTTTTTTAGATATATAAATTTTTTTTATAATAGAATTTTTATAAGAAAAGCATTTGTAAACCTCTTAAAATTTTGATTATAGGGTTTCTATAATTTTAATGTGCTTATAGTGTGTCCACATAGTGAAAGTATATTTATGACGTGTAACATTTACTTCAAACCAAAATCATATTGCACAAGAACAACTTAAATCAATGTTGAAAAAAATAAACTTCTACTCATATTAACATTCTAATAGTTTTCTATTTTTAGACATGAAAAAGAAAGTGACAAAAAATGTGAGTCAGCACATACAGAATATAACTAAGATTTATTATAAATTAGCTTGTTTATATCTTAACCTTGTAATTATATTACTTAAAATTTTTTGGGATAAATAAATTACTTAAAAAGTTGATCCTAAAAACAACAACAACACTCACTTAGAAAGTTATATTAATGTGTCCGTTTGATTTGCGTATTCCTAATAGCTTATTTTCATAGTAGTTATCAAATGTGTTGTAAAAGGCAATGGTTGTTTTAAGCGCCAGCTTTTTATTGGCTTTTTGCTAAAACTTATTGCTTTTTTCCCCATGCAAGTCCCACAAAAAACCCAAGCTTACTTTGGCTCAAGTTTAGGATTGCATGTTATATGTATTCTATTGCAAAGTTTTGGTCAAAAAGTTCACAACAATCAACTATTTATGGGTCGCATTTTATGATTTTTGCTCAAAATACCTAGTCTCTTTTTGCTTATTGCGGGTCGAGTGTTCCACTTTAACCCTTTAGCTATAGTATTTTCAATAAAAAATCAACTAACTTTTTTTTTTTTTTTTTTGAGAAACTAGATTGGGAATAGCCTAGGCTTTATTTATTTATTTATTTTTTTAGCTTTTAATTACTGTACTTTCAGTAGAGATCTTTCAACATCAACTTTTGTTTTTTAGGTTTTAGTTTTAGCTATGAAACTTTCAGCAAAAATCTTTTAACAGAAAGCTAGATAAGTTGTTCTTATAAAAGATATAGTAAAAACTTCTTTATTTCAAAAAAAGACGAAAGTTAGATTATTTGCAAAAAATTTGAAACAAAAAATAGTTTGTCTATATTTGCCCATATATGTAAATGGGTAATGTCATTGGATTGTATTAATTTTAACTAAATTTAAGAGATGTCTGTCTTATCTATAATTTTATTGAATTAGTTGTAAAAAAGAACAATTCCAATAGTAGATGTTAAAATGGGTAACGTCTTGGTCAAAAGTTTTATAGTTTTGACACTTACCTTTTTATATTTCCAAAAAAGACATCTAAGATTTAAACTTCCTTTCAAACTATTAAATTTTACAAAAACAAATTAAAATTAAACAAAAAATGAGTAAAATCCTACAAATGTTAATGGGACGCTCCCACTAGTTCCACAACTATAATGTAAGTTCCTTACTTAAAATTTTTTACAATATTACTTTTGTTTCCAAATTTCCAGTATTAAAGTGTGTCAATCAATTGTTCGAAGAAATCATTTTCCATTAATCCAATCCATAATTTTCTTGTTTCTATATGCGTTGCCTTTTGAATATTGCTGCCAATCTAAGATAAGGGTTGAATTTGTTGTGCACAAACTCTAGTCATGATTGTGGTTAATTTCGGGGGTGTATAAAACTGTGTAAAATAGTTTGTATGTAATAAACATTACTCTTAGATAAAGCCAAATTGCAATAGTTAGTGAAGCTTGAATTATATAATTGTGCATGTGTGTATATATATATATATTTTTCCAGGTATTCATATTCAATCTGGTGTTCTCGTTAATGATATTCATTTGGAAATTCAAAAATCTGCGGGAAACGGAAGCCGAAGCAATGGTAAAGAAATTATTTGATCATGTATGTCATTGTACAAAGTTTCTTTTCTCAAGGTTTAGGTGGTAAGAGCGTTCATAGTAGTGGTGCCGAAATAGCTAAAAAATCTATTTTAACACCTAACACACTAAAAATACCCACAACATCAAAGATATTGTATTTTAAAAAGATTTAACTCTTAGCTATATTAAACTACAATCTTTAGCAACTTAGTGTAGCTGGAAGTCGAACACAAATAATGTTGCGTATTAAACTACCATCTTTTTACTTGTCCTTTGTTTCAAATTTTCTATCACCCACTCCTTCATGCCCAACCTCTCCCTGCTCCCTCTCCACTGAAATCAGCTTTCTCACAGCTTTCTCACTCTATCTTGTCACTCTCTCCTCTCTCGGGTATGCTTGTGGCAGTTGGGTTGGGTTTGCATCAGATTTACGGTGGTTCGAGGTGTGCTTCAATGGTCCGATCGGATTTATGGTGGTTTGATATGTGCTTCTATGGGGCTTGTGGGTCTGACTAATTTTCGTTTTTATTTTTCTTTTCCCGGTTTATGGTGGTGATGTGGATGTGGGTTTGGGTTTGTGATTTGGTTGTGATTTTGGTGGTTGTGGGTTGTGGTTCTGGGTGGTGGTGACAATTGCAATGGTTGTTGTGGCTGTTTTTCTTCTCTCCTTTTGCTTATCCCCTGTTTCTAATTTTCTATCTTCCACGCCTTCATGCCCAGCGTCTCCCCTTCTCCCTGTCAACTGAAATCAGCTTTCTCACTTTATCTTGTTCCACTCTTCTCTCTCAGGTTGGCTTGTGGCAGTTGGGTTGGGTTTTGATCGGATTTACGGTGGTTCGATTATATTTATTGTGGTTTGAAATGTGCTTCCGTGGGCTTTGTTGTTCGATTGATTTTCGTTTTTGTTTTTCTTTTCCCAGATGTTGGTGGTGATGTGGCTGTGGCAATCAATTGTTTAAAGAAATCATCCCCCTAGTATAATCTATAGCTTTCTTGATTCTATATATGTTTCCTTTTGAACGTTGCAGTTTTGTAATTTAGGATAAGAGTAAATTTGTTGGACACAAACTATTTTATAGTTTTAAATATTATCCCCTAGATTGGAAATCGTGATTTTATGTCACGAGTTCAATAAGTTTTTGGATGTGTGTAAAAGTATTTAAAATAATTTGAATGTAATAAATACTACTCTTAAGATAAAGCCAAATTGTAATTATTTCTTTTATCAAAATATCAATTTATCCTAGGATATGGTGAAACTTTTTTTTTAATTATTATTTTAGAAACAGATATAGTAAAGCTTGAATTATATAATTTAGTTCTTTTTTTTCTTTTTCTTTTAAAGGTATTCATATTCAATCAACAGGTCCCAGCAGTGAAACTCGTTTGAACATTCAAAGACTAGTGGGTAATCGAAGCAATGATAACGAAGCTAGTGGATCAGGTATGTAATTAATTGTCCAAAGTTCCTTTTCTCAAGATTTGTGTCTCTAAATTTTTCTCCAAAATTTTTATAAGAATTTATTTTTATTGTTTTAGCTATCAATTTTTCAAAACATCCATATCAGAATCCCAATTTTATACTTTAATTTATGAAAATATTACTTATTTAATTTTTTTATTCAACCCACTTTTCAAAATATCATACCACAGTTTTAAAAACAATACCAGACCGAAGTAAACTAGCAAGTTCAACTGAGAATCGAACTATAATTTGGTCAAATCAAAACCTCCAAAACTAGTAAAAAACCGGGAACTGACACTTTTTTTTTTGGTTCTTTGACCATTTCTGTTTTTAAAACTATGCAAAGTACCCGTTTTTTTTTCCAGTTATAAGACACAAAATAATATATAAGAGTTTGGGAATAAACAATGCTTTCTTGAATAGAGAGAAGTATTGCATTTGTACCGGTTCATGTAAAATAGCATAAAGTTCAAAATAATCAATGAAGTCCAAAAATCACCCACATCATATCATGAACCGATTATGCAGAATATGATTTTGCAAAAATGTGCTTGGGCAAATATACAAACAACTGTAGCTTATACAAAACACACACACACACACACACATATATATATATATATATATATATACACATTTTGGGCCTTTTTCAATGATGAAGAGAGACAAAGTGGATGGTGGTTGTTGTGTATAAACAAAGAGAATTTATAAAAAAAAAAAAAAAATTCAAGAAAAATAATATTTCAATGAAAGAAATTATAGAATAAAATATTAGAGTGCTTTAGATATAATTAGCCAAAACAGTTAAAGTTGGTTTTTATTCCAAATAAATTGTAATTTTTGCATATGCTGGTGTAAATGCTAACATAAAGTTTATTTAGGTGATGTGTTGGGAAGCTATTGTGGATATTTTTTGTGATTTTTTTTTTTCAATAATTACCACTCCATGATTCCCTTTCATCATAGAAAACTGTAATGAAAGCATTCATAACAATGTGAAATTAAAAGGTGGAAAATAATGAATTTTAAATTTTAGTATTTAATTTGAAATTAGATTTAAAATTTAGGGTTTTACATATATAATGCTTATCTTGTCTGTTCTTTTTATGAGAATAGTTTTCAAATTTACAATTTAGCAAGGTTTTTACATTGCAGGGCTATCTTTGTTGTGGCGACTAGTTTCAAATCTCCAAACTCTCGTGGGTATTTTACTATAGAACTCAATTTATTATAATTCTTTAGGTACAATAATTAAATTACATAATTAAATTCAAACATATAATTGTATTGAGTTATATTGTTTTTGAAATAATAACACTATTTATGTTTTATTTGTTAATTACTGTGTGCTTAAATTTAATTAGAAACCCTGATGTACTAAACTTAAAAAACTGTATCTAAGTTTTTCACATTAATTTGATTTTTCTGTGTGTTTGAAGATTCAAAATTCAAAGACTGACATCAACTAAGAATAATATGACTAATTCTTACTTATGTAAAAAAAAAAAAAAAAAAATTTATTAAAAAACTGTTTCATAATGGGAACAAACATATTTACTTAAATAACTATTTTTGAATTGTTTTTTTTTTTTCAAAGTTAATTTCCCGTCGTAATAATAATCTTAAAATTTGTTTCTAACTTTGATATTCCTCCTATTTTAAAAATATCAACGTCACATTCACTCCAATTGGGTCTTTATTACATTCCCTCCAATTTTTGAAATTTTTTTTCTTTTATATTTTCAGTTTTTCACTTGCTTATTATCACCTAATGAAAATGAAGAATACAACTGGATAGGATTTATAGGTGTTAGTCTTAAAAGCTCACGTGCTTACTCACTTCTTATTTTCAGTTTTTCAGTTGCTTATTATAAGCACACGTGCTAACTCACTTCTTAACACTATTAAACTAAGTTCCTGGGATCGGAAATTGTTTTTTTTTTTGCTAAGTAAATGAAGGAAACAACTAAATGAGACTTGTAGATATTAATCTCAAGCGCACCTTAAATGGAGGATCTAATCTTTAGGGTCGCTTAGATAATTACGAGCGAAAGAGATTTTGACTTTTTTTTTTGGTTTTATAATAGTTGATTTTTCAATGTTTTGATTATTCACCAAGGTATCAAGCATCTATATGAAATGAAGTTGACCCACTTCCTGTCCAATGAACTCCTGGGTCGCATGAAGGAACAGTTTTCAATTTCAAATATTGAACAAATAAGGTCTGGTAGTGTTGGTGCTGCCATCGTCCGTGCATCCGTGGAAGGGATTTTTGAGTTTGTATTTGAAATGGTGAAAGCGGATCCACAATTTGTGTGGAGCCGTGATACAGAATCAAACGGCATTTTTTCGGTTGCTGTCCAATATCGTCGAGCCAAAATCTTTAGCCTTATCTATGGTCTTAATATGAAAAACGCTTTGGCGGGTATGGTAGATTCCTCCGACAATAACTTATTACATATGGCAGGAATGTCAGCACCTAGTACATCACTTGATCAGATCCCAGGTGCAGCTTTACAGATGCAAAGAGAACTACAATGGTTTAAGGTTATCTCTCTTACTTTTAATTTCTTGGTGTTTTAAATATTGTCTATATGTTCACTTAAACAACTATGAGAGTCTTTAATCTAGCAGTAACAGTAGGCTACAAAATGTTACTGTGGCCATTTTGAATATTTTTTGGTATTTGGTTGTACTACTTTCGCTGGTACAGAAATTTACAAAAAATTTCTATATTTTTATGTGAATGTTAGATAATAAGTTTTAATTCATTACTTTAAAATACTAATACAGAAAACTAAAATCAACGTAAAAAACACAATCAAAATAAGAGTCATAAGGCATTTTTGTCATTCAGTGGTTTTTAAGGTCTTTTTTGGGGTGATTGTAGGGGCATTTAAGTGATTTTAGAGGTTTTTGAAGGTATTTTTTGGTCATTTGGGGGCTTTAAGAATATTTTGGTCACTTTGTAAGTTACTTTCATTATTTTGGATGTTTTTATTATTATTATTATTATTTGGTTATTTTGAAAATCTTAGAGGTATGTTTGTCATTTTATAGGTTTACTAGGTCTTATTCTAGAGGATTTCAATGGGTACATTTTTTCTCATCATGTTAGTGATTTTACTGGTATTTTGGAAGTTTTAGGGGCATTTTGAAGGTTTTCACTCTTTTGAGAGGGTAATTTAATAATTTTGGAAATTTTAGAAGAATTCTATCATTTTGGAGATTTTAAGGGGATATTTGGATCATTTAAAGGGTGTAGGGGTATGTTAATTATTTTGAAGATTAAAAGGGTATTTGGTGATTTTGAAAATTTTAAGGATGACTTCATCATCTTGAAACTGAAGAGTTGAGACTAACAAATGTTTTACACTTGCCCTAATGGTTTAGTGACCGGTTTTACTTCTCACTTTGGGCCTATTAAATGAGTGTAATAATATGCTTAATATACAACTTAAGCAATTGCCTAAGGCCCTCAAGTTAAAAAAAAAAAAAAAAAACCCTTCAAAATTTAACCAAATATATATCTCTTTACTTGTGAGATTTTTAATTAACTCATATTTTACTAAATCTTTAATTAATTGGGAGTTAAGACCATTGCCCAAGTCAAGGGCTTAATAATATGCTTAATATGGGTTTGATAATATACTTGTATTGGATCTTGATCTCAAAAACATGAATTTGAGCTTGATATTGAGCTTGAGCTCGGTTTGATTAATGAATCAAGCCGAGTCGAGCTTAAACTTATAGATTTTCTAACAAGTTCAAGCTCAAACATTGTTTGTGGGCTTGGTTTAAGCTTAAGCCAAGTTTCAAAACTTCATATTTTTTGTCAACTTGAGCTTACGCATTCAATACTCGATAAAACTTAGCTTTTGTGTTTACAACCCTACTTTCAAATAGTACTTCCAACTAGATACTAAAACAAAAACTAAAAAAATAAAAAAAGAGAAAATTTTTATAAAAAATTATGAGTAAGGGTCTTGCGCATTCAATATTTGTTGAACATTTTTTATAAAAACAAGCTTGAACATTTTATATTTGTTGTCAAGCTGAGCTTGAACATTCAATACTTAACAAAACTCATTTTGTGGCTTTATAACCCTACTTTCAAATAGTAGTACCAACTTTTTTTTTAATTAGTACCAACTAGATATTGAAAAAAAAAAAAAAGAAGAGGAATTTTCTTTTACAAAAAAAATTTAAGTAAGATTCTGTTCCTAATCCTTAATTAGCAAGAATTACCAAATCTAACATAGGTAATGATTTAGACCCCAAATTTTAAAATTAAAAATGCAAATTGAATCCTCTAAGTTTGACTGAAACAAATTTCAGTCCTTTAACTTCACTTTCATTCAATTGAGTCCTTTAAGTTTCTAATTTATTCAATTTAGGTATTTTAGCCAATTTCGTTTAAAATTTTCCATTAAAAAAATATTTTTCTCACATGAAAAAAATCTATAAAATTAATTAAAATATTTTATAGATTTTTTATGTGAGAAATTTTTTTATCAAAAAATCTTTGTTCATTAGTTAATTGCATATACTTAACGGCAAATTTTTAATGGAATTGGATGAAGGATCTTAATTGAATAAATATGAAACTTAAAGGGCTTAATTGAACAAAAGTAAAGTTAAAGGCATGACATGAATTTCAGTCAAACTTAGAAGGTGCAATTTGCATTTTATCCTTACTTTTAACTTAAATTAAAATTAATGCCCTAAGCAATTGAACTTTGAAGTCCAAATTTGAGTTTTCCAATAATAATTTAACCTGTTCAGTAATCATTTTTGTTGTTGCTGATAGAAGAATAGAAGAAAGAGAGAGTGAGAAGAGATGAAGGGCTTCAAACTTAAGCCAAGAAGAAAGTACAGAGCAAAAGAATCGATACTACTGAAAAAAAAATTAAAAAAAAATAAAATATTGATACTGATGTAGAAAATTGTGAGAGTTGCAAAATTTATGTGTTCTTATGAGGTCAACAAAAAATTAAAGGTTTTGGTTTTATAGTGTGTGTGTATGTATATATATATATATATATATATAGATGGGTTCATGTTATACCATTGTAGACCGTAGATTTCTAATTGATCTAATGGTTAAAAATATAGCATTAAATGCGAATTAATTTATATCTTATTCACTTAATTAATTGCAATTTTGTTTCTCTCTCCTTATTTATTATTTAAAACCTTTTTTAGAGAATTATTATTTAAAACCTCATTAAACAGCACCTAACAATTTATTTATTTTAAGAAGGCAAAGAAAATATTCACAATTAATAGAATATTACTGGCTTAAAGAAGAAAAGAAAATGGTGTAATTTGAACCCATCTCATATATATATATATATATATAATAATTATAGTTAATCAATTCTTTTTTTTAGAAGGATAGTTAATCAATTCTCAAAAAAAAAGTTATAGTTAATGGTATTTACGAAAATATTAAACATTAATGTTAATACTTTTTCTATGCCATGAGGTAAATTTGTATCTTTTCAAATGTGACGATATTTTGGTTTCTAAGACTGTGTACAACAAATGCAGGAGGTGGAGAGCATTGTGCCTCCTAGTGTTCATGGACTTCGAAACAAAATTGGTTTGACTCCCCGACAATTGTTTACAAAGTACCATGAGGACATGATGAGCAAGGGAGAGAAATGGATGAAGGACACAGCATCTTCTTGTACCGTGGTGGGTGCTCTCATTGTTACCATTATGTTTGCTGCAGTATTTACGGTTCCAGGTGGCAACGACCAAAATAATGGCTTCCCAATTTTCTTAAATAAAAAATTATTTATGGTCTTTATAGTATCCGATGCTCTCTCACTATTTTCTTCCTCAACTTCAGTCTTGATGTTTCTCGGAATCCTCACATCTCGTTATGCAGAAGAAGATTTCCTTGTGTCCTTGCCTAGAAAGATGATAATAGGACTTTCCACCCTTTTCTTCTCTATTGTAGCCATGATGACAACCTTTTCTGCCGCACTTTTACTTATGCTACATGAACAATCATGGATTTTCAAACCTGTCATTTGCTTGGCTAGTATTCCTATCAGCCTCTTTGTATTAATGCAATCCCCTCTTCTTGTTGCCATGGCCATGTCAACTTATGGACCTAGCGTCTTCAATAGGAAAATGAAGCCTTGGATTTAACATATTCACTAATTGTGCTATGTGATGTACTGGTATCCTATTAATAATTGGCATATACCAGCCAAACTTGAAGATTTTTCTTTCTTTATTCTTTTTTTCTTGGAAGGTAACTGCTGAATGTTCAGCTCCAACTGTATACTTTGTGATTTTTTGATCTTGGACATATTATAATTCCATTATATAAACCATACATCTATGGTGCTATTTTTTAATATTTATTCTTTTAGTTACTTTGGAGAAGGATAGAATAATGCCCCTTATTTCAATAGATCACCTCCTCAACATTAGGACTTTACTTAGGTTACAAGGTTATCAATATCCATCATTTAATAACTATTTTATTTATTTATATAAAGGGAATCTTTGATATTATATGTTGCTTATGGTCCAAATTGATATGTTACTATTCTCAATTTTAAGAGGTATTTTTTTGATAATTCAATAGTTATAATGAGGAGAGAAAATTTGAACCTTGGAAGTGCCGACCGATTGAGCTGCAAGGCTCTTGGTAGGGCATTTACTAATATTGTGGCTAAAAATTCATTTATTTGTTTGCTTTGGTTCATTTGTGAAAATTTTTAGACCCTATGTGATTTATTCAACGGAATTATTGAATTTAGTGATAAATCTTACACGATATGAATTAAACCGCACCAATAAACCGTTAACCACATATATCAATACCAAATCTAAAAGTAGTAAGTATGAAAAAGAAAGCAATATAAGTAAGGCACAAAATTTGATAACAAAGTGGAGAACCAAAGAACTTTTTTTTTATGGAAATACCACTTCAAGGACAAAATCTAGTAGTAAATTCACCATGGGAAAAGTAGTTAAAATAATCTAGTTGCAAAATATTTGTATGGCTAGACTCTATTACAAACTCTGCAAATTCCCTGCTTGCCTTTTAATCGTAGTGACCCTTAAACCTCTTCAATCTTGCTAAGCGAATCTTCTCCATGAACTCCTTATTTGCATAAATGAGCCTTGAACAAATGATAGGTGAAGTATCGAGTTCTTTTATTATTTCGCATGACCGAGATTCACTCACTTGAGTGAAGTACCTACCTATATCACTTGAGTAAAGATCCGCCTTTTACTAGAGCAAAATTCTCTAAAATTCAATTCTTCAAAGTAGCTTGTAAGGCAATTTGTAACAAACTTTCATATGAAATAAAGTACACCCCAGTGACATATTTTTTTATTATACCAATGTCATGCAACTCACCAATATTGAAATCCAAACAATTTGGCTTCAACCAGTACTGTGCACAGATAAGTGCTTGAAGAAAATAGCTATTGCTAGCTCAGTTCAATTAATGGCAATTTACCAAGAGTCCCTATAAGACTAAGAGAGTATTTAACCTTAGTAATTTATACGCAATTCATGGTTGAGTCATTTGTGTGTAACGTTAACAAGCCTAGTTAAAGCTGCGACTTTTTCTGGTTGTTTTATTTTTTATTTATAAATTATGGTTGCTTGTTTTCGCTTACAGTGCATTTTTTTTCGTGGACAAACTACAATTTGTCAGGCTGCATTTGAAAATATCACAGAAGTCTTTGTAGCTCCACTAGCATCTTTTAGTGTTTTAAAGAAAATCTTCCAAAAATTCAAATCGACCATTATTATTACTACCGAATTATCGACCAAAAAAAAATTTGTAAGCACAACAAAGTCCAAACAATTAGAAATGAAAGACTCCAAAATAGTACATAACAAAAGCACTGTAGCACATCAATTGATTGTGAAATTCACCAATAGTAGAGGCAACTATTTTTACAATTATTCCTGTATTTCATTTCATATAATAGTTTTTTATATAACAATTTAATGTTTCAGAAAATTTAGCAAAAGAATCCACATGCATTTGTTGGTCAAGACAAATTGGCCCTTTTCACAACTGAAATCTCTCTGATATGACAACCTTTATGGTAAATAATAAATCTGATAAAAATATATGCTTGGATCACCACCAAACCAAAGTACACAGCCATTTTGTGAAAGAATGAAGACAGTCACACTCTTATTCAGTATTTTACATAGCAAATGCATACAAAATAATCTGCTTTCTTTTATTCTTTTCACCAACTTTTTCCAACAATAGGTAGACACATACATGTGATCACCTATAATACTGGGTAGAAGCATGGCGCTGTAAAAGGAACCTCTTAGGAACTAAACCACAACTCTCTACAAAAGGAAAGTGATGTATACCACCAAAGCAGAGGTTAGTGGCTCGTATCATCTTCATTATCGCTTAGGTTCATTCAAGTTCTTTCCCTCAAAAAATTCACCCAACATTCGTTCAAGATCCTCCGCTCCGTACTTGATGTACTTTTGAGGGTTCTTGCCACTCTCAACTAGAGGCCTGTAAAACATCCAAAAGCATGTGTAAACAAGAAAGTAATGACAGAGTAATGAGGAATTATTAGACAGCCAATGAAAATACAATCTATCTGCATGTATTTTGCATAGCTTTGGGTCAAGTACCCTAAGTCATTTGTACCTCTTACATAGAGCTTTTCTAGCATTTTAAATATGACCATTTAAAAAATGTGAAGAATGACAACATTCAAGTGTTTCATTTATCGATTACTGTTGTTTGATAATTTCTAAATAGACCTCATTATTGACTTTGTAATAAACACATCCTGAACGAAACATCTTTTACACACACACATACACAAACACATGCGTGTGCGTGTGCGTGTGTGTTACTTCAAGTATGAGAAAACGCACCCAAAACGTTTTACAAAAGATCTGTAGGCAGGCAACAACACTTCCGCAACTGCAAGCCTTAGAGACTCTCGCAACTCAGTGTCAGGAACTGTCCACTGAGATTGCTTTTGATGAAGTTCCTCAAATTGCATATTGAACGTCTTGAACCTGAGAAATCCCAACAGGTCAGAAAGTCTGTGACAAAAATTACTTGAATAAATCCTATAAAGATTTAACTCATTATCAACCTGTCTTTCACCAATGCTCTAGAAACTCCACTACTATTTCCTCCATCACCACCTACTGAACTCCCACCCCCAGACGAGGTTTGGCCTTGGATAGTGAGGCACTGAAGAATCTGCAAAGGAAAAAAGCGCCTGCATTTAGCAATATGAAACCAAGTTCCATTCCAGATCAATGCTTTAAAGGGAAATAAGAGGCATTAAGCATAATCAGGACAGGTTACATCAAGGGTGTTCTGATTTTCAACCATTAGGACAGGATAAGATGTCAAACTTTAGAGTAAGAACTCAAATTAACTATGATAAAAATACAACAAAATGAGGAATTTTTAAAACACCTTTGATGCATATGATGAAACTAAATCAAATGTATTCCAGTTAAGAAGGCATTTATTTGAGTTTGCACTATATTGTTTAAATAGAAGTAATATATTGTTTGCCTCATATAGAGTACAAGGCAACTCATCCCAGAGAAAAATGTATCAAAGATATCTGTGATACTATGCTCATATATGTTATGACTTAAGATGGAATTGACAAAAATACACAGATCAATGAGTAGAACGGTGTGAGCTTTATGGTATGCATACAGCCATGCTCATGTCTATCAAATAAAGAAGAAAAGAAACTCTACATACTTGTAAGGTTTAGAGTTTAGAGTAGATGGCACTTAAGTGTAAAATGTTGCTCACATGGGTTCAGACCAAAAAATTGTAACACACACACACACACCCCAAATAAAGCCACATGTTTTTAAAGATAACATGATAAAATTATCTTTCCAGAAACAGAAGATTCAGATGTGGCTTCATTCAGTAGAATGTTACCTTTGCCCAAGCATTCCTTTTGTATTGATTTGCATGTTGCTGCACAATCCTCCTGTGTCTCTGCACCCAATCGTCCCCTAACAAATCCTTGGCTTCTGACCTGAAAACAGATATTAAAGAAGCACCAGTATTCACAGGCAAGAAAATCATTCAAGATTTAAAAAAGAATTCTGATAATATGTACATGACATACCTGCGCACGGATCTGACCATATAATGAATATTATTCATGAGAAATAAATGGGTCAAAGCAGGATCTTTATACTGCTTAGATTTTCCATCCAAATTGGTTTGAAGAGCCTGCATTATTCTCATTGTTACAGAGGCCAACTGCGAACCTGTTTCATCTTTGTTATCAAATTCTAGAAAAAGCTGCTTCAAGGTTGATTGATAGCTGTAAAAATTTGGTGCATAATCTTAAGTCAATCATTTGATCGAGATTAGTAGTTAAATCAGACAAAAAAATAAACTGCTCAACTCTCCAAAGGCAAAAATAAAATAAAATAATAATAATAATAATAACCTAACATATAGGATTATGGCAAGATGAAATCTCATAAAAGTATGTGATAATTTGACATATCTGAATTCTTTGTGGGCTAAAGTTCTAGGTCATGGGTCTTTAGTCTAATAGTATGTAATTTCAGTAAATGAGCTTTCATTTAGCATTGTTTAGTTTCCCAAAGTTATTTCTTTTCACAGGTCTGGACAGCTTCCAGTTTCAGCCATTTTCTTTCCCTCTTTGCAACCCCAAATTTCTCTCTCTCTCTCTCTCTCTCTCTCTTCTTCCCACCTATTACCCCTTTAATGTTTTTCACAGCCCTTCGACAGACTCAATTTTCATCTCTTTCAACACTAAATCAAGCCCTTTTCTCCTACCAATTTGAAACTCTTAAACTCCCTGCATTTTCACTACCCACTAGCCACCAAACAGCCCCTGATCATACTTTAGAACACTTTTTTACCCGTGTTTGATACTATGAATTCTTCCTATATAAAAATGGTCGCCTATAAATACCCACCCCCCCAAAAAAAAAGCAAAAGAATTGGTGCTTGTAATTCAAGAGGTTTCCTTTCCACATATTTCTCAGAAACTACCAAAATTGCCCTTCAAGTCTCCTTTCTAGGATCTTCTAAAAGTATTCCCCACAAGGATTTCTATTGAATTGTTATGTCAGTAAGAGAGATGCTCTCAACCTTATTTTAAGGCAGCAGCACCTCCCAACAAATTAGAACATGAAGCAAAGTCTGAGACAACTAAAAATTAAAAGTAAAAGAACAAATATAAACAGATAAGAATAGAAAATAAAGATATAAACAATGAAAGATACTAATATAAAGACATTTTTATTTTTCATAGGAGGATACATGTGAAGTCACTACGGCTTTAATGGCTCAATCATCAACAACTAGAACAAAGTAGAATGTATGAAACAAGATTTTACCCTGCCACAAAGAATGGGATTATAGGAATAGCAAGAACGGTTAGCTGAACTTACTCCTTCACATAGTTAATGACATAGCTTGTCAAAGGATGGACAGTTCCATCCAAGACAGCAGTTTTAGTTGCATCCTTTTCAACAGCTTCTTCAAAATCTCCAAAGGTCTCCTGAGCTGTCTGAGCAAGCCGTTTTGTCAAACCAAATGCAGAATCTCTTATTTCACTGCAAGCCTTACCTTTGAAAATCATTTCAATCTGCAAATAAATTCAGTTACCTAAGTTAATAATCTGATTTGTAGCACTATTGAAATATGATTGCATACAAAGGGCAACTGCTAATTAAGCATAAGAATCTGTTATACCTTGAAATCATTTACAAGTGAAATAAAAGGTAGATATTATGTAAAAATGAGAAGATAAAATGATTTCATCGAAAATAATCACATATCCACAATTAGGGTAATGTAGAAACCATACCGTTCTATATAGGACTGAAAGCTTGTAGGATGATTTCAAAATTAAAAATTATTTGAAATTTCGAATTAATATCTTCAAAAGATTAATAGGTAGCACCAAAGAATAAAAGGCTATCTGCAAAATTTATCTTCTTCTCATGCCCCTCAAAAATTGTCAATTTCTTTCTTCAATTAAAAGAAACATATTTTTAATATTTTAGGAATAATTTATATAATCAAAGAAAAGCAGCAGTCTAAAGAACCTAGTAAATACATCACATTGTAAGAAAAATTTATCCACCTCATATTGAATAACCTAGTAAATACAAGAAATTTCTTTAAAGAGGAATTCTTTGAAAACTATGAATGGATTACAATCAAAATGAGAGGGATTCTATGAATTATACAATAGAATGGATACCACTAGCTTCAAGGATCCTAGACTTTTCAAAAAACAATCTCAAAAACAAAATTTTCACCTCCATCCAAAATAAAATGAAAGAATTATGAATTGTCCCACCTAGCCTTGTCATCTACCCTAGTCCCAACGAGTTAAGCAACAATCTTAGTGCAGGTTTTTATGGATTAGTAATATCAACTATACCTCTGAGTGAAGCTCCCGCATTATCTCATACATATCCAAAAGTACAAATAACTTCTCTGGTGATCTTTTGCTCTTGGCAATTGCATCCCCAAAACTAAGTAGCACTGAAACACTGCTTGCAGTGACCTCACCAAAACACTGATCCCTGAGAGAATCAAAGCCTTCAAATATTTGATCACAAGCTATCCGCTCTCCAGCATAAAGCAGTTTGACCTGTTCATGCATAACCATATATTCAGAACATGAAAACTACCAAATTTGTTCAAATTCCAGACAAGTACTTACAGCAATACGCATGAAATGAATCCAATTCCCGATTTTGGCCTCCAAAACCTCCCATTGCATCTTCTGAACATCCTCTTTGCTAAGTTTTTCAACTCCCAATTTTCGAAGGCTTTCTTCTAGAACTGAAGAACGAGTATCCCTAAACAAAACAAAAGAGTACTTGTTGAACATCTTGATACTTAAACTTAAAAATAACATGTGTGTGTGTGTATAATATAACAACAAAACCTTAAGTCTCAAAATTATGGAGTCCACTAGGGATCTTCAATAGACTTATCTGGGTTGAACACATATATTCATCTCCATCACTCTATGCTATCCAAAATCATATTTCTTTATCACTTCCTTAATTAACATGTCCTTATATTATTACTTTCTCCAATGTTATGGGTACATCCAATTCTACACCATACATATTAGAATGCATATGTCATATTGGATTAGATTAATGAGGGAAAATAACAATGCATACATATGTCAATTATCTACACATCATCTCTGTGAATAATCCAAATCCATTAGAAGAGAATTGTAAATATTAGGTACAGCAGTTCACTAGCAAGCTTTAATATTAATGATATAATTACAATGCCAATGAAGGACCAAGCAAACGACATGGGAATTGCAAATTGGATCAGTTTTAATAATCCTAATATATACACAACCTTCTACTGCTAAACAAACTTAGATTTCCCAAAACGAACTTAGCTGAGCATGGTCTACAATTCTCAAATTGTTATCACAGAGTCCTAGTAGTTTATTCCCCTTTTCTGGATTACATATTATTTTATTATATACCCCAAATTCAGAGTCCTAGTAATCCGGAAGAATCCTATTAGGTGGTTTCTCAAGTAAGGTTAATGGAATTTAGAGTAAGAAGATGATTTCCTTGCTCTATCTTCTCTACTCTTTGTTCTACTTCTTTTTTTATAATTCTTATGAAATCTCTATATATATTTCTTTTAAAGATAAACACAAGTCATTCTTCTATAAAAGAATGAATCCATAACCTCACACTCCATCCTTTGTTTATGGTAAGCAAAAATTCAGAATGAGAACCTATCTATCCACATAGGGTATGGTCTTCAATGATGACAGCTACACCCCTCCCTACCCTTCCTCCCCCACCCCCCTCCCTCCCTACCACTCAGCCAACACCTTTCCCTCCTCTGCTCCCCTCTCTTCCACTGCCTTTCAACCAGCCACCTCCTCCTCTCCCTGGTTTCTTTCCAACTCTGTTCCCATTCCCCTCATCTTTTGGTTTTTTTCCTTTTCATTCCTTTTGTCCACCTCATTCTTCTACTCTGTTCACCCCACCTCCATCCGACCTGCCCTTACAACCACCGCAATGGCCTAAACCAACCACCACAACATCACCCACACCTCTTACTTTAAAATTGCCCTCCCCTATTTCTGCCCTTAAACTTTCTCCTCAGGGTAGAGAGGGTAGTAATGGTTCTTTTCGCATAGACTCCAAAACCTTTTCTTTCTCATTTGATGGTGGGTGGGCTGATTCTTATGCTATTCACGAATGTCGTCGGAATATTAAAAGTTCCGTGTGGATGGGTCGTAAGGGTTTGGAATGGATTCTTTCTTGCTTTGCTGATATTCGTGATTGGGTTCCAGGAAAGGAGTTCTTGTGCAAAAGCTATAGAGTTAATAATAAATTTTTTGAATTCCGGGGAAGGTCGAATAAGGTGGGTATTTTTGTGGAGATAGCAGTGTATTATGGTGGAGCTCGTCGTGGTTGGGCTATGGTACCTGCGAGCTCAAACCGGTCTGGCTGGCGCTTGTTTTCTAAAAAATTAGATAGTTTCCTAGCTGGTTCAAACACCGTTTGGGTGAAAGGGAGGACCTCTGATGAAGCTGCTGCTGGTGGTCTGTTGGATGGTGGTGGACAAGTTGGGAAAAAATCTGTCAAGAACAGTAATCAGCGAAAGTTAAGGAAATTTGAATTTTCTAGAGCTAATTCGGGACTTAATGTGCTGAAGGGTGAGACTGTGGTTGCTGTTTCTTCTATAAATAGCAGACCCACGCGTGAGTTTAAGTTTGAGCTGACTTCAACTAAGTTGGCGTTGAGGGTGTCTAAATCAGTTGGGGGAAAACGTGGAATCTTTTTGGGTTAATATTGTAAAATTCAAAGTTAATTTACGTTATACGAACTATTCAAAAATAATTGGGAAATTGAGGAGAGAGGCTGAATTTCGGCAATGGCATTGTCGAAATTCAGCCAAAAAGCAGGAGAGAGAATAAGGAAAGGAGGAGAGAGAAAATCTTTGAATTTTGGCAATGGCATTGCCGAAATTCCACTGCCCAGTTTTCCTGCCGAATCCTGTGTGTTCGAGTGTGCCCGAGTGTGGAGTGCTCTTAAAATTAAAAAAAAAGGCAATGGCGGCAATGTCATTGCCGAAATAGGGGAATAATTTTTTTTTTTTTAGCAATTGTGATAATGGCATTGCCGAAAATGGAACAAAAAAATGGTTTCGAAATCTCTAGAAGAGTAAAAAATAGGTTTCATGTCCACAATATTTTTACAATAAACCACATATAATTAGTTATTATTAGTTAAAAAAGTTTGTGACAACTAATTGTGGCAATGACATTGCCGAAATAGGAGAAAAAAAAATTGTGGCAATATCATTGCCGAAATAGTGAGAAAAATAAAAGTGACAAACTACTTGAGACAATTGCATTGCCGAAATAGGGAGAAAAAAAATTGGAAATACCATTGCCGTAAATGAAAAAAAAAAAAAAAAGAAAGAAAGAAAGAAAGAAAACGGCAACAGTATTGCCGAAATAGGGGGAAATTTTTTTTCCCCCTATTTCGGCAATACCGTTGCCGTAAATGTGAAAAAAAAAAAAAAAAAAAAAAAAAAAAAAAAAAGCGGCAACGGGATTGCCGAAATAGGGGGAAATTTTTTTCCCCCTGTTTACGCAGGTATTGCCGTAATAAATATAATAAATATATTTCGGCAGGTATTGCCGTAATCACATATAATTGCATTGCAGGTATTGCCCAATTTCTTTCTTTCTTTTTTTTTTTCTTTTTTTTTTTTCCATTTACGGCAATGCTATTGCCGAAATAGGGGAAAATATTTTTTCCTCCTATTTCGGCAATGGTATTTCCATTTTTTTTTCCCTATTTCGGCAATGCAATTGTCTCAAGTAGTTTGTCACTTTTATTTTTCTCACTATTTCGACAATGATATTGCCACAATTTTTTTTTTCCTATTTCGGCAATGCCATTGTCACAATTAGTTGTCACGAATTTTTTTAACTAATAATAACTAATTATATGTGATTTATTGTAAAAATATTGTGGACATGAAACCTGTTTTTTACTCTTCTAGAGATTTCGAAACCACTTTTTTTTTCCCATTTTCGGCAATACCATTATCACAATTGCTAAAAAAAAATAAAATTATTCCCCTATTTCGGCAATGACATTGCCGCCATTGCCTTTTATTTATTTATTTTAAGAGCACTCCACACTCGGGCACACTCGGACACACAGGATTCGGGCAGGAAAACTGGGCAGTGGAATTTCGGCAATGCCATTGCCGAAATTCAGTCTCTCTCCTCAATTTCCCAATTATCTTTGAACAGTTCATATAATGCAAATTAACTTTGAATTTTACAATATTAACCCAAAAGACTCGAAAACGTGTGGCTACTTGGATGAACCCAGATACTCATCACAAGTCCAATAATAGTGGGCCTGGTTTGTTTAAAAGTGTATCTGGTCCTGACAAAGCCCATGTAGTTGACCAGAGAGGTAAGCCCAAGGGGAGGTCCCTTATCCTATTGACTTGGGGTTGAGTGTGACCTGTTTTCAGAACGAGAGAGTGGTGGGCGAGAGCTCTAACCCACCGACGAAGTCAACGGTGATGCCTGAGGTTTCTGAGGTTTCGACGGCAGTCTTTTTGCCGATATCCAGCTCCGATCAAGCTTCGGAGCTTCACACTTCCATCCCGATGAGAGCCTTAGCAAATCCAGAGACCGGAAAAGCCCCGGTGTCAAGTAGTAGCTCTGCCGCGGTGGTTCTCGGCGCCGATATGGCTATTTCTGCTATGGGCTCAATCTCCGATGACCTTGGGTTCATTGGTGTTAGGGTGGTTAGCTCGGCGACGGCGGTGTTTGAGAATGTGGTGTCACCAATCCTTGATATGAATCCTTGGGTGGTTCAAAATCGATTTTCTCTTCTCTCCGACCTGGGAAATGGGGTTGAAGATGAGTTAGTGGAAGGGGAAGTCCATGAAGTAGCACAGAGGAGTAATCACCATGATGAAACGATGCTACAAAGGTCAGTGGATTTTGTGGGGGAATTTCAGACCTGTGAAGAGAGTAATTCTTTAGTTGAATTACCTTTAAAGAAAGAAGTTCAGACCTGTGGTCGTGAAGAGAGAGATTTTTGTGTGTTGGAGTGTGACCCTCTGTCTCGGTGGGAACCCAATGATCTCAGAGAGGTGGTGCTGGTTCAGGACTCTACAGAAGGAATTCAGGTGTTGGAGTCAGGGCCACCTTTGAACTGGGTGTCCCAGTTGATGAAAAATTTCTGTAACTTGGTGGGTTTTCCTATTGTGAAACACAAAGCTTAATGCTTGGCTCTGCTTCGCCTTTTGGAACAGGAGTGTCTTAAGGTAATTGAAGTTGAGGTGCGGGTCACGAGGTCTTAGGGAGCTTAAGGGGCTTATCTCTAATGTTAATTACAATGGTGTCTCGTCTAAGAGTAGGAGCAGAGTGTCTTTGACTGCTGTGGGGGTTGTTGGTAGTTGTAAATGACTTTACGACTACTTTCTTGGAATGTAAGGGGGCTTAACAACCCCCGGAAGAGAGAGGTTTGTAAGAACCTTCTAAAAGATTGGAAGTGCGATATTGTTTGTTTTCAAGAAACGAAAGTATCTTCTACTAGTGTTGCCTTTGTTCGGAGTTTATGGGGGAGTCCTTTCACTGATTGGGCTGTTTTGGATGCTGTGCAGACCTCAGGAGTGGTCTTGTTGATTTGAGATAAGAGGGTTTTTGAAAAATTGGATGTAATTGCTGGATAGTTTTCTGTCAGTGTCTTATTGAGAGGAGTGGTGGATGACTTTGTTTGGACTTGTACAGGTGTGTATGGCCCCAATGATGATGGTCAGCGGGCTTCTTTGTGGGAGGAGTTGTCACAGGTGCGTGCTAGATGGCCCATGGCATGGTGCGTAGTAGGTGATTTCAATATCATTAGGTACCCCAGTGAAAGGCTTGGTTGTGAGTTGTTTAGCCTGGCTATGTTTGCTTTCTTGGACTTTATAAAGAGTAATTCTTTAGTTAATTTACCTTTAAAGGGGGCTTCCTTCACATGGTTTAGAGATTCTGGTCTTCCCTCTATGTCAAGAATTGACAGGGCTTTGGTTTCTCTAGATTGGGAGGAAGATTTTGAGAATGGATCCTAAAAGGTGCTTCCTCGTGTTATTTCCGACCATTGCCCCCTTTTGTTGGTAGCTGGTGCTGTCCGACATGGTTGGAGTGCTTTTAAATTTGAGAATATATGGTTGAAAGTTGAGGGTTTTGTTGATAGAGTTCAGCAATGGTGGAATGGGTACAACTTTGTGGGTTTACTAGGTTTTATTTTGGCTCAAAAGTTGAAGGCTTTGAAAGCAGATTTAAAAAAGTGGAACAAGGAGGAGTTTGGTGACTTAGCTTTTAGAAAGAAAATTTTGTTGACTGAACTGATGGGTTTAGATGCGAGGGAGGAGTTGTTGGGGCTTTCAAATGAGGAACAGCTCCGCCGTATTCAGCTCAAAGGAGACATAGAACAGTTGGCTTCTCTTGAGGAAATTTCTTGGAGACAAAAATCTCGGGCCTTATATGGGAAGGAGGGAGATAATAATACTCGTTTCTTTCATAGGTTAGCAAACTCTCACAGAAATGCTAATCATATTAAGAGGATCGAGGTGGATGGTGTTCTTTATGAGGATGAATTGGATGTGTGCTCTTAGTTAGTTCTCTTCTATTAGGGGTTGTATGAGGAAATTGAATTGGGGTGCCCTTCTATGGATGGATTAGATTTTGCATGTATTGAAGAGGAGGAGAGGCAGTCCTTAGAGAAGGATTTCACAAAGGAGGAAGTCATTCAGGTCTTAAGGGAGATGGAGGGTGATAAAGCCCCTGGTCCTGACGGTTTCAATATGGCTTTCTTTCAAAAATGTTGGAGTGTTGTGGAAAAGGACGTTATGGATGTCTTTGATTATTTTCACCGGCACTCTGTGTTTGAACGGTCTATGAATGCTTCGTTTCTCACTTTAATTCCTAAGAAGTGTAATGCTGTTAACATTAATGACTTCCGCCCTATCAGTTTGGTGGGAAGTGTTTACAAGTTGTTGTCCAAGGTGTTGGCTAACAGGTTGAGGGCGGTTTTGGATAATCTCATATTTGAGACTCAAAATTCGTTTGTCAGAGGAAGGCAGATTCTGGATTTAGTGCTCATTGCAAATGAGTGTCTGGATAGTAGGTTGAAGAGTCAGTTACCAGGTGTGGTTTGCAAGCTGGATATTGAAAAAGCATATGACCATGTTAATTGGGAGGCCTTGTTTTATCTGTTGGATCGGATGGGTTTTGGGCAGAAATGGAAGGGATGGATTAAGGCTTGTGTTTCTTCTGTCTATTTTTCTATCTTGGTTAATGGATCCCCTGAAGGTTTTTTTGGAAGCTCTTGTGGGTTAAGGCAAGGAGACCTTTTATCCCCGCTTTTGTTTCTCTTGATAATGGAGGTTTTAAGCAGAATTTTGAAGAAGACAGAGGAGAATAACCTCATTCGGGGTTTTCATGTGGGTGCAGTGAATTTTGTTGGTGTGCGAATTTCCCATTTGTTGTTTACAGACGACACTATCTTATTTTGTGATGCCTCTAGGGAGTAGTTGTTGTCCATAAGGTTGGCGTTGTCTTGTTTTCTGGCTTTTACGGGCTTGAAGGTTAATGTTGGGAAAAGTGAGATTGTCCCTGTTGGGGAGGTGAATAATCTAGTTGAATTGGCCAGTATTCTTCATTGTAGAGTGGGGAGTTTGCCTTTGAAATATTTGGGGATGCCGTTGGGAACTTCCTTTAAGACGGCTTCGATTTGGAATCCTATTTTAGAGAAGATGGAGAAGAAATTATCAGGATGGAAGCGTCTCTATTTATCTAAGGGTGGTAGACTCACTCTTCTAAGGAGTACTCTTTCAAGTCTTCCAACATATTTTTTATCTCTCTTCACTATCCCTAAAGTCGTGGCTGCTAGAATGGAAAGTATTCAGAGGAATTTTCTTTGGGGGTCTTCTGAGGGGAGTTTCAAATATCCTTGGGTGGCTTGGGAAAATGTGTGTGTTCCTGTGGAATTTGGAGGTTTGGGGATAAGAAGTGTGGCGTCGTTTAATCAAGCTTTATTAGGGAAATGGTTGTGGCGTTACGGGCATGCAGTTACCCATCTTTGGAGGAGAGTTATCTCCACAAAATATGGTGAGGGTCAAGGGGGGTGGTGTACGAAAGTGTGTAGGAGGACTCATGGATGTGGCCTTTGGAGAAGCATTCATGAAGGGTGGGAGAGTTTCTCTAAGCATTTGTCTTTTACAGCGGGTGAAGGCACCCGTATCCGCTTTTGGCATGATAAGTGGATTGGGGACAACACCCTAAAAGATCTCTATCCTGAGCTCTATGTGTGTTCAGCTGCCAAAAAGGCTTACATCTTTGAGGTTTTGTGGATTCCGGAAGGCGGTACGTCTAAAGTGTGGAACTTAAGGTTTTATAGAGCTTTTGAAGATTGGGAACCAGCTACATCTTATTCTCTACTTCAGTTTATCCAACCTCGTATTCCTAGGGGTGATAGGAGAAATACCCTTTGTTGGCGGCTCAAAGGTGATAGGAGGGATACTTCAGTTTATCCAACCTCATATGTGTTGTTGTGATGGGGAGTCGGTAGCCTATCTTCTTCTTCATTGTCCTGTTTCACACACCTTATGGACCTTCATGATTTAGGCTTTTGGTATTCATTGGGTTATGCCAGGATCGGTGGCGGGATTGTTATCTTGTTAGTATCAGTGGCTTGGGAAGCATAGCTCGAATATTTGGAATTTGATTCCAGGGTGCTTAATGTGGATAGTCTAGTTAGATCGAAATCGTCGCTCCTTTGATAACAAGGAGAAGACGTTGGATGAGTTAAAGGTTTTATGCCAACGTAGTCTTTTTGAATGGTCTCGTTGTTGAGGCTTTACTGATTCTTCGTCTCTTTCAGAGTTTATATTTTCCCTTAGATTATCTTTTTGATCTCCCTCTCCTTTGTTTTGTTGTTTGTTTTATTTGTTTCTTGTTGTTCATCATCATGAACAACTTGTACTTGTCTTTTTTTTTTTTCTCATTAATAATAGTTCTCGTATTACCTATCAAAAAAAAAAAAAAAAAGAGATGTCATTTAGTCTAAAGACCATTCGATGCAAAACAAAGAGATCTAGGGCCTGTCTGGTTCCAAAAAGTTGTGTATCCACTTTTCTTTTTCTTTATTCTATATTTAAATCTTGAATTTGAATATAGAAAAAAAAAAAAAAAAAAAAACACTTCTTTTCACATTTGGTAGTATTTGGTAAGTTGTTTTGAATATATAATTTGGGTATAGAATACATTATACCCAGGTACGGTCATTGTTTTTTATTTCAAAAAAAAAAAAGTAACTTTTCTCACTTACACACACTCACATAACTCAAAAAAGGTAACTTTGTGTTTTCACAATATTTACGAATATGTCATTGTATTCATATTCATAGAAAACGAAAATGTTGAAAAGTTGTTTCCAGTTTTTGTATTCAAATCCAATTTTTAGGATACTAAAAATGAAAACTAAGTACAAATGCTAAAATCAAATCAGTTTTTTAGTGGTGGGTCCCACTGAAAATGAATATAGAATATTGCACTTTTTTCAGCTAACCAAACATGCCCCTAATGCTAAAGTTGGAGCACATAATTCTTAAAGGGAGTTGCAGGAAAAACAAATAGAACAGGGGGAAAAAAAGATAGAGATAAAGATAAACCTAGGAATCAGCACTTGTAAATCTGTCCTGACACCTACTTTATGTCTTCCCTATGTCATTTTGTTGCTAGTTTGGTGTTTTGTATGCTCTTATGTTTTATTCTATTAGGTGCAATTTAATGAAGTTCAGGTATGCATAATGGCTATTATGTGGGTATAGTTATGCTCTGCATGGCCTTTAGTAGTTTAAAGCTTAGACTAGTAGTTAACTTTCAAATTTTCTTTAGTTTATAAACCATATATCCCAGTCTGATCAAAGATAGGTAAGAAATCAACTTTTCAGAAAACATTGCAAAGAATTTCCACCAGTTTTAATTTTTTATTTTAATTACTGTGTGATTGGTTTTTTCCAAAATCTGATTGCTAAAATAAACTAGATGTCATTTGTCTAGGTCTTTATATCATTATCCTCCTTTCCTTCATAATTCCTTGCTGAACAAATCTGATTTGCTGGCTGCACCAAATTAACCCAGAACACTTTTGTTTCTTTTATTTATTTATTTTTTGGATTAAGAAAAACCAAGAGAAATCAGTCAGACGGATTTGTCACCCTATGCCAAAGCAACTGAGAGCTCTTCCACGTGGAATTTGAAATTTGATTGGTCAACCATCACAGAGATAGCATCCTGCTCTCAGACAGTCGCATATTAGATATATGAAAGAACTGTAATAAGATGGACATTAATTTTGAAGTGCCATAGGGAGTTTGGTATTCAAAGTTCAAGGTGATCTGCACCTAATATTGCCAAAATGTTTTGCATTGCATTGGCTTGTGGAAGTGGAACCAAAATACAATATCTTTTTCCTTATCTTACCCATTTTAAAATAAAAGGCTTCATTTTAAAAAA
The DNA here is from genome assembly GCA_035136125.1 of Quercus rubra. Taxonomy (NCBI): domain Eukaryota; kingdom Viridiplantae; phylum Streptophyta; class Magnoliopsida; order Fagales; family Fagaceae; genus Quercus; species Quercus rubra. Next base: position 33,097,890 of record CM068733.1, on the reverse strand, counting down.
AAATAATGAAATTATTCCACATCTAAAAGCATCAGTATTTGTGCACTCAAAACTAAGCAGCAATGATCCAGGGAAAAAAAAAATGTTGCAACTTCAGCTGCACCATTACCACCTAAATACTGGTGATAGCAGACAGCCTAGAGTTGTAAAGATATAAACACTGAGAAGCTTTTTTATTTTTTTGGATAGGTAAGAGAACTTTTTTAATAGAAGAAGACAAGCACACAAACTGTTCCTATGGTACAGTGGACATCTCAATGCAGTCATCCAATCAAACAGAGTAAGCAAGAAAAACCGTTTCAGTTCAATGATGGAATGTTCCTCCCCATTGAAAGTTCTAAGATTATGTTCTCATGAAATAGTCCACATGATGCATGTGGAATTGCTCCGTAAATAACTGCTGCCCAACACCTGCTGCCCGCCCTCTATTCCAGCAAGCTAGTAGATCCACCACTTGCTTAGGCATCACTCAAGAAACCCCAAAGAGGCTAAACACAAACGTCTACAAATTATATGCATAAGAGCAGCAAAGGAGCAAGTGACCCACCGATTCCCAAATGTTCTTGCACATGCAACATCTATTGACAATATAAATAATCCTCATTATCCAAAGTGAGAGAATCTTTCCCCTAGCTTGTCCAAATAAAATAAGCTACTTCAGACCGAACTTTCACCTCCAAATACTTTTCCAAGTGAAGGCATGACTTGCTCCAGTCTTAGGGCTCTATAATAAGATTTTAACTTCGAAAGATCCATTCTTTGCAGGCTTCCACATCATTTTATCATCCCCATCCCGATCAATATTAGTGGAATACAATAAAGCAAAGAAAGATTTTAAACTCTCCAACTTCCAATCCTGGATAGAATGAGTAAAATGAATATCCCAATGAGTAAACCCATTCTTTCCACCCAAAGCATCAGCTACAAATGCATCCTTCCTCTGAGCAATCCTATACAACATGGGGAAAGACACTCGTGGAGGAATGTCACTCCACCACTTGTCATCCCAGAAATGAATACAGCAGCCAGTTACCACCTCAAACTGTACACTGACAAGCTTCTCTCTCTCTCTTTTTTTTTTTTTTGAGAAGATGTAAGGAGGTATCCTTGAAAGGTAGAAAGGATAATGTGGCTTCTTACATTCCTTGAAACTTTGCCAATTCCAATCCCATCATAAATCCCATTCCCCAAAGATTCCATAATTCTTAGTGCCATTGTTCTATTCTAAGGCAGTCTCCTCACCCCACATTGAGTCCACCAACTGCCCTGAAAGCCACCAGCTGATGTTGGTGATGGGCTGTTGGTCGGCGTTGTTTTCTCTGCCTGTCACCTTGATAGGTTCAATTTGGTTGACTAAAACTCTGATTTAAACTGACCACTTACAACCTTAGACCTATATCAAATATTGTTGAATGTCGCAATGCATAATTGAGATTTCAACCTTTATTGTATTTGGGCATGGAAGGGACAACAGTTTTTTATGTTAAAATCATCGCTCTCAATTTTTGAATTCTGACTTATGACTCAAGTACATGAAATGTGTCACACAGTAGTGAAAATTTTATAAAGATGATTATTTAACAATAAAAACATAGGCTGCCTATGAAACCTAACCATCAAGAAAGACTTGAATGATATATCTCTTCTCAAAAATATAAAATGACTAGATGACTACACAACAAGTAGCACATTATACCTGGGGACCAATGATAGAGCTTTTTACCTGTAAATTTTGAGTAACTGCTGTTGGTGACCAGCTTGAACCATTTGCTGAGCTAAATCATGCAGCAATGGCAGAATCCGTGGTGGTATAAGAGTTGGAGGAGTGTAAACAGCATTTTCTGAGATACTCTTTTGCTCAGAACGGTTATTGGAAGGATTCCCGCCACTAGATTCACCATTGGGCCCAGGAGATCCAGAAGATGGCCGCAGTGAATTTGAAAGGCAGTCAAAAAGACGGTCAGGCTCCACAGGCTTGCTGAAATTTTCACACCCAAAATAAAAGAAATAAATAAGTACCATAATTGGAGCTTCAAGCAAAGCCCATTTAATTTTGATAAGGTAATTTGTCATAACCAAGTATCTTACACGAAGATCAATATCCATATGAAAGCAAATACGATATCTCAAAAAGGTTAATCATCTTTCAATCAAGAACTTATATAGAAGAATTCGAATCTCTTAATGCAAATTAATTAATTAGAAACTCAGAATATAACGCCCAAGAAAGTTCAAAGCACATGGGGAGCAGGATAAGTCAGTAACAAGATAAACAATTAATAATTTGGCTAGACGATATAATCTCCAATTTAACTGTTGCGTACTGACCTTCCAATAAATATTTTTATGCATAAAATAAATGCCAATACTTTATTTTGACCTCATTAAAGAAAAATTAAATATATTAACAAAACCTATTCCACATATGCAAACAAATCCTAGAAATGATCATGAAACTGCCCTACAGATAACTAATGTAAGCCTCAAGAGGAAGCTCGACCAATCAATTGAAACGTTCAGCTTCCTTTCTAACTAAAAACAAATCCAACAAAAATAAATGTCACTGAAAGGAAGAGCTCGAAATGCTAAATTCCCCGAAAGTAACACTAAGGCATTGGTTGTTTATAGAAGCAAAAGAATTGGCAGTACCCAGGCAGAAGAACCAGAGGCACAATGCAAGAGCATCAGTGAGTAAGAAAATACAAACCTGTAAGACGATAATCGCTGCTTGAACTCGTCTTCTAGCTTTGAAATAGCTTTAGTGAGTAGATTATTTGAATTGTTGATCACTGCATCAAAACTTCTAAAGCTTTTTTTGCTGCTAAAAAATTGGATATTGCCTTTTAGCTGATCAATAGCTCCTAGATAACTCTCCAAGTCCTCATGTGGCCCTCTAAGTATTTTCGTCTCTGCCTGTTTATTTAAATGATAAGAATATTAACAAATATAAACTAAAAATAATACATCATAAGGAAACATAGAGCAATAAAACAATTAAACAATGCCTATGCCTCAAACATTATCAAGTAAGAAACTAAAATCAAAACTGACATTCACCCATTTTCCAATTAGCATAACTAAGTTCTTTAAAAACGTAATTTTCTACCATTGCAATAAATTCATTTCATTGCAAGGGCCTTGAGGATCATACAATTGAATCAATTTCAGAATTGTGACATAATACATGACAGGGAAGAAGACAGAAACGGCATATGTATATCTTTCAAATGGCATATTTATAACCCAGACATCCCCATCATATAAAAAAGTTCACATACAGAATTAGTAAAATATTAATGGAAAGGCAACATCAGCACAACGATGGGATGAAAATGTGGTCAATTTTTTATTGCAGAAAGAATAGGGATGAAAAATTGTGAGAAAGAGCGCCCAAAATCACTGGAATAAGGAAAGGTTATTTGCATAGTGTAAAATTAGCTCATAGTGCTTGCTTGTCATTCACTGATAGTGCTTATCTATCAATATCTCTAGTGTATTATTTTATTTACTTTTCATATATAAATAGTGTTATAAAAATATTATTGATTATTTTAATCAATTTACATTTTATTGATTTTATAACCTTTTATATATATATATATATATATATATTCTATTTACACATTGAGCCCAAGAAAAGGTGGAAGATTTCAGTAGGTTGGCGGCTAGCATAAAATCTAGTCATTCTATTATGAATGGATCCACACAAAATTTGGGACTTCAGCTTTTGTTGTTGTTGTACATAAATAGAGAAATTATATTTTTTATGTAAGTATTTGTTAAACTTATTCTATACACAACTATAAAAAAGTTGCAGGATTCTTCCAGAAGAGAGCCACATATTTATTGCATTTACAGGTGCAAATACTTCTCCCATACTCTCAAATACATATCCAAAAATTCATAAAATGTATCCAAATTATTTCTTTGGAAACATATTTGATATTTATTTGACATTCTAGGACTCATACATGACAGAGGTTGGACATTGGGGATGACTGCATAACTAAATTATTATAAGTATTTTTTTATGATATTTATTTAACTACATGATTCGTAATAAAATACTATTATAAATGTTTTAGTGTTATAAAATGATTATTTAATAAGTAAAATAAGTATTCATAATATTCACAATGAGAAAGAGATTGAAATAGAATATTTAAGGCTTATATTTTATTGTATAAACATTTAAAAGAGTTCCTTCACTTGGTACCCCGGGCATACTGTCGTGGGATTCCAGGCATACTGTTGTGGGATCCTGGGGCGTACTAGGCCTGTAAGAACCCAGAATGCTGATTCTCTGAACTATATGATCTTTCTTCATGTTTATTATGCAATAGAGTTTTGTCATTTCCCTTTACTTTTATAGGTGCTACATAAAACACACTATACAATATACATATCTTCAAATAATTATTAGTTTCTTAGATTAGGATATATATTTTAATACATATATATATATATATATATATATATATGTAAATGATTTTCATGAGAATGATTCAGCCACGAGGACCCTAGCTTCAATTCTCATAGACTTAGTGCTTTTGCATAAGACTTGTGGGATCTGAAACTCAAGTTCGAGTGGCTTTGCTTGGGCATTACCTTCCAAGATAGTTAGGTGAGAAGGATTTTTGTGGGAGAGAGAGATATTTGATGTGTGTATGTTTTGGCATATGTTTCTTTGGAGGCTAAGCGTGTCCAAGGCCCAAGTTAAAGTGAGGACTCCAGTAAAAAAGACTCAGCTTTTGGCTGAGTAAAAGGAAAATTAGTAAGCTTGAATATATGTATTGAACAGCAAGAAAGCAGCAAATGAAAACAATGTAATAAAGAAACACACGAAATAACTATTAAGGATCCTCCAATCACTATGAAATATTTCATTATTTTTCTTAATTGTGGATTACAATGTGCTCACTAAGACGTGTTACAATGTCCAAATAAGCTCAAAAATTACAGACTTAGATGGCTATCTAAGCCTCTAAGACTTGTAATGTTTGAATCCTTTTGAATCCAAGTATGTTCTATAGTGGCTGTTTTTGGGATACCAAGTGCTGTTTTCTGCTTTCTTTGAGTTTTTTGATAAAGTTTTCTCAACAATTCTTGTTCTGATTCCCTATTACTGAATCCCCTTTCAATGTTGGTTGTCTTCCCCTTTTATAGTATCATTTTAGGGTTTAGGATACCATTGATTCTCCCCCTTTGGCTCCCTGGGTACCAGAGTCTCTGTTATCCCAGCTATTTTTGACAGCTGATTCTTTCTCTATTTCTCATAGTTTTCTTCTTTTAAATCTGTTTTCCTAAAAGCCACTTGCTGACCTTCCATTTCGGGGTGTCCTTGGAGAGCTAACCTTCACCCTCTCTTCTTTCAAAGCTTTTTACATTTCAGACTCAGCTTTTGGTTGTCTTTCCTTGCTGTCATTTTTCCCAAGTGAGCGGAATCCATTTCTGTTGAGCTGAAGGTTTTCTCAGCCACTTCCCTTTATAGTTCTTCATTCTGGGTTTCCCGATGTACTAGCTTTTTCTTCATGAATTGTTACTTTCCAAGCTTTTTTGTTCTTTGCTGCACCACTGGGTACTTGAGAAGGACATATATGTTCTTCATTTCTTGTATTTCGTGGTACCCCTCTTGAGCTGTCTCAATCCCACATTAGCTATGCTGCACGTCCTGAGGATCTCGGGCCTTTGGCAGCCTCTAGGTATATCGGCCCAGTTCTTTCACTGGATTTTGCTGGATTTTTTAATGGTCTTTTTTGCTAGAAATCTGAATATACATAAGGCCTTGATGTTGATTCTTGTTGCACGAATTGGGCCTTATTTACTTTTCATGGAATGGACTTTCTTGTGAAATTTTGGATCTCAACAATAATTTAGAAACAAAAAAGTGAATAAAAAAAACATTTTTTAATAGTTTAGATATGAAAAAATATATATTTTAAAGTTGAATGATAGAAAGTGAAACATTTTTAATAGTTTATAGATGAAAGATGAGTTTTTTAATAGTTTAGAAAAGAAAAACAAAGTTTTAAAAATTTATTGATAAAAAAAAGAAAGTTTTGATAAAATTAGAGACCAAAATAATATTTTACTTTTTATTTTAATGAGATAATTACACACCATTCTCTTGAAGTTTTTATAAAATGACATTTCATCCCAAATCTAAAGGGAAAGACCACTCTCCATTCCCCCCCTCCAACCAAATATATATATATATATATCCACTATAAGCTCTCCACAAGCTTATAGTCCATGAGTGCATGAACCTTAACCCCTTCTCCCCCAACATATCCAAAAAAACAATATCCCTTTGAGTTTACTCGAAGCGAAACACTTGGGGTCTACTCATTCACACTTTATTATTTTCTATCATGGTTAAAAATATTGTTTTCATTCATAAAGTTTATACGAAGTTCGTTTTTCGTCCCTAAATTTAAAATTTTTTTTCTATCCATAAATTATTGAAAGTGTAACAATTTCTTTTTAAAAAGCTGATTTAAATAGTTTAAATGAGAAAATATGTACAAAAAATGACATTTTTCAATAGTGTAAAGATGAAAAAGGGTCTCTATAAAGTTTATTGGCAAAAAAAGTAACGTTTTCAATAATTTAGGAATGAAAAAGAACTTTTTAAAATTTAGATGTGAAAATCAAAATTGATGCAAACTTTAAGGACAAAGATAATATTTTTAGAATTTCTCTTATTTACCGTAGTTCGTTGGCCTAGGATTTGGGTTTACAATTCTACAAATGTACTGGTAGCTGCAGAAGCCTATAATAAACTTGGCCCATAAGTAATCCACAACTTAGGTGACACATGACCAGGCCCAATGGAGGAAGAAAAAGAACCCCCACGTTAAATTGGCAACTCCACTTAAGATTAATGTTTATGACCTATATTTTTTGGGATTCAAGACCCTAAACAACAAAAGGCCCAAAATCACAAATTGATGAAATTAGGCCACTCAAGCCTAAATCTTGTTCATTGAACAAGGAAACCCATTACAGATGATTAAGTTAATGACAAAAGAAACCCCACAACAAAAAATAGCCTAGAGGAGGGCCCAATGACTCCCATGATCACAATATAGCCCAGGATGTGAGACTTATGATAAGCACCTAAACTACTCATGAAAGGTGGCCTAACTCACAGCCTAAGCGTATGATGGGCCCAAACCATTAATTTACAGCCTTAGAAGGATCGGTTTGGTTGAATTCTAAGTGAAATTTGAGTAGATAGTTGTTTGTCGCATGCCTATAGTTAGCTAGTTAAAGGTGTTCGCTAGGGACACATGCACCAAAAGGGTCAAGCCCAAGTCACCCATTGTAGTGCATTTAGTATCCTTGTACTTCTTAAATCCATCTCCCAATTGCACTCTCAACTACTACTTCTTTTGTCCCGTGAACCTAAGTTGAACCACTTCTAAATTTTGTTGTGACATTGTTCAATTTCGCTGAATGTATATTTCCCCTTACAGTTAGTGCAATGAATTACTTTTCCTCCTTAAATTGCAAATCTCGACAATAAAGTTTATGCCACAAGATTCATTTAGATGCTTATTGTTCTAGACAATTCAAATCAAAAGTGTGCTTCATGGATGGAACAGGCCTGCCCACCACTATAAAAATGAGGAAACCGTGATTCGAAAGAGTGCATGTATACATTATTAGATGTGAAACAATCAAATGTATAAATTAACTAGATTTTATTTGAATAAAGCATAATACCAAATATATGTGTTGGTATGTAATTTTCAAGAGGATGTTGAGGCCGTTAACGAATATAACTTTTAGGCATTAAAGATTATTATATTAGCATGTTTGTTTATTTGTTTATTTTCTTAAGTAAAGAAGAGGAAAACCACTGGTTGAAACCCTCCTTTGGTGTAGTTTCTTGAGGTCGATATTGGTCCTTTAGAATGGGTTATAAATTTGGTGATATGGAACAACATCCGAAAATGCTAATGGGAATTTTTTTTAGGTTTCATATTTAGTCAGGACAGGTTACATATCGAGGGTGTTCTGATTTTCAACCATTTAGGACAGCATAAGATGTCAAACTTCAGAGTATGAACTCAAATTAACCATGTAAGCTGCTTCAAGTTTGATTGATAGCTGTAAAAATTCGGTAAATAATCTTAAGTCAATCATTTGATCGACATTAGTAGTTAAATTAGACAAAAAAAAAAAAAAAAAAAAAAAACTGCTCAACTCTCCAAAGGCAAAATAATAATAATAAGAATAAGAATAAGAATAATAATAATAATAATAACCTAACATATAGGATTATGGCAAGATGAAATCTCATAAAAATATGTGCCAATTTGACATATCTGAATTCTTTGTGAGCTATAGTTCTAGGCCATGGGTCTTTAGTTTAATAGCATGTAAGCTCAGTAAATGAGCTTTCAAGTGTGTTTGGCATTTGTTTATAAATTAAGCTTTTAGCTTTTTTAGCTTTTAGGTATAAACTTTTAAAATCTCACTTTTTCTCATTTTTTCTAATACTTTCAAATTTTATTCAAGATACAAGCATATTTTAGCACACTTTCAACAAAAAGTTAGATAAGCCGTTTCCAAACAGACACTTCATTAAGCATTTTTTAGTTTCTCAAAGTTAAATAATTTTTTAATTAGAATCCTAATGTCTTCTCTTTCTCTCTCCCTTTAGTGTTACCTGTCGATGTTGGCAATGGGCTATTTGTTGGCATCGTTTGCTCTACCCATCACCTTGATAGGTTCAAGTTGGTTGCCTAAGAAATTAACCACTTACAAGGGTAAAATTCAAATTCTGTAATTTCAAGGTGTAAAATCTAAACACTTCAAAATTTTAAGAGTGTAGTTTGCAACTTAGCCAAGACTTAAAATCAGAGGCTTTGTAACTTAACTGGCCATAGCATCCAAAATTTAAATCTTCACTCTCCTATTGTAACTATCAAAATATAAAAAAGAGAGGATATAGTTTCAAATAAAAGTTAGTAAAAAAAATGTTAAAGGTAATTTTTCACTAATTTTTAACAATTTTTTTTTCAATGATTAGACCTACCATTAACACTACTATTGTGAACCAACCAAAAAAATCAAGAAACCATCCAACAGACAAGAAGATGGTAACTCTCCAAGCCTTTAAGCTTGGGGTTTAAGGGGGAGACTCAAGGTTCAAGCAACCAAAATACAATAATCTACTATACACAGAAAAATCATAGCAATCCATGTACAAAAATGTGTTTCCTTTCTTTAGAGAACTCCTATGCAAGAAAATGAGAATGAAAAAGTTGACTAAAATGAATGACCAAAGTCCTATTTATATACATATAGGCACTAATTCAGAACAAGTGCGGAGCCAATAGACACTCAATTTTGAAAAAGAAAATGCACAGTAAACATAAATAAATAAAAATGACGGAACCAACTTGATGCAGGTGGACAGCCTTTATGGGAAGGGGGAGGGGGGGGGGGGGGGGGGGATTACAAGAACCCACTTTGGTTAAAAGAGTCACAATTCCTTAAGTTGGAGATTGTATGCTCTTTATTGTTTTCTCTGTTGAACTTGTTTTGTCTAGCAACTAAGCTTGTAATCAAGATGGCCCTTGTAGATTGCTGAAGTAGTTGGTTAATATAATTATTCAATCTGGTTTCTTGGGTAAATAGAAATGAATGGACGGAATTTGACATGGAGGTAGACCTATGATGCACGTGATGAAAAAAAACTCAGAAACTAGTAAACTGAGTTCTAAAGATTATATCACCGATTGAACCAACAAAGAAACACAAATCACAAAGAAAGAAAAGGCTGAGAAAATGAAGGAAAGAGCAAGAAAATAAGAGAAGGAGAGAGAGAGAGAGAGAGAGAGAGAGAGAGAGAGAATGAATGGAAGACTTGTAATAAATTTCAATAATTTCTGCAGAATAATACACTCGTGCTCATAGAGCTATTTATATACAACAGGAATCTACCTAAATTGCTTAAGTTAACATTCCAAAATATTTGAAACTAAATCCTTGGAAATTAGGAATTCTGTTAAGGCTAACTAACTGAATTTTGCTCCCAAACTAAACGGACACTTGGGCAAAGCGAAGCGCACCGTTTTATTAAGTTTCTGATGAAGTCATTCACTTAAGTAAAATGGTGTGTTTGGTGAGTATGTTCTTAAATGAAACGACGCGTTTAGTTTAATCAATACGCAGTCGTTTTAGGCTTCTTCTTCAACCTTCTTCTTTTCAGACTTCATCTTCCTTACTTCAACAGCACGGACGTGGCAAAACCCCTGTCGCACCCGCGTCCGACACTGCGACACATGAGGGACGCCGCTGCCCGGGTGTTGATGCTGTGTCCAGTTTTTTTTTTTTTTTTTTTTTTTTTTCACGACTCGTGCTGATGCGGCTCAGACTCAGGCCGTATTAGCCGTACTAGGCGAAATCGCTAAAACCGCCGAACCGGCCGATTCTGGCCAAAATTCATAAAATAAATAAATAAATAAATAAAAAGGTGCAAAACGCACCGTTTGAACTTAATAACAAACCTTAAAGGGCCTAACCTCTCTCACGCATTCTCACTTCATTCAAACTTCAGCTCTTTCTCACTCGTCTCTCTGTGCTCTCTGCCTCTCTGTCTCTGCTATCCGTCTCCCCTGTGAGACACTCAGGCCTCAACCACTCAGTCACACATACAATATCACTCTCAACTCACACAATCTCACTCTCAACTCACTCACAACCTCACCGACCCACTCTCAATCTCAAGTTCTCAACTCAACTCAAGTCTTAACTCTCAGTCTCAAGCTTAACCCACTCTCAAGAGTCTCAACTCAGGTATCAAACTAAAGCTTTCAATCTTAGTTTTTCAATTTTTTTAAGCTCAAGCTGATCTGATTTTTTTAGTCTGAAGCTCACCTCACCTGATCTGATTTTTTTAATTTTTTTTTAAAATTTTTTATATAAGCTGTAATGTAATAATGCTGTGACTTAGGTTTGATTTTTTATTTAGTTAATAGTTATTACTCACTGTGATTTGTGAATCTGTGAACTTGAGTTTGATTTATTATTAATTAATTTAGTTAATAGTTATTATTTGTAGGTTAAATTGAATCTATTGAATTTGCAATTGATGAAGTTACTAGCACAGAAACTTCACCATCATCTAATCAAGAAGTGCCAAATGATGAAGCTCCTCTTTGGCAGTATGTGAATACAGTAGAAAAACCACCTCGTTCTACTATTAAATCAGGAGAAAACACATACTTTAAGTGCAACTATTGTGGTGTAGTTTATTTGGGATCCTATTCTAGGGTTAAGGCTCATTTATTAAAAATTCCTAATAAAGGTATTAAAGCATGCCTTAAGATGACACCGAACCATCGGCTGGAAATGCAGTGAATGCATGATCAAGTTGAGAATGATAAATTAGAGAGAGAACGGAGAAGTCAAATTCCCTTACCCGCACCTCCCTCAGGCCGTGGGCCTATACCTATTTCCCCATTTCGGAGATAGGAAGGGAGTGATACTACAAATCCGGTTGATGGTAAGAGGAGGAACATGATTGTGAATTCTCCTTTGGAGAGAGCATTCCAAAATAATGCTAGACATGAATTGGATAGTAGAATTGCTAGGATATTTTACACCGGTGGGCTTCCGTTTAACTTTGCAAGGAACCCATATTATCGTAGTTCCTATGCATATGCTGCTACTCACAACATTCAGGGTTATGTTTCTCCTAGATACAATGCCTTGAAAACAACACTTTTGTAAAAAGAAAGAGCTCATGTTGAAAGACTTTTGAAACCAATTAAGGACTTTTGTCTTGAAAATGGTGTAAGTATAGTTTCTGATAAATGGTCATATTCACAAAGAAGGCCTCTTATTAATATTATGGCTGTATCAGATGAAGGTCCAGTGTTTATAAAGGCAATTGATGGGTCAGGTGAGTTCAAAGACAAACATTATATTGCTGGGGTGTTGAAGGATGCTATAAAAGAAATTGGACATGAAAAAGTTGTCCAATTCATCACTAATAATGCTAGTGTGATGAAGTCTGCTGGAACTCTTATTGAAGGTGAATATCCTAAAATATTTTGGACACCCTGTGTTGTCCACACTCTCAATCTAGCTTTGAAGAATATTTGTACAGCAAAAAACACTGAAAAGAATGAAGTTACATATGAGGAATGTAGTTGGATTACACGTATTGATGATGATGCATCCTTCATACATGTTTTTATCATGAACCATTCAATAAGGTTGGCAATGTTTAATGAATTTTGTTCATTAAAACTACTCCAAGTTGCTGATACTAGATTTGCTTCGGTTGTTGTAATGCTGAAAATGTTGAAGTTGATGAAAACATGCCTTCAAGCCATGGCTATTAATGACCAATGAGCTTCTTATAAGTAGGATGATGTTGGAAAAGCTCAAAAGGTGAAAGATATGATTCTAAGTGATCTTTGGTGGGATAATGTTGATTATATCCTTGAATTCAAAGCACCTATTTATGATATGTTATGAGTAGCCGACACAGATAAGCCTTGTCTTCATCTTGTGTATGAGATGTGGGATTTAATGATAGAGAAGGTGAAGGCAGCAATATATCGGCATGAAGGCTTGGAAGATGATTAGTATGGCTCATTTTGGGGTGTGGTGTATGACATACTCATTGATCGATAGACTAAAAATTGTACACCACTACATTGCTTGCAAGAAAAGTGTGAAATATTATAACTTATTCCTTTAATGATGAAATAATATGGATTACAACTTGCAAGTCCTATTGGCTAAAATAATCTTCGTACACCTGAAAGAGGTCAAGTATTGTGTGGATTTAGGTTATATATATATGTTTGGAGTTTGGACACCATGGATTGTGAAGGTGTTGGTATGGGCTGCATGTTGCCCTCAACTTCTTTAAAAGGCATGTGTAGTGTCAGTACTTCCGCTCCTCTTATAACAAGAGGACCTAGATTCAACAGCATTGCGTTTATTAAAGAGAAATCACTTAGCCAAAGACATAACAGAATGCATCAATTGAGGAAAGACGGAAGGTTGAATTGCCCTAGGATTGGCCAATGATTTGGCAGGTTCTTTAGTATTTAACTATTTATTTATTGGCTTGGGGTAAAATAATTAAATAAACAATCAGCTCGGACAAGATTTCAAAGGTAAATTATTACCTTTGTAGCTAACCATAAAATCATAGATAAAACCCACAGGTAAAATCATCTGAATGGGATTCCTGATAATTTGCATTGAAAGTTGAATTTTTAAAAATTAACGCTTATCTCAATAGCCTAAGGCACTAAGCTGTTAAATAATAGAATATGTAATCTGTTAAATTTTACTTTAAGAATCCTAATAATCACGGTGAATTTAAGAAGAAACCTGAAAGGGTTTGCAAGTTTGACAAAGTTATAAAATCTGAATTGAGAAAACTGAATGATTCAATTAACTATTGTTTGTGTACAAAGATATATATACCTGTACTGAAAGCTAACAAACAAAACTAACAAAAACTAATTAACTAACTTTCCCTCCAGAAAATGAACTTACAGCTATAATCCACTATCTGTGAACTAACTCCTAAACTACAAGTAGTTTTACAACAAAATACTAAACGGCCAGTAGCTCTGTAACTTGTTTCTTCTTCTTATCCTCTGTTTCTGCAGTAGTAGCAGTAGCTTCTGCAGTGACTTTCCTCTTAGCTTTCTTCTGTTTAGATGAGACTTCCTTAGATTCATCTCTATTGCTTCCACAAAAGTTAAATACAAATTTACACTCACAGGCATGTACATCTATGGAGATAAATTTAATTCTAAAATTACTTGCGTATCCAAATTACTATATTCTACGTGCCCCCAACTAAAAAATCTGTAATTTTGTACCCTAGATTAGGTTATGTTAGGTTGAATACATCCAATGGTTACAAGTTGATATTTCAGTTGTCCTGGGTTTGATAAACTAATCCTCAGCTTGGTTAATTCCCTAAACTGAATCTGGCCTAATCTAGACTTAGTTGCAGCCTTTCACCATATATACCACATCTAAAAATGTATGGCTGTATCATATGCTCACCACTTCTGTGCTTGACCTTTCCAGTCTGATCCCCACTGATGTTTAAGCTTTTCCCTAACTTCAGGTGGGAAGTCATATGTCAACCAATAAGGTTGAAACCCAACTCAGGCTTTAACTTATTGCTAACAATGGAATTGATTAAAATAACAAGCATGAGTTGATAGAAAACCGTGGAGCATTAGTCCTAAAATTACTAATAGACATTTTTTTCTTTACTTAGGCTACATTGTTGTTTTTAGCCCATGTACAAAAAAAAGAAAAAGAAAAAAGAAAAGGAGGACATGGCACTTCTGCCCTTCACAAAAATATGAACCCCAATAAACCTAGATGCCATGGCACTTCTGCCTCCCATAAAAAACACACACAGAGCAGAGTGGATATTAAACATTGGCAAACCTTCAAAAACCATGTATTATAGTCTCTCTCTCTCTCTCCCTGCGAATTAAGAAAGGCAGAAACTGCAGAATGGTAGATCATCAAATCAATTTTGATTTCAAGTCTGGAAGTTCTTGGCACTTCTCGGGTAAATACAAACTATTGTAATAAATCTTGGTTCTAAAACAGGGTAGAACCTCTAGGTATTTAAGTATAAGGATATATCTGCAATATTTTGGCTTCTGACTTTAGTTTTGTGTAACTCATGTGTCAAGGTAGGGTAAGATTTATCAGTTTTGTGGTCAGCAGCAAGTATGCTGACTTTGACAAAACATGGACCCCAAGTTTGGTTGGCCATCATCTTTATAAGTTATGGATTTACATAATCTTAAAGAAATAAATGAGGAAAACATGGGAAAACCAGCTACTTGATTGATGTGTGATGGCCAAGAACCCTAGTTCATGTTCAACTCATCTCTTCTATAGTCCTATAATTACTTTCCTTTTTTCTTTCTATGCGTTTTTAGGTGTATTCGGACCCCAAATACAAACAAAAACGTGACATTTTAGCAATATGCACAGCTTGGTAAGATTGATGTGGGACAAAGGTGGTGATACTAAATCTAATGTAGGAGTTTCTGGAAAGCATTTGTTGTAGTGTTTAGAAAGACCTAGGATTAGGGTTTTAAAGTGGAAAAGGCTGGAACAGTGTCGTTAAAAGTATGCTTAAGCGCAAAGTGTAGGGAATTTAACCAAAATTCAAACTTGTGAGAAACAAAACAAATAGAGAAAACACACGTCAAAGAAAACAATCACACATACAAAACAATATTTACGTGGTTCGGCAATTTGCCTACGTCTACAAAGTTACAGGGATTTCACTATAAAATAAGGAGATACAATAGTGCATAAGAACACTCTCAAGAAACCCAATTCCCAATACACCCTAACTCTCTCTCACCCACAAGACAAGAAAACACTATTCTTTCTTCTTATGCAGCTGCTAGGTTATTAGGAATTATCTCTAATTATCTCTCACAGCTTTTTCTATGTCACAAACCTAATATATATATATATATATATATGTATATGTATAGGTCGGCTTGTACTAGGAATTATAATCCTAGTTGAATTCGGTTTCCTAATACTGCTTGTATTTGGTTTAGAAGAATGAATTGGGCTTGGTAATTCAAGCCACACACAGCCCACTTCAACAAATCTCCACCTTGGCTTGAATTGATCAAGTTACGTGAGCAAACTCCTCCATCAGCTCCACCTTAGCCCTTAAGGGCTCGCAAGCTGTAAATATCAACCACAATCCTCCATAACACAATCCCTCATCTCTGCAACTTATCCTTCTGTCCTCAAGCTAGAAGACCAATTGAAGTTGCGCACAGCTTCAACTTCTCAATAGTGACACCCTTAGTCAACATATTTGCCAGGTTCTTAGATCCACAAATCTTCTCAAGTATTACCAGTTTATCTTCAACAAGGTAACGGATAAAGTGGTATTTTGTTTGTATATGCTTCGACTTTGAATGAAAAGCCGAATTTTTGGCAAGAAAGATTGCACTTTGACTATCACTGTGTAGAATGCCCATCTCCTGCTTCTTACCCAGTTCATCTAAGAAACCATGTAGCTGAATCATCTCCTTTCCAGCTTCAGTGGCAGCAACATACTCAGCTTCTATAGTAGACAAAGTAACAATCTTCTGTAAATTTGAAGCCCATGATATAGCTGTACCACCCAGAGTAAAAACAAACCCAGTAGTACTCTTTCTACTATCAATATCACCAGCAAAATCAGCATCTACATAACCCTGCAGTTTCAAACTTGCACCTGTGAAGCAAAGACATGTATCTGATGAACTCTTCAGATATCTTAGAATCTACTTGACTGCCTCCCAATGCTGCTTTCCAGGCCTACTCATGAATCTGCTCACAACTCCCACTACATGTGCAATGTCTAGCCTTGTACACACCATAGCATACATCAAGCTACCAATAGCTGAGTGTTGACACCCTATTTTGCAACCTGCATTTAACCTCACATAGAGGGTAAAAGGGTAATTTCATCTTGGAAATATGCATATTGACTTTTGTCATTAGATCCTTAATCTCATTTCACCAAAATGATCTTGATGTTGTAACAATCAAATTGACTGGTCATGAGCCCTAATCAGACCACCAGATTGAAAGTTATCATCAAATCAAGTTTTAATGGCTGAAATGCACCATCACAAATTGAGTCCGACTATATATGATTATGAGCAATTGATTTCAATTGGTTATAAGTATAATCAATTTGAGATCGATGATATGTCATAATTTGATTGGTTAGGACTACATTTTATGGTGAGATTGCATACACCTAATTAATTAGATAGTTAAACATTAATTATTCAATGAGTAATTTTTGCAATTATCTTTTAATTAGAGTAAATTTGGAACCAATTAAGTCTGAAATGGGAGTGATTGGAGCTATTTAATGTTAATTGGGAGCTAATTTGGGACTTATTAATGTTAATTGTGCTGAAATGATTTTCTAACAAATGACCTCTGCTCACCATTTCATAAATATCTCTCAGAATATTTTGAATCTGTGAATGAGATTAATTTCCCCAGAAACTAGACATCCGGGGCTTCAATTTGAGCACAAGAATGAGGCAATTCCGATCAGAATTGAGTCAGATATGATTTTTCGAAGTTGGCTCTATATGCTGTTACAGCAGCTACGGGAAAACCGAACTTTGCTTGCTCCTCACTCTCACAAATCTTTCCATTTAATGCACAAGATTTCTCCAAAGGCTAAAATGAGGTCTAGGTTCATGATTCTTTGTCAACCCTCATTAAATGACCTTCCATTCATATTTTCTTCATCACTACTATATATACCCCCCTCTCATTCATTCCAAGGACACGACAAAAACCCCCCTCTCTTCTCCTCTCTTGAGTTCTAGTGAAGTAGAGTAGTCTTGTCATATCTTGGTCTTCCTGAGGCTCAAGGTATTGAGTGAGACTCACTCTTACTCTCCTAACTCTTCTTTTCCTCCGCCCTTAGGACCTCCTTCAAGAGTCTCCTCCTCCACCATATGGATCTTGCATGAAGGTATAATCCATTTCCCTAATTGTTTTTTTGTGTTTCCATGATGAGAATTTAGGATTAAGGCATGATAGTAACTATTTAAATCCTCTTGAATATGTTTGAATGTTCTTAATTGTTCTTATATGTTCTTCACATGTTCTTGATTGTTCATCACATGTTCATGCATAAATACTAGTTTTGATCCTAAATCCATATCAAAAATAGGAAAAACATGTTTATTTCATACTTCTTTCAAATTCTTAAATCTAGGTTATCACCATCCACACACATTCACTAGAATTTATTTTTCAATCTAAATGCAATGCTAAATAAATTGAATTAGGGTTTATCACATGCACACACGTTAAATTCAACATGTAACTTGATTGACATATTGGATGATGTGATATGAATGTTGGCCACCATAGTCTAGAAGACCGGTTTCACCAGGCAATGTGGGTGCCTAACACCTTCCCACCTTGTAACATAGCCTCCGAACTTAGATTAAAGGTTAATAGATCAAATGCTTATCCATGTAATTTTCAATTTCTAGATTGTAACTAGGAAACAAAACCATGTACTTTATCTTAGATTGTATCTAGGACCAAAGCCATGTAATTTTCCTATGATCAATGTAAATTAAATTTCAAATTAATAAAATGAGGAATTTTTCAATTATGGTTTTCTTGTTTTTCCAGTAATTAAATAAGTGGCGACTCCATTGTAAAACCCCTAATCTAAGGGGGAAAATATAACTAGTCGAACCTCCATTTTGAGAAGTAATAACACGACTCCACCCATTCGCATGGGTTTGGCCCAACAATCATTCATAAAACGGGCTGAGGGCGCGGTCTCTCACACTGAGGCATAGGGCACCTTGCTCATATGGTCCATTTCTTCCTCTGTCTTCGGTGATTGTTCTTTGCTTAGTTTGAAATGACTACCCAAGGGTGTGCTCACTGGTTTAGCTTCATTCATGTTGAATCTACTAAGGACTTTCTTCACATACTCTGACTGTGAAAGCTTTAATGTACCATTAGCCTTGTCTCTAATGATTCTCATGTCAAGGATTTGCTTTGCAGCTCCCAAATCCTTCATTGCAAACTGTTTGGACAATTGCTTCTTCAGATTATTAATCTCCTCAATGTTAGACCATGCAATAAGCATATCACCCACATACAACAGTAATATAATGTAAGAATTGTCAAAAGACTTAACATAGCAACAATGATCAGCTTCACATCTCTTGAACCAAATTCTATGCATAAAACTGTCAAATTTCTTGTACCACTATCTTGGAGCTTGTTTTAGGCCATACAAGCTCTTTCTCAGTTTGCAGACTAGATTCTCTTGTCCCTGAACAATGAACCCTTCTGGCTGAATCATGTAAAGGTCTTCCTCCAAGTCACCATGAAGGAATGCTGTCTTCACATCTAACTGCTCAAGATGTAAGTTTTCTACAGCTACCATTCCTAGTATCAGTCTAATTGTTGACATCTTCACAACTGGAGAAAATATTTCTGTGAAGTCAATGCCCTCCTTCTGCTGGAACCCTTTAACAACTAATCTGGCCTTGTAACATTTGCTACCATCATGCTCATTCTTTATTTTGTATACCCACTTGTTGTGCAAAGCCTTCTTTCCCACTGGCAATTCAGTCAGTTCCCATGTTTGATTCCCCAACAAGGAATCCATCTCATCCTTCATGGTTAACTCCCACTTGCTTGAATTCTCATCTCTCAAGGCTTCATCATAACACTCTGCCTCACCACCATCAGTCAACAGGAGATAATTTAGAATGGGTGAATAACGATGTGGAGGTCTAATGTTCCTGGAAGATCTCTGGACTTCAGCTACAGCTGTACTCTACTCTACCTATGAATTTACATTCTCCTTATCTTCTTCACCCATTTTCTAGACAGTACTTTCAGTTAATTCATCTAAGTTGACAAACTCAGATTTCTTTTGATCTATCTCTGCAACATCTGATACTACAGTTGACCTGTCCTTGTACATAACCTGTTCATTAAATATTACATTTCTATTTCTGATGATTTTCCTGTTTTGTTCATCCCAAAACCTATAGCCAAATTTCTCATCACCATAGCCAATGAAAAAACATATTTTTGACTCTGCATCAAGTTTACTATGAGCATCAGAATCAATATGAACATAAGAAACACAACCAAAAACTTTTAAATGTGAAAATTTTACCTCTTTACTACTCCAAACCTCCTCAGGAAGTCTGAACTCCATAGGAACTGATAGTCCTCGGTTTATCAGGTAAGCTGCAGTGCTAACAGCATCAGCCCAAAAAGTTTTTGGTAGTCCAGCATGCAACCTCATACTTCTAGCACGTTCATTGAGAGTTCTGTTCATGCGCTCAGCCACACCATTCTGCTGTGGTGTCCCAGGAATGGTCTTCTCCATCATAATTCCATGTGCAGCACAATACTCACTGAACCCTCCATCTATGTACTCTCCTCCATTATCTGATCTCAAACATTTTACTTTCGAGCCTGTTTTTGTCTCAACCATAGCCTTCTACTTCTTAAAAGTTTCAAATACATCAGATTTATTTTTCAGAAAATAAACCTATACCTTTCTGCTTGAGTCATCAATGAAAGTGATGTAGTACCTTGAACCTCCAAGGGATGCAATCGGAGAAGGCCCCCACAAATCAGTGTGTACTAACTCCAATTTTTTAGCCTTCGGTGTCTTGCCAGTTTTCAAGCTCACATTTTTCTGTTTTCCTAAGATGCAACTTTCACACATGTCAAAATCAATGGACTTCAATTCTGGTAGTTTTCCTTTTGACAGCAACATTTTCATCCCTTTCTCACTCATGTGACCAAGTCTACGGTGCCATAGGCTTGTATCAGTACTTGCATCAGCAACTTCAATTGTGTCTCTTGGACTTGAGGTCATATACAGAGTACTAGTTTTCTTCTCACGAGCCAATACCCTAGCTCCCTTTGTAACCTTCCAAGTACCACTAACAAACAGTATTGCATGCCTTTCATCATCAAGTTGTCCAACAGAAATCAAATTCCTCCTCAGTTCAGGAATATGTCGAACCTTCTCTAGTAACCAAACAGATCCATTGGGCAACAATATCCGGACGTCTCCCATACCTACAACATCCAAGGCTGAACCATCAGCTAAATACACCTTACCAAAATTACCTGCAACATAATTCTGTATGATTTCTCGGTGTGGAGTGGTATGAAACGAAGCTCCTGAATCCAAAACCTAATCATCAAATGGACTGTCTACTACAAGAAGTAATGCATCTTGAATCTCTTTTGTTACAGTATTAGTAGAATCATCCTTCATTCTTCTTCTTAGGACTTTTGCATTGATTCCTAAAGTGACCTGTTTTCCCACAGTTCCAGCATTGTACTTGTTGGCCTGATCTAGATTTACTTCTATTTCGATTAGAATTTCTGGATTTTGATTTGCCTCGGTTTGAATTTCTGTCATTACCTCTGCCTCTTGTCTCAAGGTTTAGGGCAGAACCAGATCCTGAGGTTTCACTTGCATCTCTTCGGCGAATCTCCTCAGCCAAAATTAAATCTCGTATATCATTGTACTTGAGCTTTTCCTTTCCTGTAGAATTGCTTACTGCCATCCTCATTGCCTCCCAACTGTTTGGCAAAGAAGACAAGACGATTAGAGCATGAATCTTATCATCAAAATCAATTTCTACAGACGACAATTGATTTGTGATAGTATTAAATTCATTCAGATGTTGTGCTACTGATGCATTCTCTGCCATCTTCAAATTGAACAATTTCTTCATCAGATGCA
The DNA here is from genome assembly GCA_035136125.1 of Quercus rubra. Taxonomy (NCBI): domain Eukaryota; kingdom Viridiplantae; phylum Streptophyta; class Magnoliopsida; order Fagales; family Fagaceae; genus Quercus; species Quercus rubra. The sequence goes on along the minus strand of CM068733.1, from coordinate 33,076,559 downwards.
CCTTGTTGTTTGCGGACGGCTTTTCATACATACCGGATAAAGCCTTCATTAAATCTGCTGTGGTCTTCTCCTTTACAACATTGTGTTTAACAGACCTAGACAGAGTTAACCTAATAACTCCCAATACCTGTCTGTCAAGAAGAGCCAATTCCTCAGCCTTCATAGCCTCAGGTTTTTCCCCTAAAAGTGGTAGATGCAACTTCCTCCCATAAAGGTAATCCTCGATTTGCATCCTACAAAATCCAAAGTCTGTGCTATCGAACTTTTCTATTCCAGACGCTTTTCCTGCTTCCTCTGCCATTGCTCCCACTCAAACCTAACCCTAGGCTCTGATACCAGTTGTAGGAAATTTAACCAAAATTCCAACCTGTGAAAAACAAAACAAATAGAGAAAACACATGTCAAAGAAAACAATCACACGCACAAGACAATATTTACGTGGTTCGGCAATTTGCCTACGTCCACAGAGTTGCAGGGATTTTACTATAAAATAAGGAGATACAATAGTGCACAAGAACACTCTCAAGAAACCCAATTCCCAATACACCCTAACTCTCTCACCCACAAGACAAGAAAACACTATTCTTTCTTCTTATGCGGCTGCTAGGTTATTAGGAATTATCTCTAATTATCTCTCACAGCTTTTTCTATGTCACAAACCTAATATATATATATATATATATATAGGTCGGCTTGTACTAGGAATTATAATCCTAGTTGAATTCGGTTTCCTAATACTGCTTGTATTTGGTTTAGAAGAATGAATTGGGCTTGGTAATTCAAGCCACACACGGCCCACTTCAACACAAAGCGTACGTGCCTTGGGGCTTTTTCCCTCTAAAGCAAGGCATCCTCTTAAAAGCTTGCTTTAAGTGCTCTTTTTAGAGCTTTTTTATGAAGAGCAGAGCGAGCTTTTTGTAAATATTTATAAAAAAAATCCTGATTTGTTTTTTAGCCATTAGATCTAAATATGTTTGATATAAGCCATTGATTTAATATATAAAAACTAATAGTGTGGTGTGCTACCATACACCTAAGCCTACCTCTTTAGATATTTTAGACCTTTTGGACCACAACCACACAAACAGACACTCAAGTCAAGCAACAGGTTCAAGTTCTAATTCACAACATGTTCCTCATGATGGAGATGAAGATGATGAGGAAAATGATGAGGGCTACATATCTTGTGATGACAATGATGATGGTCTGTTGCTTAATGGGGATGATGATTATGTAGATTAGGATTGCATGGCATATTTGCATTGATTTTTTTAGGCAAAGATAATATTACTTAACATTCTAGTACTTTTTAGCCTTTGCCCTCTTTGTTCTATACTTCTATTTTCAGTATTTTGATTCAACCATGTTTTGCAGTCATGGCCATCAAATATCATGATTGCATATATTTTATAAAGCACAAGAGAATTATATAAATGTTATATAAATTATATAAAATGTTTTATTCTAATTTATTGTATTGACCATTAATCAATTTTTTTTAATTTATTAAATTATTTTTTAAATGTGTGCTTCTCATCGATCAGGTGTGCGCTTGCGCTTTACGCCTAGGCTCCAGGAGGCTTTTGTGCTTAAGTGCACTCAGCGCTTTTAACAACATTGGCCTGGAAACAAAGATTGGATTAAGGTTTACTTAGAAAGTAACATGATGGGTATGCTCTGAAGCTCAAACAGGTGATCTACTGAGATCAGATTTGATGTGGGGTTGCAAACAGTAAATCAGAACTCTACAAGATCTGGTTTTGTGGGGTTGAAGGCTAATAAAAGGTGGGCAGTGCTAGGCTTTTAACTATAATCTATAAATTTCAGGGTTCTAAGAGTAAGGAATCAAGGTCTGGTTGCAAAGTTTCAACTTTCAAGTTGTAGAAAATCAAAGAGAAAAGCTTCTAGGAATCAAAACTACTTTTCCTAAGCATCTAGCCTAGGGTGCGCTTGGCATCACACCTCGGAGAAGAAAGGTTGCATCACATAAACTTCATAGCATACTTACTACAATATTCCAACACAACTTGTTCTGTGCATTGAATAAATACTGTAACATCAATATATGTAGCCAGCTAAACCTAACCCTATCAAGCTCCTAGCTTGACTATTAACTAATTCCAAATTATTATTAGAACCCACAGATAAAGCCTAACAACATATGAAACCCCATCATAAGACCCAACCAACGAAAAGTACTGCCATACCTTGAAACCTGAAAATTACAAAACGCCCAAGACTTTAAAAAAATAAAAATAACACTAATTTATACTAAACCAGCAACTTTCTAATGTAAAGAAACACCCAAAAAATGATTTCGTAATATCTAATGTAGCCTAGAGGAGTGTGCTCCTTAATTAGGCCCTTAGACCATATTTTTGAAGAATTATGATCTTTATATTGCACTTTCAAAGATATTGGATCAATCTCAAACTCCACAGACACAGAAATACACAACTAAGCCTTAAGCCCTACTAATTGGAATTGGCTACATGAGTCCTCTTTTACCGTTCAAGTTAACTAGGGTGCACAAACACCCATGGGATAGATAATTGAGTATACCTTGCCAAGATATAGTGTCAAGTAGTAAAGATGCTAAACAAAAATATATCTCACTTACTTTTTTAAATTTTAATTAAAAAAAAAAAGCATTAAGTTCTGTGTGTTTTAGCCAAAGGCAACCATGTCCTTTCACATGCTTGGTTGAGTATGCAAGAGGAGAAGATTTCAGTTTTCCCCTTTTGTGGTGTGTGTGTTAGGCGGGGTGGGGGGTGTGTGTAAGGTATTGAAGGTTCTGAATCAAAGGAGATCAGTCATGCAAAGCAGTTATAATACCATACAGAGGATTTTTAAAAAAAAAAAAAAAAGAAAAACTAAAGGAGGTTAACAAATCAGATACTTTCCAGACAATGAAGATTGGTTCAGGAATATTTATGTCTTCTTTAATTTAATTATCCTCCATCAAAGCTGATCAGTTTCTTAAAACCTAAGCATAAAAGACATTCAATTCAGATCTCCAAAGGAAAGCATCAACAGCTTTATTAAGCAATTTCTACTGTAGTCTCACACTTTCCTCAAGCAAAGTCTATAAGCATCCCAAAAAATGGTAATTTAAGGAAGAAAAGTCCAAATTTCATACCTCTGCAATAACTTGGCTGCCATGGCACTTCTGCCCCTTAGAAAAACATACACAGAGCAGAGTGGATATTAGACATTGACATACATTCAAAAATCATGTATTATACTCTCTCTCTCTCTCTCTCTCTCTCTCTCTCTCTCTCTCTGTGAATTAAGAAAAGCCAACCAATAAGAAAGCAGAAACTGCAAAATGGTAGATCATCAAATCAATTTTGATTTTAAGTCTGGAAGCTCTTAGCACTTCTCTGGTAAATACGAACTATTGTAATAATTCTTGGTCCTAAATATTAGGTAGAACCTCTGAGTATTTAAGCATAAGGATATATCTGCAATTTTTTAGCTTCTGACTTTAGTTTTGTGTAACTCATGCGTCAAGGAAGGGTAAGATTTATCAGTTTTGTGTACAGCAGCAAATATGTCGACTTTGGCAAAACATGGACAAGAAGTTTGGTTGGCCATCATCTGTAAAAGTTATGGATTTACATACTCTTAAAGAAATGAATGAAGAAAACATGGGAAGACCAACTACTTGATTGATGTGTGATGGCCAAGAACCCTAGTTGATGTTGAACTCATCTCTCCTATAGTCCTATAATTACTTTCCTTTTTTCTTTCTATGCTCTTTTAGATGTATTCCCGCCCCAAATACAAACAAAAACTTGACATTTTAGCCATTTTTCAAAATTCTCGACCTAAGTCACCAAACCTAGTCATTATACGCAGCTTGGTAAGATTGACGTGGGACAGAGGTGGTGATACCAAATCTAATGTAGGAGTTTCTAGAAAGCATTTGTTGTAGTGTTGAGGAAGACCTAGGATTAGGGTTTTAAAGTGGAAAAAAAAGAGAGGTTAGATTAAGGTTTACTTACAGAGTAACATGATGAGTATGCTCAAAAGCTCAAAGCATGTGATTTACTGAAGATCAGATCTGATATGGGGCTACAAACAGTAAATCAGAACTCTACTAGATCTAGTTTTGTGAGCTTGGAGGCTAATAAAAGGTGGGATGTGCTAGGCTTTTAACTATAATCTATAAAGTTCAGGGTTCTAACTTCTAAGAGTGAGGAATCAAGGTCTAGTTACAAGGTTTGAACTTTCAAGTTACTGAAAACTAAAGAGAAAAGCTTCTAGGTATCAAAGCTAGTTTTCCTAAGCATCAAGCTCAGGGTGTCCTTGGCATCACACCTCATAGAAGAAGGGTTGCATCACATAAACTTCAAAGCATACTTGCTACAATATTCTCATACAACTTGTTCTGTCCATTGAATGAATACCATAGCATCGATATATGTAGCCAGCTAAACCTAACCCTATTAGACTCCTGGCTTGACTACTAATTCCAAGCTATTAGAACCCACAAATAAAGCCTAACAACATATGAAAACCCATAATAAGACCTAACCGACGAAAAGTTTAGCCTATACCCTGAAACCTGAAAATTATAAAACACCCAAGACTTTTTTTATATTAAAAAATAACACTAAATTATACTAAACCAGTAACTTTCTATTGTAAAGAAACACCCAAAATACAACTCAATAATATCTAATGTAGCCTAGAGGAATGTGCTTATTGAGGCCCTAAGACCATATTTTTGAAGAATTTTGATCTTTATATTGCTCTTTCAAAAATATCGGATCAATCTCTCACACTCACAGACACAAAACTACACAACTAAGCCTTAAGCCCTACAAATTGGAAATGGCTACATGAGTCCTCTTTTGCCGTTCAACTCTATCTAGGGTGCACGAACACCTACGGGATAGATGATTAAGTATAACTTGCCAAGATATAGTGTCAAGCAGTAAATAATAATAGCTTAATTTTGCATATTTATATTATTATTAGAAAGCATTATCATGCTTATTTTAAGTTAATTCATGTATTTTATATTTGGTTTTGGAATAATGTTGAATAATCAATTTTGTGCTTAATTGAATTTTAATGCATGAATTTGTCTTTTGTAGGACAATAAAATTAAATAATTGGATTTGTGCAAAGAAGAAATCTAATGTATTTTACTTTTACAAGGGCCATGATGAAGTTAAAGAAGGCCAACCCAATTAAATTCGAGTCCAATTGAAGTAAGGAATCAAAGGAAATTTGCCCCAATTCCAAGTCCAATTCGGATTAGGATTCCAGCCTGCACACTAGTTAGTATTTGGAGCATAACTTTTGGCTCAGATATCCAATCGAGATGATTCAAGTTGGGCTGAAAATTTAACTTAAAGAGCTACAACTTTATAGTTTACCAAAAGTCCCAATTTTGAAGTTAAATCTGCCAGAAATGTCGGTTAAATGAAGCCTAAAAACCTGAAATTTTCTCCAAATGGGAATTCAACTTGTAATAGGATTCCTTGACTTATTTAAAGGCTCTCTAGGGCAAAATTCTAGGGAGAGCTGCCGTAGAATATAATTTATGTTTTCTTAAAGTTTTTTTTACAGTTTTTAGAGTTTTATTTGTGTTATGGCTTGCTAGAAGCCTTGCTAAGGTAAGAGGTGAAATCCAACCGTTTATTGGTATGTTCTTAACAATTTTTTTTTTTTTGGTTTTAATGCTTATGTTTTTGATTGTTTTACTCATCTAGAAAAGTGTTTAGTTTTGTATAATTCTTTGATTTATCGTAGACTCCAAGCACGTTAAATGCTTAGTATTCCTTGCGAATTAATTCATTAGTTTTGTTTTGCCTAAAATCAATCAATTTCATTAAATTATCTTAGACAATTATTGAAGGTTCTAAATCGAAGGAGATCAGTCATGCCAAAGCAGTCATAATACCATACCGAGGAGTTTTTATAAAAATAATAATAATAATAATAATTAAAAAAAAAAACCAAAAGAGGTTAACAAATTAGATACTTTGCCAGAAAATGAAGATTGGTTCAGGAATAGTTATGCCTTCCTATTTTAATTATCCTCCATCAAAGCTGATCAGTTTCTTAAAATGGTAAAACCTAAGCATTAAAGACATTCAATTCAGATCTCCAAAGGAAAGCTTCAACAACTTTATTAAGAAATTTCTACTGCAGTCTCACACTTTCCTCAAGCAAAACACAGTCTATAAGCATCCCAAAAAATGGCAATTTAAGGAAGAAAAGTCCAGAATTCATACCTCTGCAATAACTTCCACTGATGGCTGCACTTCTAGGATCTTCACCCTCATCGATACCACCCTATTAAATTAAGTTTACATAATACCAATAATAATATCATATAAAAGAATTATATCATGAATAGAAGGAAATACAAGTTTAGTAAAAACTACTATAACTTTACTATAAATTCTAGTTCAACAACCACAATCACAAATCCTTAAAATCTTAATAATTAAAATTATGATGCTTTTCTCCCATCACATATTCAATGGAAGATGGATTGAGAAGTTTCAGTTTTGGTTTCAGATCTCCAAAATTACTATAAATAACTACAAACAGGCTCACTTCATTCTAGAAAACACTTATGTATTTGCAGTTGTTAATAGACCCAGTGGCAAATGCCTTGAAGTGGTTGCTTAAATCAAGCATTGAAAATTGGAGATATAGTCTGAAGAGATTATCACAGTGCATGTAACAGCCCTAAATTTTCAATAATTATGCAGTTCTAAAATTCTAAAACCAACCTAGCACGGAGTTCAAGAAACCAAAAGAACAGCTACCACTGCAAAATCACTAAACAATATTATAATGAATTCTAAAAAAAAGATTAAATAAATATATAATATGACAAACAGTTTCAGAAATTTGCAGTTACAAAATGTAAAAGAAAAAACTAAATTGCAAATGAAATGCATTAGGATTTTTGTAGAATCCTAATAATCATGTCTAAAAGTTTTTTCTCAAGCATAACATTCTATATTACTATTATCGTTTGAACGGTTCTGAATGGAGACCTAAGAGCAGAGCAGAAGCAGCATTGAGGTGAGGGCCCATTCATGTAGATGAAATTTTGAATTTTTTTGTCACTTATAAAAAAATTACAAAAGCAGGCATGTCCCTTACATAAATGCAAACAAAATTGAATTAATCAATAATTACAAATTAAAAAATGATGAACTCATCAACTTTCTCTATGATCCCAATCAGTATACAGTTAATACCATATGGATGCTATTAACGTTTTGGACAGACGATGGTGATAATTATATGCGAGCTTGTTCCTGACATGAAGATGTCATTAAAATCTTATTATATTGCATTTTGGTACTAGAATATATTTCATATTTGGCACTTCTTTTATATAAAGAAATAAACAGTGGTTTTTTTGGATCTGAAAGTAGTAGCATATCTTAACATTTTTTTTGTTAAATATGGTAAACTCTTTCTAACTTCTACATTCCCCTTTTATGACTTCGAATCTTTTATCATCAGAACACCCTTCATTTTAACTCCCCAGATTTCCTATTTCAATAATTCAGAGTCCAGATGCGAGCCCCATATGCAGTATTTGCATTCAAATTAAAAAATGCCACAGTTACATGCTCAAATCAGACTTTTTTTTCCTTAACAAGTTACATGCTGAGATAAAAAATAAAATAAAATAAAATTAGCTTTCTACATACAAACACCACCATAGTCTCCGCTTCAAACACCATCATAGTCTCCGTTTCAAACATATACTACCATAAATTTTGCTTTATAGTTCAAAATAGTGTAGTTTGGACCTAAAATTGGGATTCCTTTTGTTAACACGATATTGACACACACATTGTATTTTGTAGGGAATTAACACAAAATTCCCAAATTTGTGAGAAATAAAATAGAAAACACATGCCGAAAAAAAAAAAAAAAATCACACGCACAAGACAGTATTTACGTGGTTCGGCAATTTGCCTATGTCCACGGAGTTGCAAGGATTTCACTATTATCAGGGAAAAAATACAAAGTATGGCAGTACAGTTTTTCTCTCTAAAAAAACTACAACAAGAAACCCTAATCACCAAAACAACGATTTCTATATCCTACGCACAAGATTCACAATAGGCTACAAGTCTACGCTCCATGGACTAAACCTCAGAAAATCTCCAATTAAAAACCATGCAACATCATTTTGAGTCGAGTCGTCATCCGGATCAAATACAACTGGGCTCCACAAAGCCCAACAAATCTCCCACTTGGAGACTAGTTCAATCACCAACATCAACTGCAATCCTCCAAAAACAATCCCTCATCCCTGTAACTCATCCTCCTGCCCTCAAGCTAGAAAACCAACTGAAGCTGCACACAGCTTCAGCTTCTCAATAAAGACACCCTTAGTCAACATGTTTGCCGGGTTCTTAGATCTACAAATCTTCTCAAGTATTACTAGCTTATCTTTAATGAGGTAACGGATAAAGTGGTATTTTGTCTGTATATGCTTCGACTTTGAATGAAAAGCCGAATTTTTAGTAAGAAAAATTGCACTCTGATTGTCACTGTGTAGAATGCCCATCTCTTGCTTCTTACCCAATTCATCTAAGAAGTCATGTAGCCAAATCATCTCCTTTCCAACTTCAGCTGCTGTAACATACTCAACTTCTATAGTAGACAAAGTAACAATCTTTTGTAGATTGGAAACCCAGGATATAGCTGAACCACCCAGAGTAATTACAAACCCAGTAGTATTCTTTCTACTATCAATATCACCAGCAAATCAGCACCTACATAATCTTGCAGTTTCAAACTTGCACATGTGAAGCAAAGACATGTATCTAATGAACCCCTCAAATATCTCAGAATCCACTTGACTGCCTCCCAATACTGCTTTCTTGGCCTACTCATGAATCTGTTTACAACTCCCACTACATGTGCAATGTTTAGTCTTGTACACACCATAACATACATCAAGCTGCCAATAGCTGAGGTATAAGGCACCTTACTCATATGGTTCCTTTCTTTTTTTGTCTTCGGTGACTATTCTTTGCTTAGTTTGAAATGACTACCCAAGGGTGTGCTCATTGGTTTAACTTCATTCATGTTGAACCTGCTGAGAATTTTCTTCACATACTCTAACTATGAAAGTTTCAATGTACCATTAGCCTTGTCTTTAACGATTCTCATACCAAGGATTTGCTTTGCAACTCCCAAATCCTTCATTGCAAACTGTTTTGACAATTGCTTCTTTAGATTATTAATCTCCTCAATGCTAGACCTTGCAATGAGCATATCATCCACATACAACAATAAAATGAGGTAAGAATTGCCAAAGAACTTAACATAGCAACAGTGATCAGTTTCACATCTCTGGAACCCAATTATATGCATAAAATTGTCAAATTTCTTGTACCACTGTCTTGGAGCATGTTTTAAGCTATACAAGCTCTTTCTCAGTTTGCAGACTAGATTCTCTTGTCCTTGAACAATGAACCCTTTTGACTGAATCATGTAAATGTCTTCCTCCAAGTCACCATGAAGGAATGCTGTTTTCACATCTAACTACTTAAGATGTAAATTTTTTGCAGCCACCATTCCCAATACCAGTCTGATTGTTGACATCTTCACAATTGGAGAAAATATTTCTGAGTAGTCAATGCCCATCTTCTGCTAGAACCCTTTGACAACTAATCTGGCCTTGTAACGCTTGCTACCATCATGCTCATTCTTTATTCTGTATACCCACTTGTTGTGAAAAACCTTCTTTCCTATTAGAAATTTAGTCAATTCCCATGTCTGATTCCCCAACAAGGAATCCATCTCATCCTTCATGGCTAACTCTCACTTGCTTGAATTTTCATCATGTAAAGTTTCATCACAACACTCTAGCTCACCACCATCAGTCAACAAGAGATAATTTAGAGCGAGTGAATAATGCTGTGGAGGTCTAATGGTCCTAGAAGATTTACGGACTTCAGCTACAAGTGTACTCTGATCTACCTGTGAATCTACATTCTCCTTATCTTCTTTACCCTTTTTCTAGACAGTACTTTCAGTCAATTTATCTAAGTTGACAAACTCAGATTTATTTTGATCTATCTCTGTAACATCTGGCACTATAGTTAACCTGTCCTTGTACATAACTTGTTCATTAAATATCACATTTCTACTTCTAATGATTTTTCTGTTTTGTTTATCCCAAAACCGATAGCCAAATTTCTCATCACCATAGCTAATGAAAAAACATATTTTAGACTTTGCATCAAGTTTACCACGAGCAACAGAATCAATATGAACATAAGAAATACAACCAAAAACTTTTAAATGGGAAAAATTTACCTCTTTACCGCTCCAAATCTCTTTAGGAAGTCTAAACTACATGGAAACTGATGGTCCTCGGTTTATCAGGTAAGCTGCATTACTAACAGCATCAGCCCAAAACGTTTTTGGTAATCCAGCATGCAACCTCATACTCCTAGCATGCTTATTGAGAATTCTGTTCATGCGCTCAGCCACACTGTTCTGTTGTAGTGTCCCAGGAATAGTCTTCTCCATCCTGATTCCATGTGCAGCATAATACTCACTGAACCCTCCATCTATGTACTCTCCTCCATTGTCTAATCTCAAACATTTTACTTTCAAACCTGTTTCTGTCTCAACCATAGCCTTCCACTTCTTAAAAGTCTTAAATACATCAGATTTATTTTTCAGAAAATAAACTCATACCTTTCTGCTTGAGTCATCAATGAAAGTGATGTAATAATTTGAACCTCCAAGGGATGCAACCGGAGAAGGCCCCCACAAATCAGTGTGTACTAACTCCATTTTTTCAGCCTTTGGTGTCTTGCCAGTTTTCAAGAAACTCAGCTTTTTTTGCTTTCCTAAGATGCAGCTTTCACACATGTTAAAATCAACAGACTTTAATTCTGGTAGTTTCCCTTTTGACAGCAGCATCTTCATCCTTTTCTCACTCATGTGACCAAATCTGTGGTGCCATAGGCTTGTATTAGTACTTGCTTCAGCAACTGCAATTGTGTCTCTTGAACTTGAGGTCATATATAGAGTACTAGTCTTCTTTCCATAGGCCAATACTCTTAACTCCCTTTGTAACCTTCCAAGTACCACCAACAAACAATATTGCATGCCCTTCATCATTAAGTTGTCCAACAGAAATCAAATTCCTCCTTAGGTCAGGAATATGTCGAACTTTTTTCAGTAACCAAACAGACCCATTAGGCAACAATATCCGGACGTCTCCCATACCGACAACTTCCAAGGTTGTACCATCAGCCAAATACACCTTATCAAAATCACCTGCAACATAGTTCTGTATGATTTCTTGATGTGGAATGGTATGAAACGAAACTCCTAAGTCCAAAACCTAATCATCAAGTGGACTGTCTACTGTAAGAAGTAATACATCTTATACCTCTTCTATTACAGCATTAGCAGAATCATCTTCATTCTTCTTCTTAGAACTTTTGCATTGCCTCCTGAAGTGACCCATTTTCCCACAGTTTCAGCATTGTACTTGTTGGCCTGACCTAGATTTACTTCCGTTCCAATTAGAATTTCTAGATTTTGATCTGCCCCGATTTGAGTTCTTGAGGTTTCACCTGCATCTCTTCTGCAAATTTCCTCAGTCTTAATTAAATCTCAAATGTCATTGTATTTCAGCTTTTCTTTTCTTGTAGAATTGCTTACTACCATCCTCATTACCTCCCAACTGTTTGGTAAAGAAGCCAAAACGATCAGTGCACGGATCTCATCATCAAAATCAATTTCTACAGACGATAGTTGATTTATGATAGTGTTAAATTCGTTTAGATGTTGTGCTACTGATGCATTCTTAGCCATCTTCAAATTTAACAGTTTCTTCATCAGATGCACCTTGTTGTTTGCTGACGGCTTTTCATACATACTAGACAAAGCTTTTATCAGATCTGCTGTGGTATTCTTCTTTACAACATTGTGTGCAATAGACCTAGACAAAGTTAATTTGATGACTCATAGTACCTGGCTGTCAAGAATAGCTTATTCCTTATCCTTCATAGTTGTAGGTTTTTCCCCTAAAAGCGGCAAATGCAGCTTCTTCCCATAAAGATAATCCTCGATTTGCATCCTCCAAAATCCAAAGTCTGTGCCATCGAAATTTTCTATTCCAAACGCCTTTCCTGCTTCCTCTGCCATTGCTCCCACTCAAACCTAACCCTAGGCTCTGATACCAATTGTACCAGTTGTAGGGAATTAACACGAAATTTCCAAACCTATGGAAACAAAATAGAGAAAACACATGCTGAAAAAAAAAAATCACATGCATAAGACAGTATTTACATGGTTTAGCAATTTGTCTATGTCCACAGAGTTGCAAGAATTTCACTATTATCAGGGAAAAAAATACAAAATGCGACAGTACAATTTTTTTCTCTCCCAAAAAACTACAACAAGAAACCCTAAGCACCAAAACAACGGTTTTTATATCCTGTACACAAGATTCACAATGGGCTACAAGCCTCCGCTCCATGGACTAAACCTCAGAAAATCTCCCCTTAAAAACCATGCAATATCATTTCGGGTCGGGTTGTCATCCGGATCAAACACAACTAGGCTCCACAAAGCCCAACATATTTAGCATTCCTTCTTCATTGTGCATCATTATCATTGTATCACTCAACTCAAGTCACCAACTCCTCACACAAGAAAGATTTGAAATAGTGGTTCCATTTGTTTCAATTGAAAACATATCAAACTAAAACAGTTCCAATCAGAATAAAATAAAACATGCTAATTAAAGAAATGTCATTCATCAACAAAGTCTTACGAAATTACTTTCTTTCCTAAAAACCCATTTATCCATAAAAAAAAAAAAAGTTTAAGAAGAAAACTTGGAAAGAACATAGGTCCATAAAATACAAGTGGGTACCTGTCTACTATTTCTTATTTTATTTTTAATATCATAAATAATTACACCAAGCAAACACAGCAATTTAGTTTCCAAAGCAATCAAATTAAAGCACATCAATATAAAACCAAAAAAGAAAAAATTACCTACAGCAATTGCCAAGCACTGGGTATATCCAACCTTGAAGCAGAAAAAATCTGCCACAACCAAAAAAAAAAAAAAAAAAATTTGAAAGTCAATTCAACACATACATATAAAAATCCATGTACAGAACAAAGAGATGGGATATATATTATATCTTTTTGGAAGGATTGATGAGACAAATACCAACGTTTTTCCTATAACCTTGGGGACTTGAATTTTTTGATAATGAAGCAAAACCAGTAACCTATTCCCCTTTAGAATTCCTTAATTAGAAGACCCCCATCACCTGCCAGCCTTGGATTGCCAGTAACAAAACCATCTATTTTTAACTTGGTCCAACCATGTCCAGGTTTCTCTCATTTAACTTGTATACTGACCCTATTAGGTTTGGAAGCTTTGTTCACTGCTATAGCATAGAATTATGCTCCCTTTTCTTCTTCTTCTTTATTTATTTATTTATTTATGAAATTCGGTTCCCTTCTTAATACATTGATATACTTTATCTTGATATAATATCTATGTTAACACATATAATAACTGAATTTAGTGACTAAATTCTATATAGATGTGGTGTAAAATCCAAGTTTTACACTATCCAATTTCAACATGTTACATCATTTTATTACATATTAAAAAATAAGCACAATCACACCTAATCAATTTTAAAACTCATTTGAAAATTCAGGCCAAAATGGCCAAATAGCACATTTTTGCAAATTATGTTGCAATCTACCACTGTTTCAAAAATATTTAGCAATCTATCACTTTTTTAGTACTCGAACTTAACAAAATTGACTTTTTAACAGTTCTGAGCACTCGAGTTTCTTTGGAGTTTGCCAATGTGACAATGGCTGAGCTATAATTTTGCACATTAAAAATGCCACCTTAAACTTGATGTCCCTAAGCTCTAGTTTTGTGTTGACCAAACTCGAGTTTAGAAGACTCGGGCATCATGTTATTTTACATACACAGTACCCGAGCTCAATAAACTCGAGTCCGGCTTAGGTACCATATTCTTTTACTACACCATACTCGACTTCTATGAACTCGAGTATGGATCGGGTATCTTGTTATTTTATACACTATACTCAAGTTCTGTGAATTCGAGTACCTTCTTAATGTAAACTTTTGCAGCTCAGTCTCTTCCTCGATCTCACTTGAAACACAAGTGACTTAGTTTATCTCCTAGCAACAAATTTAGTGGGAAAAAAAAAAAAAATCTCTAAAAATAAGCAATACTTTTTATGTTGACCAAAAAAATAGTTTTCCTTGGATTCATTTTTTCTGATACTACTAAATACTGAAAAATATGAAAAACTATCTTTATATAATGTTTTCTATTGAAACAAACACAGTGATATTATCAAGGCAAGACACCAATTGTTTTTTAATATAGACTAGATTCAAAATTTAGATTTTTTACTTGACGATATTAAATTTTACTGGTTAAGCTAACTGTAACGGTATAACCACGCCATCCCACATTTTAAAGTTTAAAGCTCTAGAAAAAAAAAAAAAAAACCCTAATCATTCTAAAAATATAAATTTCAACACACGAGTTTTACGGTATTAATCTCATACCATAAAATCGATCAAAAACATTTGATATGTGTTAGCAGTCATCCATATGTGGTCACGCAATATAACAAAATCAAACCTCCTTCATATCCCAGAGGAAATGAAGGGGGGGTAGGTGGATGGGAAGGAACACACTACTTAATATCCAATTTACTCAAAGGGTACAACTTAAAATCCAAGACGTACTTTCTGGAGCTATTCTTACATTCCATTATTACATTACTACTAGATAATCAGTACGTAGAAATCCACTCTCGGAAATTTTCATCATTAATGTACATAGACAAGAATCCCATGCACCGGAGGCCTTAATCCACAAACATCTTCAAGCCTCAGCGGCCTTCGCTGCAGGTACTGCTGTTGCACTACCATTTGATTTGGCACGTTTGGCATGCTGCAGTGCAGCTTTACCGGTGGGAGAGAGATATTTTGCAATTTCCCTGAGGACATCCAAAACAGCGTAATTTAGTTAAGCATAAAACTCTTTATAAACCCTCCGTTATACTTGGTTTGAAGTAGTATACATGCTCATAAACCATATTTGGAACAAATGGCAAGATACATTGCTTTCTTATAAATAAATAAATAAAAAAACACGAACGGGAATCATTTTTTGTCTTGTACCTTCCACCATCTGATTTCAATTTCTTTCTATTAGAAGTAGAAAATTTAAGATTTAATTATTCCAAATTACTGGCTTACAGACTATCACACAGAATCTAGACTCCTGCTGACCTTCAATCCCATGTCCCAACTAAATATATCTACTACAATCTAATGTTCTGTTTATGCCAGTTTCATTAACTGCAAATTCTACTAAATATAGTAATACTGTCATAACATAATGTTTTCTCAATTCTCATATAATTCATATCAAATACCTGATGTGATGTCAGTATATATCCAACACACTCACACAGGGAAAAAAAATCCTATCCTTTTCAAATTGATCAGTTTCATAGTTTTGATTAAATATTATAAATCTAAAGGTGTATTTAGTGCCACATCATACAAGAAATCAAATCTTAATTGTGAAATAGACTCTCAATGGAGAGGATCCTATTCTCACTAAAAGGGATAGCACTTATTGTATAGTGGGAAAAAATTCCACAATTATCAACTGCAAAAGTAATTACGGAAACACACAAAAGATGAAAACACCACGCAAAACTGATCATACAACTATAATTATAATTACAGTGGCATAATAAGCACAAAATGGAATAGTGAATTCATGGACTCAATTTAAATTCAGAGAAATACGGTAGAACTCAATCCATGACTCCACCTACAATCATTCACTCAACAGAAGACCATATCAAATATGAATTTAATTCAATAAGCCCACTTGAATTCAGCTATAACCTCTCAACTCTGCTCACAACAAAACCTGATACTAAGTGCTAACATTAGGATTAGATGAAATCGAAATTTCATTTCCTCAAAACCAAAACAACATGAAATTCAGAGTTGCATGTCCTTTTCATCTCAGTTTCCAAAGCAATCAACCATAAAAGTAGTAGAAAAAGAAACCAACTTTAGCTAGAGTTGAGAAACCCCAGATGAATTAAAGCTTATCTATCCCAATATATGAATGAAAAATCGAAATTTGACTATCTTCCTCTACCGATATCCAAATGTGATATATGCCTCAACAAGTTCCTGATGACTATCTTCTGTTGTTAAATGGAGAACAACCTCTACCAATTTCCCAGAAGTAGATGTTTCAGCAGAGACATAAGAGACCATGTAAGGGCAATCACTGAATGCTCCAAAGCATTGATTACGGTGTGCAGAAAGACTGCCGTTGCAAGTTACCTTTTTGCTTGTTGATGACCCTTTGGGGTTGTATATATTAAGTTCAAAATCCTGCAGAATGATTTACTTTCATTGAATGCAATGGAAGGGCAGAAAAAGGCAGTTGAAGGAAAATAATAATAATAATAATAAAGATGAAATTTTATAAACAAATAACCAAAAATTAGAATCACATTTTTTTTTTTTTTCTATTCTAATAAGTAAGAATTTTATTAGAAAAGGAAACAGCAACTAGTCTAGTGAAATAACTTGCCTCAAGGTGATTCTTGAAAGTTGCATTTAGAAGGATGCCCCGGTTTAAACTTAGTGTACCTAGTCCGCAAGACCACCGCTAGCCGGTACCTCATTCCGCTTAAGGCATGTTCTTCGGTTATGCTCCTCTTGGTTACATAACCCGCATTGCAGCTTCCTCCCCCCTTCTTCTATAGCGTGGTTCTCAGTCGTTTCCCGCCCTCGTCCATCTCATTCCTGATTCGTGTTGATACAAGGCGACCTTTCTCTTGGATCAAACGGGAGTTAGGGATGACCCTTCAAGTTTCTTTAGGATTAGACCATGATAATCTATCTTTCAACGCTATGAAAACAGGTGCATAGCTACTAAATAATGCGTTCACGCTATAGCATGGGTCAATATACTGCTCTACATCATGTTGATACCTACTACAAACTGCAATGACATGTGAGTATGGTATCTTGTATAGTTTTCATTTCTCGCATGTGCAAGTTTTCTATAGCAAATTAACTCCATGTGTGTGATACCCCCTACCAGCGCTCTTCGGATTATGCAGTGTATCTACTTGATAGGATTGTTGTTGCATGCTCAATCTCGTCACCCTGTGATACTCCACCTTCACCTTATTTCTCATGAAGATATCCAAGGCATATTTACACCATTTTTTCCTCGAATTCAACTGCTTTATGCTCTTATTGTGACAATCATCGAAGTAAACATTCAGTTTGAAAAATGTGTATTTCACCTTTGCTGTAATGGGTAGGCTGCGAGCAACCTTTAGAACACTATTGAAGCACTCGAAGACGTTCGTGGTCATCGCCCCATAACAGTAAAAGTTTTGAAATTTTAGGGTGTAAAATTCAAACACCTCCAAACTTTAGGGGTGTAATTTGCAATTTACCATTTTTACTTTTCTCTAAAGGTTTACTTTTCATTTATCATTATTTAGGACTAATGCATTTTTCAATCATGAAAATATCTAGAGACGTGATTAGATTTATGTATTTCCAAATGTGTTTATATTTTGTGCTACATGTCATCACACTCCTAGGGATTTTTGTGATTGAAAAATACATCAAGCTCGAATTAGGATAAATGAAAGGGATAATTACAGTAAACCCACCTGAGGTTTGGCCCGTTTGCACTTTGCCTACCCGTGGTATAAAACTTATCACTTTGCCCCCCTGTACTTCAATCCGTTACCCCCCCGTTGCCCACCTGACCCTCAGACGTTAGTCTAACACCCTTTTATTCCAAATTAGAACATAACACGAATCAAACAGCGAAAATCCACTATTTTCTTCACGGGCCCTAGAATCACGAAAATCGTTGTAATTGAGCTGGTGTTTTGATTTTTCTGATCGTGCTTTCGTGTGAGGGTGAGGTTCTGACTTTGGGTTGTCTTGAGGCACTGAATATTCGAAGATAGATCATCACCAGGTACGACATTTCTGCGCTGGGGTTTCAAGTTTTGAGCTGGGGTTTCAAGTTCTGAGCTGGGGTTTCAAGTTTTGAGTGGTAGCTTCGATAATCGATGTCTTCTTTGAGTGGAAATTACTCAGGTTCAAGCGGGCATATGTGTACATATGAGACTTGTGTGCTGAGAACAAGTCTGACAGTGGATAATTTTGGGAAAAGGTTTCTGGGTTGTAGCCGATATAAGGTAAGTATACTTTTTACCTATTCTAGTTGATTCACGTGAGATTGGAATGTGATGTGTTCAATTCAATTTATGAACAGCTTGGTCTTAAGTGCCCTTTCTTTAAATGGATTGATAATCCCACTTGTATGCGTGGGAATGAAGCTGCCCATTTGGTGCAACAAAAGCTAGATTTACTGCGGAGTGAGCTGCAACTTGCACATGAAAGGGAAAGAGAAGCTACCTAGGCAGTAGCAGAAGCTACCCAAATGGCAGAAATTGCTCAAGACAGGGCAGCAAAAGCCACTGAGAGGGAGAGAAAGTTTCGAGCTTCCTCTGTTCAAGCCAAGGAGATAGCAGTGAGAGCTTTAGAGCAAGAGAGAAAGTGTAGAATTGCACTAATTCTGTCATGGTTTTTTTTTTTTTTTTTTTTTTGTTATGTTGTTTTCATGTTTTGGCTCAAGTGAGAATGTTGGAATGATGAGATTAAGTCTGCCTGATGGGTTGTAATATAAGCTGGTCCTCTATTGTAATAGATCTATGAAAGAATTTTGCTGTTGGTGTAATAGAACTATGAAGCCACTTAATAATATAACCTTTTTAAAGATAAAGTGTTATTTATGTTAGATGCTATTGGTATTTTTGTTTAAAGTGAATTGGCTACTTATAAGCTGTTGGTGTTTTGTTGGATGTTGTGAGTTGTGTTGGTTTGTGCATAAGTGCATTGTGTGAAGACAATTGTGTTGAAAGTGAATTTAAAGTGCATGACAATCTGTCAACTTGCAAGAAAAAGACAACACATACACCCTGCACACATAAACAAACTCATATAATAATAACTCATATAACGGAATAATAATTCTAAATACCTGTCATTAAGTTGGGAAATTGTATACATATTTGTTGGTGTCATTGAATAGTTTTTCATCAACCACCAGTAAATATAAGGCATTTGGTACAACAACTAAAACAGTTGCAATTGCCCAATGTTTAAAAAACTTAAAAAAATACAAAAAGTGTTTGCTGGCCATTATCTGCCCCGCCATTGTCTACAAAGTACAAAAATACAATTGCCCTGCCATTGTCTTCCCTGCCATTATCTACGAACTACATAAAACCCTAACACTACATAACCCTAATACATTATACACAGCAACAAAAATCTTCATTTACTGCCCCTGCCCCTGCCCTTGCCTCTCCCACCACAACTGGCCTTTCCACCTCTTATTCTACATTTCTGAGCCC